>OY829327.1:73862633-74580043 GCA_963691655.1 Toxonevra muliebris | reverse complement strand
ATCGAATGGGGACCGTTCAGAAAAAATGACACCTAGAATCATTTTCTCACAAACACACACACTCTCCCATGTACTAGACTTTCAAATAACGAACTGTTATGCAGACTAGCTACAATGGGAAAAAAACAACAACATAAGTGTATAGAACGGTAGTGGTAGTTTCTTTCAATATCTCTATTCAGTGAAGATATTTGGAATCAAATCCGTAATTCTGGGTTATGATTTCAAATATTAGTAGCTTATATAGGATATTGAAAGATTAAGAACTTATCACTAAGATCACTGATGAGGAATTGTGGCGGATTCCGAAACGGCCGTCTGATTTGCCCGTCTCTATATACATTGTTGTTGTGATGACTACATTTGTTCATTAAGCCTGTTTATATATAACTTCAAATAACGAAATTGACATGAACTTAAGTCATGACTTTGAAAATTAACCTCTAGATTTAATTTTCATAGTCTCCTAAAAAACTATCATGAACTGATCGAATGGGGACCGTTCAGAAAAAATGACACCTAGAATCATTTTCTCACAAACACACACACTCTCCCATGTACTAGACTTTCAAATAACGAACTGTTATGCAGACTAGCTACAATGGGAAAAAAACAACAACATAAGTGTATAGAACGGTAGTGGTAGTTTCTTTCAATATCTCTATTCAGTGAAGATATTTGGAATCAAATCCGTAATTCTGGGTTATGATTTCAAATATTAGTAGCTTATATAGGATATTGAAAGATTAAGAACTTATCACTAAGATCACTGATGAGGAATTGTGGCGGATTCCGAAACGGCCGTCTGATTTGCCCGTCTCTATATACATTGTTGTTGTGATGACTACATTTGTTCATTAAGCCTGTTTATATATAACTTCAAATAACGAAATTGACATGAACTTAAGTCATGACTTTGAAAATTAACCTCTAGATTTAATTTTCATAGTCTCCTAAAAAACTATCATGAACTGATCGAATGGGGACCGTTCAGAAAAAATGACACCTAGAATCATTTTCTCACAAACACACACACTCTCCCATGTACTAGACTTTCAAATAACGAACTGTTATGCAGACTAGCTACAATGGGAAAAAAACAACAACATAAGTGTATAGAACGGTAGTGGTAGTTTCTTTCAATATCTCTATTCAGTGAAGATATTTGGAATCAAATCCGTAATTCTGGGTTATGATTTCAAATATTAGTAGCTTATATAGGATATTGAAAGATTAAGAACTTATCACTAAGATCACTGATGAGGAATTGTGGCGGATTCCGAAACGGCCGTCTGATTTGCCCGTCTCTATATACATTGTTGTTGTGATGACTACATTTGTTCATTAAGCCTGTTTATATATAACTTCAAATAACGAAATTGACATGAACTTAAGTCATGACTTTGAAAATTAACCTCTAGATTTAATTTTCATAGTCTCCTAAAAAACTATCATGAACTGATCGAATGGGGACCGTTCAGAAAAAATGACACCTAGAATCATTTTCTCACAAACACACACACTCTCCCATGTACTAGACTTTCAAATAACGAACTGTTATGCAGACTAGCTACAATGGGAAAAAAACAACAACATAAGTGTATAGAACGGTAGTGGTAGTTTCTTTCAATATCTCTATTCAGTGAAGATATTTGGAATCAAATCCGTAATTCTGGGTTATGATTTCAAATATTAGTAGCTTATATAGGATATTGAAAGATTAAGAACTTATCACTAAGATCACTGATGAGGAATTGTGGCGGATTCCGAAACGGCCGTCTGATTTGCCCGTCTCTATATACATTGTTGTTGTGATGACTACATTTGTTCATTAAGCCTGTTTATATATAACTTCAAATAACGAAATTGACATGAACTTAAGTCATGACTTTGAAAATTAACCTCTAGATTTAATTTTCATAGTCTCCTAAAAAACTATCATGAACTGATCGAATGGGGACCGTTCAGAAAAAATGACACCTAGAATCATTTTCTCACAAACACACACACTCTCCCATGTACTAGACTTTCAAATAACGAACTGTTATGCAGACTAGCTACAATGGGAAAAAAACAACAACATAAGTGTATAGAACGGTAGTGGTAGTTTCTTTCAATATCTCTATTCAGTGAAGATATTTGGAATCAAATCCGTAATTCTGGGTTATGATTTCAAATATTAGTAGCTTATATAGGATATTGAAAGATTAAGAACTTATCACTAAGATCACTGATGAGGAATTGTGGCGGATTCCGAAACGGCCGTCTGATTTGCCCGTCTCTATATACATTGTTGTTGTGATGACTACATTTGTTCATTAAGCCTGTTTATATATAACTAAAAAATAAATTGCCTATAGGTTAGGTTTAGATTGAAGTGGCAGCCTTCTGCTTGAAAGCACACTTAAGCATAAATTAGGCTCACTCCCCCATTTTCTGAGTGGATAACCATGAGGATTCTATAATGAATCCAGCTCTGTCCTTAATATTTACTAGTGAGGAAAGGTGAGCCCGAAATAATTAGTTTCTCCTGGCCAAAGATGAATGTTCGCACATAAAATGGAGGACTGTTTCTTCTTCTTCCTCAAAGTCGCAGTCCCGACAGAAGTCATTGAAACGTAGTCCTAGTCTTGCAGCTGGTCTCCATTATGCTGTGTCCCGTGAGCACCGAAATCGTAATGCTGGTAGAGTTTCTGCTAAGTAAATTACCATATACATTTTTGAATTATCAAATATAAATGATCTCCGATTATCTGCCTGAAACATTTTTGTAAATGCTGCGAAAATAGAAAAACACTAAAACAATAAAAACACCAAAAAGTGAGAAAATTACCTAAAAACTCTTCAGATTTTGAATTTAAAGAAGGTCATAAACGAAGTTGAGAGCTTAGAGCTTTTTCTAATATCTAATCTAATTAGAATCGTGAAGTGTTCTGACCTGCTCGTTGACTATTCCGAAATTGAATTTAGTCTCAGGGCATTACTGGGCTGCACATTTCTTGCCATAAATGTCAAGAAGTAGCAGGTGAAGTATGACATCCAAGGACTTGGTGGCCGTGGTTGTCAGTGCACCAGCGATGCAACTGTTCTTTAGACTTTCAAAAGCATGCTCATATGAATTAGTTTGTCCAGAACTGTTTACTAGACCGCAACATCATACATAACAAAGGGGTCTGAATATAGAAGTGTATAGCCAGTGGACCACATATGGCTGCATACGCCGTTGCCTATCGCTCGTTTCCACAAGCAGAACGCTGTTATTGTTTTATCTGCCCACGATCGGATATTATGCTTCCAGCTAATTTTTTTGTTTAAAAATTAAGTGTAAATATCAACTTCTTGTTTGAAAACTAGCCTAGTGTCGTTGAGTGAAGGTTGACTAAACTACTGTAAAATGCAGAAAGAGGCGGTAAATGAACATTTTATCAAGTTTGGAACAAAAAACCAAATATATGATATATCTGGTGACTAGGGAGCTGGAAAAGCTGCTGTACTAAATTCCGTAAGCTTTAGTCAATGCCCACCGAGTAAAGAAATCTCTTCTTTATAAAGAAGAAGAAGCAGCAAGCTTTCATTTTGGTCGGAACATTAATTGAACGAACTCCTTTGTGTGCAATAAACACAATGGCGACCTCCAATTTAAGCATTACAGATTCACAAAGGTTAAATACAAGTACTATTCAATATCATTTTTGCGAATTCCCCAATTCCTCACTAAAATTGGCCACTTTTTCACTAGTTAATACAAACTGTTCCGACTGTTAGCAGTAGTTACGGTAATGGAAGATCGCCTAAGATTCGCTTTCTAACTACTTATTTTTATTATTTATCTTGTTTTTACCTCTGTTGTGGCGGCAAACTATTAAAAGCTTTTTTTTTGTTTTTTTTTTTTTTGTTATTTTACGTTCCTCTTTTATTGGGTACCTATGTTTATACTTTTACAATGTTTTGACGCGGCGTAAATGTCAGAGTTCTTGTTTTTGTTGTTGCAATAATAGTATTATGCATCTGGCTACATATTTTGGTGAACCTTCTTTCTCTTCTTCCCTTTTACATTTATGCCTCCAACCATCCATCCCTCCATTTGTCCATTGACTCTTTGAAGCATTAGCAATCGTCGCTACATCTTTGTCCTGGCGCAAAATAAAAATATTGTAATTACTTTATTTTTTTACGATTTTTTGTTTTTTAATTATTTTTGTTTTTTTTTTTTTGTGTAGAAGCATTGCATTTTCTGTTTTGTTTGCTAGTTTTCTGTTTTGATTTGGTTTCTTGGAATAATATCGTGGAATTAGCGCTTCAGTTTGTTTTGTTTAGTGATGGTGGTGATGATTCCAGAAATGGCGCGGTTTGTATAGAAATACATATGCATATACTGGATGGGAGGGGGGAAAGTTCAATAAATAAATGAGTGTGAAGTGAGAAGCGAAATGCATGGGTGGCAAGGGGGAAAAGGTATTAGCAAAACAAAATGCATCTGTGTAACGATATATTCTCTATCTGTTTTTATATACATTATTTACTTTATGCATTTGTTGTTGTTGTCATTGTTGTCTTATACTCATATAATATTGTTTTTTATATATATTTTTGTTTTTTCATTTCGCAACGAATCGATTACTTTAAAGTGTAACAATTTAATATGTTTTCATTTCATTTTGTTTATATTTTTCCCACTCTACTCTTTAATGCAATTAAAATTGCGTTTTTCTTTTTCTTTCCTACTTTGGAGATTTTGTACCATTGTTGGCATTTGGTTTTGTGCTGTTGTCGTTGATGTTCTTATTATTATTATTGTTTTCATTTTTTTCATTTACTTACTAATTTTTTTTTTCTTTTTTTTTTTTTGCACATGGTGTTTTTCCAATGTTTTTCATTAATAAACTTGTTATTAAAAGACGCCCAATAATAATTGAATGAATGAACGAATGCGTCAGTGGTATCTCCACCTTTTTCTCCTTCTTCTCCCTTTTCTTTTTGTTGCCTTTTTTTCATTATTATTTTTTCTGCATTCGTGGGTGTCCTCAATTTAATTCAATTTTCGTCTTGTAGTGGTGGAGACCTTCTTAATTATTAATTAATGTGAAACTATTTTTAATTAGTCACCATATTTAATCAATTACATTGAAATCTAATTGAGTTCAAGTTATGCTGTTTAGTAAAATATTTCAATGAATAATGTGTTAACAAAATATTAGATATTGCAAAATTGTTTGGATAGTTGCAAAACGATATATTAATGACTTTTCAGGTTGTTCAATGAAAAATGAGTAATTATTTGTGATGTAGATAAGTCCAAAAGTTTTCTTCAATAGTATGAAGATTTAAAATTCATTAAATCGAATGCCTTTGGATTGATATATGCATCATTTTCAATGCTAATGTTAGCTAATTGTCTTTATTTTGCTCATTTCGCATTGCACCTTTAAGAACCGGGATAAGAGATCAGAATCAAAGTTGAAATATTATTTCTATTTGCAGTTTGTGGGAAGGACTCAATAGTTAGGAACTGTGACTAGAAAATTCCTTTGTGTAAAACATAATTTTGGACCAAAGGCATGTTGCTATCCCAATGAAGGCTGTAGCATCTTTTGTACTTAGACAGGGATTTCGTCATTTTCCACGCATAGTCGACAATTTGTGTCATCAGACAAGTGATGGGTCAAACGTGCACTTTAGTGCGAAAATAGAATTAAGTTCTTTAACCATTTCACTGCTGTATTATGTGCCTAAATAAAATATGGTATCGAAATTTATTTACTGGTCTCAAAAAAAAAAAAAAATAAATAATTATGTGGCGTCCCTTTACAGCAGTCATTTTAAAAATTTATACAGACACATTTCAATTCATTGATAGTATATGAGTGAGCTTGTGAGAGCGCTACACTGAGCATAGGTATGAAATAAATTGAATTTTTTGTTTATTCTGCGTGTACCAAAAATTGATTAACTTGCTCGCTTTCAGCAACGTTTCCGTGGGCGCTGAGACTTCATACAAAGGACAGGTAGTAGTGAAAAATGCAAATATAACTCTGTGGTAAAAAAGAAAAATATCCTAACTCGACGAAGGATGGAAAATAGTTTATCATACATTTTTGATTCTAAATATTAAATAGGTGCGAGTTTTTCGAATTTTTATTTTTGGTATTATATACCGTTTCAAGGATGGTCTGCGATATTTTTTTTTTTCTTTATTCATTTTATTTGGTCGGGTGCCCATTGAAAAAATTAATTTTTTTTGTCTTACATTTTTTATAAGGTTCAACGGAGTCTCCTGAAGCAATCGGTGTCAATTAAGTTCGAAGCAACACATTCCTAAGTCGTTAAATGAATTTTGTTGTTTCAATTGCAGTGTTTTTCGAATGAATTCTTGTTCAACAATCTCAGTGGGACTAGGCACTGATTCAGTTTGATTCTCGTTAAGAACTCTGACTAAGATTCTAAGTATTAATGCAACATATTTTTTCTTAGAGATTACACACTTATTTTTATTTTTCGGTTATTTTGTTTTTATTTTATTTTCCTTCCTTTTACTATATCTTATCAAATCTTTTCTAGAAAATCCTAGAAAAGATTTAGAAATATTTTGTAATAAAGGTTTATTTATAGGTACACTTGTGGACATACAATGAAGTCATACATTTATGAGCAGAAGAATATAAAAAAAAATCAAATTTCTATTAAAAGGAAACAAAACAAACTGTAAAATAAATAAATCTGTGGTTACAAGGCATAACAGCATAAGTCAGTTTTTTTAATTTTACCGGAGAGCACTTCAAAGATTGAAATGCTAATAGAAATCAATTTGAGTTGTGCTATTTTTCCTTTACTATCTCTTAAACCACTGAACCGATGTTCATAAAATTTTGACACAATATGAAATCGGATATGAAGATTTCAATAATAATAATAACTCGAATTCGATAAAACTCGAGTTGTGTTGTTATGCTTTGTGACCACAGAAATAACAGTTCAATATTTAAAATTATAAAAAAATAAACAGTTATAATGTCAAATATGTAAATTTCTCCAAAATATCGTATATCTATGGTGTAATTTGCGGTCATATAATTAATTCATATGCTAAACAAAAATATTTAAAAATAATAAGTTTGTTGATTTTTAATTTTTGACTGAGGTTTTACCTTTGGTACTGTTAGTACTTTGTGGAAACCATTTTTGCCAGATGATTTCTGTACATATCTTCGGCAATGTTTTCACTAGTACCAGAAGTGATGAAAGTCCATAAGGAAGTCTTGCTTGAAGGTTTTCGCTCTGCCACTGCCCTTCTTAAAACCCTCCATAGATTTTCTATATGGTTTAAATCGGGACTTTGGGCTAGCCACTCGAGAATTTTTATTTTGTTCTCATTTAGCCAATACTTAACGACTCGATATGTGTGTTTCGGGTCGTTGCCATGTTGAAATATCCCACCCAAAGGTAAGTTTCACCGTATTCTCAGAGAAGATGATTTTTAAGTATGCCTTTGTACATTTCTCCAGTAATTTTTCTATCGATTTAAGCAATTGGACCAACTCCAGATAAAGTGTAACACCACCAAACCATTACAAAGGGCTTCATGTTTAACAGTTTTTTTTTTTTTTTTTTTTTAGTAAATTTTGGGTTCATCTTAGTTTTTGGTGGATGCCTAACAAGGGCCTTCTATCGATCACAAACACATTAAATATGAATTCATGGTTCCAAACAATCGTTTTCCAAAAATGGTGGTCTTAGTGGAGATATCGTTTAGCGAACTGAATGCGCTGCGCAATATTTTTGTTTTTGAACGTTGGGTTTATGTCTGCCAATTCGTGCAACTATATATATATTTTTTTTCATTTAATCGTTTGCGTATAGTTCTGGCTGATATTTTTAAATTGTATTCTAAGTCCACTTGTGATCTTAGTTTGATGAAAGTTAAGAAATCGTATATTTTGCTGTGACTAATCAAGTACCTGTCTTCAGCTGGAGGCGTTTTGAGTGGTTTTTTGCGTTGCAAATTGTGAAATGATTTAAATTTTTCGTAGTATCTTATCTCATTGACCACTTTTTCATGTAAAAAAGCTGGCGCTTCCACAACCTTTGCAACACTTCCAAGATTGTGGAATGTTTTCCAAATGAGTTCCCTCTTCGAGGGAGTGGAGCTCTTATTTTTGCCCATCACAACCAAAATCAACGATTTTTCAACTAAAGTATACAGAAATGTGTAAATTATCAATTTTATTGGTTTTTAGGAAATTTAAGTGCATTTTTTTTTTTGTTGCGGTTGAGAAGGTAAAAATGTCTCACACATCATCAAACTGTCGTCACAGCATGGTATGTGGGGGTTGCACCCACTAAAACATCCTCCTCATTCTCTTGAGACTTGGTTCCACCCTGGAACCGTTGCTACATTACTTCAGGGTGGAGTCTCGTTTTGTCCTTACTAGACTCTCGTCGTTATACCTGCGTCCAGGTCCCTCTTCTTCTTACGTAGCACGTCTTCGACTGCTACCAATTGTTTTCGCTGACCAGCATGGTTTGTACTGCGCTGTCAGTTGTGAATACTCCTGTCACATTTTCCAAGGCCTCGCGCTGTGTTTGCCACCTCGTGCATTGGAAGAATGTGTGTTCTGCGTCATCCAGTTTCGAGTTGTCATATACGCAATCAGGTCGCTCTGCTTTCCCGATGGCATTCAGATATTTGCGGAAGTAACCATGTCCTGATAGGAATTGCGTCAGGTAATAGTTGACCTCGCCAAATCGTCTATTTAGCCAAATGCTTAAGTCAGGAATGAGCTTGGCTGTCCACCTTCCTCGGATATCGGTGTTCCATCGTTCTTGCCATTTCCTCATTGTTTCCAGCTTTACGTCTTGTGCCGTTGTCCTCATGTTGTTGCTTGTCTTCTTTAGCTCCCATATAAATTTAAGTGCATTAAGTCAAGTTGATTGCGAAAGAATATAAAATGACTTAATTATATATCCACTTCCACTCTCACTCCTTCATAAATGATCGATTGCCGCCTGCTCGCAAAATACGTCACTCTTTTGTAATTACTCTTAATATTTTTTAAGGCAACTAATGGTACCACAAAATGACGTTATAGAAAATCCTTGGACTACTAATACAAAATATTTTTCAAACTCGGCATAAAATATTGTCTAGTGACTTAATTATGTGACCACAAATGTATATGCATATTACTGTGTTATTTTGCGCCTGCGATTTAATGCATTTTGTAGTTTTATTTATTGACATTATTTGACGTAATGTAATAATAAGTATGTGTGTACATTCACTTTTACCCTACACTGCGCTACCGTCAAATTAGTCGGCATATTTAACTCTGTTCATTTATTTGCTTGCATTGATTTGAAGGCACATGATGGATACTTTTATTAAATTGTGATCCTTGTCTCTTAAAAAAAATTGCAGTTTCCAATAAAAAAAAATTACTTGGTGGGTTATATACAGTGACTCACAAAATTGATCACAAAAAGCAATATTTTTCGGACTCGATAAATAGCCGAAAATGGAGTTAAATCAACTCCAAAAGGGTGTTCTTAACAAATACAAGCATTACGCAAAAAAATTTAAAATGGGATGTTTATTGGCGTCGCAAGATTTTCAAAGCTTGTAAGTTTTTGCCCAATTTTTCCAAGCCACAACATATATAACCCCTCAAGTCGGCAAATTTAAATAAAAATTTAGCTTAGAAGCTTGTGTGCCGAACCCGGGTTCGATGCTCGGTATGCTCAAAAACAAAAACTTTTTGCACGGCACCACTTCTTGGCTAACCATGACAAATCTCCAAGAGTAAAAATTGTCCAAGAAAACTTTTTACTTCACCTTTTCGGATTCGGCATTAAACTGTAGGCACTTTCCATTCGCGTGTAAATCTAACTCACACAACATAAATGAATGAGAAAAGTCCACTCTATAGGCCCTCCATGGGCTGTTGTACCATTAAAGAACAAGAAAACAGTTTGATCATCTCCTATTATAACTTTTGAAAGTCCAAAGTTCAAGGTGTTTTATTTGGTGTCGAATACTCTGTTTTGTCGTTAATTCTCGCATTTTTCATACAAAATTATACGACTTTACTACTATACGATAGTATACGACAGCTTGTGAACAACCCAATTATTATTATTATTTTACTGATGACACCACACACGGGACGAATTTTGAAAAAAATGATTGGATTTTCATACAATTTTTGAAATTCAAAATTATTATTTTTAAGTTCATTAGATTTGTTTGAAATTCGTATCTCGGGGGTTTTCGGAATCACTTATTACGAATTTAATGCCAGATTCGCAAACAGCGACCCCGAAAACCCCTTGAGTAAAACTTAAAGACACCCTGAATGGCATTCACACCCACTCTGTACACAACGCAATAACGAAATATAGACCAAATCACGTACAAAACAATGCCCCTCTCCCAATCTGCAGTTCTGAGCGCTCAAGGACCACGCGAGCCACACTCTCGCAACTCCGGTCGGGAGTGTCCAGAGCCTTGAACTTATACCTCTCGGTGATCAATCCCGACACAGCTAATGCATGCCCAAAGTGCAGTAACAGTCCGCATGCCACGCTGCATCTATTTCGGTGCCCGGCTGATCCTACCGCTATCACTGTGGGCGGAACCGGTAACGATCGCCAACTTCCTTGGACTGGATTTAGGTTCACTAAACTAATCTTTGTGCTTGTAGTCTTTCTTCTACTTTTTATCAAATGCAACCTGCCCCACAGTCACTGTAACAACAACAACAACCCCTAGAGTAATAGGACTCAGTATCGGAGACACACCCGTACCCAAGATCCTTGGGGTAACGTTCGACCCCACTTTTGTGTTCTCGAAACACGCCGAAATAACTGCACAGAAAGTACGTGGACGAAACAGAGACCTCAAGGTCCTCTCGGGTAGCACATGGGGGAAAGAGACGCTAGCCATAACTTACAAAGCCATTGGACGAAGCGTACCCGACTATGCCTCGCCAGCATGGACATCCAACATCAGCGACACAATGGCGTAACTTACAAACAATATAAAATTTCGCACTGAGAACCGTAACCGCATACCACCTAATGACCCACCCAGATCACTTGCATTTAGAAAGGCAGATCATGCCTGTAAGAGAGCACTGCCAATTTCTCACATGGCCATTTCTACTAAACTGCCACAAGCCATCACACCCTAACCATCAAGAGAGTTAAGGTTAAACTTCTCCAAAAAGTTTGGCATCATCTTTTTAATACTGTTAAAACTTACTGCATTTACGAATAAAATCAGGGGAAATTGGTGGTGTTTCTAATGGTTTGGCGGTATACTGTATTGTGCTCAAATTTTCAGAGATTATTCTTAGCATGTGTTTTTTTGGCAGGAACCACGAAAATAAATATTGTTGTAAAAAAGGTTAAAAATTTAAAAAAAAAATCCGCCATTTTTTTTAATCGGGGGTGAAAGTTTGTTGCTCGGATGATGACCCTCTTTTTAAGAAAATTCTTAAATTTTTGCTTTTGGATGATTCAAACTCCACATTCAATGTAAGCCAGAAAAATGATGGGATAATTTCAAGCAGATAATTCTCCAAAAAAAAAAAACTTTTTTTTTATCACTTTGAAACATCTATTTTTATGTATAAAAATACTGGGTTATAAAAATATATTTTAATATTTATTTATTTATGCATAATCATTGCAGATGTAAGACATTATCTTAATATGAAAAATAAATTCTTGAAAATAGATACAATAAACCCAACATTAAAAATTTGTTGCCATCGCACGAGGCAAAAAAAAAAATGCAACATTTTGTCAAGAAAAAGTAACGCTATTAGTTTTCGTGGGAATTTAGATCCTTTGAATTTTTTGGAGTAAAACTTCTTTGACCTCGTTTTGAATTTTCTTTGAGACTAAACCACATTCGAAGGTCGATTCTGTCTTGGGGCTCCATAATATATTTGCAACATAAAATTCCTTGAAATGTTATTCATAAGCACAATTCATAAAATAATACACAAATATTAAAAAAAAAAATCTTCGCATTTACCTTTATTATGAAATGTCGAGCCTGAATGAAACACGTATATTGGTAATATATCGTTTTAACATGCTAGTTAAGTCCAACATTTTATTGTGTTATGCTGGGTTATTTGATTGGTGCTGCAACTAACGATCTGTTTAGGTCGTCAACAAACATTTTCGAATTTTTTTGATCAAATCGGCAGAAATGTGCCAACTTGCCAACCCATGTAAATAGCGCCAACACGTATTACCAACAAGATTGAGAGTAGGATCCATACCACTCGCTCTACGTTTTTTGCGTGTTCGAAGTTGAACAATTTTCAACGAATTCTGCGAGTCATGACAATTGAGTGAAAGCGCAGAATGAGTAAAAGCGTGATATGGAGTTTTGTCTAAAGACCGTTCGTCTACTAACGGAATCCGATTGCAATGCAACATCGATTCGATATCGCATCGGTACCTGGCACGCATAAATTAATGAGAGCTCGTTAATTGCAATACAACTGCGATACTGTAATCGGCAATGAAGTCGCATTAAAGTTTGCAGAGTTAGTTTTGCGCTGAAGCTGTGGTGGCTTTATAAAATACAGTCGCAGCGGCTAAAAGCTGGCTTTGATAATTGGCTAGCTAATTTTTCATACAAAAAGAATCGGCCTTCAAAAAAACAACTATCTAGATTTACGATTGGACTATAGTTCCGCATACGAAAATTTTTAAGAATTTTTTTTTTGAAGGTGCCAGGTCGTTGTGAAGAATGATTCGTTTTTGGCGGCTGGTTTTCCTTATTTCTCCGAGCACTTCGGGCAAACAAATGGTGGTGTACCATTCAGAATTGACTGTTCTATGGGTGCTTTAATGGCACGGTCCACATGACCAATTTTGCTTGGAAGTGCTTTGTGCGCAAACAACTTTTGTTGGATTTGGCTCACTTTGAAAGACCCATACAGTCGATTGTGGTTTAGTTTCGGGCTCATATGCATATATCCATGATTCGTCACCTGTTACGATTTTATAGACGTCTTTTGAAGCAGCGCGGTTGTATTTTTTCAACAATTCTTTGCACCAATCGGCACGAGCCTTTTTTTTTTGCGATTGTCAAATTATGCAGTATCCTATGCGGACAAATCTTTTTTGAGCCAAATATTCATGCAATGTTGAATGTATGCGAGTGGAACTAATGCCCAAACATGCCTCAATCTTACGATAAGTCACATGCCGATCTTGCAATATCAGCTCACGCACAGCATCGATGTTTTCTGGCACAACAACCGATTTTGGTCTACCATTAAAAACGTAAAAATTTGCGATGCTGATGTCAGATTTGACATATCTACACTGGTGTTGCCATATCTCAAAACTTAAATAGCAACCCTCGTATTAAAGTCGGTTTTTTTTTTTTAAGAATACAAAAAAAAAGTTTTTTTTAAATTTTACATTAAATTATAGAGGGCACCAAAGTCCAGTCTTAAAAAAGTAGAGTCTCATGGCCGAAAGTCATATTTATAATAGAAACTTTTTGTAGCTATAGCGTTTGCTACCATTCGCTTAAGTTGATCTGGTGAGTACAGACATATCGTTTACGCATACTGGACTATAGATCTAACAAAGTAAGGGGTGAACCAGACAAATTTTAGAATTTTTACGTATCCATTATACGCAATTGTCAGAAGTTAGGACCCCGTTATCTTCAAATGAAAGTATCTATAAATAGTGCAGTTTTTTTCTATATTAGTAATTTTTATTTTGGATCTACTTAAGTTAGCATGACGAGCTAACATATCGGGCTAATCCCACGAGGTCGACTCAAGATGTCCCAGCTACAGCTGGTACATCGCAATCAATTGTAATGCGATATAAGAGAAGTCAAGGACCTGTAAACAGCAGAAAGGTGGTCGGAGGAAGAGGAAAAAATGGCAAAGACTGTATGACAATTACTTAACCAAATTCGATTGCGTGATTCTCGATGATGAGACCTACTGTAAGGCGAACTTCAAGCAGTTGCCTGGGAATGCCAATTTCACAACAAAGAATGTGGATGCAACACCCAGAAAATACTCTGAAGTAAAATATTCCAAATTTCCAAAACGCTTCATGGTTTGGCAAGCTATTTGCACCTGTGGTCTACGGAGCAAGGCTTTCATTACGGCAGAAACAATTAACTCCAGAATTTATATAGAAGAATGCCTGCAAAACCACTTTCTACCATTTATTGGACATCACAAAGAAACCGTCTTGTTTACTCCAGGTCAACTATGGAATGGTATAAGGAAAATAATGTCACAGTGTTCTCAAAAGAGGCAAATCCTCTCAACTGCCCGGAACTTCGGCTTATTGAAAGGAATTGGGCTATAATGAAGCAAACCCTAAGAGAAACAAAGAAAGTTTGCAAAAATTATGTAGAATTCCGAAATCGATATAATCAAGCCTATGCAGTAGTCACCGAACGTACTGTCCAGTCTCTAACTAACAACGTTCTGAAAAATGTTAAACAATATTGCAGCAGATAATAATATTTGAATCAATTTTTTTTTGTGAATTATAATGTTTATAAAAAATGTTTAATAAACTGAACTTTATTTGGGTGAGTTCGGACTGTTGGTTGGTTTTTAATGTCTCCGTAAAAATTCTAAAATTTTCCTGCTTCACCCCTTATCTTCTTCTCGACAACCTTAGATATGATATTTGAAGCCGATGAGCATGATGGGCCCAAATCACTGCAACCAACTTCAACCTATTGCGGTATTTCTCGAGCAAATAAGATATTTTGTAGTTCTATTGGAAGAACTATCCGCTGAACTACTCAATGAAAATTTTCCTTGTTAGGCTGCAGAAAGCTGCGCTTGCTGGCTGTCCGCGCTTTTATTCACTGGCTAGTGCATTCATATAATGAATGAATTTTTACGAACTTTTAGTATTTGAGTGCGGACGAGGAGGAGGAGGAGAAGGTACAAAAAGTAAAATGTAAATAATTTATATTTCAAGTTGACCTTTTACGCGCAAACGTATAATGCATAAGTTTAGGGTATCCTCGAAGCAATTGATCAGTTTCAAACTAGTTGTACTTGTGTGCGTTTTGCTAAATTTCTTATATACATACATATGAACATACGTATGTATGTGCCGTACACTAATAACAACAACAACAACGACTACAACTAAAATACCTGCATTTCGAAGTATCAATAACAATTTACAATTCCGTTGCCTCGTTGCTGCACTTAACATGTTTTTGTAAAAAAGAAAAACAACAATTACAACAAAAATATAAAACGCAGAAAAAATAAAATTAAATTACCTTTTTTAAATTTGTAGTAAACAAATAATAGAAAAAAAGCGAGCACAAAAAAAAAACGCAAAAAAAAACTAGCAACAACAAATATACTTTAGGCTGATAAACTGCGAAATATTGTTGTGCATAAAAATGCGCATCAAAACAACAACTACAACAACAATAGTAATTTCAATTGCAACTGCAATAACAAATAAAAACAACTAGATATTGTTGTTGTAAATTGGTAAATGATAAGGAGAGGCGAGGGGGGTGGGGAGGGACAGAGAGAACTGCATTGTCACAAAAACAACAACCACAAAAGCAGCAGCAACTAAACGTTAGTTATATAAAATGTGTAAATGAATAGTGAATAGAGTGAAATAAAATGAAAATAACAAATATGTATAAAAATACAATTTTTTATCAAAACAAATATTTTCTATGTATTTGTGTGTCTATTCGTTTTTATTGGGGTTTCTTATGAAAAACAAAAACCCTATGAATGAGCCCTGAACATTGTAAATAGAAATACAGTGACAGCTCAAAATAAACAGACGCCTATACTCACAAAAAAAGAAGAAGAAATAAATACACCAAAGAATGTAAAGAACGTTTTAGTAAAAAAAAATTGGCAAAATGTTGGTTATGATCAGGAAGTGGATTTTGTGTGTGGACCTAAAAATTAGGAAAAATACAAAATAAAATTGCTAACATGACGTCTAGCTTTGTCGGTCGTTCCATCAATAAAACCTTTTAACCAACTTTTTTTCTTACTGTGGACTCAGCGGAAACTTTATGTATTTCGCAAAATAGCTTTTGAATTCTGATCTGCGGAGCTCTTTCAACAGTATGTCACACGTGACAACAACTACAGAAAGAAAAACGGAAAGAGTTATTGAAATGGGGAACGAAGACGATTCAGATGATGGATAATTTACTTTCCTTGTTAATTTTCATTGAATAAAATTGATAGCGCGAAATATACAGTTTTTTTAAATCGATGTACTATTACTATTTGTTTTGGTAGAAATATACAGTTTTTGGTCCGTTATGTATGGCCTAAAAACAGGCATTTTCGTTTTCGAACTTAATTTCCAATGCAAGTCAAAAAAATAAGATATCCGTATTTTTTCAAGTGAAAAGAATGAATGTACACTCTTGGAACTTTGTCATTTATTTAAAAATATTTTTAATAAAAGTAATTTTTATTTTTTTTAAATAATTAAAATAGGGAGTTCCGTGTAGCTCCTTCTGCATTGATCTGAAAATATCCAGATTAAAATTTTTGATGTTTGTACATGCAGCTTTCTAGCCTAAAAAAAAATGGTGAAAAAGTTAAATTTTGTTTTTGTTTTTAACAATTTTTACAATAAAATTTCTATTTTTAAGTGATTTTCCAAAACAATTACATAGAAGGTTATAATATTTTATAAAGTAATAGGTAAAATTTCATTAAGATTGGTTAAATGAAAGTTCCCGTAAGTTTTGAAAATACGGTTTCGAGAAAAAAATCCTTTAAAGTTACGGTGAGTGAAAAGTGGTTAATATATTCAAGTTACCGGCTAATCAGTGATTCCAGGTTAATATAATAGCCCTTTAGCCTCTTCATAGAAGTTATTCTGCTGCATTTACTGCTCTCTGCATGCTATATGAGGCCTTTTGTTGGATAAAGAGCTCCGACGCTCCTCTCGAACCAGCCGCTCCTCGTTATATTCGCCAGCGTCTCTTACTCTGATGTCCAATAATTTGCTATAACTTTCTTAAATCTTGGAATTTCTTACTCAAGTTCAGGGCATATTCTTAAGATTTATTAGTCAGTCATTTAATGTCAAAAAGGTTATAGCATTAAGCACTAGTCCGAAAAGGGGAATCGAACCCGCAACCTCACGGATGATATCCGATTGAGCTACTTACTCGGCTATCGAGGTCAATCCCCTGAATGGTTGGATCTCAATTTTTAATTTTATAGACTCAACCCCTACTGGCTTGAACTGCCAGTGGGTGTTGAGAGTTTCATATATTCTATTTTCATTATTAACCAAAATATAAATTTTATTATTTTTATTTCCAGTACGTATTAATTCTTCTATTTCTCTCCTTCTCTCTGTGATTTCAGATTTCGCATTTCAACACATCATAAAGTCGAACATCTTTCTACGTAGTAAATCTTCGGCGAAACACGCGCGAGCGCGTTTTTTCGGCGTTTTTATCGTTTAGTTTATAGTTAAGTTATTATTATTATTTTTTTTTTCTGTTGGGTGTTTTGAAAAGCCTTCACCACGAATTACATACCGTTTGCCTCATCGAGGAGATCAACTGTTGTTGCAACAACCGGTGCTAAAACAACTGCAACCGCTGCTTCATCAGGATCTACCTCATCAACATCGACAGCATCAACTTCATTATCATCATCAGCTGGTGGTGGATTGTTGACTGCATCGAATCCATTTGATATAAATATACAAACACCACATCGTCCACAATCCACCACGTTCACAGTCAGTGGCAACTTGGCAAATTACAGAACAACTGCAGGTATGTCAATATCATCAGCAACGCCGAACTCAAGCATTGGCAGCAGTGCCAGCGGCAGCAGCAACAATGCCATGACTGCACCACTCATCATCTCACCAATTATCGGTGAGCCGTTCGCTACCGGGCCACATGCCTTTATCGTTAAGGAGGGTTGGCTACAAAAGCGCGGAGAACACATAAAAACATGGCGTTCACGATATTTTATATTACGTGACGATGGCACACTGATGGGCTATAAAAATAAACCAGCCAGAAATGCACTCTCAGAGCACTTGAATAATTTCACAGTGCGCGGATGCCAAATAATGACAGTGGATCGACCAAAACCATTTACATTTATCATTCGCGGCCTACAGTGGACAACGGTGATTGAGCGTACATTTTGCGTAGAGACCGAAATCGAACGGCAGCAATGGACGGACGCTATACGGTAAGTGAAGAAGAAATTCGATTAACAATCTCATGTTTAACGAATTTGCTTTATTGATTGATTGATTGATTGTTTACAGAACCGTTGCAAGTCGTCTTAGCGAATTGGGTGAAACAGCAATGTCACCATCAACCTCAGCAGATATGGGTGATGTCGATATGGCATCAATTGCTGAGGTGGAACTATCAGAAAAATTCTCGAGGCAAGGCACATCAACTCGTAATAGTGGTGGAGTTAAGAAAGTGGTGCGTTAAAATTTAAAAGCATTAACAAAACTAAAAAAATATTTTAGGATTCACTCAATTTTCAATAGTAGTAAACTAAACCGGAAGATTTTAGGTTTATAAAATGGAGAATAATATTAAATAATAATATTTACACCATTTACTGTTCAATGGAAATATTTTCATTATTTACTATTGAGAATTGAAATTGTAACCGTAACTGCTTTTTTATTATGTTCTATAAATTATTTATTCTATTTTTGCATTTCTTTTTCATACTAGACTCTAGAAAACTTCGAGTTCTTAAAGGTTTTGGGTAAAGGTACATTTGGCAAAGTGATTCTATGTCGTGAGAAGGCTACAGCCAAATTGTATGCAATTAAAATTCTCAAAAAGGAAGTTATCATACAAAAGGATGAAGTCGCGCACACATTAACCGAAAGTCGTGTGCTACAAACAACAAATCATCCATTTTTGATTGTAAGTTACCGTTTTAATGCTTGATCATCTACACTAAAATAAGCGATTTCAGCATCGTTTATATTCGCCTAAGCCGAAATCACTCGGTCACTTAGACATTACATTACATTTATATAAACAATACCTAATATTTTTCTTTATTTTAATTGCAGTCTCTTAAATATTCGTTTCAAACCAACGATCGCCTCTGTTTTGTGATGCAATACGTCAATGGTGGTGAGCTCTTCTTTCATTTGAGCCGCGAACGCCTCTTCACCGAAGATCGTACACGTTTCTATGGCGCAGAGATAATTTCCGCTTTAGGATATCTACACTCACAAGGCATTATCTATCGCGATTTAAAGTTGGAAAATCTGCTATTGGATAAGGATGGGCACATTAAAATAGCCGATTTCGGTTTATGTAAAGAGGATATCACCTATGGACGAACCACAAAAACATTTTGCGGTACACCCGAATATCTAGCGCCTGAAGTATTAGAGGACAACGATTACGGGCATGCTGTTGATTGGTGGGGCACTGGTGTGGTCATGTACGAAATGGTGAGAGGCTGCGATGAAAAATTTTTAAATTTAAAATTTATTTTAATTTGTTATCTGGGTACTGTATCTAGATATGTGCGCCTGCGTGCACTGAAAACGTTTACTGCTTTAACACATAAAATATGAATTTATTTAATGCATGCTGTGTATTTGTTTTAGATTTGTGGACGTCTTCCGTTTTATAATCGTGATCATGATGTGCTTTTTACATTAATTTTAATGGAGGAAGTGAAATTTCCACGTACAATATCTGAGGAGGCGAAAATTCTATTGGCTGGTCTATTAGTTAAGGATCCCAAAAAACGTTTGGGTGGCGGACAAGAAGATGTCAAAGAAATACAAGCACAACCATTCTTTGCTAGTATTAATTGGACAGATTTAGTGCTGAAGAAGGTGAGTAATAAAATATTAAAATATGCTGTGCATGCATATGATGAAAATTACCTTGATTACTTGCAGATAACACCGCCTTTTAAACCACAAGTAACTTCAGATACCGATACACGCTATTTTGATAAAGAATTCACTGGCGAAAGTGTTGAATTGACACCGCCTGATCCTACCGGACCACTAGGTTCCATAGCAGAAGAGCCACTTTTCCCGCAGGTAAGGAGCTCAATGATTTTGTGGTGATAGAAATTCTTTAGAATATACTGAAATTTCCAGTGATTAAGTCTTAAAAAAATTGCGAGTATACTCAAAAGTTTAGTTGTACTGGTTATGTCCATAATGACGGCTATTTCGAGATACTCAGCGTGGATAGGGGAGCACCTCTTCTGATTTCCAAAAGGGAATCAGAAATTTGTGGGTGCATACTAAAACATCGTTTGATTTTCAATTAATTATTTAACATATCATTTATATTTCAAAGTGGCTTTTGACAATGACAAATCCAAAGACATAATCTTGCGAATCGAGAAAAAAAACTGTTACACGAAATTGAATAGATAGATAAATATAATGGGTATAATGCATTACGACCGCTAGGACTGTTGTACCCCCATTAAAGGTTTTATATTAAGAAAGGCCAATCTCACTGAGGAATTTGAAATAATTATCTGACCAGCAGTGCCCTAGAGATTTTTTCCTTTTAAATATTTAAGCTCCGGTGAAACACTGATCACCGCATTACCTAGGTCTATGGGCTTCGTAGGCGGAAGTTTTATTTACTGAACACTGACATTATGCCCTTGTCTGTTATCGTTGTGAGGAGTTTTTCTATTACTAGACTCCACAGAAGAGATGATTGTACTTCTCCCTTGTTGACACCGTTATGTAGTTTGAAGATTTCTTGTGGTTGACATCACTTTGGTCTCGTCCTAGATTATGAATATTAATAGCTTCGTGAGAGGTATTACCAAAAGACTCCTTAATCTCTAGGAAATTTTTTTTTCGATAAACGCAACAACGAAATTATTTATTTTATAATTGCAACTTTTCTAAATTCAGAGGCTCAGTTAGTGCAACTTTCTATTTTATTTTCTCACTTATAAAACTAAGAAAATAGTAGCATGTGAGAGATTTATTACCTCTAGTCATATTCTTGATTCAAATTGGCTCACTTTACCGTTACCGTTGAAATTCGTTAGATAAAGATCAGTTTCCGTAGGTTTGTCTGTTCTATATGAATGTTGACATCGATAAAAGCGCATATTTTCCTATGCATTTACTCTATTATGCCTGTCAACTATTTTCCACATTGTTTTAAGAATGAAGGATGAGCCTGAAAAATTTGGTTGACGAGTAATTAGTTGTTATCTTCAGAATGAATGTCACAATAAGTGGAAAGCCCTTGAAATATCTGTAGCTACGTAATTTCTTGATATTTTCTTCTGTAGAATTGTTATCTGCATCCAGCGATGTAAACGACTGAAGCCCAAGTCAGGCGGTCTGCCGAGTAGATGCATCTACAGCTCTAAGGTCCTTTCACCCGTATATGCTACTTAGGAAATTGCGTTTTCAGACATGCTGGACAAAATACAGCACACAAAAATACATAGAATATATATGGAATATTTGTATGAAACTCGCACTTTTCCAATGCTATACTAATCATTTCAGTTACTTATTTATTAGTAACTGAACTAAATATATGCCTACAAGTAGGCAACTCTTTATGCTACCAACTTACACTTATACGGTACAGCGTTATCTTTTACAATATGAATATTTACAGATTTTAGTTGTTGTTGTTGTAGCGACTGCTTCCACGTCGAAGATTGACAATCCTTGGCCAGAATTTCTCCTGGGTCGGTCCCGGGCCATAGACCCGATTGTCTTGAGGACCGACCGATTTTAGTGGTTTGGCTTGTACGCTAACTCCGAATACGGTAACATAGTTTTCAGAACACCTCCAGTTTCCAGCTAAAATATGCGCCATAGGACTTCAATATCACTTGATAACTGGAATCAATATAAAAAATGACTAGCTTTAGTTTGAGCGCCGAGTTACTCGACTGTCGAGTTTGTTGTCGAGTCGACTTAAAATCGGAATTGTGAAGCTTAATCGACTCGACAATATTTGTAATAGATTGCAACGAGCAGAAAACGCTACTGTGAATGAAAAAAAGAAGAAAAAATCTTTTTGAAGTTTAATTTAATTTTAAAAATTAATTTTTCCAAATTTTGGGAAATATTCAGCAAATGGACAGTCTTGTTTTTTCCTGACGAGGAGCAAAGTGCTTCAGTATTTTACACTGTCAGATACAGAATAAGGAAGCATATAAATAAAATCAATGAGTTTCTTAAGTTCTTGTATTCTTTTATTGTATTCTAGATTTATCCATAATTTTAACGAAGCCACGCATATGCGCAGACCACCGTTTCCTCAATTTTTGAAGAGGTCATCGCAATAGAAAGGGAAATTGGTCCGAAAGGGAAATTATGGTAACGAAAAGCAGAAGCGAAGCAGCATTTTAAAACTGCATTTCCTGGTGTGATTAGATGAGTAGACGGAATCGGTTCAGGGTCAGGCAATAGTTCTTCGACGACTGAGTTTCTAGTAGCACCCAAGACCACCCCGGCTAGACTTAACAGTTTATCAAAGAACATGAATGGCTACACAATCTCCTAACGGCGATAGAATTTTCTTTATTAAAAATGCTTCCGCCTGTAGGTCGTGATTCACGTTTGCTGTGACATATAATAATTCTTACGAAATTTTCAACCGAATTGATTAATGCATTTTTTCATTTTGTACCCATCGCCTTCACGCACCGGAGGACCCAAACTGTTTAGCTTAGTAGCCCACTCTCGCTTCATGTCTCCTTTTTCTTTGCCCTTACTAAAATTCCTAGCCATTGGCACATTTTTCTGCATATGCGCAGAATACATTACATTTACATTTGTTACTTTCATTGTTGTTTTATATTCTTTTCCCAAGGTTTTACATAAAAAAAGTATTTTTCAGTAGTTGTCGACCACAAAAATTTTATCAACAAGAACTTGCCACTTTTTTCGATAGTCGACAGTCGACTAGACTCTCAAAATGCCGATTTGTAATAGTTCACTTAATCGACTCTTGACACTCGACTTCAGTGATACCGATTGATAGCTGTCGAGCATAAGGGTGATTGTTTTAAGTACTCGAACTTAAGAATATGATTATTCAACAACTCTATTTATCTTAAAAACATGGCTTGTGGCTTGTTTACACGAAAGTGAATTTCAGCGAAATGCGGAATTTGTAATTTTGGTGTTCTCATGATTAAACGGCGACTCAAAATTTCTGACTATACAAAAAGTTTTTTCAATTTCTTTTTTTTTTTTCGGGCTCCATTATTTTACTTAGCACTATTTCTTAAGAAATAGAACAGCCAAACAAAGAACAGCTGTTATGAAAACAAACAACAAACACAATTGCTTGCAAAATATAAAAAAGAAAACAATAGATCTTAGTTCCAACTGTTTTTTTTTTACAATTCCGTATTTGTGTTAGCAGGCTTTCCGAATTTCAAGTGAAATTCTATTGAAATTCCGAAGTTCTTTTGACAGTTCAGGCATAGCGAATTTGCATTTTGATGAAATGCAAAATTTGGTTGTATTCAGTCTCATGTGAATAAGTTATTAATGCGGGTTTAAATTTCAAGAAAAACTGTGACCGGACAAATACAGCGCACAAAAATATATAGAAAAACATTCCCATATCTGTGAAATGTTATTTATCCGGTTTTTATTTATTTTTGCTTGCGACATCGATATTTAAGTCTTAATCTGATCAACCTGACGATTTCAAATTATAATATGGGATACCATAAGCAACCATCTCTGGTAACTGTTGTTGCCGAAAATTAAAAACCAACATTTTCAATCTGCTCTACATATTTTTTTTATTATTAATTTGTTATTAATAGCTTTTCCTTTTTCCTTTTCTTTTCCCAACAAACAGTTTAGCTATCAGGATATGGCATCGACATTGGGCACTTCATCGCACATTAGCAGTTCTGCTGGCCTTACATCGATGCAATAGAATAGAATTAATTGCAAGAGAAGAGACGACGTAATAAACACTATACATTATCATCTGTCACATTATTATTATCATCAGTATTGTCGTCATCGTCATTATCATTGATTTTGTTATTGTATTTATTCGATATGAGCGATAGCAAACAAAAACAACATAAACTTTTGTGATAATGTTCATGATGATGCCAATGATTTTATGATGATCATGATGCATACTGATTATGATAATGATGAATTATAATGATGTACGTTCTACATGTCAAACGAAATGCATGAGCAACAGCTACAACACCAACCAACAACAAAAAGAACAGCAAAATCAAGATCAGCAATTACTACTACTATTATTATTACTACTACTACATACTACTACTACTACAATTACTACTACTACTACAATACTGCTACGACAAAACAAAAACAAAAAACACCCACATACTATTACAAAAATACAAATACAAAAACAAATAACTTATTTCATTAAAATTAATACGGTTAAAGTTAATAGTTATTATATACAAACAACAACAATACAAAAGATTAAAAAACAAACTTCATATAAATAAATAAAAATATAAAATAATAATATTAATATGTAAAATTAGTTAATTTAATTTTATCACTCCTTCTTTTCTAAATACAATGTTCGATATATAAAGTAACAGTAAAATAGACACATACATACATACAATATAAATATAATGATAAACAAATGGAAATAGTGTGTAAAATTCCAGCAACAACAACGGTACGTAACAAACGAAAGTTAAGCATAATGATTTAAATCGAAATATTTTATACTCCAAAGAAGCAAAAACAAAACAAACACAAATAAGAAATGGAATAAATAAAAAATAATCTAAAATAATAATATTGATTATGAGATAGTAATAATAATAATAACATAAAAGAAAAATAAAAAATAGAGAAACCCATTAATATAAAAGTTGCCTCTAGTGTGCTGTGCTTTTCGCAAAAAAAAAAATAAATAAATAAAATTAAAGAAACTAATAACTTGAGAAAAAAAAATAAAAATAAATTAAATTTAAAATAAAAAAAGGTAAAAATAAAATTACAATAAAAATTCGTTAAAAATCGCTTTAGTGCCGAATGCAACCATGTGCACTAATAAATATTACTACTAGAAAAAAAGAAAAATGTAATTTAACTAAAAATAAATCTCTTAGCATTTCTGGGTAATTAATAAAAAAAAAATTGGTAATTGAAAAAAATAATAAAATTTATATATAAAAACAAAAAATCAGAGTGCTAAGAATTTCATAATTTTTGTTTTGTCTTTTTTTTTTTTTTGTTTGTTTTTATTATAATTTATTATTAATTATTTTAAATTAAAAAAAAAATGTTTAAAATACAAAAAAGAAAAAAATCAAATTTCTTTTATAAAGTCTTGCATAAAATTAAACAGAAAAAATAATTAAGAAAAAAATAATAAATCAAAAAAAAAAAAAAAAAAAAAATAGAACAGAGTTCCAAAAGAAAAAATATGAGCGAACAATTCGAAAACATTAAAACAAAAATATAAAAAACAACACTTTTGATATTTTTATACACGCAATTAAATTAAATTTAAATAAAATTAAAAAAAAATGAAAAGAAAAATAAATCTAAAATTTATTCTTTAACATAATTAAAAGCAAAACATAAAAAATTAAAACAGAAAAAAAAATCGGGCATTTCTAAAAATTTGTAAAAAGTTTTTCTTTTTTCAATACAAATTAAATAAAATAAAAAAATATATATATATATATATCTAAATACGAATTAGATTTATTAATATAGTATACAGGCTGTATTTGTAATAAACGCAAAATTAAATTTAATACAAAATACTATTTCATGCTTTTGCTTAATTCTAAATACTAAATGAAAAGAAAAGCAAATCATACAAAAAATAAATAAAAAACTTCTACATATATATATATTCAAAAATTAAAAAAAAAAAAAAAATACAACGCTTTAATTTTCGTAAAACTAAAAACACAAATTTGTATACTTTTAAATGCTTTAAAAACATGAAAACAAAATTAAATTAAATTTAATTCAAAAAAATATCGTTGGCAAAACTAAACTACAAAAAAAAGAAAGAAAAGTTTTTCTCGTCACATTTATAAGAGCGTGCGAAAAAGAAAGAAAAAATTTTTGCATATATTTTATTTAGCATAGTTGAAAAAAAAAAGAAGAGAAGTGCATGCATTAAAGTTATTACTATGTATGTACTGTTTTTTCCTAGTACTATTTTTTTTTTAATATCTTTCGTTTTTTGTTTGTTTTTTTCGGATTTTCTTTTTTTTCATATTTGTGGCTTTTGGCATATTTTTAATTTTTTTTTTTTTTCAATTTTCCATAATGCAAACACGCAATAATGACTTAAAAAATTTTGAATGCTGAAGCTTTTCATCGTCAACTAATCAGGCAAATACTGGAACTGTAACAACTAGTAAATATGGAGCCTTGAAAACCAAATTGTTGCAAGCTAAATTTTTTTTCGATTTTGATTTTTTCGTGCAAAACGATGGACCGCATCAGCTCAAAAAATGAACCGTACTAATAAGCAAAGAGAACAAATTAGGCGTGCGCTATTTGGTGCCTTGCGGGCTTCTCTTTTCAAATTTACTTTTTGTTCGTCGCTTCAAAATGTTTCTTAATTCTGCCATAAATTCTTTTACACGCACGGTATCAAAAATTAAACAAACAATTTTTTTTTTTAAATTTTTATTGTTCATAAAAAAACAAGATTATTTCTCTCGAAACTATCGCTTTTTGTTTTTGTACAAGTTTTTAAATAGTCCAACTTTGATTTGGTTTGGTATCGCTGTTACTGCTTTTTATATACATTTTGGAGGCATTCAAAATTTCATGAAGTGTTTTGCATACCTTATTCTTTCATCATAAAAAATAATTCGAAAGATTCAAATCCGAACTTCCCGACGGTCAACGCTAATCTTTTGCTAATTTAGCCAGAGCAACAAAACTCTTCACTACACCTTCTAAAACATCTTATTAGTATGCTTTAGTCTCTGTTTAAATATCTTTGTGTTACTCCAAGGTATTGCCCAATTGAATCTGTGAACACTTCAGACGATTCAGAAAAATGAGTAAAAACACGTTGAAAATATATTATTTAAATCATAGTATAATAACTCTGCACTCTTTTTTTCTTTCAAATTTCCTTCAGTCAGTAAATTTCTATTTCATATAAAAATAGTAAGGAAAGTACTGTTCCTTTTTTGTTTTTTAAATAACTCATTTCCAAACAAAAAACAATTTTTTGTTTTGTAAATTTATACCTAAGTTTTACCTACATATTTTTCCAACTGTGAAATGGTCAGCAATGAAATAAGCCTGTTCTCTAAACCTGAACACTATGTTATTAGGCTATGCTTCAAATATTCCAAAACTTCTTTCAGTAATGTGAAAGTTTGACCAACGTTTCCCACACATGCGTTCGTTTCGGGTGTATTTTCGCTATTTTTTTTGTTTGCCATATTGCGTATCAGTCTGAAATGAATCAATTGTGAGTTGAATTTTTCATATTTCTTTGATGTGATATGTTCAAAGTTAATATACCAAATTTTTTTTATATGAAAATTGGAATTTAATCTTCCAGAAAATTGTAATAAATTTGAGCTCAGTTCTGAAAAGGGTAAAGCAGTGATATAGGTTCTTTGGCACTCCACTCCATCATAATCAAATAAAAGCTAAAAACAAATTGTTTGGGATTTGCACGCGTGCTGGCACAAACATTTAATGACGCTTTTCCTATACAATTTTAGCTGACGCTGGATAATTTGTAATAGAATTTATGGCAGGGGACTGAGTACACTCGCAAACATTTTTGCAAATGATATTTTTTTTTTCATAATAAGTAAACGAAATATTAGCGATCGAAGATTGAACAAAAAGTTAAAAGTTACTAAAACAGTCAGCATGAATATTTTAATCTATGATCAATTTTAAAATAAACTTTAAACTAGCGTTGTGAAACTGCATATTAATATCTGAGAAAAAGTTGTTATTGCGATTAACAGACTCTAACAATAGCTGCCAATTCTCTTGACCTATTTGCATTTTACTTTTATTTTTTTCTAACAACTAGCAATCAACATTAAGTCTTTCAGATATTATGGCTATGGCATTAGCCATTATTTTTCAGCATTCTTCTAAGTTGTTTAGGCACTTGAGCGGAATTTACATCTGTAATAAAACAGCTGGAAGTTGCTCTCAGGAAACCCTTTTGAAAGTGAATTGCTTACGTATATAAAATAAATTTATATTGAAGCAATCAGGGAGGCGTGTCGCATCTTAGAATCAATAGATGTAACAGAAAAGAACAGTGCTGCAAGAACTGATAACCTACTCACCAGAACCCGAACTGATGTGACATATTAATATTAACTGCTGTCAGTGGCCAATAGGTTTTCATGCATTCAAAATAGGTTTCCTCTTCAACAACCATTGGCGCAACTCAAACAAAAGCAGAACCTGAACAAAAAAAGAAGAAAAGAAACTTGTGGTTTCATGTTGAAAGCAATTTTCTCTTAAAAAGATTTTCTGAAAGCAACTTGCGGCAATTTTCTTGGAAATGTCAACTCCGCCTTAGGGTTTTATTGCATACCGAAAAAAAGTTCGCATTAGTTTTGAGATTTCTTTCGGAATATTTTCGTACTGGGTTTTCCTTATCATTTAATTTTTCTGTAAATGAAAATGCATAAATCTTGTCAAACCGGTTCCTATTCTTATTGGAATTGTATTTTTTATTTTGGAGAACCGCGACTATAGCTTTTCCAACAAAGTTTAAATAAAAATCTTTGATTTCAACAATAAAATAAATTAGTTTGCAATACAAATACAAAGAGCGATTTTGCTTTTAGTTAGTAGAGCATTAAACGAGCATTTTCTGCAGTTGAGTTCTAATCAATTTACAGTCCATGGCTGAGAGTCTTACAATTTTTTAAGTTCAGAAACTAAGGAACGAAAATAAAAGTTTCCAAACGCTGTTCCACATCTATCGGGAAAAGAAAATTTTAAATTTTTTTTCCCATTCGTAAAATATTTCCTTTGCAGAATTATACATTTTTTATGAAATTTTAAAAAAATATTTTAAGAGAAATTCCCGAATGAAACTTTTATCTCAGAACGACTTGTTATATATTTTCTCCATCCGGGCCGTTCCTTATGGAGCTATTGTTTTTTTCTCGTTTCGTTCCATCCTCAGTTTTTACTAAACATTGATAAAATTTTAATTAACAAAAAATATTAAGTAGATGTTGTTTGCGCGTTATGTTAGTTTCAGTAAAATTAACGAATATTTAAATTTTTGTTTTAAAATATTCTGTGCAAGAAATAATAAAGTAATTATCCCATAATATATTTACAGAATAAAGTTTATGGAAATTTTTTGGTTTTTTTTTTACCAACAAAAGCAACGAAAAATTCTTAAAATGAAATAAAATAAATCACTGTTATATTAACAGTATAATTATACAGACATACATACAATACACTTCCACTCAAGCCACACGTCCACTATAAACAACCAACCAACCATGCCCACATGCCAACACTTTTACCACATAAGGAAATAGTTTTTTTTTTATTGCCAATAAGTTCAATCAACACATACATTAATAAATAAACACATAGGTTTATACCATTACCACCACAATAGAGAAAGGATTCGCAATATTCAATTCGAATTTAAAAATTAAGTTCAATATTATTTTAATATTTTTCGTTGATTTGTTTGTGGTAAGTGAATATTCTATGCTAGAGATATTTAAAACGTTTTAAATTGACTTCCTTCAAAACAGTTGCGAAAAGAAGAAAAAAAAAACTAATTAATTTTACTAGTAAATATCGTCTAGTGGCTGGTATTCCGGTCCGAGAAATAAAAATTAAAAATGCTTTTGTTTTTTGATTTTCATTTATTACCTTATGATGATAATAAATTGTTTTTAACGAAAAAGTGAAAGTATTGTTAGCAAAAAAAAAAAAAAAGAATCAAGATATAAAAACGGCTTTTTTTCGAAAACTTTTTTTTAATTAAATCAAGTTTTTTTTATGTGAAAAGCTTAACAATTTATTCAATTTATGCCAGGGAATTAATTTCAAAGTAGATGAAAATTGTAAACAAGCACAAACACAGACAGAGAAAGATGGAGAGTGTTAGTATACTATAAAATACTTTAAATTATTTTTCTTGATTGCTATTAATTTTTGGTTTTAATAATAGTTAAATTCTCTTAATTGAAACGAACTATAAAATAAATTTTGAGAGAATTTCTCTCTATTAATAGAAACCAACGATTATGATTGGTCAACTGAAAACGTTGAGTGTGCGATGTTTTCTCTCGCGAATGATTGTAAACGATTTGCTCATTCTTTTCACTTTTTCGCTAAAACTAATTAATTTTTCATCAACTATTTGAAAAAATTCATGGCTAACAAAACTGTTTTAATTTTTTTTCAATTTTTCAATTAAACATAAAAATATTGTTTTTAATTTAATATTTGTTCTACGCCAAAATGGTTCCATTTTTGTTTTATTTTTTATTATTATTTTTTTATTTTTTTTGTATAAGTGTAAAACGTACTTTATTAGGTTTTAGGAGAAAAAAATTACAAATAAAAAAAAAATAATTAAATAAAATAAATAACATACATACCTATTTAGCACTTATTATTTAAGTTTTTGATTTTTATTTTATTTTTTTAATTTGGATGACATTGTAAAAAATAAATAAATATCTAAAAAAATTAAAAAAAAACATTTATACCTAACAAAAAAAAATATATATATATAAATATATAAAAACGAAAATATTGAGACAAAAAAAATGTTGGAAAAAAAAACGATATGAAGTTTCATTTATAAGTGAAACAGAAAAATATATGGATATTAAATTATCTATGTATTAATTTATACATATTATATACTTTATACATAAGATTATATTATACAATAAACAAATAAAAACAAAAAAAGAACATACAAATTTAAATAAAAATTGTAATAAAAACCAAAAAATAAAATTTATTTATTCTAGAATCCATCGGAGAAAAGTTACGAATTACACTGCGAGTACGAAAATAATTGGTATTCTTGATTCCTAACGTATCACAAGAAGAAGAAGGTAAATTAATAATTTTAAAGTCAGCTGATTGCGTTGAAATGATGGAATTGAAATGTGAAAATGGAATCGACTGCAGCTCGATTTTCTTCCAATTAATTCTTAATTTCACAAATTTAAGCTACTAAAATTGGAATGGGGAATTAAAGTTGTTTCGTAAAAGTTGGTTTGAAAATTGATTTCCTTTGGAAGCAAAATGTGTTTTGATGTTCCTTCCTACTTTGCATAGGTGCAATTCATATTGCAACTATTTCAATTTCACTCGAAAGTCAAATTCAGAACATGGCTGAGTCTCTCAACACGAAAATCCCATAAAAGTTTTTCATCTACAATAACTTCAAGATATTTCACTTGATGGGATAGCTGGATAATGATTCCACTTGTAACTTGTACTTGTAAAATTAGACCACCAATTTTCCTTCTGGTTTACCGATAGCCTATTTGAGCGACACCAAGTGTTAATTTAAAACCGGATCCATTTATTGCGTTGATCTATTTAGTTTTAGTTGCAAACATGATTGAATTGAGATTGCAACTTAGGAGGAAAAATTAGCAATAAGAGCGGTAGCAAAAAAATCGGATTGACGAGTTTGGTGACACGCGAAATAGAATTACTGGAGCAGCAGTATTTATTATAGATTTTTCCCAAGATTTTATCTGAAACTTTTATCTTTATCGATTTAATCTTTATTTAATGCTGTTAAAGGTACGGAAGATGGACGGGGAGGCTGATACGCCCATCAGGTTGAAGTGGCGTGCCAAACAGTGCACTTCATATTGCAGCTATTTCAATTTTACTAGAAAGTGAAATTCCAAATATGGCTGACTGACTGCTTTTTATCAGTGGAAAGTTATTTTTGGCAAAACATAGTGTATATCACCTGATATAGTCTTATGGTTCTAAAAGGCTATGGTTAGACCCATCATCACCTATGCATCCATAATCTGATGGAGAAGACTTAATGCTGACAGCGTTAGGATTGGTCTTGCCAGACTTCAAAAGGCTTGGTGCGATACTGATTTGGAACTAACAGTTCCAACGATTCCAGTTTCAAAACAGCGCTATATAATACAAACTCCAGAAGTACTAACCTAGTTTTTGCCAGGATCTGGACCTGACCCAGTTAATTGAAGGCATAATTCCACTGATTAATCCAAAGCAAAAAAGTAAAAGGTTCGGGTTCTGGGATCTTCATTGAAAATTATTTCTCTGTTGGACTTCATGCTTCTGTTTTTCAAGAAGAAATTTTTGCAATCATCAAGGCAATGGACCATGTTATTGACAGCGGTTGGAGAGAAAGGAACATTTGCGTATTTAGTGACAGTCAGGCTGCGCTTAATCCTCTACCTACATCAAAACTTGTTCTGCATTATAATTTCGGTTTAATTGCGTTGGAAAACATAATACCCTACTGTAGATATGGGTTCCTGGGCACTCAGAAATCTCAGGAAGTGAGACGCTGACCTCCTGGCCAGAAAAAGTTCGAAAATTGGTTTCTTGGGCACAGTACCTGTATTCTCTTTGTCGTCTACAGCTATAAAAGCAACCAAAAATTTGAATATGATTTGCCTGGGAGCTAGTCGACGATACAAATAAGACGAAGGTCCAAAATTGACCCAAGAAATGATATCGGATGAAAATTATTTGAGATACATGAATAGATTTCATCGATAGGTTCGATGAATTTTAAATAACAGTCAAAAAGAGGCGCGTGCTTGTTTTCTTCAATCTTTCCATTTTAACAACGATGCATATTATGGAGTCAAAAAGTCTTGTTCATTTATTTCACTAGTACAAAAATTGTAGTTGCTATTTCCCTGCAAGCTAGCCAGCTGGTAATTGTCAATTGCTTGCCACGTGCTATTCAAAATGAAGCAAAAACCAAACTCCTTACTCCCAGTGAAATTTTCCGGAGAATATTTTTGGGGTTTTTTACCCTTAAATACTTTTTAAAGAGGAATTTTCTGCAATTATTCAAAAAAGGAGCAAAAACACCCATATAGGTAGGAGTTAATGGTTTAAAATGTTCGAAGAAAAGATTTCTCGAACAATTTTATTGTGGGTTTCCAAAAGTTTCGATATTTTTTTACTAAAATATGGAAATTCCACTTAAAAAAATTGTTATGAGAAGGAACAAAACCCAGCTCAGATTTTACTACCACAAATACTTTCATATGAGACCAGTTTCGCTGAATAACGAAACGATGACCTTGATGTATTCAGCTGTTTCACAAAAGTTTTACTCCACGGAACACAAACACGTTTGATAATTTTTATCTCAAAGGCTTAATTGTTTTAAACAACCGAATTTTTAAATTATTCAGAAATAATCACTAAGTTTGATACATATAACTATCTTTAACTGATCTTCATTGTAGACAAATGGATGATGAAAATTGGTGCAGTTGCATTGTGTTGAAAAGTGAATAAAAAGCTCAGCAATCAATTAATAATGTTTAAAAAAAGTTAGGTCAAGACTTTGTGACGTGTGACATGGGGGGGAGTTAAGAGTTATATATGTAGCAATATTTTAACACAATGAGCTTTGGCCAGCAACATAGCGAAATTCTTTATTTAATTTTTAAACATTTTTTAAATCACAATCAAATTGCCAACATCTTTTACTTGACTAACATGCCCTTAGCAACTTCAGTAGCTTTTTCTGCACCCGCAAGGACCTCGACGATTTTCAGGCCAAAATCAAACGCTGTACCAGGACCACGACTTGTTATTAAATTGCCATCTTGCACCACTTTTTGATCTTCAATATATCTGAAGGGAGAGGGAATCATTATCATATATCATTTTTATTTTAAGTTTTTTAATTCTACACGCACTTATATTTTGCTTCTAATTGGCTCTTAACCGATGGATATGAAGTAAGGTTTTTGCCCAGAGCAATACCATGTGCGACAAGTGCAGTAGGCGCCGCACATATCGCAGCAACAATTCTGCCCTCTCCTTCCTGCTGTTTTAGCAACTCTCCAACAACTGCCGATTCTGCCATAGCTTTTGAGCCGCCCAAGCCACCAGGCAGAATGACAACATCAAATTTATCACACTTAACCGCTTCTAATGATGTATCTGGAACAATAATAACATCGCGCGAACATTTCACCGGTTCAGTGCCACAAAGGCCGGCTACGGTCACTTTAATCTGTGAAGAGAAAAATTTATGTGTGAAAAAGAAGCTAAAAATATCATAGCTTTTTTGCTGTTACTGCTAGTTACCCCTGCACGACGCAACACATCAGCGGAAATCACAAATTCCATTTCTTCTGCACCTGGTGCCAAGATGACCAACGCACTCTTTGGCATGGTGTCGCAGTGGCTGCTATAGTTTTGTAATATCCCAAAATTTAATGTTCTCTTTGCGTTCTTGAAGTTCGCAAGCGAATTTGGTTTTTGTCGGCTAAAATTGGATAATATTAATGTAGATGACCTTCGAAAGGCAAACATTTATGAAACCAATATAAAAAAAAACAAAAAATTTACCGGAATCAGCTGAGATTGTAAAAGCTTTCAAAAAATAAAAAAGCTTTCATGCTCATGGTTGCGTTTTATATGCTTGAAGTTTAATACAGAAAAGGTACTTTTTTTAATTAACAAATTTATTTATAATGCTTCAAATATTATTTTGAATTTGATAAGGAGTGGAATCGCCTGATCAGTAAAAGTATAACGTAAAAAATGTATTAGGCATTACGATATTTGTAAACGATTAATAGGCATAGTAATAGTCCAGTCGGTAGAGTAAAAAATTCACCATTGAAAACTTTGTACTTAGGATGTACTTTGGATGCTCTCCCATTTTTGCTTATTTGAAATCTTGCGCGCTCAGCCTATAGGAAAAATTTAATTATTCGAAAACCAAACAAGCTAGGGAGAAAATAAAAATTGGGTTTTGAAGGGGATATAAAGTGCAACATTCTCTGAAAAATTAGCCAAAATTTTGCTTATTTTAATATGCCATCTATCATAACCCCAATAACAATTACTGAAAAAAAGTCTCAGATAAGAATTATTATGATGAAAACTTATATAATGACTTTACTATAACTTGAAATGATGCATTAAGTGAACGGATACGTGAACATAGCATCTTAGTCCCTGTTTCCACAGCCAATTTTTTGTTTGTTTACTCTCTACTTTGTAGGCGAGAGGGGAAAGGGAAGAAAAATTAAAATTTTCGAGCACAGACTTTGTCGAACTCGCAAATTCTGTTTTGCTCTCTTCGTTGAAACAATTTTTTTTTGTTTTTGTCACTTTCATTGTGATTTGGAAAACAAAAATTTAAATTATTCTAAATGTTCTGCAATCAATAAAATATATCTTTTAAATGGGCACGCGAAGATATAGAGAGTCTAGTTGTGCTGATGCGATGCAGTGGCATGCTTGTATTTATTTCCATTTGTTGCTTTCCTTTTATTCCCATTTGTCATATTCGTGCAAAAAGAGCAAAAGGAAACAAATAAAACTTTGCAAAGTAAAATTTTGCCTGTGGGCTTGCAAACTGTCATAAAATAAAAAAAATTAAATAAATTATTATTAAAAAATAGACTGCGAGGAAGTTGATAGGTCCACCAATAAAAATTCGTTTTAGGGGTTTGCTGAAAAAAAAATAGGCAAGATAAAAACTGTATTTAAATAAAGTCTAGAAGAAGAAACAGGGAGCAAAACAAAATAATAATGCAGCATCTACTTCTCTACTGTGACTAGATAACGGTCTCGGAAAAAAAAAATTTAGAAAGTTCATCAAGTTCAGGAAATTTTATTATCGGGAGTCGGTGTTTTCTCTTATAAGTTCACATGTACTAGGTGGATAGAAATTGTATATAAAAAACGGGGTTTGGCCGGATTTTAGATTTTTTTTTAGCGATTTCCGACTCTTCACCTTACCTTAATTGTGACTTAAAATAGAACAAGTTCAATATTCTAGAACAATCTAAAAAATTACTATCACATTCTAACCGTTTGTATAACGTATCACTTCATTTTGTGTTCTACATACACCATTTCGTTCACGGATCACACGTTGGACCCCCAAATTTCCAAATGTGCTTCTGGGTAATTCTAGAAATGCTATTCAGATTATTCCTGATGAATATGAAATTATTCTAACTGAATTTTTGTCTCAAATTTACCGATGGCACTACTTCAAATTGCCGGAGCACGAGGGCCTAGACCGAGTATTTCCTACCCATTCATGTTGAGTGTGTTGCGTTCGGAAAATTAAAGCCAATATGGAGAAGTTCGCAAATTTCCCGAGGAATAAAAATCCGAATATTCAACGCATGTGTAAAGTCAAACCTCACATTTAGAAGTGAAACCTGGTTAATTTCAAACAACATCACACAGAAACTACAAGTTTTCATTAGCAACTGTCTGCAGATCGTATGCAGAATGGTCAAATCTAATAAGGAATGAGGACATTTGGATCCGTGCAAACGAAGAACCAATATTAATTCCGATAAAGAGACGAAAGTGGAGGTGGATAGGTCATACCCTAAGAAAGCCAGCAAAGCATCACTAAAATGACGCTTGAATAGAACCCAAAAGGAAGCAGACGTCGTGGGCGATCAAAGAATTCTTGGAGACATTCTATACATCTAGAACTAACACATAAAAATACAACATGGCAAAACGTGAAAATAACTGCACTAAACAAAGCCAGATATAAAAGCGTAGTACATGCCCTAAGCTCCCAAGAGGAGTAGAAATAATTTCATATTTAATGGTAACGAATATAAAGCACTTATTTTAAAATAAATAAATAAAATAAAATAAAATAACTAGCAGCGATAATTGTATGGGAAAACAACAACAAAGCTGCAGAGATAACACATATAATTATAGCTGTTATGTATACTTAACAAGTTGTTTAACTACATCAAATTCTATTGTGAACTGCTAATAGCGAAACAAGCAGCATGACAATTTGGCAAAAACAGAAAATGAAAATATTCAAAATGTATAGCGGTGGAAATAAGTTAAAATCATCGTTAAATATTCTTATAAAGAGTAAAAACCAAAAACAATGCCTGCGGTTGACCGCAATAACTGAAATCCATTAAAATGTTTCAGCTCTAGCTGCTGAGCAGTTTCATTGTGAATAACATTATAACGAACTTAACGACTTAACATCTTGGTAATTTTATTCGCACATGTTAAACTGACTGGCGAATAAAACACAGCTATTATATAAGTTCGTGTTCGATTATAACATACAAATTTTGATTTTACAACTTCTTTTTAATTGTACTTTCACTAATTGAAATTTGTTGTTTCTATTTATTTATATGTATCTGTTTAAGAAGTGATACCAAATATCCCCTCAAAACACTCTTCTGTATACAGCATTGGTGAATGATGAATGTGACAATGAAAATGATTGATATGTGGCAATGATGATTAGTCAGTTCGTTTTTTCTTCATTTTCCTTAAATTGAATTTTCATTTCTTTATTGTGATTGATTCTCATTTTCATTTCGATAAGCTATATATATATACGCTATATATATACATATCTAAAATAGAGTCGTTTAAGTCGACATATGCGAAAATTAAGTTATACTGACTGCTCTTAATTCTCATTTATTGAAGTTACTTTTCTGTAATTATGGAAGGCTTTAAAGGGAACCATGCGGTGCTTCCAAAAATACAATTTCAGACAAAAGCTACTCTTTCACATTGCCACAGATATGTATGCACATTAAATAGCATGACGAAAAAAAAGTTGTTGTACCTCTCCAAAAATATATCTCGGTTTATTTTATAATGATTCCCAAAATTTTTCGACACCAGCGATTACCGTTGGTGAGCTCAATCATTTTGAAAAAAAAATGAAATAAAAGCTCACAAATAATAAATACTCAAAAAATGTTGTTGTAATTTTATTGTTATTTTTCTTGCGATTTCTAAGAAAATTAAAATAATTCCGTAATTTAAAAAAAAATAAATTTAATTTAATCTAAAAATGTTACAAAAACCTTTATGCTGAATCCAAACATTTTTGAGTATGATTTTTGGTCTCCATGTTCTTGGTGATGACGAGTTTCGAAATCTCACCCTCAAGAAATTGGCTACCGTAACACGTGATAAAGTTAATTAGCCGATTTCCCGTTTTCTTAAGATTGTTATACCAATTCAAAGGGTGATTTTGTTAGGAGGCCTCCTCAGATAATTTTATTACGTTCCTAAAGCCTATTTCCAATTACTAAGGTTTAACGGGCTTATGATCCTCCTCACCACCTGCAAATCTAAATCTAATTAAAAGTCACCCATTCAAGAATTTCTGAATGTATTATGTAACTGCTACGATAAATTCTGGATAGTGGCGTTGTTTGGGAGGCTATTTCTCAAAATTCTTCATATGAACCATGGTAGAAGTATTTAAAGGTAGATGCATTTTTTCAAAAAGTAGCCATTTTGAATTTTTGACAAGTAAAAGGAACATTTTAGAGATGCATTTTTTGAAATGGATACAAAAGAGTGAGCTAGTAGTAGATTATTAATACTACTTTTATTATTTAGTACTAAATTATAAATTTTATTTGTAATAAAAAAGTATAAATAATGTTAATTAAATTTGTTTTCTTTATTAGCAAATACTTTGAACATGTATAGAGTTAATAAATAATAGAAAAAGCAGCAACTACTTTTTCCTATGTACATGCGTGAAAACGGACTGGAACGTTCCCCATTTACTCCCTTGAATCCGCCACTGCCTTATCTTTACATTACTAGTCTACCTTACCTCCACTTCTTCTTTTCCACTCACCCTGCGGGACTATCCCTAGGTATAACTTCGCGGGGCTGGATCAACTTTAAGCTGGTTATCGTTAATTATGGACTTGTTCGCATTGCCGTCTTAGCCGTTCACGATGTTGTTCGTATTGTGTTAATGCCGACACGTTTGCTTTTTTCGAAGTGTTTTGGAACAATAACGACTGCAACATAATCTGCGAATCCAACAATGTTCGCATTATCGTGGGTCCTAAGTCTGAAGACGCTATTGTACACCTCATTCAGTTGTAGTCCTGCATGCCGTTCTTCGTGTTAACAAGCAGCAGTATGTCGCCAAAGTAGTCTGCTATTACATTTTGAAGGTATTGTTCAGTTTATTTAGCTCCTTGTATTTCCGGCCATCTTGCAGAAGAGAGACAATATTTATTTATTTATTTGATATCCAAGTGCAACAAGAAGTAAAAGAATCTTATAAGCTTATAATTTTTTGGCAACTCCTCGCCAACACTTTTCATGTCAAGAGGTCAGTATCCTGATTGATCATCCGGTGTATAGTTTTCCTTTGGTAGCAAAACTAATTTTTGAGTTTTCCATCTCTTTCCACAACATTCTCTCTTTTAAGCATGAGTTATACAATTTTGTAAAATCTGTTGCGTTGTGATTTATTGCAATTTTTAATGCCCTATTTGATGTCCCATCACAGCCGGGAATGTTGAAGGGTCACGATGTTAATAGTTTTCTGTAGCCATTCTGAGTTGCTCTGGAAATAATGCTCTGGCATTATTGCACTCAGCTCGAAAGCCACGATGTTATCATTCTACCAGTAAACTGGCTTACGTTTTCCCAAAAACGATCTTCTTTTCGGGATCCATTAGTATATTGACCATGTTTCGATCCTCACAAATAGTTGCCAGATGTTCGTTATGTGTGTACTGATCGCTTATATATCAAGTAGCTGGCCTGTATATTGATTCGCTTAGAATTCGCTCATAGATCAGAGTCCGCATATAGAAAGCCTACATTCATTAGTGTTATATCGGGTGTAGCTATGGATTCTAGCAGTGCCCGTCCTTTTGAGCTTATTTTTGGGCACCCTCAAGCTTCAGTGGCTATAACTTAAAAATTAATCATAAGCGAATTTTCAACAGTTTTGTACCTGTTGTTTTAAAATTCAATACTTTTTTTTATATTTTTAATTGAATACTTTGTGTCCAACTGTTATCTCCATTACTTTACAATGGCCGTACATTAAATTTAAATTTCAATAAATTTGACATATTTTCATATTTAATCTAAAAGTTAGAAAGAAATTCGGCTTAAAGTTATATGATATTAGCGTAGCGCATATATGTAAATAAATTATTCTAGGCAGATTTGTATATATGTAAATATTTGTGTGTACTTTCTTTGACTTGAACAGTTCATGAAGCATTTTAAGCAGGCAGTAAAGAAAATCGAAGAATTGATTGATTGATGGATTAGATTTGGTTTCGATTTATATTGATACGCAAGCAAAAAACAATACGTAACTATTCTACCTACTATTTATATACATATGAAAAACGAATTAATTACAATTTTTAATTGTTTACTTTGAATGAATTGAATTTTTACAAAAAAGAAAATACATTGAAAGAACAATCAAGGATGAAGAATTTTAATGAAGATATTAACGTAAAATTTAAACAAATATTTGTTTCGAAAAATTTGCAAACTTAAAAAGAAAAAAGTTTTAAAACCTTCTGATTTTGCGCACACAGCAATCATTTTCGACAAACAAAAAATCATCATAAAAATAAGTAGGTACAGTAAAAAAAAGGGAAGAATTTCTTCTTCTTTGATTTGGTTTTCATTTTTTGTAGGTACCTACCAACGTATAAATTTAGGCTCTAATTGGCTATAATATTATGTTGTCAGTGAGAATATCTTGACATGGCATCTTTGGATGCCAAAGTCATTTCATGTTGTGAAAAGGGTCCAAATTGTATAATACTTACAAAAAACAACAACAACTGCGAAGAGACAGAAAATATTTTGAATATGTTTTATTTTTGGGGCTTAATCAGCAGCAGCAGGTTCTTGTTTTACCATTGCAACACAATGGTGTATGTTATTGGCGCATGTGCAATTGCCGAAAAATTTTTTTGCCAAAAACAAGAATCAAGTAGAAAAAAAACAATTTCTTTCAAAAGGCGGAAGAGTTGCATCCTTCGAATTGTGTTTGATGACTGTGATTATGCCACAAGAAGTTAAAATGCATCAAGCATATCCCTTTTGGCCATTTTGGGCATTTTTGGCGAATTAACAGAATTGTTACTTGTTTTTTAAGGTGCTCTGTTTGGGAACAAAGAAAACAAAAAAAAAAAAAAAAAAACAGGAATTTTGTCTTTTCTGAATTCCTTAACATTTGATAAAAATTCTTTATAATTGCATAAATTTAAGAGAAAGAAAAGAAGATATGTACTGAGATAAAATTAACTTGAAACTTGATTTTGAAAAAAGAAAAAAGTCCCTTTTTACATGAGAAATTACCGTTATAACGCAGGTTAATTGGCTTGGGTTGAATTTCTGTGGCGATCCAAACAAAAAAAAAAAAATACATTTTAAAAGACCCTGTGACAATAATAATACTGTGGAACATTTTGAGGGATCAGATCTTGCACCAGAGCAACTCCTAAAAAAATGAAAGGGGATGTGCCTTTGAACACAGAATGGTATTTGGTTTGGCAGCAAGTAATCATTACATTTATTAGTGTAACTACAATTTTATTCCAGAAGATCCAGAAGTGCTACGATATCATATTATAAATCAATTTAAAGAGCTTGACGAATAGGTTGGCCAAAAATTGTCAGATTTAAAATCGGTTAAGCCAATTCTAAAATATTAGCGTCGGAAGTTTTTTGAAATTCGCTCATTGAACAAAGCATTACATTCATCGTTGTAAAAATCATTGCTAAAGCGGGAGTAAATAACAAATGAGAGAGAAAGAAAAGACACGAGTAACGGCATTTCTCAGAATTATCTAACGAATTATCTGATATTTTTTCATGAAGAGATTTCTTGAGCAAAAAAAATAGCCCCAGTTACTGGGGCCTTACCATTTTCGATATTAATTTTTGCTGAGATTGCCGCAAGAGGTTGCCACTGAGTATATCTTTTTTATGTTTTTGCATCCAAATTAGGGTTAACGTTAGATAAGGTTAGGTATACATTTTGGATATTTATTTTATGTTACGACTAATTTTTTTTTAATTTGTAGGAAATGGTTTAAGGCAATTCCAGTTGAAGTTTGTGTCAAACATAGTAAGAAAATCGGTAACTGTTCTATGAACTAATTGCTGATACATATGCATTAGAGTACTATTAATATTCGAAAGTCAGAAAATTTTCCGCGGCAGCCTCTCGATCGGTTCGTTTTACTCAAAAAATAGTCTGTGTAAAATTTCAGGTCAATTGGATAAGGGGAAGTGGTGCCCTAAGACCTCAAAAATTTGGAAAAAACGGTTTTTGTGCACAAAATTCATATTTGATTCTTTATATCTCAGACTTTTTTGATTTTACATAAAAACTGCCTTTACAAAATTTATAGATCTATCAAAGAGGAATAATTCATTCATGTAATTTTTTTCGGTATTCCCAACGCTCGTATCTATACAGTTTTTCGCGGTAGTATACAGTTTTTTCAACTCCAAAACTGCATACCGCCTTTTTTACCAAAATACCTCGTTTATACTAAGAAAAAAATATAAAATTTTTGAACGCTAGGAAATTCAAATTTATCAATCGCAATGCAAAACGACTGAAAGAACAATGACAACTCGTTGCGAGTATACTTTTGAAAGAAGTAGAAACATTGAAGGCGATTCTTGTCGTCAAATATAACTTGAAATATCCATGTATTGATTTCTATAAATATCTCATAGCAAAGCCAAATTTCTTCAAAGCACAAATTCAATACAACTACAGAAGGAGATATGAAAATGGAGAACGAAGATGATTTAGATTAGCGATGTGCCCTTCGACACATATGGGCAATAAACACATATGAGCTGATACTATACTCATAAGGGCTAGACGAGGGGTAACGCTGTGCTAAGGGGAAGAGTAACTAGTATGAGAGAACAAATGTGATTTCTTTTGTGTATGTATATGTATATGAATTTATGGATTTCGGGATTTCGTCGCATAAGAAAACTTCGTACTTAGCCATACTTTACTCATGCTTTTTGGATTGATTTCATAAACCTAGTAATTGCGTTACCAGGAAAAGGAAGAATTTTTCAATTACCTTTTTATTGAGGAACCTTTTTATTATATTATTGAATGCATATGTAATTTTCCTGCTTGGTTGTTACTTTGAGAGATCGAAAAAAGAGAAGCAGCAAACGCACTGCTGCGTGCTGATCAGGGATGCCAACTCTATATTTTAGATCAAATTAATAATTAACACAAAAAGTAAATAATATTTTTGTTTACGATTACAATTTTATGCATGTATGTAAATACTTTTAACAAAAATTAGAGAACAATAAAAATAAGAAATCAATAAAAGGTTTTACACAAAAAATATATACTTTTCATATCTACAAATAGACAACAAATTAAAATTTTCAGTCGCCCACTAAAACGATCTCACTCCCCAATTCCCTACAATTAACTAAAATTGAAGTCGATTCCCAACAACTCGAGGAATTCCTTATAAGTTGGCATTCCTACTGCCAATGCTCACATTTCTTCGGCGTTCTGGCAGTAGCCAGGGCGCTCTCAGTTATATTCACTCACTCTCCACATTAGTGTGGCCAAGTTAACCATTTATAGTTATTCAAGTTATTTTTGTTTTTTTTAATTGTTTTTTCTATCTCACAAGATATGTTTAATAAATTGAAAGCTGATTTACTTTTGGTAATGGTAATATAAATGTGTAAATCGGACATATTTTGGTCGCTAAATTTAAAAGCAGAATGCGGGTTATTTTAATATAACCTGGTCACACTGCTTCACAATTGGTTAGGCCAGTGGCAGTTGCAAGGGGCTATTTCCCATTCCCCATTTATGTGTGCTTTTGGCAAAACAACAACAGTAATGTGTATGTGTACACACAATAAAACCACCACCGCTCGTCTTTAAATTTACACCCCGCTTCTAGCACCTTCTTACACACGACGTCGGCAGAGGGCAACTGAAGTGCACATCCCTAATTTAGATGATAGCTAAATTGCTTTCCTTGTTAATTTTCATTGAAAAAATTGATACCGCGAAATATACAGTTTTTTTGAAATCAATTTACAGTTTTTTAAAAGATTTTGTAAGAAATATATAGTTGTTGGTCGGGAAAAAGATACTAGCGTTAGGTATTCCTAATAACTATTGAATAAAAGGAAAAATAAGCAGAAATTACCCGATTAAATCTAGCAAGTTTTACAAATGTTCGCACAATTGCTTTTTTTACTTATTCACTAAAAAAAATATAGTAACACCTGCATAGTCGTTCATTGGAATATGAAACCAAAATTTTCAAAATAATAATAATTCACAATTAACGTCAAGTAACTCGAAACACTCGCTAGCTCTCGAAAATTGTAGTGACCCATGAATCCCACTCCAAATAATGGTACCTTGGTATTAATAAAAAAAATAGTGTAATTACATGTTCTCATGATTCCCACTCCAAATAACGGTATTTTTGCATTAATAAAGGAAAAAATTTAGTTACAAACGAGGTGAATGTTCCAGTAATTGTGCCAGTCCCAGTCACTGTAATTGGTAAAAATTTAATTTGTTAATATGTTTTTGGGTCTTTCTGTCTTTTTGTTTATTATACCAAACACGGATTGAAATTATAAAATTTAAATTCTAAATTCGAAAATCAAAGTTTACTAAGTTTTGCCTGCAATTGTGAAAATAAATACAATGATACAATTAATGGACCATACCAAACGCCAGAAGATTATGCTTAATGGAAAACGACGATTTAGAATTAAAGAATAACATTTTATGATTGTCTACCAAAATTTTGGAGTTGATACGATAGTTAAAATGAAATTTTCTTGTTACTCAAAACTTTAAACGTGTTTTTTTCTAAATGTTGCTTTTTTAAGAACTTTTCAACCTATCAAACTGGAATTGGTACACATATTATTCTGATGACTACATTTTTGAAATATACACAAATAAATTCCAATTTATATGGCAAAAAAATTCCCAATTTTTTCGAACCAATTTTTTGTGAACGCTCTTTAAAGTAAAGAACTCTCAATTTGAAATGTTTGTCCTAGTACCACTACATTTAAAAAGTTAAAAAATTAATATGAAATAGAAAGAGTAGTCGAGTCTTTGTAAATTTAGAAAAAATAGTTCTAATTTGGAATTTTTCCAAAAGATTTGCAAACAGAGGTGTGTAGGTGAAACAGGGTTCCTGAATTTTTCATTCATATTTTTAAAATTAAATTTAAAATCGAAAGGAAATGCTTATCAATACTACATTCTGCAGTATTATTGATAATATTATTTAGATATTTCCCAACTTCGTCAGTATTTCCCTATTTACTCTTTTTGTAAATTTAATATCTTTTAGCTAGCTATCTTCACTACTAGTCAATAGATAGTCAAACAGCCATAACTTGGTATTAATTTACTACCTCTAAGATGGCCGCTAATTACTATCTCCTAAAGAGATATCGGAACGGCTCAAGGTACACCGGTATTGGGTTCCAGGCAATTGTAAAACCAATGAGCTGGCAAGGCTAGCCACAACATTCCTTATTTCTCACATAACCCTATTAGCAACGTAGTCGTAATAATTACTGGACTGGATGCCCACAAACGACTATTTCAGCAGCTGCCTCTATGAAGAGGAGGAGGAAACGGCTTTTCACCTCCTCTGGTATCTTCAGGTCAACTCTACTTCAACAATCTAGCTGATCTCGAATCTTAATTAATTTTTATTTTTATTATGGGGTGTTACTATGTTTTTTTTTTTTTAATCGGATGATTTCAGCTTATTTTTTCTTTTGTTCAATAGTTATTAGAAATACCGAAAAAATGTATATATAGATCGATAAATTTTGTAAAAACAGTTTTTATGTAAAATGAAAAATGTCTGAGATATAAACAATTATATATGAATTTTGTCCACAAAAACCGTTTTTTCCAAATTTTGGAGGTCTTGGGGCACCACTTCCCCTTATCCAATTGACCTGAAATTTTATACAGATCATTTTTTGAGTAAAACGAACCGATCGAGGGGCTGCCATCAATAAATTTTTCGAAAAAAAAATTCTCCATATAGTTTTTGGCACCCTAATATGCATAGTATGTCAAGTCATTAATTTCATACAGTAGCTACAATTTAAGTATTTTTAAACTTAACATACCTTTAGAAGTTTGTTGGATAAGGTGTTATTTGAACTTTTTTGAGAGTGGTTGTTTGCTGATCTTTGTTGGTAGCTAAAACCAGACGTAGAAGAAAGGGATAGTAAAAAGGAAAATATTCAGTGGAAACTCACTTTTAAAATAAATTAAAGGTTTTGTCAATTGCTTTGTATATTTATTTCTTTGTATTAATAATATTTCTTTTAGAACGCACCACGCATTATCTCGATTTAATTCGAATTTAAATGTTTAACCAGAAGGAAATAATTATACTTCCAAATAATGCAATCGTGATATTTATTGTAGACATTGCACAACATTCTGCCACAACTTATTTGAAAAATTTTAAGTCTGTCAAGAAAAATGGTAACCCATTTTCTGCGGAAGAAATTGGAAAAATAATGCCCCAAAAAATGGGGAATGTCTAGAAAGTTAATATATGCCAAAATAAAACGGCTTGGATGACTTATAATCATGAATACACTGAAAAAAACGGAGATTGTCAAAGCTTCAAGAAACTTATTACATCTGAAATTCTAAGTGATTTGGGTTTAAATATTTCCCCAAGATGTATTGGAAACATTTTGCATGATTGAAAACATCTTACAATAAGGGTTAGCTTCCCCTAAACACTCATCACAAAAAGGCATGTTTCGTTTTTGCAACATCACATTTTGGATCGGTCAATGCGAAACGATTATTTTTGGCAACGAAAGACGTTCACATTAGATGTTCCTGACTGTTATAAACTTTTTTGGTACTATATATCAATAAAGGAATTAGCCAGAAATTACCAAGGCGGGAGACTGATGACACGAGTTCGATTTGATTTTCAAACAAAATATTAACATCTTTCGTCAGAAGTAAAATAAACTCCCATGACTATCTACCTCTTCTGAAAGAGGTGCTTTTCCATTTTCATGCTAAAATTAATAAGTGCAGCATAACATTCAATAAGATGACAATTTTATCTATCAAGTAGCAGTCGAAACTGAATGTTTCAAGCAGAAAATTTCTGAAATAATGAATGAATAATTAAGCTTGGACATGAACCCCATGGAAAATCTCTCAAGTTTTTTTTTAATCAGATTTTTTCACGTGGAATTCAGATTTCCAGTTTAAATTAATCAAGTTCTGAATTTAATGCATTTAAGTAACAGATTTATATTTATTATTTTCGTATTTATTGAATAAAACTTCGTACTTGCTAATTATTATAAAATAAATTAGGAATAAATAAAAATCTTACAAATAAATCGCTCTTTGTGACTGGAAGTGTACTTATTACCATTAGTGTAGATTGCTCGATACTGGTGACGATTCTGAGCCTGACAGTGATGCGAACCAACAGTGACTATCTACAAAAAGGTGCAGCTGTCTCGCATCACAAAAAGGTATTTTTTTTCTTAAGATGCCCTCACCTTACTTTATACCTTATTTTGGCACAAAAATCGAAAAAAAGTAAGTTTGTCGTGACCACAAAAATTGCTTTAAACCTGCTTTGTACCTCATTTCGATGCAAAACAATCGACAAAAAAATTCTTTCAGTGGCCTCTCCTAGCGGTAGCCATAAAAAAAATGAATATTAAAAATAACAAAAATCCCCGGATACCTACTTTGTTCCACGTTTCCTGTACGTCATAAAAAAATATCTGCACATGTTGAATTACCATCTTTTCAAGGTCATATCTGAAAAAAATGACCACTTGCAGTCAAACCAAATACCATTCTGCCATTTTTTTGGACTTACTCTGGTGCAAAGAAAACTGTTCCACTGTGTATTTAGCAAAATGAGCACGAGAATTTCTAAACTGGTTTAATTTATTTAAGGCAATATGTCAAATTTTTATAGAGAATTGGTAACGCTCGCTCGTATCTTTTTCCTGACCAAAAACTGTATATTTTTACTAAAAATTTTTTAAAAAACAGTAAATGGATTTAAGAAAACTGTAAATTAAGCGGTCTAAATTTTATTCAATGAAAATTAGCAAGCAAAGCAAATTATCCATCGTCTAAATCATCATCATCCTCCATTTTAATATCTTCTGTTGTATTGTGTTTGTCCTTTGAAAAAATTTGACGAAGCGATTCTGGCTTTGTTATGAGGTATTTATAGAAATATACGCATGGATATTTCAAGTTGCATTTGACGATCAGAATCGCCTTCAATGCTTCAACGTCTACCAAAAGTATACTCGCAACGTGTTGCCATCTCTCTCTGACGTTTTGCTAAAAAATTGGATTTTACTATAAAATGTATAGATACGAGCGTAAAGCATAGGCCATATTCATATATTTCATAATATTATAATAAAAGTAAAGAGAGTAAACTATTCAAAAATTTATATGAAATTTGACAAACAAATTTTTACAAGGTTTACGTGACATTTACGAGTTTACGGAAATCCGACTTATAAAAAATATTTTTATTATATTTTTAGTAGACTATGAAAATTAAATCTTTAATCTCTATGAAATTAAAGCGTTAATATTTCAAAGTCTTGACTACTGTTCCATGTTTTTAGTTAATCTAGGTAATGTATAACAGGCTTAAGGACGTATATATGTAGTCATCACAACAACAGTGTATATAGAGACGGGTAAATCAGACGGCCGTTTCGGAATCCACCATGATTCCTCATCAGTGATCTTAGTGATAGTTCTTAATCTTTCAATATCCTATATAAGCTATTGATATTTGGAATCGTAACCCAGAATTGTAGATTTGATTCCAAATATCTTCACTGAATAGAGATATTGAAAGAAATATTTTGTTTGGGCATTTTGTCTAACTTAGCCTAAGCTTAGGCAAATTGTTGATAAACTTAGGTGTTTTTCCCCTAAGTTTTTCAACTTCTTATAAAAAATCTTCCCAAGTCAACTAAGGCAAAGAAGCATACATTTTTTCTCTATGTGCAATTAGGTATTTGAAGTGGAAGTGACGCAACACTTCACTTCGTACCTGCATAGAGTTGTCAGATTCTGTAAGTGTAAAAGAAGCAAACGATAACATGAAAAAGGAGTGCATTAAGTAAAAAGAAGTGCACAATTTTTTTGCTTCAATGCATTTTTATTTCAAAAACATTTAAACAAAAATTACTAGAAAACAGTACGAAAGTCAAATCTGAGAATTAAGTACATTATTATATTTTATTTTTAATGATTTAAAAAATAGTAAAAGAATTGAACTGGAGTACAATTACTTTTCAAAACAGCACTCCTGGCAACCCTGTACATGCAGTTCCAATTTTTCTCGATTGTGTCGTTACAGTTGATTGTCTTTTAAGAGGGTCGTCGCATCAGAGTGATCTCTAGCGGGACTCATATCCTGATATGAGAAAAAATTGGGAACAATATGAAAATGAATGCTGAAGCACGAATTCTGGAGGTCTCAAACATGTAGTCACATACAAATCTAAATATTTTTATATAATTTGTGTGGTACTAGAGTTTAAGTATTCGTGCTGTTTGTTCTCAAACACAAAAAGTATCGATACCATTCATTATCAGTTGTGTTTCTTGGTAAAAATAAAAAGCAAAAAAAAAAAAAAAAAAACAGCAAAATTCCAGAAAATGTTATTTAAATTTTCTAAATTGATAACCAAGTTCCAGGAAAATCATGATGAAATACAAAAATACAAGAAAAATGGAATGAAAGTCAAATATAATGTGAATTAAAGTTATGATTGATCAAATATCAAAGAGAAATCATAGTAGGTATACAATATGGCAGATAGCAGAAAATATTCTGAGATCTTCTCAGATTTGACAATTATTGCATATATTAATCAATAAATTTTGACAAATAATTATATTTATGTGTTCCTCTCTCTCTTAACCCATTTTCGTCTGTTATACACAAATACATAAGTAAATGAAATAAAAATACCAAAAAACAGTAAACCTTTCGAAAATGCACCAAAAATTTAACCTAAAATTTAAAGTTTTTTTGTGATACCACTCAATTAAGAACTCTATCACTTCCAAATTAAATTCAAAATCTTTTGAAATCGGCAAGACTACTACGATATTTAGAATATGCAAGAGAAAACTTTTGAAGAAAATAATTGTAAGTTGTATTCACGGTTGCCACACCAAAATTTTTTTTGGGGCCAAAAACAAAAGCAAAAAGGACTAAAATGGAAAAAAATGGACCAAATTTTTTTTTTTAAATGTGTATTACAATTTTATAATATTTTTTTAGCGATTGCTATAGAATACATACATCACATGTATGTATTGTATATCACATCAAACTTACATATCACATTACTTATAATATTTTAAATGATTATTATATCGTACAAACATAAGTATATCACATTATATATTAGCAGAAAAAAACAAAAAAAGAAGTGCGTACAAGTTCATATAGCACATATGTATTAAAAGGTGTGTAAAAACTACTTATAATATTTTAAGAGATTGTTATATAGTAAAAACATATATCACATTAAACAATACCAAAAACAACAACAAAAAAATGGTTAGCAATTCAGATGTAAAGAAGAACATTTTTGGGACACGATAAATAAATCAAATATGTCGACAAATCAAAAAATAACATAAATAACAGGGCAGAAAGTATATTCTTTTCTAGATGAAAGTCATTTTTGAAATCAGATATCAAAGAAAAAAGAAGATGTGTCTTGAAAGCCCCGAAATTTAGAAAAAAACGGTATTCAAAACCAAAAAACAGTGCCATATACTCCTCAACAGAATGGCGTTGCTGAATCTTTACTACTCAGTAGTATCGAAACCAAAGTAGATTTCGTCAGCAACTTAGATGCTCTTTCATTGACCGGGTCTGTGTTTACATCTTTATCACTTTTTGTGACTTCGGCGAATTTTGAGTGGATTTAATCAACAAATGAGCGCACCAACTAAGTTGTACGAAGACAAAGTTGCTTGAGACTGATTGAAGGACAGAAGTTTTCAGTTTTCTGGCCAATAAAAGCACAAAGATGCGCGAGTTTGTTTTCAAAAGGACTAAGTAGATAAAAAGTTGCATTTATTGTCCGACCGAAAACCTGATGGCAGACTTACTGACGAAGCCATTGCCAGCAGGCGGATTCAATTAGGCAGGCGTATTGAAAAAAAGTTATTCTATTGTTTTCAAATTATTGGTAAATGTTCAGATTTCACTTCTGATTGGGATTAAAAATCACTTTTTGACTCAAATTTTGTTAATATGAATTGGGGCGTGCCACCCTTTCCCGGTTCGGGTTCTTGTCGTTAAAATTTTTTCAAAAAATAGTAAATATAATTAAAAAAAGATATGACTATAAATGAATACATCATGCATAAATTGCACTTGTGTCGCGTAAACTAAAAGGTCTAGGTATTTGTATTTTTTAAATCACATTTAAAAAAAGTAAAAAATTCGTGCGAAATAGAACCAAAATGGCCACCGAATTTAGTGCGTCATGTATCCATTTAGTTTCTTTTATTTGTTATTTTACTATTTATTGAATACATTTTAATGCGAAAAATCCGATTTTCGGGAAGGGCCTGCCCTCCCTAATTCAAATAAACAAAATTTGGGTCAAAAAAGTAATTTTTAACAAAATTCTCATCAAGTGTGTTCTGAAAAATTCCAAATAATTGTACTGCATTTAACAAAGACACTATTTTGTTTAATATAACCCTACTATTATAATATTAATAATCTAATTACCTTTTCTTTTTTCGTTTTATAAATTTTTGTAATAAAAAATGAACTTTTTTTCATTAAAACCAAATGAAATTCGTATTTCACTTGGATTAATATACAAAGACTCAAGTCCAATAATTTTACCTGTCACTGGTATCACATTCAATTGGCTGAGCATTGTCTCCTTCATCTGCAACTTTCGCCTTTTTGTTTATTAAAACTTGGAAAAAAAAACAACGAAAAAATTAAATAAATGGCAACAATTTATTGATATCATTTTATATCTTACTTTTCCAAATCAGTAATCGAATATTATCGACAGTGTTGCCTGCTTTCATTACTACAACTTTCTTACACTGATTTTGTTAACATCACATTTTTTAATCACAGAGTGACATTACATATGAAAGTTAATTACTTAATATTTTTGAAAAAGGACCAATTCAGAAAAAAAGGGACCAGCGGACCAAACGAAAATAAATGGACCACTTTTGGTCCAAAAGGACCAAAGTGGCAACCGTGGTTGTATTATAGAACCACACTCTGTAAAAAATTTTGAGAGCTTTCTTGCAGAAAAAAGCAAAAGAAAACAACTAACAAAAGTTTTATTTGTTTTTGATGTTATTATTTCATTAACTTATTTATGCACAGCAGACGAAAATGGGCTAAAAGAGCTAAAAGAGAGAAATTCCTAATCAAAATTATTTGCCAAAAATTTATTGTATGTGATAATTGTAAATCTCAGAAGACCTAAAAATAATTAAGAATACTTTCTGCTATCTGGCATACTGTGAAAGAGGGCGTCACTTTTATTTATTTCACTTTAATTATTTCACTACGGATGAAATAAATATCTGATAAGAGGTTCAAGCAATAAAATTCAAATTCCGGGAAAAATAATTTCTGAAAAATAATTTTTTAAATGATTTCTAAGAATTTGTTAAGGTATTTGCAGGGCCGGACTTTTAGAGCCCTATGGCCAATGTTTTGTGGGGCCCCAAAACTTTTAAAATCTCAAAAAAATAAAACTCTATAGTAGTTTCTGTATGACTTTTATAATTGTGCTTACTTTTAAACTGTTTTGATTTATAAACTAGACAGACAAGTTTCAGAGAATAAGAATATAAAGCAAACACGCAAAAATACAAAAGAATTAACATCAGCGACCGTGCAACTTTGCTTACTCACCCCTTTCACCACCGAACTCTTTTTAATTGTAAAATTTTTTAAAATAAAATTTAGAAGAAAAATAAGACGAAATATCTAAAAACATGCATTTATGCAAAACAAGCAAAAATAGGCACTAACAAATTTTTTATCTTTTTTTTTTATTTAAGCAATCAACATTCAGGGGGTACCCCTATAAATGCAAAGCATTGCGTTGATTGAGGAAGGAAGATAGATTAGTGGTAGGAGGAAAGAGGGAGAAAAAGTTGTGAACGTTTGTTTTAAATTTGGAAAGGTCGTAAAAGTTAGGAAAAACGGTTGCAGGGAGCTTATTCCATATACATGCGGTACGGCAGAGAAAAGAACTATCTCTGTAATGTGTGGTGCGTTGGGGTACCATATCCACGTGGTATGCATGACTGCCGCTTGCAGTTCGTGTAGTTCTGGTGAACACATGAACTGGTGGAATCAAATTCTGTATCTCAGCGGAACATCTACCATGAAAATACAGGTAGAACAGAGTCACACAAGCCACGTTTCTACGGTGCTCCAAGGATACAATAGAGCTGGAAACTCTACTGTCTCCAATTAGCTTTATCGCCCGGTGTTGAATACGGTCCAGGAGCTCTAGTTGCGTTCATGAAGCTCCTGTCCATAAGTGCGAATGAATGCCATTTTAACAGAAATTTGCTGATTCGGAAAGATATTTGGTTTATTTTGTTTTTAAGAAGACCAAAATAAAGATGAATTTGCATGGTAACCCTGACCCTAGTCATTACTAATCTCGGTAATTTTAAGCGCATAAGCGATTAAAATTACGCGGAACATTATAATATATTCATAAGCAACTGCACGGTTACAGCAATCCCACGATACACGATTTAATTGTTTCCTGTTTTTTTTTTAATTTTTTCGAATTTTATTTTGATTGTAAAGCTATATCACATTTGTGGAGGCCCCGTTGGCCTCATGCTAAATCCGGCAGTGGATATTGGTGCACGATTCGAGCAATTGAGTTTGAATTTTATGACTTTATCGGACTAGTCGAAGCTCTCAGTACAAATTCTGCTTATTTATAAAGTTTTTACATTAAAAAAAATTAAAAATTAATTTTCTTAAATACGTTATACACTGAGTTCAGTATATAATTGTACCTGGTCGGATTATAAAGTTTTTTTGAACGGTCGCCTACGGTTAAGTATTAAAGTGATAAAAAATATATATTTGTTGGTAAAAATATTTTTAAAAAATGTTGAATTTCATTATATTTACTACATTGGCGGCATCCGTGTCCTGTTGGGGAGCGTATTCGTATTCTCCTGGTTAGTCAATCCTATCCTAGTATAATTTTGTTTACTATAATAAAATTCACTCAACAGGTGAAGTGTATCCCGAGAGAGTGGAAGCACGTATAGGCGCAAGCGTAAATATAACGTGTACCATGGATCCTAAATCGTTTCCCGACCAAGATTCAAATGATTTATTTTTCATCGATGTTAATACAAAAGAAAAAGTTTCCCAGGATTTTATACATGTAGTCAACAAAACCTCCATAGTATTTGTATTGAAAAATGCAGCTGAACAGATGACGATTTTTCGTTGTAAATGTGGCGTATATGCGATAATGGAATCGAAAGTGTACATCGGAACGTCACCACGTAACGTGTCGGGCTTAGTTTGTCGGAGCTATGATTTCGAGTATATGACGTGTAATTTCACACAACCACAAAATCCGATTTACACCAAGTACAATCTAATGTTTAACACGTTTTCAGACATGTCCTACAATTTTTCATGTAACTTTAACAGCATACCATTAGTTGTATGTAATGATACCATCGCAGCTCACAATTGGGTGGAATACTATAATTTGAAGTTGGTCGCTAAGAATGCACTGGGCACTAACATTGAACACTTTTCAATTAATATTTCTGATGTATTAATACCTGAAAAACCTGGCAAAGTTTTTAGTGTGACTCGGATGACAACGGATTCATTTGAAGCAAGTTGGAAGATAAGTCACGGGATATATTATAGTAATAGAGAATTGCAATGGGAAGTGTTAGTGCAACCAGAGGATATGCCCTTATTAAACTTCAGTTCGAGTGTAATAATGGAAAGAAATTCACATGTGCATTTGCATTTAGATTCATTACCCTATGCATTCTATTGGTACGATTTACGCTTGCGATCGAAATTATTGAATAGTGCAGCAACACTGTGGAGTGATCATTTTGCATATCGTTTTCGTACTCTTGGAAAGAAACCATCGCGTCCGCCGCGGACAGATGTTGGTAGTTTCTTTTATGTAGGCTCACAGAAGACAGAAGTTCGTCTCTACTGGGAGCAGTTGGAGGAATATGAGTACAATGGTCAAAATTTCACATATGTCGTTACTAATATACAAAAAGACGGCAGCAGCATGTAAGTATATTGTTCTTTTCTAATGAAAAAACACTCCCAGTCCTATCAATAATTCCGGCGGAGCTCTCGTCATAGTTACGAAGAACAATTCGTATTCTTAATTCCGTCGTGGCCCCGAAATTCGAGAGATTGGCATCACTAATTCCGAATGAAATGGAACTTTGATAATTTTTCGCGATGAGTTTGTACGAATGCTGAAGTGTGCCGTGAGTGTCAAGATTCTGGAAACTTATAAAGCACAAGCAAACAAACTTGTTGCGTTCAAAGTGGCTATGTTCACACGGGAGCAAGCATTAATGCCTGTCTGTGAGTTAGAAAAAATAAGTACAGTTAAGTTTGGAAATCTTATGTGTCCAGAAAACTTACGTAATTTTTGACTTGTATGTAATTTTGTAAAATCTTAAGACTTGACTTAAGTTTTCTGAGTAGGGTTGGAATTAATTTTTGTTCGATTGTTCAATTAAGTGCTTACCAATTTTTAAAAACAAACTTGCGTATTACTTGTTAATAAACGTGTTTTTAGAATAAATCCATAAGTAGTATAGCCCCTTTATAAAATAGTGTGTATGTACAAACATTGCCAAAATTGGAAAAAGGCGAAAAAAGTGAAAAAAAAATTGTGTCTGTTAGACAAATACACACAGATTCCTCAAATCTTCTTAAATAAAACATATAGCATTCGAAAGATCTATGTTTCTTTTTCCTAAAACTGGTAAGAAACTGAATATCTGTTGATAATCAACTAAGTTACAGGCTTATAAGTGCGCAAAGGTATGCAAAACCGGTTTTTTGACGGTAAATCAAGATTTTGGGGGTGTTTGGAAAATTTCAAATACAGACTCTTGTTTTACTCGACAAGACCAACAAGAAAAATAGTATCACTTCCCAGGTATTTCCACTTCACCAAATTTTGTAACACTGTGTTATTCGTAGAATTTAGAACTTTTCTAGACTATCGAGATTACAATGTGCATATTTATTCTTAAGTCTACTAGGGATATCAATCCCGGGTTCCCAAAAGCTCGGGATTGGCTCTAAAATTGGTCCCAAAAATCCCGGGATTGAAAGTAAAATATCCCGGAATCTTCGGGACTCGTAAACTTATGGGAATTCAAGTTTTTATTTGTTTCATATAATCTTCTTTCGTTTTGTTATCTTTGTGACAAGAGAAAAAATATTTATAAATTTTTTTTAATTGGTAGGACACCCAGCCAACTAAGTTCGTTATAGAATATTTTATGATATATTATTTGATATATTATTTTACGAAATTTTAATTCAAATGTTCAAAAATTTAAATTTTCATCTTATTGAATTAAGAATAAATAAATTTTACTCACTCTGTATACATATACTTGTAACTTTTATTTTTTAAAATTTAGGGCGCTTTTGAACTGACTGAAAAAGTATAAACTAAAAAATATGAAAAAAATCTATATTTTATAAGCATGAAATTCTGCTCCAAAAATATGTGCAGTAGTAAATTATTCGCCAGACGATAGGCAATTAATACCAAGAATACCGGAAATTTCACAAATTTCAAACATTTTTTTTTTCACTTGAAAGAAGAAATTTTGATGTTCTGGATTAATGGGCTAAATGGTTGACAGAAAACTTAAATCAACCGAAAAAGTGAAATTATAAATGTTATAAGTATAATTTCTCGCTGAATCTAGAAGAAATTATTTACATCACTGCATCAGATCAGCGATGAGGGTCGAAAAACTATAAAAAATTGGTAGCGATAAAAGTTTTTTTTTTAAATATTTTTTAGTTTACATCAATCCAATGGCACTCTAAAAATTTAAAAATTAATTTATGTACCTATGTTTATAAAGAGCGCATAATATTTACCTATTGTAAGAACAACACGGTATCGATTTATATTTTTGGACATATCAGTCAAAATTTCGTAGAACAAAGAAAAAAATATATTTCAAAATACATTGTCACAAACTCAGAGGTCAAACAATGAACGATTTGGAAAAAAAATGCGAAAGTCCGAAAAAAATGTTTCGGGATCAACATCCCTATTAACTTTTATTAATTTTTCCGTTCACAGCCAATTAATGCCAAAACAACTCGAAATGAATTTTGCTGTATTCGAAATCCTAACAAAATATCATTACAAATTTGAAATACTCAGTCGGAACCACTTCGGGGAATCCCAAAGCGCAAGCTATATAGAAATATTTCCAATGACATCAGAGAATCTGAAAAAGTATACACCCAGATTCATACACAATGTCTATTCGGATCTTAAATACACGCTTACATGGGAAGCACCCGTCGAAGGGAAGGAGCTGATCGATTATACTGTCTATTGGTGTTACACAAAACGAAATGAATGCAATGTAAGCTTGAATTGAAATATATTTGTTATTTTGGTTTCTAAATAAATACATTCCTCGTGCTTTTCAGAGTTCATTACACTTTCAACATCTTGATAATAATACATACAAATTTACTATAGAATCACAATCTGCGGAGCAAGAGCTAGATTTAGCCGTATCCGCAAATTATATAAATTTTAACACTGGTATGCATTGGCAGTCATGTACCGGGGAAGTGAATTGCGATTTAGCTAAAATGGAACCTGAAGTATACGAGGTATCAGCAACAACAATGAAAGTGCAATTTAGTTCAGAGAATATCTGTTTGTCCGTCCTTGAAGGCTATAATTTGACATATTGTCAAATGCTGAACGAACAGGTAGTTCAGTGTTGGAATAAATCTATCAAGAAGAATGCGAACGAATTTGAGATCTCTTCATTGCGACCTTATACACAGTACAAAATTGAGATGTACATGTACTCGAAAAAGAAGATGGGCAAAGTGAGTGAACCTCTATATGCCACGACAGATGAGTCAGCACCGTCGCCTCCACGTGAGTTGAAAGTACTACACGTGAGAAATACCAGCGCTAACATCTCATGGTTATCACCTAGTCAACCAAATGGCATAATACGATCATACAAAGTAAAATACAACAACGAAACAAAAATTGTGCCTGGCATTGAGACTAACATCACGTTGACAGGCTTAATCAGCCATACATTGTACAAAGTGTTTGTCTTAGCAAACACCAGATACGTTTCCAATCATAGCAACGATGCACTCTTTAAGACTCTTATTGGATGTAAGTTTTGAGTTATTACATTGTGGTTTAAATATAAGCCCTGTTCACGATAAATTGCAGATGGTCTTGCACCATTGCAATTGCAAATTTTTATTGCATATCGCATATATTTGTTGTTGTGATAGCAGACATATTTTGCAACAAATCGTGAATAGGGCTATAGATTTTCAGATTTTACAAAATTTTTTTCCAACGTCTGTTTTATTTACAGATCCCTCAGTTCCCACACCTGAACGTTTAAGTGAAACTGATAGTGGAACAATTATACAATGGAAAAGGCCATCACAACCAGCAGGTAACATAGATTATTACGAAGTTGCTGTAACAGAAACGTGTAACGGAATGGTAATGCGTCGTCGCATTAGTATCGTTGTTTGTAATACCTCATGCTCATTGAAACCTTCCCGTTGCATTGATCAAGACTATAAGAGATCGGTGGCGGTGCGTGCTGTAAATATTGCTGAGTTTCCGTGTGAAGATTCAGCAAATGATATTGATGACAATTTTTCACATTGGGATCCTGATTTAATATATTATGATGACAAAGATGAATTTATTTGTTCCGGTGGCACAATGCCAATGTTAAATATCAGAGAATATCGGAATGCTTCTCGCTATTGTCTCTTTAAATCGGGCTGGCAGGATCAGTACAGTTTCCATTGTTCGAGTGAACCGCTTCGTCCAATTAAAATTACTGTGATTGGATTAATATTGGTGATGTCGGCAATTGCGATTATAAGATATGCAAAGTACTATAAAATGGCTAATATTCATTATACGCTACCATGCATTCCGGAAATGAGGTTTACCAAGGATGGGATTGGCGGCGGTAATACGCAAGCACAGGTCCTCGAAGTAGAAGAGGGAACGGCGGGTATAAAAAATATTTTGCACTGTAATAATGAAAAACATTATCTACTTGACTTGTCGGGAGGCGATAATGATCCTTTTAGCGTCCTGTACACTGCAGCGGTTGCTAGTACTATCTGCGACAATGACACGGCGAGCAACGAGGCAAAGAGTAAAAGCGCAGAGAAATGTGTGAAAAATGGCTGACAGGGAAACTTTAAATGACAACGGGTATAAAGTGAACTGTACAACAAAGAAATCATGAAGCTTGGTTGAATTCCATAGCAATATATTTTTTTTTATTTACATTTAAGTGCACTTTTATGCTTTGAAAAAAAAACCATAGCTTTGAATGCTATTAGTTTAAATGCAAATTGGTTTAAAACATTCATTTTACTGAGTTTTCATCTACTAGATTCGAAAAAACAAAACAAAATTTTCCCGTAAGTTTCGTTATAGCTCCAATGCATTTTCGCAATATTTTTCCCAATGTGCGATGTTCATCGAAAGGAGAAACCTAACAAACCAGACGAATTCGTTTCTAATTCGAAGCGAATTCGTTGTGACGATAAAATGTTACGGAAACGAATAACGTTAACGATTCATTGACGAGTTCCTTTTCTTGGAGGATTGCTTCTTTATTAACGATTTCGTTTTAGATAACGTTTATGAATTCATCCCGAGCTCGAGATTTCCTTAGCAAACGAGCTTCATTAGCATTATTCGCGAAATTTTTTTTGGTTTTTTAACGAGCTCATCTCGAATCCCAAAAGTTATTTTATTCCCAAGAAATTGCACAATTTTTACAACAGGAAGGAGGAATATTTTCTTATTTTTTGAACTTTAATTATTCTCACCAAACAAATTTTTTACGGATAAATTTTTATTTCGAATTCTTGATTCTTTTCTACTTTTTCTATAGCGAATTGTGAAATAGCGAATACTCGTTCATTTTTCATACACGTTAAGAAGGTACTAAAACGAACTCGTTTAGAATGCTACAGCGAAGATTTGTTAACGGGCTCATTTTCGACTTCGTTTCGAATGCTAAAATTATGGTATTCACTTCTATGGTTTGTTGGGAAATTACGAAGATCCGCTGTGCAAAAATACTTAGGGTAATTTCGGGTGAGAGAAAAACCCCTTTTTTTAAATCATCTCAAATTTAAAGGGAGTATAAAAAATAGTCCAAGTAATGTACCAAACTTTAGTTCGGTATATTACAAGAACTCGGAGCGGTTTCGGTGTTTTATCATGGTATAATTTTTTCTGCATAAAAAAAAGAAGTTGAATATGGGACAGACGAAATCTTTCGAGTGAGATGGAATGCCTTTTCCCCCCACTGAAATGAGAAAAATATGCTGCGAAATTAATATACAAAAACTAAATACTGCAAATCAGATCGTTTATTTTAATCAAAAATACCACCTTCATCAAAAAGTTCCCGGAATTTATTCAGAAAATTAAAAATACAAGTTTATTCATCTAAATCTATATTGCCCCCTTCAACGTAATCCCCATCGACTGCAACACACATTAATGCCGGTATGTCCATCAGTGCTTCCTGCGATTTTTCCATTACTTCCTCTCGGCTGCTGAAACGCGTTCCCCGTAATGGTTTTTTAACTCGATTGAACAGAAAGTAGTCACATGGAGCCAAATCAGGTGAATTCGGTGGCAGTTGGATGGTATTTGCTGCATTTTTCGTCAAAAAATTACGAATAATGATGGCACTGTGCGACGGTGCGTTATCATGGTGCAAAATCCACGAGTTTTCTGTCCACAATTCTGGTCTTTTTCGGCAAAATGCTTCACGTAAACGTCTCATAAGGCCCAAATAATACTCTTTTTTTTACTGTCTGGCCTTCTGGCAAAAATTCATGATGCACTACACCGTTGTAATCCGTGAAAACCGTGGCTTCGTAACTTTTGCAAATGTCAAGCTAGGACGCTAAGATTTAGAGGGAATATCAACAACAGATGTACCAACTTAACAATATCGGAACGATGGGATCGCCACACGGTGGTTATTCCGGGAACTTTAAGATCAAGGTGGTATTTTTAAGAACATTGAGAACAAATGGAACTGGAATTCTTAAAGGAGCATTAAGAACAATCGAAAAACAATTTAAAAAACATTTAGGAAAATCCGACAATTAAAATAATGCACTGATCATCTTATTTTGAAACGTTTTTTAAAGAGTTTCTCCTGAAATCAATGCAATTTACAATTCTTACGTTCTCTCTTTTGAATCGATGCCGTACACTCCACAGAAGATATTATTGCGTCGGCTTCTTCTCTTGCCGCTTATTTCTTCTTTCTAGAGAATTGAGACGAAATTTTATTAACTTTCTATAAAAACCTAAAAAAAACAGTCATGAAACCATCTTTTTAAGATAAAAAATTAAAAAAAATGTTTGTTCACATAAAATTTGATTATTTACAAAAAACTTTAACAAAGAAAGACATCGCATTCAGCCAACTATGATTTTTTCAGTGTAATATCGAAAAAAAAAACAATTTATTTGTAAGACCACAACTATTCCATCTCACTATGAAAAACTTAACAAAAAAACCAAAATACATTCCCACATAACCTACAATTTGTACTTATCTTTCAAAAGGTACAACACAGGCATCAATGTAACCAGTCTAGCTGCATCCCACAGCGATTAAATGGTAACAAATAGGTGACAAATTTAGTGCGAGAAAAGTTTTGGCTCTCAGAGCGCTTACTCGTACAAGCGATCGCGAAAAATTTGATTTTCTACTTTGCGATTGACCAAATCGCGCTTTATGAATCTACACTGCCGTACCAAAATTTGTAGTATTTAATGAGCTGCTTCATGAGATAGGACAAGAGTGCAGAGAATGGCGTGTCTGCAGGCAACAGGGGAACTCAGAACTACATCTTCCAGAGCCCTATAAATCATGCTACACTTGCTTTCCATAGATCTTAAATATACAGCAAAAAGTGCATCCGTAAGGTTAAACAAAGTCTCACCATGGACACACTCTAGCTACGAGCATTCTAGTAGCTCAATTCCCAAAAAATCGACTACACTCTAGCAAAGCCCTCTATTGATAACAAGTTTACCACACATATTCCTAACCGACAAGAATAGGCGAGTGGGCTGCCCGGAAACTCCATTCAGTTTTTTTTACTGATGGTCTCAAACTAGACGACAGAGTAGGAAGGGATATCTTTGAAAATAGGCTGCTTATCTAAATATGGAAAAATGGAGGTTTATTTCTAAATGGAACTTTACAACCTCAAGGGCGTCTTTGCTTTTTAGCTGTCGACTTTGACGCCCTATGCCGAAAATGTAGGTTAGACATAAAATATTAACCTTCTAGTTCCCAAACGTGAAAAACAGTTTGTGAAAAATAGGAAAATTAATTATTTTGATTGAATTTGAGATAAAAATAGAACAATTAATAAAATAATTCCCGTCATACTAGCCAGATAAAAAACTAGCTGTGAATAGTTAGGAATTTGTATTTTTTAAACAAATTATCTAATTACTTAAAACAAATTAACAGAAAGTTTATTCAACAAAAAAAAAAAAAAATACTTTTAGCGATTCGACCTTTCCAGCTCCAGATTTATCAGTGTTGAAGACATGAACTTAATTGAGTTCGACTAAGTTGCAACCCTGCATCCCGTGTACTAAAAACCAAATTCATTCTTTTCTTATTGTTCTCCTTTTTATATATATATATTTATATACGGCAGCATTGTTGCACAATGCTACCGTTTTCTTGAATTCACTCTCTTTTATCTACTCAAAACAGCAAGACTGCAATTTTACATTTTTTTCCTTTGTATAAAGTATCCTTAACTTAAAAGTTATAATTTATATATAAATTTCAAATCTATTTTAATTAAATGCAATTGAATGCAAAAAAAAGGTCTTTATTTTTAAACCAGACAAAATCCCCACAATAGCTTTCAAACTATTGTACAATCAGATTTATTCTTTTTACATTAAAATTTATCTATCCCAATTTTTTTTAAATCAAACAAAAATTTAGTAGCTAAAGGGTTAATATGTAAAAGGTTATATTTTAATATCTTATAAAACAAACTTTGTTAATTTTCAGCATTAAAAATTAGGAAGTCTCCTTAAACAATTTTTAGAAAAGTTAGGTATTTTTCTAATTTAAGAAAAATTGATAAAAATTTGTTTTTTACCATTAAATTTTTTATTATTTCCGTTTTAGTGTTTGTTTTAATATAAACTAAATGCATCACCTTTTATTATAAAAAAAAAAATATTGAAAATATAAATTTAAAAAAAAAATTATAAACTTTGGGCCCCTTGCGGGAGATCTAAATGTTTTTCAATTGGATCAAATTATATGTGGATTAATTGATCATAGGTGGAGAGAAACGTGCACTTGGTCTCACACAAAACTGTTCTGACTACGGTTGCCATTTTTGGTGGAATAGCAAAATTAGTAACTTTTTATGCCAATTTGGTAGTTTTTAGTAACTTCTGATACTAAAATATGAGTTTAAAGTAAATATTGTTTTATTCCACAATGGAAAATACAGGCTGAAGATTTAAAGTTGTGTCGTTAAAAGTAAAACTGGCATCAAGTGCCAGCACTAGAAGTATGATTTCAGCTGCTGAACGAAAATTTTTAGATCTAAGTTTGATTAAATCTAAACTCAGGAATAAGCTAGAATTTAAAACACTTAGCAGTATTATGTTGGCTAAAGAATTGACTATTTGCAAAAGTCCACACTATGTTTGGTCATCAAAAAATTATATTGGGTGTATAACTTTAAAATGAGGATTTATTTTTTACAAAAATATTGTTTTTTTCAATCACAAATTGAATGCATAAATTATTCAAAGTAGCGTCCATCAGAACATAACATTTTGCTATCTTTCAGGTAGTTCATGTATTCCTTGCCAAAAAAAAACTGTCCATCTTTTGAGGCTATGAACGAATCAATCCAATTTTTGATACTTTCAATTGACGTAAAGTGTATTCCAGTAAGGGCATTCCGTATCGATCGAAATAAGTGATAGTCAGATAGGGCAAGGTATGGTGAATACGGCGGTTGAAGCAAAACTTCCCATCCACAATTTCCCAAATTGTTTTGAACCGGTCTAGTAACATGAGGCCGCGCGTGTTCATGTTCGAAAATTAAGGTATCGTGCTAGGTCGCATATTCTGGTCGTTTTTCGGTCACTGCTCTCTTCAAACGAATCGATTGTTTTGAATACAGCTCTCCCATAACAGTTTCAACAGGTTTTAATAGCTCATAATAGATGACATCCTTTGATTCAACCATAATATAGAAAATATTCTGCTTCGGCGTTGATGTTTCTCGTTGGCCGGGCTTCACATACGACTTCTTGCGCATCGGGTTGTCATAATAAATCCATTTTTCGTCGCCAGTAATAATTCGATGCAAAAACGACTTATTTTTAAAGCAGCATCTCAGATATATAAAATCACCTTTCGACGTCTCTCCACTTGAGGTCGTATGGCTCCCAGTTTCCTTCCTTTTGAATGAACCTCAATAATTTCAGGGGCTTGAAAATTGTCGCTTGAGTAACTCCCAATGTTATTGCAAGTTCCTCTTGCGTTTGGCACGAGTCTTCATCGAATAAGATCTCCTATTCTTCATCTTCGAACTTTTTCCTTGCCTTCCGTGTCAAAATCTGCACTTTTAAAGCATCGAAACCAGAATTCACATCTTTTAATCGATGGAGTATATTCACAGTAAACTTCCGAGAGCAATCGATGACTTTCAGCAGCACTTTTTTTTCGAATTAAAGAAGAAAAGCCAAACTTCCCCAAATGCTGTTTATTTGGCACGTACAGTACCCACTCGATTAACGCGACTAATAAAAACCGGTCCTACTGAGATAACCGTGGTTGAAAATTGAAAACTCGTGATTATTAAGAGTCACGATAATCGAGGAGGTATTGTATATTGTTTGGCAAATTGATACAAATCAAATCAAAAGATATATGAGCAGTTAAAACACAAAAGTAGTTACAGTATTGCCAGATATGATTGCAAGTGTATGAGTACAAGTTATGGCATCAAATGTAAATCCCTCATTTTCAAGTTATACACCCAATACTTACTTACATTCAAAGCAATTTAAAATTTTACTTATTGAAAACTGTATCTGTATATCTCTTTGCTTCTTTTTTAAATAAAAAATACATATAAAAAATTTTGCAAAATTTTTTAGAAATTTTGGTAGGGAAAGAGTGGCAACCGTGCCTTCAACCCGAGTAGGTCAGATTGTAACAATAATCACTGGGCATTGTCTGATTGATAGACATGCCAGTAGATTAGGACTGCCCGCAAACGACTTCTGCGAAAGCTTCTTCGATGAGTAGGAAGAGAAAACTACTTTTCACTTTCTCTGTAAGCATCCTTAAGCCAACTCTTCTTCAGCAACCTAGCTGACATTGAATTTGCTAACACCAGGGATTCTGAAGTTTAGTGTATCACAAAGGTTTAATAAAGGTTAGGGTAACTGTGAAATAACCCACTTTAATCTAACCTATCAAGCTTTCAAGATTCTCCGTTACTAGAAATAAAAAAATAATCATCGTATCTCTTGCTATCGAGATAGACACTTTTTTTCTTTACAGAATATCAAAAAAGTGATCATTTATCATAAACTTCATCAATTGCGAAGTATTATACAAAGTTTTACCAATATTTTATATGGATTTAGTTACAGTACGTTAATTGGTTTGCTTTCATGCCATTCCCAAAAAAAAAATAAAAATAAACGTAACAAAATTGCAATTTATATATATTTTTTTTTGGTTGAACATAATGATGAAAGTTTTCACAACTTTTAAAAGAGCAAAAAAATAAAATGAATAGTTGCGCGCGATTTCATTGGAGCGCGCATCATTAATGGTTATTTTGTTTTTTCTTCTTAAAGAGGGAGGCATAGAGGTGCAAGTAAGTACAAAAGATTTCGCGCGTGTTGCATCAAAGTTTCCAATGCAAACGCATATCTCATCAGCAGCAATGTTGCTGTAACAAAATGATGCATGTTTGTGGAAATGACTAATGTGGCATGTTTGACGTTTTCAATGGTGTGGAATTAAAGACCTTTTTTTTACTTATTTCGGTTTTTATTTTCTGTGCAAAATTTTCACAAAGAAAACTTGGTGCAAAGAGAAGTGAGTAGTAAAGAATAATAATATCTACTTACCAATAAAAAAAAGAAAGAAAAGAAATGCCATAAACAAAGTTAGTACATATGACTATGTAGGTTGTATTGTTATTGTTGGCGGCGGTGGTATGTTGTTGTTGCTGTTGGAAGCTAACAATGATATTGCTATTGCCGCTGCTCTTGCTGCAGCAGTTGCTGATGATGGAAAAGCTATAAAAAAGGGAAAGTACTATATACATACATATGTATATTGCATGCTATTATGGAAAATGTTAGAAACCTAAGAAAGTGTAAAAAAAAAAGATTTGAGAAGGCAAAAATAAAAAAATACTATAGCAGGAAAATAGCATCTAAATTCAAATACACACACACACATGCATTGTATTTATATTTTTTATCTAAAAACTATGAACACATTTGAAATGGTGTTTTTAACACTGTGCTGCGCATTATAAAACATTTGAAAAAAGAAGAAAACTTTTTTTTTCTAATTAAAAAAACTATTAAAACAGTAAGTAAGAGGAGATTTTTTTTTATATGTGCTAAAGTGAGTTTCATGATTTTCACTAAATGCTCGTAAAAAAAAAAAAAAGTGAGAGTGTTCATTATCAACAACAGCAATATAATCATCAACAACATAATCAGTAGCTATAACATTGATAACAAAATCATTATCATTATCAATATTATCGCTGTCAGCATCAACAAACAAAAATTTTCTTTTTATATTTTTAGCACCTGCATGTATTTTAGGGATGTAGATTTAACTCATATCACCCCACGTTCGATTAATCGAACAGTAATTTTGAAAATTCGTCAAAACTATATTAATAAATTTTTCCTAAAAGTATTCACTGTTTAATATTTCTATATACACTGACTTTAAAATTGCATTTAGATAATTTAAAAATATTGTATTTCACCTGCCTTCAAGGCCCGGTGAACAGATACACTTTTTTGGAAGGTGGTTTTGAAAATCAACAAAAAATAGTAAAATTAATTATTTTGCATTGAAACGAGAAATTCGCCTAGATAAAATAACAAACTTGATGTGGAAATTATAACTTCACAAGTCCTCATATATTTTTCAGAGGTTACAGCTAACCAAACTTCTGTAAAAAATGTATGCAGAACTAGGCAAAATGCAACAAAAATGCATATTTTCTGTTTTTTAACTTATAATTACTTCTAAAATTGTGTGTTAAATACATTTGATTTCAGGGAATACTTGTTGCTTATGATGTGGCGTAGAAATATTTGTAGTTTTTTTTTACACCTGGTGACCTTACTTTCTTGGGGTAAGCCAAAACTACTATACCGTCTGAAATTCAGAAATCAATCTTTTGTTTTTTTAAGTAATAACATTTTTTATTGAAGATATATGGAAATTGCGCTTTAAAAATTTTACTAATTGGATCATGGCATCAAGTACCGGGATGGGTTAAAAACTTTAACTCCGAAAATAAACGAAAAATTTCTTTTTTCAAGTAGTATAAAATTTTGAATATACTTCTAGCTTATCCTTTGATATCACTTTTGGAAAATTTTATATGGAAAGTACCACGCCTACCTTTCTGATTTTACCTCTTGCAGAATTTATACTGTATATGACTATAATATAATCCTGTAACTTATTTTACGTTTCGTTTTTCATTATAATTTAATATTCTATAGGGACATCACAATGAACCAAATCTTTGGCACTGTGGGCGTTCAGTTTTTCTATGCACTTCCCAATAATCTAACCTAAGTAAGATTACGAACTACATTCGTTTGCTTTGTTTTACTTTAAAATGATATAGGGTGGTTCGGTTTGAGTGTATCTAACTTTAAGGCGTAATTCTGTAATTAACTTTGAAAAAAAATTTTTTGGACATAAGACATACATATTTTCAAAAATCCATTGAGATGAAAGGGTGTTAAAGAAAATTCCTTGAGAGAAATTCGTATTCGCAGGTATTGCATCATAACTTAAATAATAATAAACTTAGAGTAAAAAAATTCGGCTTCTTAAATAAAATTTAATCCGGCCTTTATTTTGATATTACATTTTGAGTTTGAAACATTTACCCCTCAAAATCTAAAAAATATTTTCTTGATTTTTGATCTGTGACATGATTGGGAGAATAGCGTCCATATCCGGTGATTTATAAGATAAGAACTGTTAATTCAGTATTTGATTCTTTTCTCTGTAAAAAAAGATTTGCACGGTAGCGAGAATCTATAGTCCGTTACGGATGATTAAGATTCACTTGCTTTGTCCTTGCAATTTGGAAAATGTGATTTTAGTTGAATAACATTCGCAGGTGTTTCCGTTCATGTACTAAAACGCACCTTGCTAAGTTGTAATGATGTTGAAGTTGACCCAATTGACTGGCACAATTTTTTCCGGCCATCGCTTTTGGTTTTCTTGGCCGATTTTTTGTAAACCTTGTAATCCTTACTCTTAATACATGATTGAAATAACTTTCGTATTTTCTCCTTGAAATTCGAAAGATCTACATTCTACCATGGTGGAAGGACTTCATATCCTATTAATTTTTTTTTGGTGAAGTCTATTCGAAGCAGAGCACTTCATTAAGTTTTGCCTCTTACATTAGTGATTATCCAACTCTGATCCAAATAGGATTTTTTATTGGATACCCAAACTTTGCGAGAGTCTTCTTTTGGATTCCAAAGAAGGAAATCCGCTGTCATTAAATTTTCCCATGCTTCACTTCCCGCTAGCGTTCAGGCTGGTTGATTTCCTTATTTGCAACCCCAAAGAAAATTCTCACAAAGTTTGAGTAGAATCCGAAGTGACCTGAAATGACTAGTGATGAATTGATACAAATAAATACAAGTAAAAACTCGATACTTTTCATTCGATTCAAGTACTTTTTTTACTCGATGCTATAACATAAGTATTTTACTTGGTATCGGAAAAAAGGGTCAGTATCGGATACTCGATACTTTTAGAAAATATGTATTTAAAAACTGAAATATTGCCATACAATATTTAAAATTGTGGATCATTTTACAATATTTTACAGTAATCAATAATATATTTCAAAATTCTACTGCAGAATTATTCAAAATATTTCAGTCCATATTTCAATATTTCAATGTATGACAATATTGCAGTACAGTATTGAAGTTCTAGAAGATATTTTCGGCCATGCATGTAGAACATAATGTTTATTGAAACCTTTTCATTAAAATAAAATATTTTTATCAAGCTTTAAAATGTTGATTAGTTTTCCTTCTATTATAAATTTTCTATCGATTTGCTAAATTAAAATAACGTCATTTCTATATGATTCACGTGTTTCCAGTGGAAATATCTCCAAACCATGATTTATTGGAAAAATTCGTGTTGAGTAGTGTAAACTGTAAGCTCAACCATGTTGTATCACAATGGGCTGTTCTGTTTTCCTTGACAACCACTTAAAAAATAGTAATTTGTCTCTTTAAACGAGTATTCGATACAAGCACATATTCGATACTTTTTTCCGATATTTTCGGTAGCATCGATACTTTTATTCGATACAAGTAATGAGTAAAAGTATCGATACTATGTGGTTATCGAATCAACACTAGGAATGACTCGCCTATTAGTAGTTTATTTATTATTCTAATTTTATAAAATATAAAAACCTCTACGCTTTACTTCTTTCTTGTGATATCAAAACATAAGGCTCAAAAAATGGACAGAAGATGTCCGATCGAAAATGATTAGCAGGCGCTACTTTTACGATGTCTTCCCCTGATCCGAAGAAAAAAACTAAGAAGTCCGAGAATTCAAAATTTGGACGGTGGTAAATTTCTTCATGTGAGCCGAAAATCGCAGTTCTTGAAGGCTCACATTATATTAAGAAATCACAAATTGTTCATAATATTTATATAAATGCAACCTTTTCGAGAAGACCCCATTATAAGAAGCATAAGGTTCAAAAGATTATGTCGTTCGTAACGCATTATTCGCAGTGGCGGATCTAATTTTTAACAATTTATTAATTTCAGCGTTCCGTTCTGACTATATTGTTCTTTGTAATAACGATTGAAATAACTAAAAAAAAATGAAGAATTATGATATATACTCGTATACATATATAACTAAAGAGTTTTCCATTAAGGACATAACAATTTTATCTATTAATAAAACACAGCATTTTTTGAGATATTGAGCTCACATTTATTGTCAGTTAGTGCAAGCATTACATTTTATGAATGAAATTCGATTTCGGTCAAATGACCATCACGAGCACGTTTACAGCGATCGATTCTTTGGACCCAATTTTCCACCACTCTCGCACACATTTCGACCGGAACGTTGGCAATTTCATGAAAAGATATCCAATGGCGTTAGATCGCATGAACGAGGCGGACATTCCACCGGACTATTTCTCGAGATAGCACGTTCACTGAATTTGCCTTTCAATAAATCGATTGTGACGCGTGCTGTGTGGCTTGTTGAAACCACATCGTTGATGTCAAGTTCATCCAATTCTGGCCACAAATAATTTTAAAACATAACACGATAGCGCTCTCCATTGACGGTAACATGACCGAAAATTGAAGTAAGCGCTCTTAAAGTGACGACCACAGACTCAGAATTTCGGTGGTAATTCTTAATAATTTCCAAACGTTGCGGGTCCGTGAATTTAACCATGATGAAAATGTTGACTTTAACTAACCTTTTGACATTGACAGTTCATTAAAAAAGTTTTAAGGTGCGTTCATATAAAGATACGAAATTGTTATGTCCCTAATGGAAAACCCTTTATATGGCATATGTGCACATTTTAAAAAGAAAATTCCTACGTACGCCACTGGTTGGAGCATTAAGTTTTAAATAGAAGATTCCATGTATATTTCTTTACTCCAGGGGTACGAACTCAATATTTTTGTATTTTAAATCAATTTAAAGTCCAGTAAGGTAGGTTAGGTTAAAATGGCCGGCGAGAGACACACTTTGGCCCGAACAGCCCATTATGATAGTTGGACCTAAAGTTTCGCCGACTTCGAACGGCGCACTATGGGCCAGAAGGTCACTTTTTTGGCATAAAGTAAAAAACGATAGATACCTCACTGAAACTTCGTTTAAAAAAAGGTAGTCGTGATCACTTTACTGCCACGCCCACCTCCCATAAAACAAAAATAATAAAAACACTTAATTTTATAGAAATGATCATTTCGAATAGAAATAATAAACCTTCTAGGGAGGATAAAGGATTTGGGGTTCAGATGTCAACCTTTTTTTATTTTACTCGGTTTTCATAGTTATTTTTTTTACGTATATTAAATCGGGATCATTTGAAGTATGGGCTGACGAGGTATCGACATGAGCCAGTAACTGCATGTTACTTTGTTGCTGTAAAGAAACTTTTGAATCAAGTTTTCCTTTTAACTGATCATTTGCTTCACTGTAATTGCGATGAGGTCTCTTCCATTCTCTAACCAAGCATTAAGAAGAACTTCATTCTAAAGCCTAATTGATTCTGAAAAAAACATTTTTCTCAGAGATTCGCAAATATTCGCAAAAGCTTTGATTACCACCTAAAAGTTGACATCACAGCATTTTACAACATATACACTTCATGGACTGCCATGGACTGCATAATATTTTATTACTTCACAGAATACAAACACGATTTCATAATTTGCAAACAAAAACTTTATACATTCAAGTAATTATTTCTCACTTAACTTATTTCTCAACACAAAATAAGAAATAGTAATAAAGTTTTATTTTACATACCTTCGTTCTTATTATCCATTTTCAAGAAAAAATTATTTTTAAATAAATCTATAAAAATTTCACCAACGAATTTCAACAAATTTTAATTAAACACAAGCCAAATCGCAGGGAGCTTCAATTGCCAACTTTGACAGCGCGCCAAATAGACAGTATTTCCACCACTCAAAAAAACAATTATTTTTCGAAATACTCAAAGTATTTTCTTTCCATATGGTATATAACATTTTTGTTCACAAATTTTAACAACAAAAAATCGACTTTATGCCAGAAAAAGCGACCTTCTGGATCATAGTGCGGCGGTGTGGTAATTTTTTATCAGCTCGGTGGTTTTACCATTACTTGCACACGTTCTTATAATTCTCATACACTTCATATTGATAGTGTATATAAGAAGGTTATGAGAATTAACACCAGACGAAGACAGGAATCGAACCCAAATCTCCCAAATGAAAGTCCAGAGCACTACCCACTACACTATCGAGGTCGTCGACGGTAAGGTAAGATTTGATTATAATTTTCTTAAATATAAAATATTTTGGCGGCAATTTTAGCTTACATACTTTTATTACTTTTCGTAATCATAAGAATAAAACGCTTTTCATATTGTCTCGATGCGGATGCATTTACATACACGTAAAATCAAATTCAAGTACATAAAATGATAAAAAAAAGACGTGATCAATTGCAGCTTTAACAAATTAACATAAAAATGTGTCGTCGATCACTAAATTAACAAAAACAAAATCAAAAAACACAAAAAGATAGGTACTTGAGATTTCAAAAGCAAATTACCCGTAATTCTTTTGCAGTAACAAACACTCAAGTGACAATAACAGCACCAACAGCAACAGCTACAACAAACCAAAGATATACACGTTGAAAGCGAAAGTAAATGAAAAAGTTTTGAATTGAAATTGAAAATATTGAAAACGAATCTGAAGCTCACCAAGAAATAAACACAACAACACAATAAAAACGTAAAACTTTTAAATTTAACAAAAATGTAGTAAAATTCAGTTGACAAAATAAAAAATGAAGGGTCGTCACGCACGCCCATTACAATCTAAGACAAATGTGTATGCATGAAAACAACCGCGCGGCGCGGGCACAAGCAATGAACAAAACGTTTACATTGAACAAAAAGCGCAAGCAAATATTTTGGGAGCAGCAGTCATCGTTATACGATTATACATCAGCACACACATACACAAATACAGATCAACGTCATACAGACAAAGAACTTCTGAACAGATAGATGGATGGATGGACGGCTAGAGGGGCAGAACGAAGAAAGCAACACTATGGCACAAAAGTCTGCGTACAGCATTAAAACTTTTTGTGTACAACAAATCTTCTCTCGTTACAATAATTATTTATGGTCCATTCCATTTCCCAATCAACAAATTTCGCTACTCGTCATCACAACTATTTTAATCAAAAATAATAATGAGAATTAATATAAATGAACGATTTTCTGTTTGGATTTAGCATAAAACTGTAGGCTCCTTCTATTTGTGGATGCAAAAAAGCTCGGGCTAGACCTTCAATAAGCTGTTATACCACAATCGTAGTACGTGGGTATTGAGCTACTTTTTCTACTATGGAGTATCATTTTGGTAGCACATCCCGCCAATGGATGAATGTTTGTCTAGAGCTAGTTTGCTAGTTTGAGCAATTGCTGCTTTCCAATTTCAAGTCTGAAAGAGTTTATCGAATATATTCTATCTGGTCTTGACAACATCCGGGCAGTTGCAAACGAAGTGGGCGACATACTCTTTCTCTCTCAAGTTCTTGCGATTTCTGCAATGTGTGTTCCGAGGAATCATAAGTTTACCGGCATTTCTTCCTATTGCCTCGTTAGAGAGTATATTTACTCTTATGTATTTTATTCAGCGGAATTGCTATTGATTGCGGCTGAGTAATATCTATAGATGAATCTTGTCTAAGAATTCGAATCTTCATAGAAAATGTTCAATTCTTTAGAACAGATAACGTGCCAGACTTCAAATACAGCACTCATTGTATGTGCAACATTGAACTTGATAAACAATTTATTAGCACGGCACACAGTGTGACGAGTGCGGCCAAAATCGATAAAAAATTAAGTCATCATTTTATAAAAGTAATAATGCAATTTTAAAGTAAAATTATTGACTAAGACAATACAAAAATAATTTTTTAAAAATTTTGATTAACACGGCCACACGACGCTGTTAAACTCGGAACATTATTTGAAAAAATTACTAACATGCTATTTTTCATTTTTATTTGCTTAGTTAGTTGAGCTTTGCTTAATTCTTATGTTATGAAAATGTCTTATGTGTCAGAAATAAGTGATGAATACCGTGTGTGAGTGATAAGTGATAAGTGATTTGGTAAATAGTGTAAAAATAAATTTTAACTAAAAAGCCCAAAAATATTAACGCAAGTATGTATAATGTTTTTGTTTTATTAAATTCTTTCTAGTGGCACCTTCATTAAAAAATTTGAAAAATTTTCTACGTTTGGCTAAGCAACAGCAGCCTCAAGTACACAAAGATAAAAATTTGTTACACATCATATAGGGATATCAAATAAAAGCGATCCCATAAGATAAGACCTGAAACATGTTATTAGCAAAATTTCTGAAAAGTGGTCTAAAGTTGGAGGGATGAAAGTGAGGTTTGAGGAAAAGCATCATGTTTGGCGTGACTCAAACTCGGATTTGAAAGACGTAAAATTCTTCTTTTTTTTAGTTTATTAATATATTAATTGCTGGTTCCATAGAAACCTATCACAAGCGGCAGTATGCATCAAGTTCGGTATGAAGTTGCATCTGAAAAAACGAAAAGTTGACGAATGAAAAACTTAGTTAGAGTATTTCCGCATGAGGAAATAACAAGTGTTGCAATAAAAGTACAAAAGGAAAATAAAAATAATACGAACGACAAGTCTTTCTCAATTAACCAAACACTGGTTTTATTCAATGATTTGGATTTATCGGTGAGAAAATACAACGTTTTACGATCTGCTGTGAATTCAATCCACCAGCTTTCCAAGCTACAACAGACTAAAGAAAGCAAAAAAAAGTTTATACGAGAGGTGGGCGTGGCCGTGGTCGGATTAAGTTAATTTTTTGACCATTTGCTTTTAAAGGCAAAATAGCTTTATGTGCAAAATTTTACCGCTCTAGTTTTGGCCACCGATTGTATGATGATGTTACACTGTGCGGCACGAACTTTTGGTTGCTAATTGTAAATTACCAAAAGAAAATACTGTAGCAAGTTAGTATTTACATTTTTGAACTAACATTTAGTTTGTTCTAACTATACGAAGACTTCAGCGCTCTAGTGTATGTAGATAATGCGTTTAGTTGCCGGTGTGCGGTCCATAACTGAAACGGCGCGTCGCGGCGTGTGATTAATTGCAACCCACCATTTACGCTTTCTTGTATGTACTTATGTCTTTTTGAGCTTATTTTGTGCATACATACAAACGTAAAGTTAAGTATGCATGCTAAGTTAAATGTGAATGAGTTGTGCGTCGTGTGCTCATGAGTATTGTTCAACAATACAGAAAAGTTTCCCTAAAACGAAAATGAAATGAAGAAGAAAAGTAAAAATATCAAAGAAAAGCACATACATATGTGACATTGTGACATTAAATGGCATGATTAATGTCCAACAACAGCAGCAAAGGTAACAAAAACAACAACAACATGAAATGGACACTTTCTCAATACTTTCTGATTTTAATTTTTTTTTAACTGATCTTAAAGCAAAGGAGTACATTTTATTTATTAAAAACCTTGCGAATTTTATTGCACAAACCTAATAATCTTTTGCTGAAACCAAACGGTGAAAGTGTTAACCCTAATGGGTCTAATTATGTTGATAATTTATTTGAAAAATATGAATTTTCGATAAAGGGTCATACTTATTATGACAATTCTGGAAAAGTTAATTGGGTGGTAAGTTTACTTAGAAATATCTTAAATAAATATTTCAAAAGCTATAGCCAAAACTGTATTTTATATAGTAATCAATATATTATTGTATAATAAATATATAGTCTCTATTTAGCTCTGGACATCTTTAGAAATACGACTCTCTCTTGAATTTTAGTCAGTTTATTATAATTCCTGGACTATAGTGCATAAACAGAAAGTTAATTCATTTGTTCTGTTATGAGTTGAATAGCACAAGAGGGAAAGTGAGCACATCGAAATTTAATTTAATCTTTTCTGCACAAAAACTATCGGCAAATATATTAAATGACATTATGACCTTAATTTTTGTATTCAACAGCAAACAGAAATAATATAAACATTTTTGCAGCATTGTATAAACAAAGGGACAGAACTTGTTATTAAAATAAATCATTATTAAACTGATAAGAAATTCAAATCTACACCTAGCAAAATAATTATATGTCCAAAAATATATTTTTGATTATTTTCCAAAATTATAACTTTAAACAATGAATGTGCTATATTCAAAAAAGATCAAGAAATAATTATATCCTTGAAAAAATCGGGCGTAGGAATAAGCGTTATAATTATTAAAATCAACCGCTACTAAAAACTATCACAAATTTCATCAAAAATCCTCAACTTTACGGTACGATCAAATAAAGCGGAAGGAAGGTAAGGTAAGATTGAAATTTGCTTATTATTATAAGCCCGCTTTCTAATATCTCTCATAGAATTGTAAGAAAACGTGCTTTTAAAATTTGCGAAAATGCATAGAAAGATTGTTGGATTTTCAGCAGGGTAACACCTCTTTCAATTTTAGCGAAAGGCTTACTAAAGTGTGTTCCAAACCAGATATACAACCTTGTTGGAGTGAGCTATTGTTTGTGCGGGTATGAAAGAGTTAAGAATCAATGGACAAAAGTTGACGATTTCTCCATAAAATCTTTAATAGGTTCAATGCCATTTAGATTAAGTGAAAATATTAAAATGCTTTTTTTTTGCACATATAATTATTTCGCTAGGTGTATTTTGTATCATATGCAAATACGCTTACTGGACGCAAATTATGATGAATTAATAATACAAATGATTTTTGTTTATTTCAACTTCTGATTATTTTTTGATGCGGTATAAAATGACAAAAGTTTACACAGTTCTGTACTGAAGAACTTATATCCAACTCTAAACTAAAATTTTTTTTAAATTTTTCTAGTTAATTTAAACTTAGAAAGCTTTCTTTTACAGACATTTCGGTTTAAAATGATTTAAGGAGTTATATATACTTGACACACTGAAAAAGAAAAGCTGTTTTTAGATAATAAAAGCTGCGTTTTATTCGCCACTTGCTTCTCGGTATGTTTAACTAGCAGCGATAATTGTATGTGAAACAACAACAAAAAGGCAGAGATAACACGTTATGTATGCTTGACAAGTAGTTTAGCTACATCAAATCCTATTGTGAACTGCCAATAGTGAAAGAAAAAGCATGACAGATTGCAAAAAAAAAAAAAAAAATTAAAAATGAAAATCATCGTTAAATATTCTTATAAAGTGTAAAAACTAAAAACAATTCCCACCTCTAGCTGCTGAGCAATTTTATTGTGAATAACAATACAACGAAGAAGAGACTTAACAACTTGGCTGTTTTATTCGCACAAATTAAACTAGCTGGCGAATAAAACACAACAAAAAAGGAAATTATATTGAGGTTTATCGGGTTAATTAAAGCATATGAAAAATGAATGAAAAATGATGACAAAAAAATACAAAGTGACAACTCAGTCGTAGCAGTAACAGCAAGAGCGTTTTTTAGGAACTCCACTGACTTTTTGGACCAGCAACTGAAAGAAAAAAGAAAGTGTTTTCGTTGTTAACGTTAGTTTTGCTAAAGAAGCACACAGGATTATTAAGAAATATTTTTTTTTTTTTCGCAGAATGGCAAAAATTACAATATTATTAATATTCAATTTCTTTATTTTATTTATTTACTTATTTGATTTTTTAAGAATTTACAGTGCAACAATAATATATTTTCTAAGTGAGCAAAAACACAGTAAAAATATATATTATTATCAAAATGTTCTGTAATCAGTTTCTTTCTTTCGATTTAATTCAATTGATGAGAATTGCTGATACCCAAAGTCGACCATTACCTATACTAAATGACACATATAAACACGAATATTGAATATTTTAAGTTTTGGACTGCCCATATCAATATTTGTACATTGAAAGGAAATCTTGGTCTCAGTGCTATTTTAATCAGTGACTAGAAAAGAAGACTGTGAAAATGATTCCTCTTTATATTTTTGAGAATTTCTTAACAGTTTTGTTATTAATATATGGAATTAATTGCAATGTAATCAGTTTGGAAGATAACTCCAGCGATGGAATAGAAAATTTCGTATGTATACATTTTTTTACTTTCGCTTTTGTTTATTTTGAAAACGAACTGAATTCTGGTTAGATTTGATCAAGTTACGGTTGTTTGAAATCCTTATAATTAGGGGTCGTAGGTATAAATGTAGATTCTAGAGAAACCTCAAACCTAAAATTTGGGTGAAAATACCGAGCTGGAAATAGGATTAAAAAAATACCCTTGAGTTTGTTGAAAAATTCTCTAGAACAAAGGTTCGCTACTCTTTTTTTTTTGCTCGTGAATCCCTTTTCATCCTGCTCTTGTATATGAACTACTAAGATTGAAAACACAGAGCAAATAGATTTTAACTTTTGCTTAAAATTCGTGATCAGCGTCTTCAAATTATTCTAAAACCATTTTAAAATTTGAGGACTAAATTTTTTGTTGTACTGTAAAATTAATAAAAAATTTTAAAAAAGAAAAGAATATTATTAAAAGATGATTTGAAAGTCAGAGCGAAACATGCGTAAGATTTTGCGGAATAACGTTTATTTAACTCTACATACAATAAATAAAATAAAGATTGGTTTTTCCGTTAAATTCTCAAATTTACTGCCAATTTTAAGCCAAAAACTCAATAGATTATTGTTTACTTCCTGTTTAAGAGTTTATTGTTTTTAATGTTTTCGTCGGATGAAATTTCAGCCAATTTATCTTTTTCTTTAATTTTTGGATGTACATTTCGAAATTCATATAACGTATTTTTTACTCTGTCAATACAAAGTATACAACTTTGAGACACAAATTTTCACCCTTTCGAACCGAATGTGACAATATATTTCCCAGTAGTATTTTAATGGCGGACCCAGCGCCTTTGGCGGCAAAAATTTAAATTCTGGGACTGTCAAAAATTTGTATTGGTGTTTAAGATTCACGTTGTACAAATATTGTACATCAAGCAGTTCTTTTTTTCAGTTTGAAGCGTTAAATAAGATTTAAAAATATTTTTTTTTTTTGCTGGTCTTTTCTTTTCTTATCTCATGCTTTTTCCACCGTGACCTAAATTTTTTCGCAAGTCCACTTGGGTTTGCGAACCACAGGTTGAGGAAAGAAGCTCTGGAATAACTGTTGGGCAATAACCATGTCTAAACTAACTAACCAAAATAAATATTGGCATGAATGCAACAAAATTCGGTGTATTAGGTTAGGCTAATACAAAATACCAACCGTCTAAAGCAGCGATGGATTTTTATGAAGTGTGAAGGGTCAATAAAGTTCGGCTATATCCGGACTAAGCTTTTCATCAAGTTTATATTTAAAATTATAACAAAATTTTTTCAGACAATGTTCATCAATAATGAAGATCTCAAGAATATTGAAAATCGGTTGGATTTTCTAATAATAAATGAAAATCTACGCTCAAAAATGGAGAATTATCATTTAAAGTAAGTACCATGATATGTATAAAATATTTATTTCCATATACATATGTACATAAATCTTTTATGAAATTTATTTATTTATTTTTTAGATATGAACAAACGATTATGACTCAGAAAAATGCATTTGAACGAGTTGTTAAGGAAATGAAAGAGAATATGTATTTAAAAATGGATCTGAATAATTTAAAGTATGGTTTGAGGTGGTTTAGTCTTCATCGCTCAGAAATTTGTTCAAACTCTTTCCCGCATAATATTCAAATTTGTTTTGACTCATTTTAAGATCGAAACCTAATTTTCTTGAAATTGCAACCTACATATCGCTCATTTACTAAAAGACTGTCATAATTAAAAAAAAGCGATTTTGCTGAAAACGCGTTTAAAGTTTTCAATTGACTACTACTTTGTAGAAAAAATAAGAAATCTTATAGTTCTCACGCGCAGAGCATACAAGATCTTAATATGAAATTTTTACACAAAATGAATAATTATGCATCATTAACTCAAAAATCGTGTTTTTTGACTTATGACAGTCTTTTAGTAAATATCTCATTTTTATGTTTTTTAAAACGGAAATTTTGATCATTGTTGTTATGGAAGTTTGAAAGTTTGGATTTCGATGTTGGTAAGTGCCTACGAATTTTGGGTTAAAATTTTCATAGCACATTAGATTTTTGAGAAAAGTGTGGTAAAAATTCAAAATCCAAATTAGTATATTAGAAAATGTCGAGCTGGTACATTTTTATAGTAGGTATTTTATATGCGTAAAGAGTTTGAATGAAGCTCCATCAACGACTTAGTTAACCGGGGATTAATAAGCCCTATTCTATATATTTCCGAATGAAATGTGTACATACAAATGTGTGTAAGAATTTGTATTTAATTTTCAGACTGGAACATGCTTTCAATGCCCTAAAACAAGCATTCCAGCAGGACATTAAAGATATCAAAGACAGCATACAATTATTATGGAATCAGAGGTAAAATAAATTAATTTATTTTTACTCAAATCAAAGATATTTTTATTCATATGTATGTATATGTAAATGCTAAAACAATTTTCTTAGGCCAAATATAGATGCGAATACTACGATTGAACATGATATTAAGGACATTAAGGATATACTGGATAAAAAGTAATTTGATAATTAATTTAAATTTAACCCGAATTCTCCCAGAATATAACATATTAAAATAGTCCTAAATAACGTAGATAGGTTATGTGTCCATATGGACACGCTAGGAGAATTCGGGTTATCCGTTTGAAGTAGTGGAAGTACTATACTTATATATACTATGTGAGTACATGCTGAATCAGTATTACTGATATAGCGGAGACCATATAATTTATAACTAAAATCTATTTTACCCAAAAGTTTTCAAAACATAACAATAATTATTAAAGTTTTTGAAATTAAGAAGTCAGTCAATCAAAAAAACTAAATTGTGTATTAACGAACACAAGGCAGAAGTGAAACTTCTTGTGAACTAAACGAAACACAAGCAAATTACAAGCAAATGAAATTTTTCAATCGCTAAATTATTTACTTCATTGGCTTGTTTTTTTTAATTTCATTTGCTTGTGTTTCGTTTAGTTCACAAGAAGTTTCACTTCTGACTTGTGTTCGTTAATACACAACCAATTTTATTTTTGGGATTAATGCTAGAACAAAAATTGCAACTCTGTACCGGTAATGTCGATGGCAATTGTAGCGAACTCTTTTTGTGTGCGACATCTTCATGTAATTCCTTGGACATTTGCGCCATCTGTACGTGAAATGTATAACTGTCATAAACTTTAAGATGGCGACGCTACACATTGTTCTTTCTGCCATAGGCGTGTGTGTGTGTGTGTAATTAAAATTTTATATTGAATTAAAACTATTTGTGAATCGTTTATTATATAGTTTGCTCGTGAATTCAATTACGGAATATTGATATTTAGCCCCTCATGCACATTGCTCGACAAAATTATGTCGCATTGCAAACTTACGCGCGACGTCACATCCGGTTGGTTTTACTCTAGGAAATGAGAAAAGAAGTTTCACTTCAAAATCAATATTTAACAGAAACTCAAATATGTTTGACCAAAAATATATTTAAAATGGAATAAAATTAATATTTGGTAAGAAAGTCACTATTTTTCATAACTAGTCTGTAGTGACATATCGTCGATGTAAGTAATTGAATTAATCAGTAAGTTGGTGATTGGAAGTCGTTTCTGTAAGTCATCCAAATTTTTGTAGAAATCAGGTCTAGTGATTCTGATGGCCAAAACACAGTGGTGAGTAATAGTTAGGGATGGGAAGCATATCGATACTTGTCGGCAATATATCGTTGAGCAGTAATATCGAAATGTATTGACAATGTTTGTTGGTAGCGATAAATATCGATATTTCAAAAACATATCTTCATACACATTAGGAGAAATTTATAAATGCTGATTTATTTTCTTTTCTTTTTTCCGTACCATCTCGTTATCACTCTACGCAGCACTGCCTGTCTTCTCCGTCAACAGGTTCTGTCCTCTTTTTTTTTACTTTTTGCCTTTATTTTTTTTCTTAATTTTCGCGCTTTAATTGTGAACTTTTGTGGTCGGTAATTAGACTTGTTTCTTGTTTTGTGCAATAATTTATATTTATTCTCAATATATTCCAAATAACTATTTATTTTTACACTTTCAACGGGAATGCTTAATTTTTTGGATAAAATCCCGGTCGCTTCTGCATCGCCAAATTCAGTTCCTCTCTTCTCTCAAGCAACTGTCCATTTAAACAACAATTTAGAAGAAGATATCGATTTGGCTTAAATTACACTACTTGCGATGATTTAGAAGCAGTTGCTTGGTAATACATAATTAATAATTCTAGCAACTTCATCCGAGAGCAAATTCAATAGCAGAAAATAGAACCATGGAAAAACAATGACGATTATCACCTATGAGGCAAAACTTTGATTTTATAAAAATGCAATAAAATTGAGAAACATTTTATTTTAATTATAATTGTTAATAAGAGTAAATATTTATTTTTAGCTTTGTATTTTGTGGTTTCTCATTTTTTTATGTATAACCTTACTATGTATACCTTTTTTTCAAAGTATCAAAATTTGCCGATAACCTCCAGAACCCATCCCATAATTGGTTTAGGAATTTGATTCCTTCTTAACTTCAATTCCTTGTAATTGTAATTGGTAATTAACATTTCTAATTCCTTAAAATAGAATTATTCTTTTGTCAATGCTAACTGTAATTGGTAATTAACATTTTTAAATTTAATTTGTAATTTATAATATACGATTCGGTAAAGGAATTCTAAATTGCAATTTCTCTTCCCTTGTGTAGTGAGTTATTCTTGTGGAATTAAAACCATTGTAATTAATTCCTTATAGTTTGAATCACTTTTAAACTGGTGAAAATCCAAATAAATTAGTATTTAATTAGTTTTAAAATTAATTTTAAAACTAACTTAACGTTAAGCAATAGCTGCCATTACTATTAATAATGGAATTGGCATTGTTTTAATTCCATTGCTGAGGAATTGGAAAAAAAATTTCAAATAATAGTTAGTAATTACCTGTATCTTGTAATGGAATTATTCTATTCCTGGGAATTGTAAATGGTAATTAACATTTCTAATTCTTTGGCTTAAGTATTTGCAATGGAATTTAATTTACCCAGCTATGCCATTACCGTGATTTTCTATTCAGTTAGTTGACTCCTAGCATATTCGAGTCTCTGTTAAATATTTTAATTAATTCTTATTTAACCCCCCAAAAAAAACTTCAAATAATTTCAGAAACTTGTTAGGATTTATTGCTATATTTCATATCTTGCAAACTTTTGTGAAAATAACTTTTAGTTGCAAAGGATATGTATATATTTTTTAAATTTTCATATCAGAAATTAATTAACTCAAATTTCTTGTTTACCTTTTCAGATTTGAACAACAAATGTCGTCACTTAAAAGTTCTTTAATACAGGATATCAAAGTGTTACGAAATGAAAATATGCAACAATCGAACTTGCCAGCTAGTTGTGCAGATGTTGTGCCACCTGCAGGCAAGGATAAAAATGACATTTATCAATTGTATATACCCAATTCTGGTTTGCAACCATTTGAAGTATATTGTCTGGAAGATCCAGATAAAGGTCCATCTTGGACTGTTATCCAACGTCGAGAAAATGGCGCCGTAGATTTCTACAATGGCTGGATTGCATATAAAAATGGTTTTGGCAATTTACAAACCGAATTTTTTATCGGTTTAGAAAAATTATACGCTATGACAAATTCACAGCAAAACGAACTGTGGATCCAGTTGGAAGACTTCGATGGGGACAAACGATTTGCTAAGTATGATAGTTTTGCCATTGGCAATGAAGCTGAGAAATATGCTTTAAATATTTTGGGAGACTATATGGGTGATGCAGGTGATGCTTTGGACAAACATCGACATCAGAAATTCAGTACCAGGGATTCAGATAATGACGCTTCGAATAGACATTGCGCGTCGACGTTTCATGGAGGATGGTGGTATAAAGATTGTATAGAAAGGTATGCGGTTTTTAATCATAATTGAAAGTTAATTAAATCCAGTACATTATGTGCGTTTTTTCAGTAATCTTAATGGTTTATATCTACACGGCTCGCATTCAAGTTCAGTTCATAGGGGCGTGGAATGGTTGACCTGGCACACTGAACTCTATTCTTTGAAAAGAGTGCATATGGCAATAAGGCCGAAAAATTAAAGATCTTTTAAATTTTTTTTTAAATTAAAATGATGTGTAATTGTTTAATTTTATAAAATTAGAAACTAGAAATCGGTAATTAATCTAAAGTTAGTGGCAACCTTCAAGGAGATAATTGATAAATTGCCAAACATATTATCAAATTATATTGTAATTTAACAACGATTAAATAATCACAAAAATAATATTTACAAATAAAAATACTTGCCTACAAAATATAAATGTAAGTTTGTGACAATAAGCGTTGGTATTGTTAAAATCTATATTTTTTTGTTAATATGCATGACACAATTATTTTGGTTTGAATGTGTGTGTCTGTGCCACTTAACTCATGTTTTTTTTTTTACCAACATACGAATGAATGTAGGCGTTCAGGGTTAAGCGCATAGACATAAAAGTCGCATATCGCAGTCCAAATTATATAATTGTGTTTTGTTGTATTGTCGTATAATAAACAACAAATCAGTCGCACGTACTAAACAAACAAGTAAACAATAACAATAAAAATAAATGGCAACATTGTTCGAGCTTGTCGCCACGCCATATTGTTAATATAGATGAGTAATTTAGGAAATCCCTCCTTACCAAATTGACAATGTAGGTCTGAGTTGAAGTGTGTGTGTGTTTGAAACAATTCAACGTCTTTTAACAATAATACCTGTGTCTTGTTAACATGCTGACTATTGTTGTAAATAAAGGTAGGTTCAATGATCCGTAAATGCGGCAAAAATACATTCTGTTAAATAAATACCAGGAATTATTTATTTATTTATTTAAAACCCCGCGAATTATTCTCTGATGAACGCCATACCTTGGGCGGACTGGGGATGGATGATACAAGGTAAAGTCTGATATTGTTTTACAAACGGGTGAGCTAACATTCGATTCTTGCGCTCCTTTGTCTGACTCCCGTCAGTAAGTTTACTAATGTGTGCGGTGGGTTTCTCCTTGACCTTAAATCAGCGATTGAGTGCCGGGGTTGGAACTCATCTTGTCAAAAAACAACTGAAGCCGCAAACGAAGCCTCAGATATACAATTTCCCTAATGTTGACAACTCCCACAAATGCCCAAAGGACAATGATTTACGGATATGCACTTTCCTCTACAGGGAAGGTGCCTCTATCCAACTGGTAGATGTCCTCGAAAAATACAGAGCTTACATAACTGCTATTCAGGAGATGCGATGGACGGGACAAGGTTGATCCAAAAAAGCATCCAGTGACTCTACAAGAACTATCTTGATCTAAGACACGAATTTGGTGTAGGATTTGTGGTTGGCAAGAGACTGCGTCATCTTGTCTCGAGGCTCCCGTCAGCACTATCTGCATCAAGGCAGATTCTTCAATATCAGCCTAATTTGGATACGTACATGGAGAAAGCTGGATGTCGTAAAGCTGCTATCACAACTAACAGCCGAAGCCTTCGCCAATCGACTCTCACACCTCCTAACGCAATACACCCCTCAACATGATATGTGGTGGTATGCAGTGGATACACATTTTCCGCTCTATGCGTACGGCTGCCGAAGAGGTGCTAGGCTACCATCGTCGACAGAGAAATATGTGGTACGATCAAGAGTGCCGGTAGATATTTATTTAATATAGATACATATCGTACCCTAACTACAAAAGTGGCACAACCTCTGTTCAACCGACCGATCCTCTGTTTAACAATTTCGGTACTTATATTCTTCAAGCACGTATCTCCAAAAGTACCATTTCGCAGAACGGAAAAAACTAAAGGTTTGAAAAGCAACTTTCATGTTCAAGAGGAGATACGAGGTTGAAAAGCTGGCTTTAAAATTTTTTTATACGAACTCGCTGAGAACTTATTTCTATCTGGATTCTTAGGTGATTTTATACAATGTAAGCAATAAAAATAAATTTCGACCGAAATGGAGATACATGGTTAAAGAATAGAGGTAGCGATTTGCAGTATGTATTTCTAAATATAAATTAGAGTCATCTGATTGTACATATATTCAAAAAAGTACAAGTCGTACTGTTTAATATTAATTGGATTTGCATTTTTTACTACTAATTTTTGTACTGGGAATTTTGAAAAGTATCGAATTTCGATACCAGCATCAATGTACTCAATGAGTACAAGTACTCATAAAAAACGTATCGGGTATCGGGATAAAAGTATCGAGTACCGATACCATTTCCCTATTTGTTTGTGAACGTGAGTGCTGTTTAAAAAATTTATTTATTTATTTAGTTTTATTTCACGGTAAAGTATACGTTATAAAATACAATAAATAATAATTAAAGAAAAAGCTGACAGAAATTTTTTTAATATTTTATGCAATTAAGTGAAATATATTAATAGAAAATTATTTAAAAATTAAATTCACTTCTTTTTTGCCATATGAGAACTCAACAATTGAGAACCTTTCGTCCTCTTCGAAAAATCAATTTCACGGAAATAAAAGAATACAAATAACATGCTCTTCAAGTGTATACGTATTGTATTAGGCGGTGCACTACTCATACACTCTAAATAAAATATTTTAAATTTTTAATACAAATTTACTCTCATCTGCAGTACAAAGGTATGAAATATGTAGAAAACTTTTTCTTTCACTTTTACTTTTACTTTCAAGATGGCGTGGAAAGCAAAAGCGTAAGTCTGGTACGATTATTTTCACTAAGAGGGCAAAATCCTCTCAGTTAATTGGATTTGAAGTCTCTCCGAGGGGGTGGATGATGTTTAGGAATGCTGTTCTAGTATGCTATATAAAAGCTAAACAAAAGATTTTGAGATGTAAACTACGAGAGGACTAACAAAATTTGCTAAGTTAAGTTTTGAAGTTGATAAAAGATTTGCAATAATATTACGAATTCTCATTTCAAACTTTAGGAAGATCAGTAAGAATGGAGACGCGGAAAAATAAAATTACTGACATGAGGCCGGGAGAAATCCCAACCTAGGATTTCGAATTGTTATTCTATACGGATTTCGATGTCTACTACTACGATGTCTATGTTTTACTAAAACGACCCCGAAACCAAACAGTAGTATATGCTAAAAAGCTCAGAAGTTTAAAAAAAAGCACCGAAAATAGGAAAAAGTCTCCTTCAGAATAAGACAAGGGAGGGCTCGATGATATGAGTAAAGCCAGATTAGCGAAATGCTAGGTATTGGTAACTACTTTTTATCTACAAATATCACACGCCGCTAGAATTTGAGAATATGAATTTCTTTTATGCCTGAAAGCCCAATAAAGTTGTTGTTTTTTCAGCAGTGTAAATTGATGTATTATAGTGTTATTAAGGTAGTGACTTTTTTTTTAGTTTGCCAACAAATTTTTCAAAAATTTAGGTGAACCATTTTCTGTACAAGTAAACCACTTGGCAGTTACCATCTGATCAGTTTCCAAGGGAATAGCCACTACAATTTTTGCCCTAGTGAAGTAAATCAACATCAATACTTTATCGATTTTATTAATGTTTTAATTAAATTCATATTATATGTATTCATATATTATACTTATATAGAACAATAATAACATTTGTACATTTCTTCATGTTTTACGAAACAAAATAGTAATGGTGTAGATACTTTCATAAATTCTCTTTTAGCAACTAGAAATAAAATCATAAAGATCATGAGCTAAACTAAACTTTCTTTTTGCAAAAAATTTCTTTAAGTGTAGTGCAAATTTAAAAGTACATATGTATGCAGGTATATAATAATATTGGGCGTTTGGCTTGCTGCAGCCTTATACTGTTGAATATTGCTGCTGCCACATATGTACATACATATGTATGCATGCACAAATGCTCATACAAGTCAATATGCACCACCAGTTGCAGCATCATGTAATGGTAATGAATATCAATTGAATGAACGCGAATGGGCAAAGGAGCTTTCAGAAAAAGAAGAAGAAATTAAAATAGTGGTAGAAGAAGCAGACGAGAAAGATGAAGAAATCGAGGAAACACTTTGGGATTATGCTTAAGTTTACATCGTGCATCTGGCTGCTAAAAGATAATCTCGTATGCAGCAGCAATAACACTTTTATGTCATGTCAGGGTGTCAAGAAATAAGCGTTGGCGACTAATTTAGTTGTTGTTTCCGCATACAATCTATTGAAGTAAAGACAGATAGATAAACATAAAGACAGATAGAGAGACAGAGGGACAGAGAAAGAGAGAGAGTATGGAAGTGGAGATGAAGATGATGCAAAGGATGCGCCGATGCGGTAAAATTCATTGAGTTATGAAACATTAAGCATTTTTTCCTTCTTTGGTCTTGAATTAACAGCAAATGAAAAATAAGAATAAGAGGATGTTGGAAAATTTTATATATGCTAAGCATACATCGAATTGTTGTTGTTATTAATAAAAAAAAGAATTGCAGCCACACTAAATCAATAGATACAAAAGAAATTGTAAAAACTACAACAACTCCATGAAAGTAGTAATCAACAAAGTCATGTGCAAAATTTCGAGCGTGTCTGTCTGCCTGTATGCCGGTGTGTCTGGCTGGCTGCCTACCACCTCCCACAAATGCATTTTTGGTTGTTGTTGTTGTAATGAAATATACATAGAGGAAAGAAGACTAGTTGCCACTATCACTGCGCAACTTTAACTGCAATTACTGCATACGGTCAGCACCAACAACAACAAAAAGAAAAACGAAACAAGAAAAACCAAAAAATAATCCTCCTTATTTCTATTGCTTCAGACATCATCGCCACCACCAAGAAAATCAAACAACCAAACCAATCTAGCTGCAACGGTTTTCATGCGCGCATGTGCGGTCGCTTGATTGCTGACTACTTCCTCTTCCCTCCTTGTCACCTTTACTTTTTCTCATTCTTCTTCTTCATCTTCATCTATTCTTAATGTTTACATCTACTATACTCTGCTGGTATGCTGCTTGCCATTCAGCCCAGCCTATGTCTATGGAGCAGCATATTTGTCGTCATCTTTGGCTTTTTCTATCGATTGAATTTATGCAATGTTTACATAAATCTATCAAAACTCTATTATTCGCACATTCAAATCGTGACATTGCATAATGCCACAAACACACATACATATGTATGTATGAATGTTTAAAAATGCATTGGTAGTGATGGAAGTATTGGGGAAGGAGCAGCATGAGTGTAAATTTGCGCTGCTGATGAGCCACTTTGTCATGAGATCAACGTCGCGTCGTTTGACCGACCATAAGCTGCACCGTCATCATAAACATCACCATCTCTACAGAGAGTTGGAGTCCGGTACAGAGACGCAGACGGAGACTAGAGAAGACTGCATCGAGACTAAATGTCCAATTGCAACATGTGTGCAGTAGAAATTTCTTACAATAAGCTGACACAATCAGCGTCGTATCCCAGTGAAAATTGTATGGAACCATTATAAAGTAATCATCATAGCGTAATGATTGTGTGATGCACTGTTACGCAGAGCTCGTGGGTTCGATATTCGACACAGTCGAAGGATCAAAAATAGAAAATATAAATTTTTTACACTGCACTACCTCTTAGCTGGTAATGCCAAATCTCCAAGAAATCTCACCGATCGAACTTAGTATAAAATTGTAGTTATAATGGAAGTAAGTTTTTTTGTGAATTCCATTCCTGGGAGTTGTTATTGAAAAAGTACTTGAAAACTGAGGAATTTTTTTCTCTTCTGCTATTAATTACTTTTGTGGAATTGAATTCCATAATTTCAATTAATTCTTTTTGATTTTAATCCCAACAAGTGAAAAACTTTACTCTAACTAATAGGTCTTAATTTTTTTTATGAACAGCAGGTACTAACCTAATCTAGGACATACGTATAATCCCAGTAGTGCTGAAAGGATTATGGTCAGTCTGTAGTGTTATTATTATTATTATTTAGAATTATTAGAATGACACGAAAGAGCTTTTCCACCAAAGCCCTAAATTAGAACTACAGACGATCTGCCAATCTGATGAAGGATAGAACATCTTTTGTGGAAGAGATTTCAATTTCGTTAACCTTTAAAAAGGATTTGCTCAAAATACACATTCTTTATTCTCCATACAAAGACGACACTCGTTGTTTGACAGACCTAATTTATTTAGGGGATATCTGAACACATATTCGGATAATAAGCCTACTAGCAGTCTGAGATCCGCTTTGTTGGTAGAATAAGCTCCTTGGCATGTCTAAGGTCTGGAACGAGATTCTAATAACATAGCCATCCCTCCTTCGCCCACCCTTCTATGATTGATTTGGATCTAGTACAGCCGATTCCGATGAACCCTTCCTAGCAAGTTTATCAGCAGAAACATTAGCTGCAGTGACACATTGGCTTAGTCATAAAATCCCTAGTCATAAAATCTAACACAGAGCTAATTAGAGTATTAGGAATGACCGGTGGTACCTCTTAGTCAGACTGTCATAAATGATGCTCAAATATTTAAGTTAACGATTTTTTTCAAATTCAATGATTTTTTTCAAACGTCAAGACTTAGAATCTGAATTTGCTTCTTCACGATCGAATGCACTGAAGTATTCAGTCCATCGTCAATATTTAGATAACGTCAGATAACGCACGTCAGATAAAACTCAAAATTGGTGTTTTGTACTGTTCATATGGGAGTGAAGAGGAGAGCTGTAAATACTTCTTTTATGACGATAGGAACATTCTATGGTGAAAAAGAAGTTGTCGAACTCGAAAAGAGCGAAGCATTGAAAGTGAGGGGCTCTAACAGCATCATCAGGGCTACAGCTAGGAGAGGTCATAACCGAAGAATGCTAAACAACATCCTGGCTAAAATGGCACCAGACAGCAAGTTGAAAATCCTATCATAAACTGAATTAAATCTCTTCGAAAATGTCTGGATTCACTATTGGAAGAGATAGTACGAGTTTCAGGCTCAGTCTGTGCTCAACCTTAACACTACATAATCTAACTATTCTGTTTACTTGTACGAATACCTTTTGTTTTTTTTTTTTAATATTTATTAAATAGGATCTAATCTAACCACAAATTTAGATGAAGAAGAAGAAATTTACGACTAACGTTGGTATTGTTAACTCAGGCACACATTAAAAAAATAGACATTACTCTGAATGGAAAATAAAGATTTTGAACCGCAAAAATTGCAAAACCCGACCAGTTTCTACGGAACTCTTAATGCATATCCTCGTAGACACTAATGAATTTTCCAGCCTGGATCCACTCGAAGTATATGAAAAGCTGATTTGATTTTGTGTAACCTTGGATTTTACCTCCACAAGGTTAATTCACGCTGTACTGATGATGAGAATTATGTAGATTGTGCAAAGTGTGATGATAACAAATACTTCTTTTGGTATATCTGGGATATATCTAAATGGAGTTGGAATGAATGGAGTTGTTTTTTTTTTGAGTCTGAACATTTTGTTGGGACAAATGCTCGCATACATACATGCAACTTATATGTACATGGAGTAGAACAACACTGTCACGGTTGGCAAATGCCGCAATGATTGCTGCAGTCATTGCTGCCGTCGCTTACTTGCTGGCTAGTACAGCTCAGACTAGAGCTATCTGACTTTCTTAGCAGTATGTACGTTTTCGTTTTGTGCCACTTAACCGCATGGCGCGGCGTAGCGCGTATGCAGCATGCCGCTAGGCGCGCACAGGTCATGAGAAAAATGACTTTTGTTCGTTGATTGTTGCTGTTGACTGCCTGGCTGTGTGGTGGCATGTACTCGTATGTATGCAAGTGTGGCGCATGCGCAATACATAGTATATGTGTGTGTGTCCCAGTGTGGCAATGTGTTTTTTAATGCTGTTAGATGTACATATGTATATCCTATAATTAGATTTTTCGTACCATTAGTTTAGTAGATTCTTGGCTTTTTTTTTTTTTTTTTTGATTTTGTGTATTTTATTTGAAAAAGGTTTTTGGCCAAGTTTTTAACTGTGACTAAATAACCACCACCATTCTTTTTTTTGCGTTTTGGTTGCTGTTTTTGGTTTAGCTTTTTTTGTTTTTTTTTTTTTTTTTGTTTGTTGTTGGGTTCGTTGACGGTGGTGGTTAAGGTGTGCCATCATCACAATTGCACTTGCAATATGTGCATATGTGTAGGTATGCATGTATGTATGTCCGCAGATATTATTTATACCTATTTCAATGCAATTGTTATTTTGTTTTTTTTTTCATGTGCGTTTTTCATGTGCATTTTTTGTTTCCTGCTGGTTTTGTTGTTGTTGTTTCTATTGCATTTAGACCTACTAACTTAAAATGTATTCGTGTAATGTGAATTTAGTAGGTTATCTTTAACATGACATGCCTTCTAGGTGGGGTGGACAATGGTCGTTGTTGTCGTAGTCGTCTTTGGTGGACTTTTTAGTTTTTTGGTTTACTGTTTTGTGAAATTTCATCCATATTTGGTAGTATGTAATGTAAGTGTTGCATGAGTGTGTGTGTGTGTGTGTTTATGCAATGAGCATAAAATTTGGCACATAAAAGTGGCAGAATGGGAGTGAACTTTTTAAACATATATTAATGTACAACATATTATTGAAAGAAATACTTTAATGGAGCAATTTAACTATAAGTGCTTGATAATATTTCTGGAATAAGAAGCTTTGGCTCGTTTGGCTCTGGAGAACATTCCAACTGATAGCATCAATACAATCTTCATCATGTAATATATTCATGCTATGAAAATAGCAATAAGATAGGTTTACGCAAGCTATGATTCAATGAAGATTAATAGATCTGGAAACTTTTTTTTTTTAACATTTCCGCTTGTTGTTTAGTTCGTTCCAGAGTTGCTTGTTGATTTTATGAAACTCTCGCCTAGGGTCACTAATCATTCTTCTTCGAAGAGAACATGTACTCTCTTCTGTTTCTTCTCTTTGGTTGGGTGATTTTTTTTTTACATTTTTTTTGTTGGAGCAGCAAGAAAAGTATTCAAAAATGCAGATAAGTTTTACTTCCATTGTACTATATCCTATCTTCCTTTTTGCTAATCTTTAAATCTACCAGATTTATTAATAAATCTTAGTAGATCCTGCGATGTTAAAGAGCTCAGGTGTTCGTCTCCCAACACTCCAGTGCTGAATATGCTTACTCTGATCTGGCAGAAAGCGGGGCAGACACTAAGAAAGTGGTCTGCTGTCACATTCACATTCTTCCTCCAAACTACAGGAAGCACAGAAGGCACTAGCTCCCAGGCCAATCATATTCAAATGTTTAGCATAAGAGAAGTGACCTGTGTATAGTCCCGCCAGCTGCCCACAGATCTTTCTGTTAAGTTATAACAAAAAGTCTGTTAGGCGCTTCGAGATAACAGGAAACATGGTATTTGCCTGTCTAAAGCCCCTCAGTTCCTCCCATTTACGATTATGGGTCAAGTCGACCCATTCATTAATGTTGGTCTTGATGGCTGTAGATGACAAAGAGAGTACAGGTTCTGGGCCCAGGAAACCAGTTTTCGTACCCTTTCTTGGGTGGTTGGTTGATTAACCAACCTTCTCTTTTGTATTCTCTTTTTTTAATTTTGGTTTAATTATTATGCTATAAATTGGACTGCATATTGTTTATATTTGGAGGTAGTAACAACATTTTATTTTGTAGTCCTGGTCTCGAACAAATTTCCAAAATATTAGATCAAATTAACTCGTGACTTAAGAACCTACTTTAGAAAAGACTTAGAAAGTCGAATTCTCCGACCTATTGACGCACTTTTTTTTCATTTTTTTATTCGCAGTTTTTTGCTCTCTTAAATTGAGAGAGTGAAAACTTCATATATAAAAAAAAAAACAAAACGAGAGTGCGGCACTCGCCATTATTTTCTAAAGTAATAATTTTTCCCAGCATAGCAAATTTTTAAAAATTTTGAATCGAACTTTGAATTTAAATGCTTGACTGAAGTTGACAGACAATAATAATTATGCAAAACTTTGTTTATCAGACCCTTGAACCAAAGTAAATATTTTCTATGGAATTAGTTAGTTTTTTATCATTACTCAAGGAATAAAAAATCTGTTTGAAAAAAAAACTATTCGAAAAGAAAAAGATTTCACCATTTATATCTGAAATGATTGAAAATAGCGAAAACCACAATCTTGCACTTATTTTATCTAAAAATTCGGCGGCCAGTTTCAGATTCAGCGTCAAAATTTTCATAGAAAATTGTTATGCTTACAATTGTCTCAGCCTCAAAGTTGGTGCAATTCATTATTTTTCACTTTTTTGATAAATATTTTAAAAAATCGTATTTTTTCCGAGGAGTTTAAGGCCCCCTAATTTTTGGACATTTTTCTGTCTCCCTACTCCTGCCCATGGATACGAATTAAACTTCCTGAAATTAATATGATTTAGATCATACAAAGAAGTAGTGAAACTGGAGTGAAATAATTGGCTGTTTCTTTCCATACGTTAAAGATGGAAATGTTCCTGAGAGCGGCATATTGAATGGACATTAATTTTAAGGGCCGACCATAAGAAGTTTTCTTTGCACTTAAATATGTTTCTTATACAATTTGAGGCTATTCAATGCCCCGCCAATGGGTCCTCATTGCCCCTAGAAAATTGTAATAGTAATTGATTACGACCAATAAAGAGATTTCCAATTTTTCAGGGGCGATGACCTTCCGAAACTTTGTATGTAGCATATTCAGATGTAAAACCGAGGTGCGCGGTCTTCGAAAATTAAGGGAACTTTAATTTTTTGGGCTCTTCAATTAGATTGATGGACTCTATTCTTGGATCAATCAAGCAAGAAGTCATCTCTACGACCTTCGACTGGTACTGAGGAAAATATCAGTATGCTGGTCAGGCTTATGTTTATTGTAGCATTGCAATACTTGCCAAAAATATTAGGTTTACTAATTTTTGGTTAAGACGTTTCAAAATTTACAGGAGTAAAAGGAATTATTTTGTTCTCTCTAGCATCAAAGTAAAACCAGAAAACGTTTGTTTTCCTTCTTTTTTTTGTAGAAAGTGTGACCCTTGAAATTTAGCCTAATTTTTTTTTAGGTTATCAACTCAGTATGACCATCTTCATGGTTTTTAGCAACTGTGCGTGCAAAAATGTTACTTTCATTTAAAAAAGAAAACAAGTTTTTTTGTTAGCTTTTTTTTGCGATATAATGAAATAATAAAAACTTACTTAAATTAAGAAGAAAACAAAAATGTACAAAAATATGAAATTTTACTGCAAGATTTTTTCACTGTTATTTTCTTGTAATGCACAAATCTGTGCATTTGTATGCTAACCAGTGGCGGATCCAAAGGGGCTGAGCGGATGTTAGTGTATTTAACTTATTTTGTGGCGTATTTTGTAAAAGTGGTACTGGATATCTCTGAATATTTAAGAGCTATAAACGTAACTAATACACAGATCTATAGAGATTGGAAAGTTGGCATAAATCTTAACTTTTTCACATTCCTTCCGAAACGAAATCGAAAATATCTTGGTTAGGACAGCTGATTGGATACTTGGGATAAATTTATTAATTTTCCTTCCGATCATAAAAAAGCTGTGCACAAAATAATTGTACTGTACGACAGTGGGCTGGGGAATTGATGAAACCAAGTTTTTCTGAAAATTAGATATAATGTACTATACGTGATATTAATTTTTTTTATTCTTTTCATTAAGCTAAACAACTTTCTAGAACATATTATTGACGTATAACCACTTCCAAATGGACTGACGATAATTGAAACGCCTTTTTCTCGATTTTTTATTAAACTAAATTTTTTTATATTTTTTACTGAATTAGAAATTATCTCCTTTCTCGCCATCGTCTTCTGCACCCCTCTTATTATAAAACTGATGCTGCTAAAAAGAAATTGTAGAGTTGAGATACTTTTTATATGTTTCTTAAATTCGAAAAAATATTTTAAATTAAAAAAATTAAAAAATATTCAGATTTGGAATATAGTAAAATACAAAAAGTATCTTAACTTACATAGACACAAAATTATTCTCTAAATAATGTGTAGCAAATTTGTGTTCTTTTGTTTGGCTTTGCATTTCTTTAATACTTTTTATTTGCAATTGTCTCAAAAACTTTATCACTTTACGAAAAAAGTGATGACGCCATTAAGATTAAAAAGCGATTATAAAGCGAATTGATAAAATTTTTCGGGTTCATACAGTGAGTCAGAAAATTCTTCACGTGGTAAAATATTTTTACCGACCACAAATGTTGGAAAATCGAAAAGTAATAGCTCCTAACCATACAATCAACCCAATATTTCTAAAAAAAAACGCAACTTGTACCCTTGTTCGGCACCACTTAACTTTATCCAATTTGGGAAACTATTTTTATATTTTATTTTTAGTGATAGAGAGCAGGTATAGAATACTGTTCAAAAAAATTTGTTGTTAAAAAATATTTTCCATCTTAAACCGAATTAAACTTTTTTATTACAGATTCATTAATTTTTACAAATTTTATAACTTATGTAAATTTTTGCGAATCACTGTAAATAATTTCTATTGGGAAAATTTTGAGCGCTTGAGTTTGAATGAGTTTGGGGTAGGGCTCCCAACTTTTAAACTTTTCTCCTTCCTGGCTCTTCTCTTCTGTAATTTATTTTTTTAAAATTTGTTGGAACTTTTTTTGTTTATAAACGTTATACATTTGAAAATATTTTATTTAATATAAAATATCCCCAAATTTCCATCGGAAAATAACGAGTTTCTCTTTTGTAGTTAAACTTTTTCCAAGGAATTTTTCACGCTGGTTTCGAATTTGATCACAGTATTTTCTTTGTCATATTTCAAGAAAAAAAATCTGATCAGGAAAATGATTTGAGAGGTGAATGATCCGAATTCTCTAATTCTCTAAAAAAAAATTAGCATTTAAAAATGAATGAATTTAGGGTGCAACAATGCAAAAAATTTAATACTATTTTTTTCGAAAATCATTCCCTCCATTAAAGTTTTCAAGATCCGCCACTGCTCCAATGTGTGAATGTATTTATGTATGTGTGCAATACAGCAATTACTGCACCACACGTTGTCAACATATATTTTGTTTTATTTTTATACATTAATTTGTATATTGAAAAAAAAAGTAAAAACAACAAACATGAAGATAAATAAAAAATAAAAGTGCCGCCAAATGAAACCCAGAAAAACTTTCGACATTATGCTACTAGTTAAATAAACTAAAACAATAAATGTTAAAGTTAAATCGAAAAAAAAATTAAAAGTAAGTAGGAAAAAAACAAAGAAAATGTACTTTCTTCTTCTTAATTACCGTTAAGTTTGTTTGTTTGTTATGCATGCACACAAACAGACATTGACAAATATTGATATTGAACAATATATTGATGTATTTGCATACACACATATGTACATACAAACATATGTGTGAATATGAAAGGAAAAGGTGTTTAAAGTAAAAACTGTAAACAAATGAAAAACCATGCAAATATTTGTTATTTAAAGAAAATCGCTTAATGTTTTTGTCTTTCTATTTTTCTCTATATTTATTCTGCTTTATTTGTTTGTAAATGTTTAACAAAAAAAATTAGAGAAAATCAGCAGAAAGTGAAAATTACTTTAGGCTTCGCTTTGATGTTGAAGTCTTTTGATTTTTTGATAGTGAAATATAATAAAATAAGTTAATAGGTTGATATATTCTGCGAAAGCGATCCGTAGAACTAAAGAGTTTAATTTCAATCTTGTGGAGTATAATTTGTCAGTTGAATGTCTCTGCTTGGCTCTGGCTAACCCTCATGCTCTCTGAATTCAGTGTATTGTATTTGAATGCCTTTGAGTAGGGAAATGGTATCGGTACTTGATACTTTGAGTACTCGATACTTTTATTCCGATACCCAATACTTTTTTACTCGATACTTTTATTGTGAGTACTTGTACTCATTGAGTACAATGATGCTGGTATCGAAATTCGATACTTTTCAAAATTTACAGTACAAAAATTAGTAGTAAAAAATGAAAATGCAAATGCAATCAAAATATATGTATAATCAGATGATGCTAATTTATATTTAGAAATTCATCCTACAAATCGCTACCTTTATTCTTCAACCGCGTATCTCCATTTTGGACAAAATTGAGTTTTGTTGCTTATATAAAATCACCTAAGAATGCCGATAGAAATAAGTTCTCAGCGAGTTTGTATGAAAAACCAAAAAAAAAAAAATTTTGGAGTCAGTTCAACCTCGCATCTCCACTTTAACCCGAAAGTTGCTTTTCAAACCTGCGAAATGGTACTTTTGGAGATACGTGCTTGAACAATAGAAGTACCGAAATTGTTGAACAGAGATTGAGCTACTTTTGTTGTTAGGAAGCGATATGTGTCTATATTAAATAAATATCTACATTTTTTATATACATAGGTATATGTATTCATTATTTATATATGTACTTATGTATATATTTCAAAAAATTAGGCATGAAAAGTACATGGACATATTGAATTGTTTTTGAATATAAAATAAATGCTTTTGGAAATAAAGCCATGCGCGTAGTGATTTGGTTTGCGCGGGCGCTCCATAAATTTGCCAGTTTATCTGAAACCAAAACAGATTAAAAATAATTGAACGAACCTAAATTTAGGACGAGCTCCAGGATAACAAAATGACAGGCGTTTGATATAATTCAAAAAAAAATTTTTTTTTGCTTCAACGGAAGAAAAAAATATTTCTGAATACGTATTTTTCAATTCCACAAACTTATATTTTAAATTACAATCCCGTAATGGAATTGACCATTTTTCCATTACTGAGGGATTGAAATGTTAATTACCAGTAATAATTCCTTGGAATGGAATTGAGAAAAAACCAGCTCCCATTACAAGGAATTTTAATTGGTAATTAGCATTCTCAATTCCTTGGAATTAGTAATTGCAATTGAATTGAAATTACCCAGCTCTGACTATAATGAAGAATTTACTTAGAGCAGAAAGAACCCATAATGGCGATATTATACATATACGTGACAATGACAATACTGACGTTTGAACAATTATGCTCCCACGCGAGAGGGCGAATTGTACGGACATAAAGAGTTTTTATGGAATGGAAGTCTCGCATTAACTGGGTGGTTTCTTCCCAATTAAAAAAAAATCCGACTACGAAAAGGCCTTAATAGCCTTCGCTTTCTAGAATAACTCCTGGAAAATACCTGAGAAATACAGATCAACACCCACCATCTATCTTCTTCAATGCATTTATTAGTGTAACTACAATTTTATTCCAGAAGATCCAGAAGTGCTACACTGTCAAATTATATATCAATTTAAAGAGCTTGGCGAGCAGGTTAGCCAAAAATCCAAATTAAGCCAATTCCAAAATATTAGCGTCGGAAGTTCTTTAAAATTCACTTATTTAACAACGCATTGCATTCATCGTTATAAAAATCATCGCTTAAGCGGGAGTAAATAATAAATGAGAGAGAGAGAGAGAAAGAAAACATGAGTAACGGCATTTCTCAGAATTATCTAACGAATTATCTGCATACACAAATAACAAAACAAGCACCAACGAGTAGTTTGGTTCTCTTTTGATATTTGTTTTTTCATAAAGAGATTTCTTGAAAAAAAAAAAAAAAAAATAGCCCCAGTTACTGGGGCCTTACCGGCTAGTTTTTTTTTATTCTAAAATCGCATTCAACAGCATAATTAGGGATCATTTGTAAGCCGCAATGTGTGGTTTATTAGACTTTGCGAAATAACTCTGAGTGACTTCACCGGCGGAATAAAAATTGGAATTGACCTCGTTGTGCCATTTGATGCCAAACAAAGTTTCAGACCTTGTGATTTCCTATCCTGCGACATATTTAATATTTTGTCTTAAACACACGGATGACGGGTAGTTAACAGCTAATCCGTTGCCGTCGAAGAATCCGTTCGAGTAAACACATCGACAGACTAGTGCGAATACTAAAAATTATTATCAACTGATCATATATGCAACCCTTCACGAGAAAATACAAAAAAATTAGAGTAGACGGGCACCCGTTGACGGGAAATCCGTTCTCGCCACAACTCTGTGCATTCGTTCTAATTTTGACAATAGGTACCTATCAGCGGATTTCCCGTCGTCGAGTGTTATGCTGCTTTCATACGCTGATTCACAGGCTGGAAAATGCCTGGAAAAGGAATTGTATAAAAAAATTGCCTAACTTTTCTAAGTGTATAGATTTTCTAAGGTTTTCTCCATAGCAATGTTAGATAATTGTAATGCTATATGCTTTAAAAACATGCAATAGAGCAAGTGTCATAGCAAGACAAAATAGTACAAGCAAGTTGCAGTTTTAGCAATTTTATATAGAAGGATATGGTTAAATTTAAACATAACTATTTGCAAAAGAGTAAAGTATATAGCGATTTAATTAGTTCAGTAGAACGAACGCCCTGTTGCTGTCACTTGTTGCAATTTCAGTTACCATTGTTGATGCTTTGTTGCATGTCGGTCATATGGTTAAACATGGTTAGGATTTTTTGTTGTGCATTTAGGGAATACACAGGCAGATAGACAAATCAGTATCATTTTAAGCTAGCTGAGAGGGATTCATCTAAACAGAAAATACATGAATTAATTTCCATACAAGTGAAGAGAATCCTAGGAATCCTAGGAATTCCTAGGAACCAATATTTCGGAATTGCTTAATTGTGTGCGAAATATATGTAAATATTTTTGATCTCCAATCGAAATAATAAAGTTTTCGTTTTTAGTCAGTTGTATACTTACTATTCATATAGGCCAAATAGTGATAATTTTTGGAATCTATGTGAATTTTCTCATTGGAAAATTTCTCAATTTTACAATATTCTGACGAAATTACTTAAACAAAGGAGTGTCGACTTCATAGAAAAGTAATACATATAGGCACTTAAGGGCTTATATAGGTTTAGGTTCGGGGAAATTAAGGGTTATTATTTAAACGAACTACAAATAATATATTTTGAGTTCAATTTTTTTGTTATTTTTCAAACCAATTTTAACTTTGAAGCCCTATATCTCAAAACTATTATGTGGGTAATAAAAAGTTGTCTTATAGAAAATTTCATTACAAACATTTTAAGCATACATATGTGTATGCAAAAGTCATAATTTATGAAACTATAGCATTTTATTAACATCAATGCAAAAACCATTTGTTCTTTTAAAATATTTTTATTCTAATCAAATAAAAAAATACCGTGCAACAAAATTTCAGCTTTTGACCGCCCTAGGAATGGCCTTAACGCCCAAACTTTTTTTTTAGGCGTTATGGTCGTGGGCGTTACGTCCGGGCACCTAAATATTCAGCATGCATCTCGCTATGGCTCGATCGTTCGGTTGTTCAAAATACAGCCTTTTCTAACACGAAAAAACGGCCGCTATTTAAATTTTTACGTTACAACAGATGATTTGTTAATGCTGAATCGCTGCGACCATTTGGTCCTTAATTTTTGACAGAGGCATAGTCAAAGTCATCTGCTGGCCACGGAGAAAGTATATATGTAGGTATGTAATTCTTTAATTTATTGTACTGATTTCTTATTAATATTCAATTAGAGATATTGGGATCAAGGTCCCCGCGGAGTAAGTGGTATGGATGTGTTGAAATGGGCTGGGTACCTGGGTTCGATTTTCAGCACAGTCAAAGAGTTAAGAAAAAAAAATTTAGATAAACACTGAAATTCACAACTATTTAGACTGGAACAAGCCTCTGCTCTTGATTTAATTATAGAACAATTTAAATGCTTGAATTTTCTTGAATTATCGCTGACATTTGTGTTAAGAGAAAAATGTTGCAATATTTTTAAAATTAATTGAAGCTAGTTACAATGAAAATGAATAAAGTGCTAATGTAAAAAGCGAGGCGAGTGTTGATCAAGAAGAATATAAAACAACGCGTATTTACAAAACAAAACTTTTTTTATCACAATTATATGAGCAAAGAATGTCATTAAACCGGATAAGATGATCATCATCAGTTTTTGCTGCTGGTTGCACAAGCGTTGCACGTTCGATGCTTAAAAGGTATTATATGTATATATGTGTATTTCTCCCGCCCGTCTTATCTCACTGCTGTCCTCTTTGCTTCTTCCAACTATATGTTTAAGTGCGTCACGTTTTATATTCACTTGCTTGATGTTTCTTTCTTCATATCTGCAGCGCGTTAATTTTCCCTCAAAGATGCGTGATGCCAGTGAAATTCTTCTTGTGCTTTATAATAATGGAATAAAATAAGTAAAAAAAATAAAATGGTCAAAAAAAAAAATTATTAGGAAGAAAAATAATACTTTTGGTTAAGTATTCGTTGTGTTTTTTTTTTGGTTAACAAATATTTTTGGACAACTTTAATATGCACTTGTGCCCCTCCGTATCGCATCGTGTCGCGCCGCTTGCTGCTGTGCTAAATTGTGCAGTTTATTGCTATGGTCATAGTCCCCCCTCCGCCTTTTTCCATCACAAACACGCACAAGTAGCAGTGAAAGATAATGTTGATTGTGGGCTCGTACTTCGGTAACTGAGTGCGTGTGTGTGTGTGTGCACATGCGTGACCTAATTTGCTTAAAGTTGCACTTTATTGTTAACTCGGTAACTCTCTGGCTGCAGCTGAGAAGAAATTGGAATTGAGGTCTTTAAGATTTCTTTTGTTAAGTCAGAAAAAAAGCATGTCAGTTTACACTGAAGGTATCTTTTTTTACGTCCATTCCTTAAACCTTCATTCCATTATCCAATAATTTTCAGAGTGGAACTTTTATTGATGTGGCATTAAAATAATTGATGCAGTATTAAATTATAAACTAACCTTCTTTTTTGGACTTTTAAATGAGCTAAAAGAATTAAATAAGATTGATTAAAGTTTTATGATGAAAATGCAGTTAAATCTGCGTTGTTGCAATGACTGCGCATGCGCGCATGTTGCATTCATTTTTGTTCTCTGCTTTGCTTCTTTTTTTTTTGGGTGCATTATTTGCACTTTGAATTTCTGCGCTTACGGTTAATTTTAAGATTCTTTAATTCACATTTTAAATTCGTAACCTAAATAATACAACAATAAAAAACCTTGTTCTTGTCTGTCTCACAGCAACTACTCGCGAATGTGTGCTTTAAATATTTTTCAAAGGCTTTTTAATAATTCAAGAACTTACAACAAAGAAAAATTCAGTTCTATATGGCAACAAACTATTGTTCTTTTTCTTCTTTGAGTAATTCTTTTCATTTCTGTATTTTTTTTTTCTAAGATTTTTGCTCACTGACCAATTTGTGCTGTTGAGCACAAAATTTCACCGCAAGATCATCGCGTCGCACTTTACACGCAATGTCCGGTGTTGGTCGACTGTCGGCTGGCGTTAATGTTGAGGGTGATGGTGGTGGCGGCGGTAATGGCAATGGCGGCATCTTTCTATAAACACCATCAACATCATCAGGTGCAATTTTGGCAATTTATGGCGTTGCAAATTTACAGTTAGGTACCCTATATTTCTTTAACTTTTTAAATGCGATTTTATTCCATTTTTAATGGTGTAAAATAAATTATACCAAAATAAGTGCAGTTTTGTTGGTGAATCGGTTTTTTCGCCTTTAATCGTTTCTAAATTAAACGCTCTGTTGGTCTCTTAAATATTGGTTGAATCTTGAGGGGGTGAAACATATCTAAATATATATTTTGAGCGACAATTGAAATTTATGTTCCCAATGAAGCTGTATCTACTTAAGATATATATTCTTAAATTATTTAAAAATAATTCAAAATCGCAGACGATAAGATTCTTGACCCACTAAACAGAGACCAACAAATCTTATATAATATTATACTGTTGGAGCAATTGCCAATTCAATTGGTCGGTTTATAAAATATACAAATGCTAATAATTGTTTCACCTTTGGAAAGATTACTTAGGTTATGTTGGGTTGGAGTGGCAACCTTCTGCTTGAAAGCACACTTAAGCACATATTTGTGACACCACAGTATGGCGCAAATCCTTCATTTACGAATTGGAAAGCCATGAGGATCCCATAGTGAAAGAAGTCATTGAATGACAATCCTAGTCTTGCAGCATGTCTCCCCGTTATGCAGTGTCCCGTGAGCACTGAAGTCGAAATCCTAATAGAGTTTCTACTAAGGTTGAGTAGCTGTCCATGTCTGTCCATCTATTGTCCATAGTCAAAGGGAATGCTTATATAGGGGTGATTTAAAAAATAAAATTTGACCCGTGGTTCAATCTCAGATATATATATTTTTTTTTAACTTTCTTGGCTCCACATGGAAGCCTAATGTAATTACAACAACAAACGATTCCATTATTTACTTATGTAGTGTTAATGGCTTGGTCTTAATGCAAAAATTCTGTACTTGCATTATTCTGGGAAATATGACCTATATAGTATAATAGTTTTCTTAACGGTGTTTTTTTATCTGTAATTTATGGAAAAATGGGGTTTAAAATCCCATTTTCAAGAGGAAGAGTAAGAGTTGAAGGAAAAGTGTATATTGTTTATTGTTTATCTCTTTGTGCTTAACAACTTTGCATCAGACATAAAATTCGTATCTGCTGAAATAAACAAATTTCTTAATAGCCCGTGAAGATCCCAATTTCCGACTTCTGGTCATTGTGGAAGAACTAGATGTGATGGATAAAAACTGTGTACGCAGTCGTGATCAGCGCCCCCAAATTACTATAAAACCGTTGAAAAATCTCTCGAAAATTGACAACAAGTATGCATGAACATAATTAGTGCTACCCATCCTTTTACAAATAAGCAAAACGGCAACCCTGGTTGCAATGCTCAGGAAGTTGAAAAGAGAGTCTGAGATCCAGCTTATTAGAGAAGATGGCACAGCAGACTTTTTCCTCCAATTTGAACCCATCTGTAAAGATGTCAATTGAATTGTCAGTCACCACGTAGCGATTAACGCTATGGGTGAAGAACGTGTGGTTTAAATTAAAGGTAAAGCAAATGTAGTCTATGTTAGTTGATACGGAAGTAGCGTAGATTAGAAACTTGGCATGGCCCAGGTTCGCCCTAGTCCAGCGAATTAAGGCACTGAGTCTGGCAGCAGAGCACTTGTTGCTTGTTGCTTAACCAGAGGTGAAGTTGGCAATCAATGATGGATTGCTAAGAGAACTTTCGTAGAGGTAGTACGGAAAGCTCCAGTTATCAATATGGCTGCCGTTCTTTTAACCTTATCCATTGGCTTAAAGTTGACCGCCTTTGCAGTAGCTAGTCACCAGAAGATGGATCCATAAAGAAGAGTAGGCTCGACCGCTCTTATGTAGAGCCAGAAAGTAACTCGATATTGAAGACCCAATCTTGTTTCTAATGTCCTCTTACAGTAGTAAAGAACGCAAGAGGCTTTCCGTACTCCCTCTGCTATGTTAGCTTTCAATTTAACTTTAGGATCAAGAACAAGTCCTAAATATTTGACGCACTTGCTAAGGCCAAGCGAGGTGCCATTAATTTTGAGTAGGGCAAATATTGGTTTATTATACTTCCTAGAGAATATTACTTAATTCCTCTCCCGTTTCTCTTAGAAATTTTTGATATACTGCTAACCCAGCCTGAGATTTGTAAGAAATCGGTTTTTCGAACTGCCTATTTTGGAGACATTAACTGGCTAAGACCGTTCTATTGTTTAGGTATTTTTCCCATTTTTTATGAGGCGCATTTTTCCCGAAGAACGCCGGTTCTTTTCTATAACTTTTTATTAATCTTGAAATGAGTGAAAAGAGAACAGTGATTTTAGGGTCCGGCCGAACGTTCGGTATCGGGCTAGATTCTGATATAACAGGTTTGGAATTAATTCGATTTCGGCAAAAAAAATGGTCGAGATTGGGGTGTGGGTGATAATATTTAAAGTTTTACATTTTTTTCTGAATTATATAAAACTTTAAGATCTGTATTTTTGTAATCGTGGAGGTGAGAAAAAATCGCACTTAGATTTATGTTTCATATGAATGGAACAGTTTAAAGTCCAGTGATTCTCAAAAAGTCCGTAAAATCGACTTTCTTCGCCTGTAAGCAAAAAAGTTTTAATCCGATTAAAACAAACAGTACATTGCAGGAAAGAAGAAAAATGGTTTACAGCTTATGCCAATTGGATGAACTGGTTTTAAGATTTACATCAGTAACTGAAGAAAGAGACCAAAAATCATGTTTTTTGCAATTTTCGCGAAAAACTTATTTCCAAAAATATTTAAGTGTTATTTTATTCTCAAGCGATACAAAATGAATCTAGAAAATACTTTTTCTTTTAGGTTCATGCAATAAACAAAAAATTTGTAAAGTAGTGTTATTCGCCGATTAAAAAATGTTCGCAAAGACACAGGTTTTTGAATCTAATTTAGCTCGTATTGCAATTGATCAAACCGCAGACTAGTATCGCACAACTAAATCACGTTTTGCAGTATAAGTAATGACGGTATTGGAACATGGTCTAAGTTTACAAATGATTACAAATTACTATTGCGAGTTTTTCTCAACCATTGTTTAATAGCGAAACTAAACTTTAAGTCTCTTAATTCCATTCCATTGTCAGAAATTCCTATTGAGTGTGTACAGAAAAATATGTTTCTTGCCCGAACTATTTCAGATATCATAAAAAGAAAATCCCGTTGATTTGTCATTCATGTTAAATTCAGGATGGTAGAACCTAAATCGCCATATACTCCTCCTAAAAGAAACCGTACAATTTTTGCTATAAGTGGACTAAGTTATTGAGCATAACACTGTAAGGAACGGAATTTTGATGTGCTCAAGCTTTGAATAAGAATTTAAACTGTTTAATATTTTTTCATTGTTGAGGACTTTAGTAGTGATGATTTAATTTTATAAGATTAACATTTTATTTTTAAAAGCAGTAAATTATTTTTAAAAAATTGCTAAAATTAGTTAATCGACGCTGCATTCGTTTAAGCATGAACATTCGAGTGCATTCACGTAAGTATAACTAGCAAATGCACATACTAATATTAAAGCGTTTTTGATTTTTAATTTATTAAAACGATAAAACTTCACACTTCGTTAGCTGATATACTATGCTTGAAAGATTAACAACAACAAAAATAATTTTTATATTAACTAATTAATTGCTAAATTGCATGAGTAATATTTTATTTTTAGCCAAATCGCCACTGCCAGAAAGGCGAATATGGAGAACAGGCGACAAATAAACAGAAATGAAACATTGGCCTTACGCCCTCTGTCTAGGTCGGAACAGTTTTTTTCCGTTTTTTTTTTACATTAGCGCCATCTACGTGTGTGGGAAAAATTTGTTTGTCGCTTTTCATGTCACTCAGAGTTCACAGCGCAAATAGTGTGTTCAAATATCGACAGAAAACAGTGCCAAACACAGTGTATAAAATCAAACACTGGCAAACAACAAAGTAAGTTGACTAAAATTGTTCGTTGAAGTGTGATTTGAAAATCTGGAACGCTGTTTGGTGTTTGCATCATGCAATTGTGGTTTGCGGGATGCGATGCCAAATGGCACGTTAAGCCAAGAATGAAACACTGTTTGTGGTCAAGGCCGGAAATCCCGAAATTTTAGGGCTTATCATACATTCTGACATCGGAAATTCATTTTTCGACGTCGGAAAGGTCAAAAAAGTCATTTCAGTTTGAAAAAAGTAAATATTTTTTTTTTTGACTTTTCAGACTAACTTCGTGAAACAAGCGGAACAATTTAAAAATTCACACTAACAGCTTTTTATTTCAATTTCAGGTTTCCTTTCCACATTTTTAAGTGTATTTTAGCTTTTTCTTTCATTCGCAGTATTTTTTTTCAACTATTTTCCTCCATATCTCATTGGTTTTCTATGGTGTTCCGACCTTGACTGCAATTTTTTTCAAATGCCCAAAACTCCTAAACTACTGATCAAACATTCGGCCTACGAAATTCGGCCTACAACCGAAGTTATGGACAAAATTTAAAAGAGTTTATTAGTGTATCTACAATTATTTATAATGTTTCGTTGACTAATGACTAAAAATTTTAATTGAAACTATTATTAAAATGATGATTTCGATTCGAATCCTATTTTTATTTTTTGTAATCGCAAATGTTCCTTATAGCGAAATAGATAGATAGATAGATAAAGTTCTTTATTGTAACAAAAATTTGTATATTTTTAGCATAACAATACAATAAATAAAGAACATACGACATTGACTCTGAGGTCGTCTGTCGATAAATAAAATAACGAAATAACATAAAAGATTTTAATACTTGGATTTAAACTATATTCATTTAAAATTAATTTCCTATACTGTAAAGCATCAGCTAAAAACAAGAATACATTTTCCCATCCTTCACCACCATTTAACACAACAAGCGTTTCTTCTTCACCCATGGAATACTTTCTAAAACACCTGTAACGAATTCTTTTAAGGATTAGACATCTACCCAGAAAGTGTATTATATTTTCTACTTCGTTCAAATTGCATAGAGAGCAATTTTGGTTTCTGTGGCCATTAAGATAAATTAAACCACATCTTGCTTTAAATATAAATGTAGTTTTATGTACATCCAAATCATTAATTAAATAACTTCTGCCCATGCAGTGATTTACGTTCTTGAATATCCCTGTACTTTTTAAAGCTCTGTCCCAAATTTTCTGCGAAAATTAGCGAAATTATCCAATTAAGTATTTATAACAAATTACTAAACATTGAAATCGAGTCATATCGTCACTACTAAATAAATTTCAGCTTAAAATTTTCCATACCCAGAAGTAATATAAGGAATGTGTGACATTTGTCATAAATAAATTCGGTCATAAAAAATATAAAAAAGAAAAGATGAATTGAAATGTAAGGGAACATGGAATGCACAGATTTCTTCTCTCATAGCTTTGCTTCAGTTTTTATACAATCGAAAATAGTAAAGAGAAAAGATATCTTACCAAGTAATGCACCTTGAAATGTATGACAGACAGCAGTGATGAGCAACGAAATAATAGAATTTTTCCTCTAAAATGTGCTCCTTTCTAACATATTTTTTACTTTTGGCGATACGTTGTCGGACGGTTTTTTTGTTTTTTACTACGTTTATATTAACTCGCTTTCAATGGTGTCTGTCTGTCAGTCTGTTCGGTACAAATTTTGTAATCGATTTTAAACTAACTTCCCGATGAGCTAGAGACTTGAAATTTAAAATATAGTTCAGAACTGGAAGACAATGCAATATGAAGTATCTAAAATATATATAAATCTAATAATATTTAAAATATTAGCATCGGAAGTTTTTCCATTTTTTCATAGATCAAAGCATTGAATTCATCGTTGTTAAAATCATTGCTTTAGCGGGAGTAAAATATATGTATATGTGTATACATACACAAATTCAAAGATAAATGAGAGAGAGAACAAAAACAAACAATAACGAACTTTTCGTTTTGTTCCGCTTACAAAGAGTATAGATTGTAAAGAGATCGCAATTTGCTCTTGCTGGAATCGAAACAAAAAATCGTAGAAACCGATGGTGTGACAGCGACGGTTGTCAACAAATCCAGCAGACAAAAATGTATGAATGGACGAGTTTGACGTGTTTGATGAAATAAATATTTAACATTTAACAAATAACTTTCAACATTTACAGTATTTATATATTCTTTATATACAAATATGTAAACGTTTTGTTTTGATTTTATGAATTTTATATAAGAACTTTTAAATCTTTTTCTACTGATTTCATGAAATCAAAATGCGATGACTTCCATTAAATTGAATGCATTCTTTTACAGCTCTGATCTTTACTTAAAACGTGGGACGCATATGGATAGAGATAAAATTGCTAGCCATTTCGGTGAACTATTCATCCATCAATTTCCTATTGCATGCGAACCACGTTTGTTGTTTTAAATCATACAAGTATTTTCGTCCTACTAAAATTCACAGTTACAAATTTTCAAGACAATCTGTATGGGATAAGGAATCTATATGTGAGAAATTATTTTATACTTTTTAGTCCATTTTAAAAACGTGGTATATTAAAAATATTTTTTATTTAAATTATTTTCAAACTTAAGCACAGTAACTTAGTCGTTTTGTGAAAGTTGAACAGTTAACACGTCTTCAACGTTAAATTATTATAGGAAATTTTAGAAAAAGGTGAATTGAGATTTTGCAAAATGATTTGAATTCATTGAAAAGTAAGTAATTTCTGTTATATGAAACTTATTTTTCTTAAATACTTTTTGTTTTACAGGGAATGTTGATAAATGCAAAATTCTTTTAAAAATATCCTCAAATTCCAGACTAAAAGCAATATATTGTTGAAAAAAATTTGTTCTGAGAAGAACCGTAAAAATTTCCTATCAAATTAAATTTTCTACAATTCCTTCATTGATGCCATTGGTATCCAAAATTTGATACATGATATTAGCAGCGAAAAAATAATGTAAGATTTCGACATAAATTCCTTTATTTACTATAGTTATTACATAAAATTGTAATGAAAACTATTTTTTGCATTCCCAGGTAATGCAAAAAATCATGTATTCAGGAAGTTATAGCCTATAGGAGCTATGCATTCTAACGTGCATTCCTATACATTCCATTTTCCTTCTGGGATAACACTCAATATGATTACAACTAATGGTAAAATGATTAATGTCCAAATCATTCAGTGGTGATTATGGCTAACTATTTAATTATGACTGAATTTAGTAATGATTCGTTAGTTATTTGGAAAAGCTAGTTTATGTATTACGACCTACTATGGTACTTATATTCTTTATGGACAATTCTCAGTTTTTAAAAAGAATACACCGTTCCGAAAAGATACTTTTTGTAGCCTCCGTTTTCATGTTCCTTTTTATCCGTTTACTGCATTGTTACCGTATATAGAAACGGACTCATTTCTTTATAAAAATTCTGCTCTTCTGTATCATTTCTGGAACATAAACGGTATGATTTTCGGTGCTCGGCCATCTTAAACATATAAATCAAAGAAATTTAGTTTCTAAATCAATTTTTCTGATATTTAATCGTAGTGTTTAGAAACAATTTTGGTTTGAAACAAAATGGTGGCTGTTGAAAGTCAGACTTCCAATTTTTGTATAAAAAACTCAAGTTCTGTGGGTCATAAAAGAAATTAGTTAGAGAAGAAATTTAACAATTAATAACCCCAGTTTTTTGCAACGAAAAAGTGTGTAAATCTTACGAGTAATCGCTATGAGATCAGAGGCGCAGATTAAAAGTAAAACTTTGTTCAAATATGGGTTCATTTATTTTATTATTCCTTCTCCATAAAATTAGAAAATATTTTTTGTACATAATGACATTTTCAATTAAAAATGCATTTGAAAACAAGAAAGAAATAAATAAGAAATTAAAAAAACCAAAGCGGAAGAAAAAAAAGAAAATGCTATAACATCGAAATAAGTAATTTTATTGAATTGCATGCAATAATATGACAAAATGATGTGACAAATCGTTTGATATGCAGCAGCAGCAGCAGCAGCAGCAGCAGAAACAACAACAGCAAAAAGTAAAAACCATCAAACCTTAAGCTCAATGTATTTTCCACACACTAACAACAACAACAGAACCCTAATTGAAAATTTCCATGTAGCATGCAGCGGCAAGCATTTGCATCCTTTGCCTAAAGGTATTTGCATCAGGCTAAAGTTGCCACATATATGTAAATTTTTTATGTTTGCAGAAGTGGTTTAGAAAAAGTTTTAGCGAAAAGCGTTAAAGAAAATATTTAACTTGGATTTTTTTTACTTCTTCCGATTCTCTTGACTCAAAATCAAAGCAGCAGAAAAGAACAAACACAAGAAAAGAAAAATACAAGAAAAAAATTTTCTTTCATAATAAGAGAAAAATGCACATGTTGCATGGAATATGTTGCACCAGCGTGTTCAAGAAAATCGACTTCTATGTAAAAGAAAATAAAAAAAATCTTAGTAGTGCGTCTTGTGATAGCAGCAGAAGCAGCAACGTTTTTTTCCTTTGCTGCCTGCAGCTTCTCGTTGTCGTGAGGCAGATGTGTATTCGCAGTTTCAAATGCAACCAAGTCGAAATAACAGAAAAGTAGTTCTAACATTGTGGAGCATCCCAATGGCTAATGATACTCCACTTTGCTGTGCAACTACTTAACACTCTCAGGGATTTTGTTTTCATTTGAAGACAATACTATAGTTTAAAAATTTGTCAAAAATTTGTATTTGAAATCGTATTTGAACAAAAAGTATTTAGATTTAAAGCTCTAATATTTTTCTCTTAATTCATAAAATTTCATGGATTTTGGTCACCTTTTTGTCAACATTTTGAATACAAAAGTAAGGTCGATATCTTTCAATGAAGTAAAATAGTTTTTGTATTGGTAGATATGAGCTTTTAGTTTTTTTTTTTTACTCATGAAATGTATTTTTTGTAGAAACCTTGTACATATGATTACAATTAGTTTTCGGCTTGTTAGAAAACTGGGAAATGTTCCTTTACAGTCTTAATATATTTTAAAAATATAATAAAAAGAAATATAAAAAAAAAAAATACATTTTCGATGCAAATTTGTACCAACCCGTGTATATTATATATATTTAATATTCCAAATTTTCTTGATATCTATTTCAATTGGTCGGCACGGAAAGGGATAAAACGACAATTATTTTGTATTTAAATGTGCAGGAAAAAATTCTAATAAAAATATTTGCCTCTTATTTGAAATTGACTTTAGCAGAAATATCACATAAAAAAAATATTGAATTCCGAAATCAGGAATTTGCCCTGGTAGATTAAAACTCATCATATAAAAGCAGTTTGGATGCACTTCGAAATTAAATATTACTTATTCTTTTTTATTTTTTTTTTTTACAAAATTCGCAATACAATAGGCTTCTAATACAATACACACAAATAATTGCACAATGAGGAAACTGTATGCAAAGCATACAGGATACGGATTTTTTTTTTGGCATGCTATATGGTAAGCACACCTTTTTGTTAAGCATTCCAGCATTCTAGCTACCGTTAACAAACAAAAACGAGCGCTTCAAAGTTTCCTAAGATGCGCATTGAAATCTCTTTGTTGGGCATCTCTCACCTTTCGACATATTCATTCAAACACTTATTCATTGTACACATACTCACACAAATACTCTATATATTTTTAAATGTGTTCACTTTAGTGGTGTTGCAAAATAAAAGTAGTGCCACATGAGGCACGAATTCAATATAAATTAAAGGTTTTCTTTTATTGTTTATTTTCATTGTTGAACTATTTTATTCCTATCTCAAAGAGCTCAAGGAGATATAACGTTTTTTTTTTTGTTTGTATTGCAATTTAAAAGCTATTGTTATTATATTGCATTTTATGTAGTTGGTAGTCGTAGTTAGTTTTAAAAATCTCCCCCTTCTCAATATTTCTTAACAACAAATTGTAGTACGCCTCTGCCTCTGTTGAATGACAATTGTTGCATTACATTTCTAAGATTCTTGTCTAGAATTAGCAACTAACATCGTTATGTCGTTATGATGAAAATCATACAAAGCATATATGCATCATACATACATACGTGTGTACATATATACTAGACCATATACCCGTAAAAGCCAAAATGGAAGTGGTAAACAAACTTTTTCTCAAAGTTTACTATTTTCGTAATATTATAATTGCAATATTATTCGGAGAACAGGGGAAATTGATGTTATGGAGAAATATATATAGTTCTAGCCAAAATGAGGTTAGGAGTTCATGCATCTTGATTAAGCATCCCCTTTAACGAACACTGCCGAAGATGTTGTGAAGATAACGAGAAAAGAACTGTAGAATATTTACTGCGTGGCTGCCCGTATCTCCCTATAACCAGACTACGTTTGCTAAAAATTCTTTTTTTCGAAGACCAGGGAGCATTCCCCGAAGTAAACTTCAGCTAATTTATCAAGTTTTTAAACCAAATAAAGTTGGTTTTACCTAGATGCCCATTCAAAATCCACACCTTCAAATATCCGTGCTATTTAGATTTTGTGGTATTTCACAAGCTTTGTCCTAATTGAACCAACTTTTACAGGTGAGATTCTTTTGGTCACTACGTCAGCCTAACTGGCCAAAAAAAAAATATATCTTCTTTCAAATCTTGTATTTAGGAGCTGTTGAAGTTACACTATAATTACTAAGCTGTTTTCGGACATGGGCGCTGCTTAGTTACAAACTATGTAACTCAAATATTGCTGGGTTGAATCGCAAGGTGCCAGAGTTCGTTATTCGGCAGAGTAAAAAATCGAAAATTGAAAATTTTTTACATGGTATCACCTTGACTGGCAATGGCTAACTTCCAAGAGTAAAAATTGTCTATAAAAAGCTCTTCACTTCTTCGTCCGGATTCGACGTAAAAAAGTAAGTTCCTTCCATTGATATATTGTACAAATGTAACTCCTGGGTCTAATGCCTCCATGGCATGGTGTGCCTTAAAAAAAGAAACTCAGAAAAGAACTCAGAAAGTTTAACTAGAAAAAGTTTGTGGAATGCTGCTGCAGCATGCAATTCACTCATGAAAATATGTATGTGTATGGTTCTATTGCTGCTGCAGTTTCTCGTTAATTCTGCAGCAAAAAATGTATTTATTCAATGTGGTAAGTATTTGCTTCTTTATATTTTTTTTTATTATTTTTTTCTTAACTTTTAATTCTCATGGAATCTCATTCGAAGAGATTCTTGAGAAGAAAGAGGAAGACGACAAAGTAAAGGAATGAAAGAACTTGTTGCAAAGAGATTTCTGCGTTTATTTTATTTTACTATTATTTATTATTTTCTACTATGAATGTATGATACATGGAACTCGTATTCGTATTACTTGAGAGTATGCAACATGTGCGCAGTGCATAATCACTGCACTGTGCTGCATTTCTAGTTGAAGTTGAGTCTTGCTGTTTTATTTTGCTGTTGCTGCTGTAAATATATAACAATATGATGCGAATGCGAATTGCTGAGTGGAGCTGTAACAGAATTACCAACCAACCAAAGAGCTAACTAACCAACTTTGCTAACTAACTAAGAAACTGAACAGCAGCAACAACAACAACAACAACAGCAGCAACAACATTAGTTACAACAACGCTGCTTTACTTTAGTTTGCTTCGCTCATAGTTGAAATGCGCTTGATCGATGCTGATCGAGTTAGTTTAGTTAAGATCGCGTTTATGGAAAGTGCAACAAGTTGTTGCAATAAGAATAACAAACGATCTATTGCTGTTGCTGCTGCTACAACAGCAATACAATAACGAGAATATTTATTAATAAACGAAGGAGTAATCTTACTTTGTGACTGTCTATCTGGCTATTTTTCTGCTTTTTGTGGTGTAAAGTGTGGTTTTGCTAATTAATTTCAAGAAAGGAGTCGTCGTATCAAAAGGATTCTCTACGCTTTTTACAATGTTTGCTACAATTGCAATAGAACAAAACGAAAATGAAGAAATAAAATAAAATAATTTACTTTCAAAAAAAAAAAAAAAATCAAATAAACAGAAAGAAGTAGAAGTTGTACTACAAAAACGTGTGCTCGCGATTTCATATAAATTTGTGTTTATGTGTGTGTATGTTGCAAGTGCTGATAAGAAAAAATTGCAGCCGGTTTAATTTTTGTGTCCTTATGGTGCATGTAGTTGTAAGCCAGCCAGCCAACCAGCCAGCCAGCCAGTCAGCTAGCCAGCTAAGCTTTACCTACATACTTAAAACTTACATGCTCGCAAGTGGGCTGCTTGCCAGCCTGCCTGTTACTTTGGCTTATGTATGTTGCATCTGCTACTTCGATCGTCTTATTAAATGCTCGAGATATGAGAGATACTTTTGAGTGAGGTGGCTGCAAAATCAAAAAACAACAAAAATAAACAACAACACAAAATCTTAGAGATTTGTTTTTTTGTATTTTTTTTTGTATATTTTCTCTTTTCATTTCCACTGTGCATTTCTTTTTTGCGCGCAATTAATTGAGCGATAAACGCGCTAAAGAAGTTCAATGCGCCTTGCTGCTTACTTGCTTGCCATTTGTAAATGAAAAACAAAATAATCTTTCCTTTATTATTTTGATTTAATTTTATGTGGAAATGAAAAACCGCTTATGCTCTATAAAATTAATTGAAAAACTACTTTAATGGTAAGTAAAATCGAATCTTTTGAAGTTTTACACTTTTTCATTTGAATAAAATTTAAAGATAAAGTGCGCTCGTGCACTTTCTTATGCATTCGAGTATAATATTCATTTTTTCTTTATATATATATATGGGGTATTCTACGTCAAGAAGGACAGGCCCATTTGAAATTTCGTAATCAGCGTCCCCAAAAACTGTTAGGGAGTTTCAGAATTATTCAAGTAATTTTTAAGTTTTAACTCATGAAAATATTTTTAAATTTTCGAACTTAATGACTTTTGGTAGCCATATTGACATCGTCATTTAAAATTTTTGAAAAATGCCCATCGGCATCTTAAACTACACACACGTAGAAATCTTTTAAGCCCTAGAACGCTTAAATCCGTCAAACCAATTTTCGTTTATGGGCCTGTCCTTTTTGAAGTAGAATTCCCCATTTGTTATTTTTTGTAGAAACCTAATATATATGATTACAATTAGTTTTCGGCTTGTTAGGAAACTGGAATGCAAAGCGTTTATTAGTATGTATGCGACAAAATGACTTTCTTCTTGTCATTTATTGATGGAGGGAAGTTGTTAGCTGAAGGAAATGAAGTAGACTGAAATTAGATTTAATTATTTTAATTAATTGTATTTAATTCAGTATTGGTAATTTTTTTATATTGCTACAGTGCTGTGCATAACATATGCAACAGCGAACACCAAACATTCATTAGGAATAATATCAACTCGTACTCGGGATACCAAAATTTTTGGAAAATGAATGAAAAGTTTCATTAATTTATCTAGCCTCAAATATTCATAATAACAATGAATTGGTTTTCGTTGAATTATTTTTTTAACGAATAAGTTCATTAAAATAAAAAAAACTAACAAATATTTTATTTTTTTCATTAAATTTAAAGAATTTTTCATAATTTTTATGATTACTTACGTTGATTCCGGTGTAATTAAAAAATGTTTCATTTTAGTTCAGTTTTTAATTACTTTAATTGCATTACTTAATCACGTGCATTAATTTGTTTATTAATGATTTATAATTATAAAGCAAACAATACACATTATCACACCGCTCACTAGGTCAAAGCATGAAGGTCTTTATAAAAATACATGAAATCGTGTACTTGGGAGCTTTCAAAATCCTTGATCACGGATCCGGAACCAGGTATCCAAAAACAAAAAAAAAGGTGGCTGCAAGAAGGCGGACGAAGGTTTATCGACATCAAAATAACTGCAGAAGGGTTCTTGAAATAACTTCTAATGAAGAAATGAAATAACTCCTAATGAAAAGATGAAATAAGTCCTAATATTTAGAAGTTATTTCAATTTCGTAATGCTGTTTTTTGAATATAATACACACTTTGTACTTTGCTATTTTGACATCAAAATTTAATTCCTCTTACTAAAAATCCAAATATCTCAAAACGGGGAACGGAAATTCGACCAAAAAAAAGAAGGAATTTCGGCCAAAATTACATTTGGAAATTCGACCAAATAATTTTTGGTTTTTATTTCGTCTTATTTTGTTTTTGAGGCTTTTTATTTCGTGGTGCCTTATTTCATATTTTTTGTGTAATTTTTTGGATTTTTATGGGGCTTTATTTCATTTTTCAAAAAAAGGAATATTTTAAATTTTTTTGGGGCTTTAGTTAATTTTACATAAAATATAAACTGGACAAATAAAACGGTTATTACGCATTCTATCGTTTATAAACAATTAAAATTTTAATCAGAAGTTTGTTTCAAGTATATGTAAGTTTTTGAGAATTTAAAAGGATAATAGCAAAAAACTCATAATTAATAAATAATTCTCAAAAACCTATACAAAAAAAAAAAAAAAAAAAACTTAATACAATTTCTTGTTTTCAAAATTAATATAATTTATCTTGATTGAAAAATTGTTTTCTGTAACTACCGTTGTAGTACCTCATATGGTTGTTGTTCAAGTCATAAAAAATTTAAAATTTGGCTCAAATTCCTTTTACTTAAAAAATAATAATAATAATAGGAATTTGGGCCAAAAAAATTTTTAGTCCAACTTCCTTTTCTAAAGCCAAAAAGTTTTTGTTTGGAATTTCTTTTTAATTTCGGTCGAATTTAACAGAGCCTAAATAGTTTCTTTGGATTTATTCCATACGCAAAACAAAACAGTGTGGTGATTAGACGTTTAGGTGCCGTCACTGTAGAATGAATTTATTATAGAGGGTGGAACAATATCAAAATTAATAATATCCATATTTAGCCTAAGTATCTCGTAGTGTGTCTTTGGAAAGTTTACAGGATAAATTTCATTTATTTTTGCTCAAATTAGGAGTTATTTCATTTTTGAACTAGGAGTAAATTCATTTTTGTATTAGGAATTATTTCATTTCGTTATTAAATAACTCCTAATTGCTAAATAACCCCTAAAAGTTTGGATTTATTTCATTTTTGTATTAGAAGTTATTTCGTTCTTTGTTAGGAGTTATTTCATTAGGACTTATTTAGCGTTAGGAGTTATTTCATTTTTCAATTAGGAGTTATTTCATTTAGGAGTTATTTCGTGGACCAACAAATATAATATGATGTTAAACTAAAAAAAAGAACCAAATGGCGATGGTAGATTTTATTATTTTTACATATAATTTACTTACTTTTTTCTCATTCTGAAATCATATATTGGATAAAAATGACCTGCCTTTCGGAGGGAATGAAAGCGCATGGGGATTTTGGAGGATGCTGTACTCTTCTGTTATGAAATTGTCACTATTTATCTACATTCCAATTAAAATTTGGAGGTCACAATGTCTCATACATCAAATTTTGACATTTACGAAGAACGGAATTGTATATATATATATATAAAAAATGTAAAATTTATACAGAACTAATCCTCAGAAAAACTACCCGTCGCGCGGAATTACGAAAATACTACTATAAAAAATTTACCAACATTTACAAAAATTATGTTTTTCGTATAATTTTTACGGTTTTAGCATTGGGACAAAGTGGTAATAAACAGGGTTGAAGCGTGACTCCTCATTGTATGAGTGAAACTGAAATCAAAAACTAAATTGAACGCACCCCCTAGAAAGATGACAATGGTCCAAAAAGTTATTGTTCCGAAGTTTCAGCAAAATCGGATAAGATTTGGACTGTCACAAAGGGATTCAAGTTCATAAAATGCGTTTTCAGTACAAATTATTATTATTTTTTATTATACTGTACGGCAGTCGGCTGGGGAATTGATGAAACCAAGTTTTTCTGAAAGCTTCGGTTGTATACATAAAAGCAATTTCTCAATTTTCCCAGGTTAGCGATTTTAACGGATTTTTTTCATTTTGAAGTTGTTGCTTTAGTCTATGGTCGCGACGGAGTAGTTTCATTTAAATGCAAATATTTTTATCACCAAAAGGTCTTTCTGGGGGTTTTCGGGTACGAGGAATCTGAATCCGCAATTTATTTTTACCAACAACGGCCACTAGGGCGCACTTTGGCGCAAAAACTATGAAAAATCACATACATTTACGGTTTTTGAGGCTAAGAGTGTCATAAAATCGGATTAATGTGAGTAATAAGGTATTCATTTTTTTTTATTCTTTTTATTAAGCCAAACAACATTCTAAAATGTGTCATTGACGTATAACCACTTCCAGATGGACTGACGATAATTAAAAAGCCCTGTTTTCTCGATTTTTTATAAATTCCATACAAACTACATTTATTTTTATTTTTTATGTGTACTTTTCTAAAAATTCATGACGTATATTGCATTAAAATCCACATCATCCATAAAATCAATCCACTCCAATGTAGCAATACTTTATTCGATACTTTGAAGAAAACATAAAATTAATAATTTGCTTGTTTTAACCCAGTAACGCCTAGCAGTGCCATTTGGCACCTCGTCGGTGAGTCGTTCCTGAGCCAGGTTCAAAAACAATTTCTTTCTCAAGTTACTTTCTTAATCTATCTACTTTGGTTCCCGCTCGTCCTTAATGGGTTAATTGTTATTACTTATTTTACCCACTCAGGATTTTCGTACACATATGTGTGCATGAATTTGAACTGCCAACTAAACCATTTTGGTATTGACGTCCTTGTTGTTTTTTCCTCTATCATTTGAAATTTACAATTTGTTACTATTGAAGCATTACCGTCGAAACTATTGTGACTTTTATGGGATAACCTCCCTTTTTTTTGTGCTCTCTTTTTTTGTTTTGTGTTGCCGATTTCAAAAAATTATTAAAAATACTAAATAATAAAAAGATGTGTAAAAAACCAATTTCTTATGTAGATATAATCTTCTTCTGTCGATAAAGGCACATTTTGTGTAAGTCGGAGTATTTTAAAGCTTCCTGAACGTTTTTTGCAAATATTTGTATTGCTCGCGTACGGCTAAACCTGGACAAGTAAAAATTCGTAAAATTCGAATAGTTTTTTTTTTTACTATTTGGGGGCTCCTAATCACGAAAATCAACATCTCGATTTTTTCCTACGACGGGAAGTACACATTCTCCTAAAAGGGTTAAAGAAGCTATGATATTTCAATCAATTGCAAAAATGTATATCTTGCACTTCAATTAAAAATATAATTGAAGGTTCTGTAATTTTATTCATTTGACTGACATTATAATAAGTTTTAAAAAGAAATCAATACTTGTTACGAAGATTTTTGTATTTTGAAAAATCAGTTGTTCTAATTTTTCTACTTTTGTAATTTCATTTCATTCGTTGACTCGTTGCCAAAGTAGAAGTAACGCTCCTGAAGGTTGTTTTTGCAATCCGCAATCTCGGATCTTTGCTGATTTTGAGTTTCTGCTCTGCTTTGTAGTGCGTGCAGATAGATAGATAATGTGGGTATATTAGTTTTTTCTTGGCAGAAGCGACAGTCACTGTCATGTCCTATACCTACATTTTTCATATACTCCCCCAGTTGTTTAGTTCAGAATTCATATTGGGGCAAGATAAAAATAAGAATTAATCATTATTAACTTAGCTGGCACTACAACCAATGATTGGTCTTGGCCCAGTTAAAAGATATTATTTAACGTGTAGAGGTTCTAAATCCAATGCACAACTATTCCGCAATTAGCAATTACTTTAATGATATTATTAGGGAGGCCTGCTGCGTATAGTTACATACATACATTCTATCAAATAATACAGCTGTTGATTAGGTTCTAAAGCTTGTTGGATTATTTGCTTGCCAAACTCATAAGCCCACGACTCGTCATCCGTTTTGATGCGTTTCATAAACGTTGGGTGTGAATTCAGGCATTCAAGCATGTCTACAGCATCCTGCTTGCGATGTTCTTTTATGTTGTGGTGTCCAAAGTTGCTTTGGCAAAGCATCAACTAAAAGCCCGAAAGGATTTGTGAGACATATCCCGATCCCGAGGCATAACTTCCAAGTTTAAAAAACGATATTTCAGGCAGCCAGTCAAAGACATTAGCTGTCATCCTTATTTGTGTGCTGTGTACCAATCGTATTCTCGTATTTTCCATAAAGCTGACTCGCTATAGGCTTTCGTCAACATGTTTTATGATTCGGCACAAAACATTTTCGGGCAACAGAAAATTGAAAACAAACTCTTCATTTGATATTTTTATTCACAAAGAACAATAAATTAAAACCAACTTATATTTTTGTACATACCTTTTACGCAGGATTTTATAATTAGCAATCCCCGGTATTTATTTGACAGAAATATGTTCATATTTATCTTGAAACCAATGAAAACGTTTGGAACGGTCTTCCTCATCTTCAGAAGCCATTCTTTATCAATAACAAAGAATAATGTTAAGAAAATATCTTTCATAAACCACAAAACTATAATACCTTTTTGATTAACTTAATTAAAGTTCATTAAATTAACAACAAGTAACTAAAAATGCATTTATTAAAAATAAAAATTTGATTATACTCTTGAATACCTATAATTTAGTTTAATATGTATGTACATACATATGTGCATTGGAAATGTCTACAAGTAAGTAAGTATATATGAAAGAATTTCCCCATTTTTATTTTCTTAACACACAAATCTGATATTGATAGATTAAATTGCTATAAGCAAAACTACGAGTAAATATGTATTTATCAAATTTGTGCCTTGAAGTATTTTGATTCACTTGCGCTTGAGTTTCGACAATGAGAATCATCATCACCATGATGATGATGGTGATAATGATGAGAATACATTTGCATTTTGCTGCTGGATTTTAACACAACATGATATCATGATCGCCTCTAACGCCACCACCATCGTCATCGGTATATAGCCATCAGCAACATCACCATCACTAACATCAGCACCATCATCAGCACCAAATTAAATTAGAAGCTATTAAATTGAAAAAAAAAAAAATATAAAAAGAAAAAGAAAAAGAAGACGATGAACGATGAATAAAAAAAAAGAAACGAAATTCTTAAATATGCTACATCTAATGGGCGCGCATTCAAATCCATTAATCTGTGCACATTTTTATCCAATTTATCTTTTAAGTGAGACCCTAAAGTCTTAGGTATCTACAGGGTATAAATAGCTACTAAATAAGAGTATGGATGAATGCATAATACTTGCAGCTTGTAATAATAGCTGCTATTTTACTAAACATGATCACACGATGGTGATGACGATGATGATTATAATGATAATGATGTTCAATTTAATTAAGTATGCGCGCAATCGCACAATGTTGTTCACTTTTTCTTCTTAATCTTTTTACTTTAGTCTCTAATGCTTTTATTAATCTTTGCTTTAGTTTTTGGTGGTACTGGAACTGCTGGAGTATGTGTACTAAAGTAAGGTGTATTAAAAAATGTGGTTAGTAAACACTTAAAAGATCTTTGAACTGAGTGGCTGATTATTGCAGAGAAAACTAGACTAAATACTGATTCAATACCGAGATAAACGCTTGGGAGTAAGGTTCAATAACAGGTTTATATTAAACTTGCATTTAGAAAACCTCAAAAATGGAACATGGTTCTGACTATAGATCATCAAATGTTTTATAATAATAATAAGCTTCAAACTAAGTAAGTAATTTAACTTTCGATTTTTAGTTTGGTCTTAATCGGGAACAAGGAATCCACAAGAATAGTAAGCCACACTGATTAGGTGTTATCAATATTTTCAAAGTAATGTGGGAAACCAGGGAAGTTATGGGTGAGAAATATAATTTAAAATTTTGGAGCGTTTTTTGGTGTCCGCATCACGCGCTTGTGGTCTACGGTGGACTGATTGTGCTCTAGGTCGCAACACACGAAATTTTGCAGTTATGATGCGCTCTGGCATCGGAAACTCATTTTTCGACATCGGAAAGTGTCAATAGTATTTTTTGGTGGTTTTTGATGATTTTTTTTTTGGATTTTCAGACTTACTTCGCGAAACAAGAGAAAAATTTAAAAATTGACACTGAGGGTTTTTTGTTTAAATTTTTGGGTTTCCTTTCCCCATTTTCAAGTGTATTTCAACCTTTTTCTTTCATTTGGAGGGTTTTTCAATCATCTTTCTTCATTTCTCATTGTTTTTCTACGGTGTTCCGACTTTGAATACATTTTTTTTTTTGAAATGCCTATAACTACTAAACACTGATCCAATCATTTTGCGCAGTTTTTTTTTTTTTGGTATACGACAAGGTAGGGGAAATATTCATAAATACAGCATGCACGATTCACTCTCCAATGTACCTACGTACTAAAATAACCTCCTGAGTTTCTCTGTCCAGTTGGATTCTTTTGGCACCACTAAGTGAGGCTTTCCTTCGCAAGGCAGCATTTTGTTACCACTTATTATTCGTAGCATAATTTTTGTCATTATAGCGTTTACAGTGTTCCATGCTTCTTCCGAGTTTAGCATGTAACGTATAAGACCGTTCGGTGCGATAGCTTGTTACATGTTGAGCTCTGATTCATACATAGCATACTCGAATTTCGCGCATTCCGTTAGTAAATATGTGTTTAGCCTTCTCGTATTTTCCATTGCAGAATAAGCAATATAGGTCTTCTATGTGTTTATATAAGTATTTGTGTAGGTACTGACGGAAACACCCATGTTCGCTCAAGAATTGAGTCAGATGGTAGTTTACGTTCCCATGTTTCCTCTCTGTCCACGATGCTATTCATGGTATTAGCATATGAGTACAACGCCCTTTTGTTCTAGTATCCCATCTATGCTACCACTTTCTTACATAGTCGGCAATAAAAAGCTCTTTGTAAGTTTCGCAGTGATGCGGCTTTTTTTATTCTAAATCTATTGGGCATCAACGGAATGCGCAGCATACCTTCAATGATGTCAGCCTGTGTACTGATATGTTATCTTTCATGTACGATTTATAATTGGTAGCTGAGATCCATACGGGCGCAGCGTACATTAGCGTGGATTATTGATTGTTTGGGGCCACCAATGTTAAGACTTTCTCTCTTGCATATTTCACATGGTCTCTGAAGTTTAACCTGGGGTCCAGGAGATCGCCGAGGTATTTAATAAATGAGCTGGATGTAATGTCTTGTCCGCCAACTCTTAGTTGTTTAACTTTTTCCGACTACTCATAAGCACAGCTTCAGCTATCACTTTCCAATGTCCAGCAAAAACATTTAATTTTGCGGAATTTCCAACGATGTGTGACATTATCCGAAGTTATAAATGTATATTGTTTCAACCTAGACGACATTTCCCAAAATAAACATTTGAAATAGTCCAACCACGGTTTAAATTTAAATTTTTTCATTTTCTGGTTTTTCTGTGAGCAGTTAATATGTTAAATCAGTTTCTTATGGTGTTTAAAAAAACTTAAACAGGTTTTTTTTAAGAGTGTTTCGTTTGCTTGTATTAATAGAAGTGTTGGATTTTCTTCAATTAAGATATAATCTCACTTTTCAAGGCAAAAAAAAAAAAATAGAATTTTCAATATTTTATTACTCAGTCAATTTAATATTTACGAACCTAATTTTGATATGATACTCCATTATTACAGAGTATAGAAAAAAAAATATTTTTTTTCTTCATTCATCTTTCCTCCAGAGGGCGTCTTACTCGACACCTACAAATAGACGGTCCATGGCGGACAGTTAATCTCAGAACTGGCTTATCTGAAACAAAAAAATCAAACGGAATTGTTTGATATAGGGGAATGTCGAACCACACTTTGATTTTGACTGATAACTAACCCTAAAATCGTATTTTTTCAAAATTTGAAGAGTTGGGAGTTGCAGAACTTATAAATTCGAATTTGTTGTAAACTTTTAAGAATTATAGTAAAATATTCGATTTTGTTAATTTGAAAAATCGTGGGGAATGTCGAACCACTTTGAGAAAATTGAGAAAATTCGAAAAAATATTGATGTAAAACGTTTAAAAATAAGATTTGAATGAAAAATATAGATAAAAAAATGGATGTTATTTATTCGGAGTCGCAGTTTTTGCATGTGAAATAGCCACCAGTCATGTGTACACACCGCAAGTGAGCAGCTCGATCGCAGTCGTTGCAATATTCTTGGAGATCATCTGATCGATCATGTTTTGCAACGTAACGCGGCATATTGACGTTAAATTACTAAAAAATTCAAAAAAAGTTTTAAAAACTACCTATAACTTATTTTTTGTCGATAATTTTCTATATAACTAAGTGGATCGTTATTCCCCACAAAAAGTGGTTCGACATTCCCCAGAAGCTGTGTTCTACAAAATAGTCGTAGTTCTACAAATGAGTCGCAGAACCAAATTTCATGCAAAAAAACTTTTTTGACTGTAAATAATATTTACACAAAATGATTTGAAAAATATTTACCTGCTTGGTTTACGCAAAAATGTTGAAGAAGCGATGTAGTTTTTAAAACACAGAAACACTTTTGGAATCTCAAAAATCACTTGATTATCGCAGACAGCACAAAATACGTCTCCTCGTTTCGACTTCTAATGAAAAAATGCGATGAAGCTGAAATAAAACGATGGCAAAAGTTTCGTATAGATCGAATGTCACATAATGCAGATAAAACAGATAAAACTAATGGTTCGACTTTCCCCATGGTTCGAAATTCACCACATTCCCCTACATCTTGTTACGCAGGAATCAGCAGTGTAAATAAAAAGGTAAAAAAAAATTCAAGTTTTTTTTTAAAAAAAGTGTCGAAAAAGCACCTGTTTTTTGAGATGTTTTTTCTCTAAAAAACCAAAAAAAAAAATTAGTTGATTCCTGTGTAAAACACTCACACAAACACAACACACCAAGAGAAACACAACGCATGGAGAAAAACGCGTTTTAAGTTTTTTTTTGGGTTTTGAATACATGTATATAGATGTATATATATATATATAACTCAAGCAATATTAGATATTTTTTTTAAAAAAAGTAAACATACTAAGGAATAAAAATATGTAAAAAAAAAATTGATTTTTTGAAAATTGTAAAGTGAGATTATACCTAAATGAACAAATACATTAGTCTTGCCTTTTAGTGGACAAAATGAAGTTTAGCAAAAACTCACGGCTTGTTTAACAGTCATTTTGGGACGCTCTAGGATAAGTAACCAAAACCACAGTTTTTAGAGATTTTTTTAATGCAGCCCTCATTTTGAAATAATGTTTTATGCACAAAAGCTTTGATGTGAATTCGGTTATTATAATATAAATTACCGAGAGCTTTAACTGTGCAAGACGCCGATTGGAAAAGAATTAAGACACGTTCATTTTGAAAAGACCGTATATACTCATTTCTTCAAGTTGTACAATAAACTACACACAGAAATATTAGAAATTTTCGGAAGTTACAGCGATTGAGCCGGATCATTTTTGAAAACGGTGCTTCTCGATGACCAATGGTGTTTCGCTAGCTTCTATTCTGTAAACCATTTTTCTTTTAAATATTGAATAATTAAGTGGTTGAATGAAAAATAGTAGACGTTCGAAGTTAAAATCACAAAAAATTATTCGTTTTTACTGAAATAAAACTATCTACCAAAAAAAAAAAAAAAAAATTTGTCATTCATGCACTCCTGCTATTTCTATGTTATCAAACTCGAAAACTGAATATTTTTCGATACAGCCTTATATTATGTTACGAGGATAGCGTACATTAGCGCAATTTTATACATATCTCTACATTTCATTAGAATGCTCTTAAATTTTTTTTTTTCAAGTCAATTGGAATTTTTACATTTTTATTGCATTTAGCACGAGACTCCACTAAGAATAAACAATATTTATACCTACTACTTACACTTAGGCATGTACTAGTATCTAATTTTATTTTAACCAGATTCAAATTCTTATGCTCGTACACTGAAAATAAAATAAAAAATAATTGTTTTTATTTTATTTTTGCTTTTTAATTACACGAGGGCCAAGCATTAAAAACATTTTAATGATTATAATGAACCTAATGCTAATCATATATTTTGTTAATAATGATGATGATGATAATTGTGTTGCAAAAGTATATGAAAGAACACATAAATAAATTGCATGATTTTACAATTATTACTTTGTTTTATCGGTGTTATTTTTAGTTTGGCTGCCACTGTATTTTGCCACATTGTTATTGATATTGCTGCAATTTCTTTTATTACATTACCGTTGCAACTTTTCATAGCAGTTTTGCTGAAAATTAAAAAAAATCTTAGAAAACACTTTTGTTTTTTTTTTTCTCTTGTATTAATATTTCTTGTTTCCGTTTTTGCTTTTATCGCTGTTGTTGTAGCAATGACTCAGATGATGCGCCTAAATGTATGTATGTATGTTTGCAGGTAAGTTAGTAAAATGATTTTCAATTGATGTTTCTCTTTTTAATTAATTTTCGTCTCCAATGCGACAGAGAAAATTGTTATGTTTTATCAAAAAAATTAATTGAAATTTAATTTTTTATTATTTTTTGTTAAATACTGTTGTGGAAATATAGGTAGGGGAGGATGGGGTTAAAATTAACACTTTTTTAGAAGTCTAAAATATAAATTTTGTCTGAAGACAAAGAAATTCCTATCCTGCAATTGGAATCCAATTTAAAACAGCAAACATAAATTGCACTGAATATGAATATTTCTTTGAAAATCTTGATGATATTGATCCAACCATGGCAGAAGTATTTAGTGGTAGATGCATTTTTTCAAAAAGTTGCCATTTTGAATTTTTGACAAGTAGGAGGAACATTTTAGAGATGTATTTTTTCAAATGGGTAAAAAAGATCAAGTTAGTAGTGAATTATTAATACTACTTTTATTACTTAATACAAATTATAAATTTTATTTATAATAAAAAAAGTAGAAATAATGTTATTTAAATTTGTTTTCTTTATTAGCAAATACCTTGAACATGTTAAGTGTTAAAAAATAATATAAAAAGCAGCAAGTAATTCTTCCTATGTACATGCAATACATATGAAAATACAACTCTGTTGCAAAAAGAAGAATAGTATCAAAACAAATGTTTTCCCAATTGTCAAAGTTCCTCTTATTTGTCAAAATGCATCTACAATCTTAATTCTTCTGCCATGTATCCAACAGAGATGTGATTTTCATAGAATGATGCTAACGTAAGTTTAGGTAATTCGGATCGATTTTTCCAAGGGAAACTTTGAGCGCTAATAATAAGGATTACAAATTTATGAAAAATGATTTAATACAGAATTAAAGCATATTTCTTCCTCATTTAAAGTTGTTAACTACTGAAGAAAAAAATCATAATTTTTTTTTTAATAATTACTCAGGTAACATCACCTCGGAAAAAATGGATTGCATGTAATTCGGATCGAAAAATTGAGTGTGCATGTAATTCGGATCGATGATATATGTAATTCGGATCAACAAAATTTATACCAAATTATCTTTAATTTGAGGTTTATTTAGATGCAAAAGATAAAATTGGAGTTTAAGGAAAATATATATATGAAAAGAAATTTATGTGTGTGTGTGCGTAAATACATACACACACATGCATACAAATTGTTGTCCAAATCAATGTATTTTCCTTATGTAATCATATACCGTTAGTCCGATCTTACTGAAATTTGATGTTGAGATGCATTTGTGTGTATGTCAAGTTGTGGGCTCTAAAATTCGACCGTATCTCAAAGTGGGCGTGGCATTTTTATAAAAGTCCAATATCTTCGAAAATCATATCGAGCTAAATTAATAAAATTTGATATGGAGACTTACTTGTTCCACACCGAACTAATTCTCAATTATGGGCCTACTCATGAGTGTATCAAAATTAGGGGAAGAGGCTGTGGTTGGGCGATAGATGCGAATATATTAAAACAAAAGTATGAGACTGGGCAATCTTACTTAGGAGCAATAGCGGATCTAAGGGGAAGGATTTGGGGTTAAATACCCCTGACCTCCCTCCCAAATCCTCCCTAATCTCCCCCTCCCAAAAAATGCTAACCCCTTTAAGATAAAGCTCTGGATCCGGTAGTGCGTGGCCATGCCCATGAGCTGATGCACAATGAAATAAATAAACAATTATTTCTTTGAATCGTTTTAAACAACTTCTGAATTCAAATTTATTAGTATATTGACATATTACGTGACACGCGTGAACATGCACGCACGTGACATAATTTCTACGTGAACATGATTGAGCGTGATTTATTTCCATAATTCTTACGTGAACATGCGTGAGCGTGACATATTTCAACGTGAAAATGCGTGAATAAAAATTACTTTGGACCATGACGTCGTAATAATTCACAATTCATTGAATACTTAATTTCGGTGGTTAAAAAATCAACCTTGTGTTTTTCTTCATCTAAGAATCTTGCAAATTTGAAACATATTGAAACATACATTCATATTAATTATATAAGCATTTTATTTTTTCTTTATTATACATAAATAAAAATTTAACAATAAAAACACTGCGTGTGTGAACAAGTGTGAAATTTGTTTGGAAAAATTTCAAAATGCGTGAATACGCGTGAATTTTTTTTGAAAAATGTCAACGTGCGTGAACATGCGTGAGTAGATTTTCAAAGCCGTGAGCATGCGTGAGTGAGGTAAAAAGTATTCACGCGCCCATCTCTAGTATAAGGCTATAAAGACCTATCCTATCACACAATATAATCCATCGAGGTCATACTGTATGCATGCGTACTTAATAAGAACTTAAAGATCTTTTTAAGTTGAGTTAATTTAGTTCCTATGACAATTTATGCAGTTCTATGCCGTGAGTGATGTGCGTCTTTGTCCTCATCCGCATCCTCATTCTCAGCATAACGTCAACGATATATGCACATATGATGGGAATATAGTACTCCAATGTAAACATATGGTATACACACATACACAAATACATACACACATACGTTCGAGTTGTCTTTTTGATATCGCAGCAGTTGAATCTTTTCTCTGAGCTGCGTAACATTACAATAAGAAAATTGTTATATAACCTATAAAATAAAAACAAAAAACGCGTCTCGGGAAGTCGCCGATAAAGATCGTAACTAAACATATTTACTTTTATATATGTATGCAGGTATATTTTTATGTACATATATAAGTGTGTATGTGTATTTAGTATGTGCATGAAAGTAGCAATAAATCTTGTTAAAGTTGTTGACGCATGCTGCATGTGTGTATGTATATTTAGATACATGCAACAAATGACAAGAACAACTCTTTGTTTTTGTTTTGTTTTTGCAGCTTGTAAGTTTTAGTTACGTTACTTTAGAAAAACATTTTAGTTTCAAATTTCATTAGTTAACAAAATATTCCATATTAAAAAAAGAAGAAGAAGAAGGCGAGATGAAGCTGAATTAAGTACCTTCGTGAGCTTTAAATATTTGTTTATATATACAGAACTAACTATAAGGAATTTATTTTTTACACTCTGCTATCAAACTGCATTGCTTTTAAAATGACACTTGCTTAAGTGTGTACTTCAATTTAAGTATATACATGAGTGTGTCTGTCTGTCTGTCTGTTGAACTCATCGTTTGTTATCCACAACATGCCATCGAAACATCATCAAGTACCCGTTGTGTATGTCTGTGTATGCGTTATTTTTGTTATACCATAAAATCTTTTATTGAAGCGATCGGCGGTTGTTCCTCGTCTTCTGCTTCTTCTTCTTCTTTCTTTACCTCTTTAATAGATTTCTTATTCAGATTGATGTTGCTGTTGATATACTGCTTTTCATGATGTTCTCGTTGTTGTTATTGTTGTAGTTGCTGTTGTTACTGATCGTTGTCATTATCACACGCGACATTACAGACAATACAATGCAGCAAGCATCAAACAGCAAACGGCAGATGCAATCATCTTGTAAAGTACAATATATTTTTAATTTACAGTTAATTGCAATTTAATAGAATAATTATGTGAAGATCAATTTAAATTTAAAATAATTTAATTAATTTAATTTAATTAATGCTAACATTTTTTTCTTATAGATAATTAAAAAATGTGGAAAAAAATCGCACGAATGCCAAGTTGTGCATGAAGTCGTGTAATGGTGTGAATGTTGATGATGTTGATGAATACGATGAACTCAAGCGCAAAAAAAGTTGTGAATAAATTGCAAACAAAATTTCATAAAATATTTTATTAAAAGAAACCACTAGTAACTTAGCTACATTAAAAATAACTAACTTTCATTGATTTTATTACGAGTTTCGGCGTTTAAAGATGAGCCTTGAGTTTTACTTTCTTGCACTTTTATTTTCATTAAGCTATTAAATCTTTTGAGATGACCAAGCAAATCAACCAAATATTTATGAATATGAACCTTTCACTACAAAATTGACGAAGCAAATCTTAATTTTTTTTTCTTAAAGTGAAACTTTTTTATGAATGTTAGGAAGGTGTTAAGGCATGGAATCGGTGTAACACATAAAAATAATAATCACCTGGATTGGTGAAAATTACTGATCACATTTGCACATTTGGTATGAAGTGTGCGAATCTTTATATACACTTCTACATCAGAAATTATTTATGCGTAACAGTCTGGAAACAATACAACTTGCATACAACCACATGTTGTATCAAAAATATTGTGTCAGGCAGGAAGAGAAGAACAAGAGGCAAGAACTCTTGAATAATCTTCCGGGACTGAGGCAATTCAAAACGCTTCTAGGTAACCATAACAAGAATAGATACGCATTCTGCGTTGGTTTCAACAAAAACAGTCTGCGTATATTAGCTGATATATTTTGAAAATAGGAGTTGAGGAAAGCTTAACATGTAGGTTTTGTAATGAGGAAGATGAATCATCAGAACATATTTTAGCTCAGCGTGGAGCACTGATCCACAAAAGAATGAAATATCTGGGTATGTACGAAGTGCCCAGTACAAAATTAGCATCCATAGATCCGGGAGCAATACTCAAATCTTGTGGGAGACTGGACTGGATGAGGCACTCTAGGCAAATCAGACTAAATAAAGAAGATGGACGACCTTGGGGTTCCACTCCAGGAGTGTGCCCGAACCAAGTGAGTTACTTTATTGGAATGTTAATGTCGTCCTGACTAGTAAGCATCAGACTGTCATCGTTTGAGATGGTTCAGAGCCACCAGATCCTAAGGTGGTTGCGCAGGCATCTGTTGGTGAAAGATCACTGTTTCCTAGCGATTGTAGCATTAACAAATCAGGTCTCTGACTCAAAAGAAAGTACTTTCTTTATTCTACTGTATCGCCTAAACTGGTCTAAACTGTTGAATTTTTTTTGAAATGTTCATTGCGAACAGTTTGCTAAAGACATGCTTTATAAAGTGTATGCAGTCGATTTTCTGTCCTAATGGAGGTTTTAGTTTAAGACCTTTAAAGACTTATTTTCCTTTAGGCAAATACTCATGTTTTAAAACACTGTAGTATGTTAAGTACAAAACCAATCAATGATTATAAGGCTAGGGAAGATCTGGCAGGTTTCGCATGAAAGTGACCAAATTCATGTGGTTTAAGGCCGCCTTTAAAATGACGAACTGACGCTTTCTACAGGTGCTAGCTCCAAATCAACACTGTGGGTGGAATTCCTACTAACTTTGGAAAGCCATTAAATCGTATATGATAAAGTAGTCCTTCCAAAGTTCCCCTCTACTAAGCTCTGATTGGTTACCTTGTCTTTGGCAACTGTTGCTCAGGTTTCCCAATAGAGTGAGAAGTTGAGAGTAGAATTTGGGGAGATAATTGCTGCAAGACTGTCATAAGTCCAAAAATCCAATATTCGAGAATATCGCTTATAAAGATGTGAGTGAACTTACTCAAGTTTTTCCTAGCGAAATTGTATAGCAAATTTGAATGCTCCAACAACATCAGTAGGTGTCGAAAAAATCTTTTTCCTCGTACAAAAGCATCTTGTTCGAGAAACTCAGGAACTTTATATTTACAGTTCTCTCTCGATTATTTATTTATTTATCTATTAAATTATTTATCTATTAAAGCATCGTTCTAAATACGACGAAGCAAATTGGAAAAGCTATTTCTAATTTGCCAGTGCAAGTGCGGCTTAAAATCCAACGTCAATGCCATACGTTATGGTCAGTGCGTACTGAGATTGTTGTCTTTGGATAGTTCAGTACAACAAATTGATAATGTTGAAAGTGGAAATGGCATTGAGCTTAAATATGATGTTTTATTAGGCATGCCAGAAACATCTCCGTATTTCAAAGGTTACCTTCCTGGCTCAATTGAGGATGATCAGAAAATATCAAACATCGTTCACTTTAATGATTTTTCAAGGGCTTTAATTTTGTGGAAAATAAAATTGCATTTAGAGGGGTAGAACTTTGAGGAACAGACTTCACTAGTGAAATATGACTTCATAAGATATTAAGGAATCATAAAATAATATAAAAAAATTAATTTTTTTACACAGTAGACTAGTAGGGGAAAGGCATGCAGGCTGAGACGGCATGCAGGTTGAGACAGTCCAATATTTTTGTTTTTTTCCACTAACGGTACGAATGTTTCTGCTGTCACGTTGATATAACATCAGTAGTAAATTTTTCAATACAGAGAGACCTACTTGTTGCCATTCTTTAAGTTTTAAACAGAGTATCCAAACAATTTTTGTGAAAAAAGTGAATTTAAGAATTTTCCAAACGTAAAACAAGTGTAGTTATTGAAACCGTACAAAAACGTTAATATTTCGTACCACAGGTTTGCTTTATTTTAATGTTCCGAAGGAACTTTGAACATATCTTGCACAGTGAAAAAAATATTACATCATTTCAAAATATCGACGATGCTTGCAGGTTGAGACACATAAAGGCATGAAGACATGAAGGTTGAGATACTATGTGCCGTTATATGCTTTAGAGGGAAAACGTCAGAGATCTCATTTAAATGCTTTTTTATGTTCGAAATGGCTATTGAACTTTTAAAATAAGCAAACACGAGCAGTCGAAAAAAAGAAAACGTCGTCTTCAGATGAGATGTTGATTTCTGTATGATATGTATGAAGAATTTACCAGCCGAACTAACAAATGCAGTGGAATGCAACAAGTGTCAACAATCATTCCATTTAAAGTGTGCCAACATAACGCGAAGTTATACCACGTGCCGAAATTGCGACTCTAATGCCGATCTTTCTGACGAAAGTTAATGAAATTTTCTTCTTTTCTTCATGACTGAGGCCTTTTTAATAAATAAATTCATCGTCATCATTTTTTTGTTCCAACATTTTCTCAATTTCTATGACTGTCTCAACCTGCATGTCAATAATTTTTTTTGCCAAAAAAACATATGTTCAGAAAATTGGCCATAACTTTTTAAGGTATAGCCCAAAACATTACGTTTGCAACGGTATATAGCTTTCTGTGATATTTTTTTAGTGGAAAATTTTGAATATAAAAACAAAACTCATATCAACCTGCATGCCTTTCCCCTACCTTTAGCTGAAATATTCACTGAGTTAATTCTCAGTTGAAGTAGAAATATGATATTATACAACGGTGATAGGATTTCAACAGCTAAACTGACTAGTTGCTATTGCTATAATCTAATCTCTTTCAGGGCTCTAAAAATATTGAATATTTGTTTAACTAATTAGCAACTTTCTTTTTAAATCCGCTCCATTTAGTCTTGCCTGTTTTTTTTTATAAATTAGCTCATGCTTGCTTTATAATAAAAGTAAGTTCGATATTCAGTACGCACTGTCACAAATAACTTTTTAAAATTTTCTTTATTAAATTGTCAGTAAAGTAAGATAAATAAATCACATTTTCTATCTTGCTGTCATAGAGTTTTGACGTTTGTACTACCATGTTATGTTTTTTGCATACAGTGACAATAGTAAATGTCACCTTAGATCATAGTAAATGTCACTCACGTACAAATAGATAAATGCGTAAAGGAAATGATTAACTTACATTTTGCAATACATACATATATAAATATGTACACAGTAGGACATAGATATGAATGCATGTACATAAGTATGTGAATGTGGTAGCTGTTACTCAGTAGCTGAATGCGTTGGTTAACTCAGTGAAAGTTAAAGAGCTCAACTCTTGGCTAAGGCTATTTAAAAGTGGTATTTTTAAGAAAAATATATCACCATCTTCAGAATAAACATTGGGACTCAGGTTAACCCTCTAAACCGTAAGGCCGCCCTGAGGAAGCCTTCACTCTATTTTAAATTATTTTAAATTAATTGGCAGACCTGAAGAAAGAATAAAAGTTTGCACTTTCTGCGATCATACGATTGTTCTTTATAGTTATTTCTATGTGTACAAAGTGTTGTTTTGTGACGATATAATTTTTTGCGCATATAATTTTTTTTATAAAAATCTAAAAATATTTCTAAGTCCCCTCATATACTGTCATAATATAATCATAATTTTGTATGAAAAATGAGAATTTATGACAAATGAGAGTATAGGATACCAAATAAGACACCTTGTCAATTGCCCAAATATATCTTTATTTTTGGGCTTAAACCCGCAAGGCCGCATCAGGGCAACCTTTCGTTTTTCTTACCTAACTGCTAAACTCAAAAACTAATCAAAAAATTCATTTTTCTTTCATCAATATTAACTGGAAACAGAAATTCTGGTGTTTGTTTTATTATTATTTCAACCTTGCGGGTTAGAGGTTTAACCCTATTCATCCCACATTATTTTATAACGTAAAATCCCACGTAGTGACTTAGAGTCACTATATAGAATTACCTCAGCTATTCACATTTCATTTAACTTTTTTTCTGAAATTTTTCAAAATGTGATTTATAAACAACAAGATTAATATAATTCGGGGAGCGAAAACTTCTTATTGTAGTTTTACAGAATTGCTTTGAAACTCTTCTTTTCTCGCATACGCAAGGGTGGCACCTCACCACGCATCTTCGCTGGTAGACGGCCAGCTACATTTTTATTCATTAGGGCGAGATAAGATTTTAAAATTTTTACGTTTAATATTAGCCATAAGAAGGTCCTGTGCAAATTCTTTATTATTTTGTTTCTGTCATCAGGCCATCTCGGTGGCCTGGCGAATGAGTGCTAGGCTTTCCCAGATGGGAAGTAAATGTTTGTAAGGATTGTTCTAATAAAATGAGTCACTTCGGTGACTTAGTGCTTAAAAATGGTTAAAAAAAATGCTAAATGTTTGGTGAACTAAATAAATTTTGTTGCTATAGCGCATGTATCTTAGAAATTATAAAATTGAGCGTGTTTTTCGTTTTACAGAAAAAGGTTCCTCGCCACATTTGGTTACATATTGATTTACATATCTATGTCTTGTTCTTAGTTTCTCTATCATTGTTGCCTGAAGTATAATAGCTTTATTTTTCTTTGGTACATAGCTTATTAATGAAATGTAAAAATGCTGCCCTTTACTTTTCTATTCTTGTTAGGAAGAAAATTAATGCAAATTCCCCTTTTATTTTTCGCTTCATACTAGCACAAGTTAATTGTTTTGACAACAGGCTTTACGAGAATTCTAAAGTTGTGAAGTATTTTTCGAAAGTCGTTCATACGGCTCACAAAGCAGTTCTAATACACGATGTGCCAAGTTTTAACTCTTAGCTCTGCCTTCTTTAATTAGATACATATCGCAAGTCCACCAAATCTTCATACCATATTTGTGTAGCCGTCTTCAATTATCAAGTTCCAAACATTTCTAATCTAAGTGAATTTGTAATGTAATCTAAATACAATCGGTGGTCTTGTCATCAAATGTCAAATAACGCGATAAGTCGGTAAATCTGTGTTTTGACATACAAACAAGGAACAGCAAATTACCGTATAAAGGAACGTAAAACTCTTTATAAACGACAATGTCATGTTTTCTTGCATCTGCGTCTATCAATAATCTCGGACACATCGTACCCTACCATTATTCCGTGTTTGTTTTGTGGTACACTACGTATTCCAATATACATATGTATATAGTGACTCATAGTCACTACGTGGGACTTTACGTAGTTTTTTATTTATTTAATGATTTTTGACTAATAAAGAAAAACAAAATAAAACAAAAAATCAATTTTTATGAAGATAACCGGTAAATGAAGGAATACATTGCGCCGTTCCCGTGAAATAATAAGAAATCGGGAAAATATAACGATTTTATTTTCAATAGTGACTCAAAGTCACCACGTGGGATGAATAGGGTTAAAGCTATTGCATATTTCTTCTATCAACAATGGCAATAGCTAAAATTAAGTATTTTTAATTAGTTCCACTCACTACCTTATTACCGGAAGTATATTGCATGTAGGATCGCCTTTCTATTTAAGTTTTTGCAAATTCTTAAATTTAAATGCCAATAATACAATACTCGAGTGCAACTACTAGCAACAAACAATCCGTTACGGTTGCATTTGCTAATTATTTCAGTGAATTGAATAAACTGTTATAATGACAAGAAATTACCACACAAATTAGTTAACAACAACAACGATAATTGTGATGATACAGCGTCAAATGCAAAATAACTCGGTACTATGGAAAAAAATAAAGAATTCAATTTATTTCAAGCAGATATTTCATAATTCTGAAGCAGGAAATACAGCTTACTTAGCACCTTAGTTTTATGTAGTTTCTGTGAAAATATATAAATTCTTGACGAATAAGTTCTTAAAATAGTTTTCCACCGCATGAATGAAAAAGTGGGCTTGTTTTACCTTTACAAAGTCAAAAAAGTTGGATTATATCAGAGCAGAAGCTTTCACCATATGCCCTACTACAAATGGTAAACACTTCGTTTAAAATGATGTCCTACTTAGGTGAGTCCTCGAGAGTTTTATGCATGTATTTCCCAATATCGTCCCGAAGTCCAAATAAGGTATCCATCAGAATACTAAGGAATGCTGTTTCTATTATACTATCTAAAACTATTTAACCCAGATATGCTCAATGACCCATATGTAATACACTTCAGAAAGTTTTGATTTTGATTGAATATATACTCATTTAACCAAAATCATATATTTCTGAAGTGTGCTACATATAGGATATTAGGCATATCTGGGTTAATTTTAAAGTTTTGTTTCACCTGTGCTCAAAATTCAAAAAGAGGGAGTGCAAATAAGGGAGCCAGAGTTGGTTACATAGTCACAAATATTTATAAAAATGTTTTCAATTCGTTACGGAAATGATAATGATAATCACAAATTCATTTATTCATTTTAAGAAAATTTTGTACCACTTTTTCAAGAAAAAAAAAGTTGGTTTTAAAATAGATTTTTGAAAAAGTTTACTCAGTTCAACTCATGGTAGATACATAGTTTAAATCAAAGAAAGGTTTAACTGCATTTCTTATAGTTTCCGAGTTAGTGTAAACAAGTCGGAAAAAAGTACAATTTCACCTGAAATATCAAATAAAGAACGAGAAATCGATCATTTCCGATACTGAAATTTTTAATTTCGAATTTTAATATTTGTAGTACTTTTCTACTACTAAGCGAATTTATTTAATTTTAAATTGAGAGGTTAAGAGTGAATTGAAATCTCGAGAATTCTATAGTGAGTCAGATCTCTTCTAAGTTAAGCTTAAATTAACTTGACTAAAATATAGTGCAGTGAAATTTAAGGTATGTATTTGCTTAAGTGCTTTTAGGTTTTATTGGTAAATAATTCAAGCAAAAATATTAGATTGATAAAAGCCACTTTGGATAATATTTATTCGTTCATTCTGTGGAATTTTTTGCTGCCTTTTTTACATCGACGAGAAGAGAGAGCCGATTTACACTAATGCTTACCTTTCGTACTCATAATTTGTGATTATTATATTTACTATAATTGTTGCTGATCATTAGTTAATGCGAACAAAGTTGTTGGCACTGACGATACTTGAGCATAACGCCAAATAATATGAATTTCAAAATCCATTAACTGATTTAATGCAATACTTTTAATGCCAAAGTTATAAAGAAAAGAAAAACTACCAAAGTATTTAAAGATGATGGCGGAGGAGTAGAGGTAAGAAAATAAAAGTAACTGCAACGAAACCAACAATAACAACTGGAGAAAACGAAAAGCAATTTGTATAAAATTCCTCCTGAATGTTGTTATTGCTGCTGCTGCCGTTGTTGCTTTAGCTGCAACATAATTATGTCAATTCCTTTGAGAGAGTGAAGCTAGCAGCTATTTGCAAAGTCACCATTAACACCATGAACAGTCAAGGAGACAGGTAGGCAGGAAGGCAGGCAGCAGGCAAGCAGTCCAGCAGTCGAACAGTCAGGCAGATAGCTGCCATGACTATGCACTTGTGCAAAATTGTTAAGTGTTTTCGTTTGTATGTGTGCGTGTGTGGTGTATTTATATATGTATGCATTGTTAATTTTGCTGTTGTTGTTGCACCATTGTTGAGCAATATTGCCGCAGCAAATACTATAATAATATATCATCAAGTGAAATGATGATCCACGAAATCAAATCCATCAAGCTGAAGACCGCCTAGAAAATGCAAGTCAATCAAAATGATCTAAGCTTGTTTTCTTATTCTTACTCGCATCCATTTGTATGTATGAAAGTAGGTGTGTAAGTGTATGTGTGTGTGCATAGGTGAAAACTTTTTTTGCTATATGCATATGCACCTATAAAAATGCTTTGATTTATTGTATGCATTTAGTTTTATATATATTTTTACACGCAATATTCATATTATTATAATAACACTGTGTGACAGTGAAAATATACTCTCCTCGAGACATAGCTCAAACTGTAGATATAGGCAAGGAGAAAAAAGCTGCATACTCAGAATTTCGAATTGACCCTCAAAATCTGGACTCAGGAGCGAAAAACTCATTTTTTGATAGGTTGGAGCATATACTTGCCCGTAACTTTATTTTTATTCATCCAATGTGTAAGTTTTTATATGTCATTCAAAAAGGACATTTAGCTGCTTATAACCATATATGGTATATGCTGCTAATATATCTTAGGGAATAACAGAGTTATAGGGCAAAATATGTATAAGGAAAGTTGAAAATTTGTTTCCTTTTTTTCATTTTGAAAAACGTTTTAACCGCTATGTGGCTGATAAAAAAAACACCTTCTGTAGGCTGACAAGGTATCCGGGTACCTAATATACAATATCCACCGACAATTCGATCTAATTTTACTTTAAGAAGTTAAGGGAACCTTTATATCAAAATTAAACGTTTTTCTCAAGTAGGTATCAATTTTATTTTGAAATCGACATAGTTAGTTTTATAGCAATTTTCCAAATTAAAAACCCACCCATATTTCGAGGAATAACACAGTTTTAAAACCATTTAGGTACCCGGGTACCTTATCAGCCCGTTGACGGTTAAGCGGCTATTTCGTTTATCAGTGTATATACAAAAGTATATCCAAATAAGCTGCATTAAATTTTGTCTAAAACAAGCTATAAATTTTCAAAATTCATTGAGGTGTGGCTGACTTACTTAACTCTTTTCGGCTTGAAGTCCAATATCTCAGTCAAACCTCAATGGATTTAAATAATGTACAACTCGTTGGAAACAAAATTAAATGTAGTTTATTTTTATATACTTCTATATACTACTACTACAATTATGGCACAACAACACATGGAGGGCCAAGGCCGAGCTTTTCGCATCCATTCATGTTGTTAAATTTATATTTATACACTGTTATACAAAATAGTCATTTAAAATGAAAAAATGTGGAAACATTTTTAATTTCCCTTATATATTGCCCTCTAACTACGGTATTCCTTAATGTATATTTCCAGATTATATATTGTTGTAAGCAGTCTCATCCTCTTTTGAATGACGTATTAAAACTTACTCATCGGATAAACGAAAATGAAGTTGTATATACGGGTGACAATCGTAAAGTGGCACACACATTTCAGCAGTTATTTTCAAAAGGACGTACTTCCATTAAGTACAATTAAGTGTTAACATTGCTGAATATATAAGCATTCATTTGAACCCCACCTCATTCAATATAACCTCCTTTAGCCTGCACACATGCCTTCAATCGATCCGGAAATCGTAGGACTGTTCGCCGCAGGACTTCTTGATCAATTTCAGTCCAGGCTTTCTCTAATGAATTTGTCAGCGACTCCAGACTGTGGTGTTGAGATGCACAAGCCTTACTCTCTAAAATACTCCAAATAGAGTAGTCCATTGGATTCAAGTCTGGGGAGTATGGTGGCCATTCTTGAGATGTTATGAATCCAGAAAAATTGTCTTTTATCCATGTTTGCGTTAATTTTGCCACATGGGAAGGTGCAGAATCTTGCTGGAAAGTCCAGTTTTCATTTCCAAATGTATCTTGGGCCCAGGGAAGAACATGTTCATTTAAAATGCTCCGATAAACAACCTGGTCAATTTTAACACCCTCTTCAACGAATATTAGAGAGGTTCTGGCATTAGCGGAAACTCCAGCCCATACCATAACGGAAGCTGGCTTTTGAACTCGGCCAACAGTCCTATTTTGTTGCGATGATGATGTTAGCCACATTCGGTCATTTTGCGCATTGAAATGTTGTTCAACAGTGAAAATTTTTTCATCTGTAAACAAGATATTTTCAACATTTTTTAACACGGAGGAGCGTAGCAACGCCTTGCATCTTTGCAGTCGCAAATCTTTCTTTTTTTGTGTCAGATCTTGAGCTTTTCGGAGCTTGTATGGCTTAAGATTAAGCTTTGATTTTGCAATGATTCGCACTGTTTCACGGTTTACTCCCACTTCCTTAGCGATTTTTCTCATTGAGCGCCTTGGATTTTGCTTGATTCGTTTACGAATTTTTTCTGTTAAACCAGTAGTGGCAACTGTTGAAAATTTTCCCCGGTCTCTATCTCCAAAACCCACAGTTTCATTATATCGAATAATAGCTCGGTCTACCGTACGACTTGACAAATTTAAAGCCTTTGCAATTTGACGGCTACTATAATTTGCCAAATGAAATTTCATAATTTCACGACGAATATTTTCCTTGTCCATTTTTATGGAAATTTCAAAATGTAATAACAAAAATTCAAATGAAATTAAAAGCAAAGCCAATGATGAATGAATTTGCTTTTTAAATTAAAGTAACGGTAAATGGCAAAGCTTGCTGCAGAGTATTAAACTTGCGTCACTTTACAATTGTCACCCTGTACTTTAACCAATCAAAAATGGGTTTTTAGTTTTAAGTCCAAATTGTGAAGATCAATTAAAAATTCTGAGTATGCAGATTTTTTTCGGCTTGACTAGACACATGATATGTGTAAACCTTAAAAAAAGTATATTCAAATTTTTGTTTTATGTTACACTGTAACTCATAGCGTTTTTTTTTCTCGATAAAATTTTTGCATTTTTTCAGCACCGTGCGAGGGCTGTCAAATTTTTGCCTCTTTGGCAAGCTTTTCAGACAGTATTGTGTTCTTTTCTAAAAAATGTTGCCTTCTAAACGGGGAAAAATATAACACTTTTGCACTCAATTATACGACGGGGTGAGAATATTGCCCTGCAAATTGGCTGATTCTAATAGAGTAGCATTTTTATGTTCTTTTCTTGCACGACAAAGGCAACATTTTGGCAGGCAAAAAAATGCAACATTTGGTTAAGAAAAGAAAACGCTATCAGACACTTTATTTATTCAAAGATTTTGAGTCTTTGAATTTGAAAAAGCTGATTATAAAATTCCATCAGCAGCCGACAGTTCTTCTTGATAAACGATGTGAGAAAAACTGATTGGAGCTTCGAGACGACAGGAAATAAGCATTTATTATCTTGGAGAGTTTAAAAGCCTCCCATCTGCGATCATGCCTTTCTTTAACTGACAGAAAGAGGTAGGCCTACTATAGGAATTGAGTTCGAGAAACCGGCCGATGGCCCCATTATAGCCAGACTAACCGACATTTTATTGCCCGGTATATTTCATCTTCTGATGGAGTTTCTGTCTGGATTTACAAAATCAGAATAGTTTTAGCAGCTGCCTGGTTGAAACTTATGTATCTTTTCCCTGCTCCCCTCCCCCCCTATCCATCAGCTGATCCAAGGGGAGGGCGATTTAGAATTACACCCCTGTCCCTCTTGCATTCGCTACTACTACACCATTTAACTCCTTAGGGGCATAAGGCTTCTATGAAACCTCTCTGAAGAGTAAGATTTCTTCCAATAAATTTGATTTCTTTCAACTTCAATCCCGTTTCTTTGTCCTTTTCCTTTTTTCTAGCTCGGTATGTGGCTTTCTGAGAGAATGACTATCATGATCATCTCTACATATTTTTAAAATTAGATAAATTTAGACACGAGGTTTTCAGGTTGCGCCTCGTGCTTTGGTTAATTAACAATTTGAGTTTATCTATTAAAGCATTCGTCACCCACCATGTTTCGCAGCCACACAACCTTTGGATTTGCTTATGATTACATGAGTTATAAAATTATTGTTCCGAAGGTATCAAAACTATTTATTTTTGAATGAATACCTATATCTTTTGAAAAACACTAGTCTTTGAGATACACATCCTAGGATCGGATTGTGCCTATATCTACTTTCTATTTCGCATTCCACTACCTTGAGTACCACAGATATGATACTTCGGTATTAATGACGGAAGTATTTCTTTCAAGTGGAAATTAAGCATAGCTCCTTCTAATTTAACAAATGCCCTAACTCTCGAAAACTCGCCTATTCGAGAACCATATGCAAAAATTCCATAATAATCTGCCTCTGGCTCTAAATCAGGTGTAAACAACTCAACGGACCGTTTATATTTTTTTTTACATCAGTTTCATCTATTGCAGGTGTGAAATGCTATTCCTGGAAGGGTCTCTTCCAGGAGTGGAGGATCATTAATGCGGAACCAAGTGTTTTTTACTTTATAAATTGATCAGATTAAAACTTATCACGCATCCTCAGCGGCAATGAATAATCTGACAAAAACACTCGGGCCACAATGAATGACTACCCGAAATTTGAAGACCAATCGTCCAAAATTTATTTTTGGGAGATTGATCGGTTTGCTTAAATTTCTGTTTTTGAACGAGTTCTGCAATACTTTGAAAATATTAGAATTAAAAAGAGAGGCATATGGGTATATATGTATAAGGGTGAAGTGCACATTTTTTTCTTCAGATCCGCCCAGGAAAGTAAGCATCTGATGTCAGTATTAAGTGGATAACATTTTTTTTTTTTTGGGTTTGGTCAACTTTTAAGATTGGAGTTATCGAGTTATTTTTCAAAATTATAACCCAGTTTTCCACGTGGTTTTTTCACCTTGAGGTCTACTTCAATTCGATAATGCTAAACTTAAAATTTGACAAAAGAAAAAAATGTACCAACTTACTACTGACATCAGAAGCTATTTTTCTCAAGTGCCCGTGGGTTAAACTAAACTTCTCACTCCACTCTAATACATGCATTTATTTAAGGATTGTTTTTATGATATAAGAAATACGGCCCGACCGACGCCCCATTCGGTCGCATTAGTTCTTATTTTGTTTTTAAAAGGCTAACAAAAATATCAGAGATCGGCGTTTATAATAGAGTGCTATTCCGGAACACAGGAATTTTTTCAACTTTGGTCCAATTTGCCCCAAGAAGAAGAGTTCCTGAAAAGCAGAAATTTTACATTTCCAATTGAAAGCGGTGGTTCAGTTGGAGGAAAAAAGCAAACGTATTCTTTTGTGGAAAGAAATGAGGAAATATTTGAGACTCCAGGTCTTCTTGAAAATGATTTCATGATCGTTATGAAGTTTTTAGACCGAATGATATATCCAAAAAACAATACCATATTTGCATCTATATGGGATGATGTTTTTGAAAAGCTTTCTGAAGCTGAGGACAAGAACAAAGTTGTTCATTGGAGTATCGTTTGTGGTTAATTTGGCCTTTAACAACTCAACCTCCTCCGATGGTACATCCCAGTTAACTACCATCCACCAACTCCACACGACTTTGAATACCATTCAATCGTCTGCGCTAGACTGAGAACAAAGGAAAAAAAGAATGGATTTTTTAACTGGGATGCAAGATCTTTGTTAACCAGAAACACTATGGAAGCAAAAGTTGAAGCACAGTAGAAAGATTAGATTAAAAAATGAACAGGGGTTAATATCCAAATTATTTTGAAGTTAGTAAAAAGAAGCACCTGGTTTTCAATTCTAAAGCTATAAATTAAGTTCGACCCCATACTTCCCCCATAGGATTAATTATATTTGTTAGATTTTCGTTTTAAATCGAAGAGGAATCGAAGCTGCAAAAAATCTTTTTGCATAGTAGATACCTTGGGCAAGCATGCAAGTATGTGATTGCCATTAAAAAAAATCATAGACAAATTTGTTTAAAGTGGCTGTTACGTCACATAAATCTTTATAATTGCCATATTGTATTCTAAAAACAAGAAGACTTTAATGATGTTTTACCAATCCGAAATTAGAAAAATAATATTTATTATTTATTGCGTTTAGTTACTTACATATGTATGTATGTATGTTTGTTTGTAACTGCAATTCTAACCAATTTATTATCATTTGCCCAAATTACTCAATCTTCTAGCCAGCACTAGCACGACCACCATCACCAAGTGCACGTAATCGCTTTACCTTTACATATGCATGTATCAGCAACAACAACAACAAAAACAAAGCAAACAATCAGGTTTGAACCACCACATTTTAGTAGCAGTAAAACACGAAATTAATGCAAAAATCTCATTATGAAACAAGTTTATGGCAACATGTATTAAAATTATGTAAAGAAAGCCAAAGAAGTAAATAACAAAAAAATTATGGTAATAATGATGATGTTGATTAAGTAGAAGAATCAATGCAAAAACTAAAAAAAAACAAAGTCTAATCTCAAATACAAAAAAAAAAAAAAAAAAAATGGCCAAATCAAAAAACTAACAGCTATGAACAATACAGAAAGGCAGGCAAGCAATTCAATCAGAAGGAAACCCATAAATCTAGAAAAGCAGCTGAAATGATTACCCAGCGGTAAAAACTCAAGCACTTCCACTTTGTTGCAAAGCATCTATACATTTATTAGTGTAACTACAATTTTATTCCAGAAGATCCAGAAGTGCTACGATATCATATTATATATCAATTTAAAGGTTATTATACATCAAATTAAATCGGTTAAGCCAATTCCAAAATATTAGCGTCGGAAGTTTTTTAAAACTCGCTCAATGAACAAAGCATTGCATTCATCATTAAAAAATCATTGCTTAAGCGGGAGTAAATAATAAATGAGAGAGAGAGAGAGAGAGAGAAAGAAAACATGAGTAACGGCATTTCTCAGAATTATCTAACGAATTATCTGCATACACAAATAACAAAACAAACACCAACGAGTAGTTTGGTTCTCTTTTGATATTTGTTGTTTTTTTTTTTCATAAAGAGATTTCTTCCGCAAAAAACTAGCCCCAGTTACTGGGGCCTTACCGACTAGTTTATACATATTGTGGAAGCACTTCTAATTCGCCATTCGTATTCGAGAACAAAATCCAAATTCATGAAATCAGTATAATAAAAGGAACTAACTGAAGTTTACTGCAGCAATGCATAATAGAAAACTGAATTTATTGTTTTTTAAGGTTAGGTATTTGGTGTTTGTTAATTTTACTAAAGTAGTTAGGGTTAGTGTTCCAGTAGTCGGCAGTTTAATTTTTTTCTTTTTAAACTGGTGTCTTTACGTATTTGAACATGGTATTGAGTTGACAAATATTTATTCTATTTCAATAAAGTTTATTATTTTAGTTTTAATCAACTTTTTTCAAAAAACTATTTTCTAAATATCACTAATTTATATATTTTATAAAATGTATGTATTTGCCAGTAGTCGGCATGCATTTTCCAATGTTCGGCATGTGGTGATCCTATAGTCGGCATGACATATTTTTTGTTAAAGATAAAATCGTAAAGAAATTAAATTTTATATTTATTTAACGGAAAGTTATTTACATTCTTACATAATTAATATATTTATATAAGTGAGATTTTTGAAATTCTCGCTCATTTTTAAAAAATATATAAAAAAATTAATTTTTATTTTGGCCATTGCACTCTTTGCATGCGAAATCCATTTGAATTCGTTTTATGTTAGGTTTTTTAAATCAATTTTTGTATTTTCCCTTGGCTGCATATACTTTCTCCATGCAACAGCAGATATAGCACTTAGGGGCTTGATTTTCATTGTGGGTTGTGCAGAACTTGATGGTTTTGGAAAATATAATTGCTTCGCAAAAGTTGGTGACATTGTAGTTGCGCTTGTATTTTTTTTAGTTACACAGTGATACAAAAAGAATGAAATAGAAATACCTGGAAAGTGATACTAAAGAAGAATCTGTGAGTGAAATTTGCCAAACACCCCACAAAATCTTGATTTATCAATAGATTTTTCTTACCGACATTTGATGTCGATGGGAATTGTGAAAAAAAGTTTGTTCCTTATGTCGGCAACCATTACAATACGAAAATCAATTTTTTTTACTAAATTGATCACATTCAACAAAAATTTTAATCAATACCTACCCTCAGAATATTTTATGGTTAAAATAAAAACTAAAATAAAATAATTACTTACCTTTTTAAATTGATATTTTCACTAAAAAACAAGCACTTTTACACTCGATGAAAAGGTGTCATAGAATGAGGATAAAAAGACGCCAAAATGCTTCTCTGAGTTCAATTAAACCATTACAGAGAGAAAGATGAATACATTTTTAATGCAAATCTGATCTTATTTAAATGCTTGACTGTCGTTGTCCTTATTTATTTATAATTTAATTAAAAAAATGCCGACTACTGGTACATGCTGAACTTAGGCACGGCCACCCTATATGTACTTATTATTTTATATAATCAAAATGTTATTGGAGCAGACTGTCAGTAATGGAAATCTAAATCATTATAATTGAATCCATATAAGATATTGAAGGGGGAAAAATTTTTTTTCTATTCCCCAGGTACGAAACTCGAACCTCTGAAAATCGAATGGGGAATTTTTCATTTTGTTTGATAATTTTTTTATTGAAATTATAATGACAAAAGTAAAAAATGGGTTGATCAATTATGGGCGATACGTAACTATGGATTTAATAGCTCTGATCGATTTCTCTGAAGACACATTCAGACTGTTGAATCTAATCTTTTTTTTTTACATGAAAGGGATTCGGAGTCGGTAGATTGAACTTCCAGCTGCCTCATGTTCAATTCTCAGATGGATTTAAATTCTTAAAAAATGCGAAAATGGATTGTTCTAAAAAAATGGATCACTTCGGTGATTTAGTTCCTAAATGTTTGACTGAAGTACTAGTTTAACGCGTTTTAACATATACACAACAAACAATACCTCAATGTTTTGCAAAAAGTTACTCTTTTTTATTTTTATACTTACCCTCCACCCCTCGTTGCACCTACATTTTCGGGAGTTTTTGGGCAAATGTCTCCAATAATAATTTTGATGTTCGGGCGTTTCTTTTACCTTTTTAGAAGAAAAAATTTTGTAGAAGGAAGATGAATATTGTTAGAAAATTTTGTATTAAAAAAGGGTCCAGAAAATGTTGGTGTAAAAATAAATAATATCTAACTTTTTATAACGAGTCGGAGTTGTATGGCTTCAAAATAATACACTTACTTATCACCGTAGCCTTGAATCCTTTTCTTGTCGCAGAAATTGATCTGGTTAGAATTCAAAAATCTGACTTAAAAAAAAAATTTTCCCCATTGAAATATTAAAAGAAGGGTAAAAAAACAAAAAAGTCAAAAGAATTCTATTTTTAAATACCATTCGGTCCGGTCAAATACTCGATTATTTTTTTGGCTAAACCCGAACACTGTAATTTTAGGCCGAACCTAACCGAACCTCGGTATTCTATCAGGCTCCAAGTCCTCTAGGCTTGGGTTTTAGTTCAGAGAAGGTTTTAGCTAAAATTTATTGCTTCCTTTCTTTTCTTTCTTTTTTGTAACGCAGCCCACTTATGGTATTTTACTAAGCCACTGACTTACTATTTTCTTTTTAATATTTATTATAGCATTTATACACTTTTTAGGAATCGAACCCGAGGCAGCTGGAACTCCTTTCTAGCACCCCTTAAGATTCGATTTTCTCTACCTATAAACCAATAACAAAAAAAAATATGCACTTCAACGTTTCCAAAGATGTGAATTCGAAACACTTTCGATGAGTATTTCTCGCCCACTGGGTGCTTACAAACACGCAAACATACACATTAGGCGCACACTAGCAGCAGCAAAACCAAACAACAAAAATAAATAAAAATTCAAACAGATGATGATAAAGAAGTTGCAAGTTTCTAGCTGCTAAGAAAACCAGTAGAAATGGATTGCAAATGAAGATGAATATGAAGTAGCTGCAATATTAGTATTGTAGTAGTAGTGGCAGTGTGTGGTTGTGGTACCGCCATTAATACATATGAAGAGGATAAGATATATTCATCCAACTAGTCCCTGTATTAGTTATGTATACATTGCATATTCTCGTACGTACGAAAAAACCGCATTGAAGCATAAAACTGATATAACTGCACTTTTACATTTCAGATTCTCGAGGCCTCAGCAGCATAAAAAAGAAGAAGAAGACAAGATAGACGATGGCAACTTGCGTAGAGAATCTCCGCATGCAGCCAATTTTTTTTTCATTATTATTATGAGATAATTGCGCGTGCGCGTAACCGACTTGGTTTCTCTTTGTTTCCAAGCGCGGTTCTCCATAGCTTTTGTCAAGCTTAAAATCGCCTTAAAATTGGCTAAAAGAAGAAGCTGAGAATGTGATTAGATTGTTTTATATATGAAAATTTAGAGAAGTGATGCAGGACATCGATGACTCAGTTCGAAATCAAGAAAAAATAAATAATTTTTGTTTTTTTGAGAGCTTTCATACAGCCATGATCATAATTTTAAGCTTGAACTTCTAGTTTTATAAATGCAAGCGCAACTATTTACATAAGAATATCAATCACAGTAAATGAAAAGCAAATACAAAAGAAAGAACATTTTCGTCTCGGCTTGAAACCATAAAATATTTATGAGCATATTTCATTTGACAGACATACACTAAGAATATTGAAAATGCACATAAATACATACAAACATATACATGCATTCTATATCTACCTACATACATAAGTATCTATTTATGTATGTATGTAAATATATTATGCATGATTTGTATGTTGCATAACCAAAAAAAAAAAATAATTTTCAGCTGGCCAATAATAAAAAAAATGTTTAAGTACATAAACATAAATCACAGTTTATGGTGACGAACAGATAGATCGTTGAATATGTAAAAGTAGATAGATGTATATCTATACAGTATGTCAAAGAATTTTTAACACCCCCTGAAATTTTGTTTAGAAATTAATTACGCAGCGGTTCATAACACAAATTAAAAAGTTCTTTATTTAATCATAAAACAAAAACATTATTCATTAAAATTGGTATATTGGTTTTTGTTCCTTATAGATTGCAGAAAAAATTAATTTAAATAAAAAACAAGAGTTTTGTTGAGATGAACAAATTCCTAAAATTATTTTATTTAAATTAAAATTAAGTATGAATGCATTTCAATGCGATTCACGCATCATCTTCAGCGGCGCGTTGGCACCGCAATTCATTATAGTTTATAGGTTCTACAATATTTTTAAAAAATATTTTTTAACAAAATAAAGGAAAAACAAAACCACATTTAATATTTCGTATGGCCGCCTTTTGCGGCAATTACAGTAGCGCACCTTCTTGGCATGGAATCTTCTAATGCTTTAATGACATTCGGATTAATTTTTTCCCATTCTTTTTTAATAATTGTTTACAAATTTTGAATATTCCAAGCCATACTATCATCTTGACTCTAACTATTATTATTATGATAGGGGTAGCGCACTGTGACCTTTAAGATCTATTGTGCCCCTTCATGGACTCATAGTATTTCCATAAGTCCGGCCTTCAGTAGAAATTTTAGTATGGATCCTACTTCTATGGAGTTGAGATTATCATCTGGTATTTGGTGGTCACCCAGATTTCTTTTACGAATATGCATAAGTGCGGGGCACTGTCCTAAGATGTGCTTTGCAGAATCCTTATCATCTCTGCAAAACCTACATGATTCATTTGCTGTAATTCCCAGTTTTGTTAGGTAATAGTTCAACCTACAATTGTAGCGTTCGCCTGTTAGAATTCCTGTAATGATTCTAAGACTATTCTTTGACAAATTCATACATTTGTTGAAGCGTTTTAGGTTATAGGTTCCTAATAGTGCTTTCGAATGCTCTAATCCTGGTCTATGTTCCCAGCATAATTTCCTTTGATTTTCTTCTTCTTTCTTAATTAGTATAAAGAGTGTTCCTTTACCTATTCCACAGAATGGCTCTGGACCTACGAAAGGAGTTGATGCTCCTTTCTTTGCTAGTGTATCCGCAGATTCATTTCCTTTAATCCCAATATGACCCGGAACCCAAAGGATCCAAACCCGATTATATGACCCATTCGTGTTTAGTTTATCAAGGCACTCCACTACCAGTTTTGAGGTAACCTGGTGAGACTTAAGTGCATTGATAGCCGCTTGGCTATCGGTTAGGATCGCAATGTTTTAGTTCCGGTAGTTGCGCTTGAGATTAAAGTATGCACACCTATCAATTGCGTATATTTCCGCTTGAAAGATACTGGTGTACTTACCCATGGGCTCAGAGTATTTTGTCCTCGGCCCAGAAACTCCAACACCGGTTCCTTCTTCAGTGAGAGAATCGTCTGTGTACCATGTTATCATATGCTTCTTTTTGTTACTAAGTTCTGTTTTGAATCGTTTTTCAAAACTAAACTTTGGCTGCATGTTGTCCCTCGGTATAGCAATTTCAGGGTGCTGTCTCTCTAGAATGTCAAACTTCTTTCGATTAAGCCATCCATTTGCCCCGATATCTACACCAGACATCTTTAGGATAGCCCTTCTTCATCTGGAATTGAGTGTGAATATGAAGAGGTTTAAGTTCTAATAAGACCTCCATGGATGCCGTTGGACAAGTTCGCATGGCGCCAGTTACGCACACACAAGCCAATCTCTGCAGCTTATTGAGCGCGTTGATGACTGTCTGCTGCCTTGTTATTACCGCCCAGACTACTGATCCATAAGTAATCATAGGGCGTACAGCCATTGTATACATCCATAGCAGTATTTTAGGATTACAACCCCTAACTAAGAAAAAGGTAAAATAAAATATCATGCCAATTATGATTTACAAAGAAAATGTATCTTCGCTATGCTTTACGGTAGGCTGCAAGCACTCCTTCTTGTAGCGTTCACCTGGCTTCTTCCAGACTCTTTAATGAGTTCGTCTGATCCAAAAACCATAATCTTTGTCTCATTTGACCAAACTATACTTTTTTCCAATTTTCAACAGACCAGTTCACTCTCTCTTGAATCCATTGCAATCTGCGTTTTTTGTTCCTCTTTGAAATTAAAGGCTTTCCGTCAAAACTTCTCCGCTGAATCCGACAGCTTAAATTCGGTTTCGCACAGTCTCACTTGTTATCTTCATTTTAAAAGAATTTTCGATTTCCGCAGCTATTTTAGGTGCTGACAAACGTAGATCTTTTTGACTGCTCTCTGCTTGAATTCGGGCAGGGGCAGTTTTTTGTATTGTACTCTTATTTACTTTTTTGAACCTGGCTCAGGAACGGCTCAGCGACAAGGTGCCATATGGAACCGCTAGGCATTACTGGGTTAATGTAATTATGTAATAATGTATTTAACAGAGGTGTGAATATTTTTTTAGCGTTAAATTAGTATTTTTCGATTAAAAATTTGACCGTAAAAAAGGGCTTTTTAACCAGAGTTGGGTAAATATTTGTCTACTATTTTATGAAGAGCAATAGAGCAAATTTTTGAATAGATACGATCTTCTTTCTAAAAAAATTATTTAGCAATTCAAAAATTTCATAAAAATGTATGTATAATTTTTTGACATACTGTATATTCCACATGACCTTATGAATGAATCCATCGATCGATGTATACATGATGAATGGATGCGAAGATGAAGTCTATCCTTTCATACTTAGAAATGTTAGTTTGGGAAGTAAAGAATATTCACATATTTAAAAAGCTGAAAAAGTGAATAGTATAAAGATGATGAGAAAGTTTATAATAGTAATGTAATGATGTAATGGTAATCAATAAACATTTAATTCTTTAAACTGTTTACCGGGGATCAGCATATTTCTCCTCGTGGTGACAGTTATTAACTGTTGTATGTCAGGTAACTGATGCAATCTATTATTCTGTAACAAGCAGGATACATTGGCTGTCAACCATGTGGAGCGAGCAAAAACTTTTAAATAAAACTTCCCCTAATACTAGTGATGGGAGCTATCGCTTGAAAACTATCGGCTTTGGAGCGGAGCGCGGACCTGGAGCAAGGAGCTGTGGTGCACACTGTTTTGACCGGAGCTAGAGGTGGAGCTGGAGCAATGAAAATTTAAAGTCTCTGCTGCTCCGATTCCTAATTTTTCCAACTATTGTTGCTTGGCATTATATTTAAAAACTTTTACACTATTACAATTACAGGAAATGAAGTTTTTCCATTACCATCTCCATTAGTTAATGCAAATGGCAATGCAGAGTTCAAATCCATTGGAATGAATTAGTACTGAAATAAATTAATTACATTAATGATTAATTACAAATTCATTACAAGGGATTTGAACTGAGTAGTACCATATCCATTGCAGTAATGAAATGTACAATTTTAATTACAATAGCCCTGTTCACGATTTCGTGCAAATTGTCTTGCATCATTGCAAATGCAAAATAGTTCTGCTATCACAATAACAAATATATGTGATATGCAATAAAAATTTGCATTTGCAATGATGCAAGACAGTTTACACCATATCGTGAATAGGGCTAATGTGTGTTAATAATTCCTAATTTTGTTTAAAAGATGTCAGTAAGAATAAGGAGTTAACAATCTTAACTGTTTCTATTGCTATGACAGCAGCCTCCAAAATGATATAGTTGTTGTACAACTTAGCATTATATTTTTTCGTACGGTAAACATGTCGAGTTTTGAGCCAAATAAAGAGTATTTTCGGAACTTCCCAGAATTGGCCACCTATCATCAAATTTTTCAATATCGAGTTTTTTGTTTCTTCTGTACCGAAAAGTTTGACGATATACACCGAAAATTTACGATCTCTTCTTTCAGCTCAAATTACAAATTCTGGAAGTAGTACTCCAATTATCAAAATAAATTTTGCTTTTCCTTGCTTAAGGTAGCGATACAGATAAACGAATTTAAAATAAAAAAAAAAAAAATTTCTATTGAGAAAATTATATGTAGTTGGAGCTCGGAGCGGAGTCGGAGCTATACTTAAGAGGTCGGAGTGGAGCTGGAGTGGAGCAACCCCAAAATTTGGATGCTCCAAAGCCCTGGTTAAAAGATTTCCATTCATTTGATAGTTGTGAAAAAATCACTCAAGTGATTTTTTCGAATAAATAAAATAAATCTTTTGGTATTAGCGAAATATGCCAACGATTTTTTTTCTGTAAGCGAAATGTGCGAATAAATGAATTCGGCCGCAGAAATCGTACGATCATAAAATTTCAATAGTTGAAATCACTCGATATTTTTTATCACTACCAACTAATTCGAATAAATGAATGAATGAAAATAATCGTTCGATCGTTAAAATCACTCGATAGTTTTAAGCACTACTACTAGTTCGAATGAATGAATCAATGAAAAAAATCATTCGATAGTCAAAATCATTTAGTTACCACTATCGATAGTGGAAATCACTCGATGGTTCCCATCACTACCTAAAACAAAGTGTTAACACGACTCGTGCCTATTGGTTGAGTCTCTGTACGGAGTTTCTCCGATAAAAAATTACTTCGGAGTTAAACAATATGCCTTACCATGGAAGGCACAGTTCTGTGGCCAGCATTCAGTTTTTCCGCATCGGCAGGAAAATACCCTACCAAGAAGTGGTTGTTGAGTACGAAAAGTAAGTGAACAAATACCCAAAATTGGCAACAACCAAGGCACCATCGATAAGTACCGAGAGGCATCGCAGCGATGTAGGTCAGGATGAACTAGAGAGAACATTCTTTGACGAAACCACCAACAGTGGTAAGAAGTTATTGCATAAATGGGGAGAGATTGAACACCTTCTTCTCTATCTGGAGGCATCTCCATTCGGCTACGGCTCTTCTGAGATTTTTCATAACTATAGGGTGCTGGAGAATGTTGACAATAAAATGCGGTTTAATATAAGGCACGCTAAACAAAAAATGTTCCGGCTATCCAAAAACTATGACCAAGCAGTCGAACTGGAAAATGCCTGCAAGCTGCTCGAAAACGCCAAAGCCATCAGATGCCAATGCTTAAGGTCGAGTAAATTAATCTTCAGCATTCAAAAAATGCCGCGGATAATCTCACCGTCTTGCTAGGTGGGGAAGATGCATGTATGCATCAGTATCGTGCAGGAACCTTGGGTCTCAGAGGAACTGGTATCATGGGGCTCAAACTGAATAATTGCATAAGTCTTTACACTAGAAGAGCACGTTAGAATGCCAAAGTGGTCAGTGTTCCTTCGGTGTCTTTAAAAGGTATAGTGAATTCTTCCAAGTCTAATGCACAACAATTGTTAAAGGTCAATAATCGTGACTTGCCAGTAATAAGAAAAAAACTGTAAAGTTGTATTTATTTTTATGCTAAATTTATTTTGTGACAAAATATTTCCAATTTACATTATTGAAAAATTTTACATTGCAAACTTGTGTGGATTGGGCGTATACAATGACGCCCTTCCGCTTTATACGCCTAATGAAGCGATCAATTTGAATTTGTTGTTAACACACACACACACACACACACATATAAACATTCAAACATAACGATTACGTAGGAAGTAAAGGCGGAATCAGGAATTTAATATTGCAATTTTTCATTAATTAAAAAACTTACTAAATAAATTGTTGCAACACTTTTGCACATTTTTGAGCATTTTATAGCATGCAACAAATTCATATCTATTTCTGCTTGCTTTCTTTCTTGGGCGTTTTGACTCAATGCTTATATATATATATGTATGTGTGTAGTTTTTGCATTTAGCGCGAAAAATACTTCATGATTTGATAATACCAGAAAAATTAAAAAAAAGGAATGAAAACTTGTAGTTAGTTGAAAATCAAAGTTGGAAGGAAACACGTTTTGTTGGAAACAAGTCCATGAATACCAAAGCCGCCATCATTTCAACTTCATACTAACATTTAGATCTAATTTACTACGCTTCTTTAAACTCAAAGTAGAAGTAAACGAAGAAGAAGAGAAGAAGCAGCAGCAGCAATATCAACAACAGTAGAATAAGAGGTGGAAAAACCGATTATGTTTGCCTGCGATAAAAGTGATTAAAGCGACAGCAACAAAAACAACAGCAACAGCAAATAGCAACAAAAACCAAAACAAGTGCGCCACGTTAGTCTTCTTTTTATCCATAAAGGTGTCCAGTTTGGTTCGTTTTACCATTATAAATGTGTCTGCATGTTGTCCAACACTTTTAGGCCAAAATATATAAGTACTATATTTAAGTATATATATAGTATATATACATTTATTCATATACACATACTAAATACCTATATAGTATAGCAATTCTTTATAAAACATTTAGCTTAGAAACCAGATTTAAAACATTGGGTCAACTCTAAACGTAACACATTTGTGTCACTATCATTATAAGCAATTGTTGCCACGTTACTATCTGCGAATCGTGTTGGCTGAGGAGGTGGAACAGTAGTAGTTAGAAGCGACTAGCTATAATAGTTTTGGAACTCCTTATCATATTTTATTTACCTAACTACAACTTGATAAAGATTCGTTTATTAAGTTATTATTATTTATGCATACAAATGCAGATAGGCAGTTGGAAGAGAAATCTTGACATACAGGTAATTTTTATGAAGTTTTATAAGATTATGGTTGATGTTATTTTTTTATTCAAGGTAATGCAGGAAAATATTTGAAATACTTCGTATTGCATCGATGGGCAATGGTAATATAAATGTAACTGTAGTATTGTAGGTTTCAAGATTGCTTAAGTTAAGCAACGCCGATCAAAATTAGAAACAATTCAAGTTTTTGAACACGACAACACCTCTTGACTGACAATAATTTAGGTGTATCTAATTCCGAATATGTAACCTGTGCGGATCCAAGGGGAGTTTGGGGTTAAAGCCCTTCTTTGCAGATGAAAATCTCATAAATTTTGATCGTTGGTCATGAATGCAAAAGAAAAAAAAAGTTTAGGGGGAGAAAAAAATCAAACCTTCAGAAGTAAAAATTGCCATTAGGATTCGGCATAAAACTGCAGGTTCCTTCCATTTGTGTTCAACTATAACTCACACATCATAAATGGATGTGAAAGGTTGTTGTGTCATAAAAGAAAAGGAAGATGCAGGATGCTATTACCAATCGCTGGAAAGAAAGATGACGAGATTGGTCGATTGATCGTTCCACCGCCTACATAACGTTGTTTGGTAAAAGTGTGTTTTTTTTTGGAATCACAGACGATATGATGAAATTTTGTGTGCACTTATTTTCATTACAAATCGTCTGGTAGTTTTTTTGTCTAATATGTTAACTTGACTAAAATTAGTTGTATTCTTCACAAGAAATGATGATAGATAGGCGGCTAGATAGACACGCATGCCTAAAACAACTCAATTATTGGTCCTGAACGAAAATATTCATACCTGCACTCACTGGCGGATCCAGCGTGGGCTTTGTAATACAAAAACCGGTGATTTTTGACACATGAATCGCGATTCACAGAACTAGCCTACAGTCTTTGAAAAACAAATAGTTCTAGTGCTTCTACAATAATCTTGCAATCAGTAATTGGCAGGCTAAAGCACCCCCCTCCCCCTACCACCCCAGCCCAACGGCTGGGATCCGCTAGTGCATGCACTTAAGATGAATAGCAGGAGATTTAGAGAAAGTTGTATATATGCTCACGCGATCTCCGGCTAGGTCGTAAAAGTTGTTCGAACGTTTTTGGGCAGGTGGGCATGACACATCCCGTACAAACGAATAAAAGTTTGCGTAGAAAGAAGTTATTGCATGTCAATCAGGGGCGGCAGATAATGTAGATGTGGTGATAGCTATACCCACATCATAAATTCCGAGTGGGTAAAACTGCAAAGTCGATGGAAGCAGTTATTGAAGTATTGACCGCTTCTCGTTATTCAAAATTTCAAGAAAATTGGCGAAAAATCGTTGAAACTATTGTTGACCGTGAACTTGGAAAACTTCAAACTCCACGTCAGCGCAAAATTCTACAACGTTTGGATCAAGGCACAAGTGAAAACTTCAAATTCAAAACATCTCAAAATTTTAATTGATCAACATACAGTATGTGCCAAAAATCGTTCGAATAAAAGAAAACTTTAAATATATTTTTATACTACCATAAAATTACAAGGAAGTTGGTTAAAATGGCAATAACATTATGAAGATTCAAAATTTAGTTCTGATATTTTCTTAAATTTTAATATTGCTAAGTGATAATACGATATGGCAAAAGTAAGCTCAATATCCAAAATGGTTTCCTTTTCTGCAAAAACTTTTAGTGAATTGGTATTTAATAGTGAAAACAAGTTCTCTACATCCATCTGGAGTATTTTTCCCCAAACTATTATTCAACAAACTCATTTATTCCTCGGTAACTTGGGGAACACGCTCTAAAATACTAATAATTTTCATTATCATTTGACAATGATTATTGGAAAATGCTTTCTCCAGCATTATGAACACATTCCAATATTTTTTTTTTTTTAATATTTTGATGTAAGCATTGTGATGTGAGATGATGAAAATATTACCGACTCAGCTTTTCTCTATAGGAACTGGTACACTTTTTAAAGGATTAGCGACTAATTTTCTAAACAAATTGTCTTCCAGCGATGCACTTATAATTACACTGCCCGTGCACAACTTCTTCTTGCAGATGTCTTAAACCCGGGAATAAGTCCATAGCAAATATGAGAATTTTTGTTCGAATTTTCGCTTTACCTATAATGTTATAGAAGGATTACTTTATTTGCAATTACAATTTATAGATTAGCAATTTATAAATAAGAAAAATGCATGAAACTTGATGCCACGCCTTTGGAAAAACCAGTTTGCAAAAAAAAGCAATTTGTTTTCTAGCTTTGTTTTTAGTGTTTTCACTTACTTATATTTGACGGTATCTTCACGCTAGTTTTCCGTCATGTGAGTAAAATATAATCGATAAAACAACCATAAATAAAAGGTTCAGATATTTTTTAGAGTATGCAAAAAGTGATTGCAACCCACCGCATAAAAGAATGCGCTTCCATTTTGTGCGCATCTAAAGTGTATAAATTATATAAAGTAAATTATAAAGTATATTAAGTATATAAACTAAGAATCTTTTTTGTACTTCCGGACAAAAAATGGGCCTGTAATATTATCTTCGAATAAAGGGACCAGTGACTGTGAAATTTAACCTGACATTTTTAACTCGACTAAGTTCTATTTGTGCATTCCAATTATATCGGATACGAACGAAGGAACTTTTTCGATAACTGGAAATGCTGTCATGCCCCGAAGAATTTCTTTGTTACCACAAAATGTGCACTTTCTCACATTTCTTTACCAAAATAGGCGTTTTATAAAAGATATTAAAATCATTAATTTGTTTCTTTATAAAAAACATTTTTTTCAATTTTTTTATTTTCTTTTTTTCAACTTTACAATAAATTAGTTTTCCTAATTTCTAAAATATCTTAGAATATCGTCAAATCGAAAATTACCAGATTAGAAAAGTTTCTACTCATTTAGATGAGCACAAGAGAAAACTTTTTTTAAAACTTATAATATCTTCGGGTCTTGAAAGCTTCGAAATTTTGACCATAAATCCGATTTTTCAAATTTTTTCAGTTAATTATTTTTTTTTTTAATCAAACGACGCGTTAATCGGACAGTCTAATGCGTTGAATGCGGAGCCTTTTCTGTTAGCGTTCGATTTCGCAGAACCACTAATGGAAACAAAAGTTTTTGTTTAGATTTTCGAGGAGTCTCTGAAAAATTTCACTGGGCTTGAAAAGTTAAAGTTATCCGGTTAATTGGGATATTAGATTAATCGAATAACATTAGTGCATTACCAAGGGTAGACAGTGTTAATAAAAACCAACAAATGTCATTTACCAATTTTCTTCTTTTCTGGTTTTTCTTTGCAAATATGAGATCCGCCATTGAACGTCGCTTCAGGATATAATTCATACTCTAGCTGTTGGGCTTTGGAAGCTGCACCAGCACCAGTCGTTGCACGTTTTGGGAAGGCCCCATTGCGTAGGCAGTTCCTGTACAGCTCTAAGAAAGACAACGGGTCGCGATTTATCGCCCACTTAATTACTTCTTTGGAAAAGCCATCGAGTCCTTGTTGTTACCAAAAACGTTCGTTTAGGGTTTCACTTTCCAACCTCTTACTTAGAATTCTTTTACTCTTTCACTTTGATATCCGAACTTGATTGCTTTTGAATTGATGCATTTCTGATTCGTTATTCGGACTACATTAAGGATAAAGCTCTGGTTGAAATTTCTTACTCTCCGTGTACCGATCACTGCTTTTGGAAGCGTATAAAATGAGCTTCAGTGTACGAAAAAGTAAACGCGCTTCAACGCTTTCTAAGATGTGCATGGAAATCAATTCTAATGCTCATTCTAATGCTGCTGCTGGTTAACTTTAACTTTTACAGTTCATGTACAATCATTTTTTCTTCGCTGCTATGCGAAACTGTTACGCAACACGCATATTGCTGCCAAAGTACAAGCATCAAATTGCAACAGCAGCAAAAAAATATGTTTATCTTTTGTATAATATCGGGAATAATAAGTAAGTGTACAAACAAACACACACACACACCACACATATGCGCTGAAGATTAATATTAGTGACAATATCAACATTAAGTAGTATAACTAACGGACAAAATAGAATTAATATAAATTTAGAACATAACATTGGCGCTATAAGCTTCCTGTGAATGTTGCATGCGTGCTGCCAAAGAAGAGTAATAACATATTTACATGGAACCTACACACACACACACAAACATTCAAACATAAACACATGCAAACCTGGCTCAGTTTTATTATTATTTTCTATCGCTACTTTAAACAATGTAATTCTCATGTAGATAAGGCAACAAAATTGAGATTAATTATGATTAATTAAATAAGTGGAAAAATTACTGCCTAAGAAGCAGAAACAGAGAAACGTAGAAAAGGCAAACGAAGAAGTTAACCAAAGAAGTATGCACGTTCCTTAGTAGAAATAGAAGAGTATAGTTATGCTAAAGATTGCGAAAAAACAATCAGCAACAACAACAGCCTGAAACAATATAAAACGATTTCGAATACCAATAAGTTTTTTTTTTTTTTTTGGTATAACAAATAGAAATGAAAAAAATCCAGCTAAAAAACGCCCATCATTTGTCCATTTGCCTGCTGGTGTACGTCGATGCCAGACATTCTAATGGTGGTTGCAACATGTTGTTTGCTGTTTGCAACCTACAATTGCCACACTATTAGCCACGCTAAGTAAACTACACACAATACATAGAAAATTGCAAGTAAGTAGGTAGCTATCTACCTATGCAATAATAGTTAGGGGGAGGGAATAAGTTCATACGTATTTCATTGGTAAAAGAAGAAGGTTTCGTAGGTCACGTTTTCGGCACGAGCGCGTGATAGTGCAGACTTGTGTACAAAGAGACAATAACAACTGCAACAGCAAAAGGAACAGAAAAAATTGGCAATAATTCTGCACCTGATCGAATGCTTTTTTATTGCTAGTGGGCAACACTAAGTAACAGAAAGTATTAACATTGTTTATAAAATTGAATGCTTGAAAGTTTGAGTACGACCTTAAAAAATTCTCTTATATTAATGAATAATTTACCATAAAACGGAAGCTAATTTTGAGTACCTGAGATTACCACAATACAACAACAACATCATTGAATTAAAGCAATTTACATGTGGTCAAGTACGTAGGATGATAAAAAGATTAAAATTTAAAGATTTTTAGGAGAGCGTAATTATAAAAAAGTTTTGGTAAATCAACTAAATATTTTTGCTAAAATTTCAGTTTTAGAATGGCGTCAGTGATATTTTTGTTTTGGTAATGGTTTGGTGGTATGCTTTTCACCTCCGGTCTTAAACTAGTCAGTAGGCAGGTCATGCGCAATTACAGGCTTATTGTTTTTCATCTGAGCGATGGCTGTTAAGACCTCGTCATAGTTGGGTGACGGTACATTAACGTCGGTACATTAACGGATTAGTGTTTCTAAAAAATCTTCGCCAGTGGCGGGATTATCGCCATCAATTCCATTCCTCCAAAACCTCATCATATCCTGGTAATCTGTTGGCAGATTGCCTTCTTCGTCCTTGCAGGAAGAACTCGTGGTCTTCAAAACATTACAATCAGCTCGATATCATCGCGTCTTTCTGCCTCGGTTTTATTACTCTTGAAAATATGTTTATGACTACACCAAGATTTATTATTATATGCACATCCAAAAGTAAGATTCGGCTGTTTCCTTCATTTTAATCTCCACCATTCTATGCGTTACATTAATGTTTCAATACTTCCGCCTACAGAAAAGCCTGCATTCACTAGTACGCCTACCTATGAAGATCATGTAACTTGAGAATTAATTAATGAAAATTCCTTTTTCGAATTCGATTTTCAATTCCAATTCAAACTTGCATTCCCGATAATTTTCCTTGCGCAAATATTGCATCAATTGCAATGTAATATGATACGTTGAATTGTATTGTATACAATATCTTAGAATACTTAATTACGAAATTAAAATCTGCATTTTTATTAAAACTTTGGCCCTTGGACTAGTGCAATTATCTAAAACTATACATGCTTTTGACAAATATTTATATGCATTTTTTGTAATTATTTTGTATATTTCATAGTCCAATAGCAGTGTCATTATTGTGCCATCATCATTATCAATAGCATCATCATAATTTTAATCATCATTTGAGCATAAGCATTTGAATCAAAGCCGTCATGATTATCCTAGTCCTGAATGATACTTGTTTGGTATTATCAGCTTCAAATCGACAAAGTCCAATACTAAAGCGTAACAGATGCTGGCTGGTATCTATTGACATTCTTTGCTACTTTCTGGTCACTACTTTCTGATTGGTATTGCCAAACACACACACACACACACAATCAGCGTAACAACCAAACAAAAAAACAAATAAACAGCAAAATGCGATTCTGATGATGACTTGTTGTTTGAAATCTCAAGTTTCCTGTGTCAGCGTCATCGTGTAGCATTGTCGTCGTTGTCGTCGTCATTGTCGTCCTCATCATCGTTATCATAGTTGTCGTTGCTATTTGCAGTTACTGTCCAATTTGTGTAGTGGATATCAAGTTGTTGTTGGTGTTGCTGCTTTAACTGCCGCGTAATTCTTGACCAGTTCAAGTTTTGTCACTGTGGCATTTAATGTTACTGTTGCAGCGATGGAGGCCGCGGCTTCTGGTTCAATGTGTCCACCGCCGTCCATCGTCCAATGTTGTGTCATCATTTTTTTCTTGTTGCTTCTTTTTTTCTGTTATGTTTGTGTTGCATCTTTGGTTTTTCCAATTCGCCACATGAACATCATGAATGTCAACATGAAATGTGGCAGAACAGAAAGCCCATAGCCAAAACAACTGATGTCAATGCGTATACACACACACACACATATACTTACATATGTATGTATCCACAAATGTATGTATCTTTAGGATTGAGATTATGTAACGGTGATTATAAATATATATTTATTTTTTATATAAATGTTCTTCTTCTCTATCTCTCTCTTTTTTTCTATTACAAACATTTTTTGTGTGTGTGTTTTTTTTTGCAGCAGCAACATTTTAATGCGTTTGTTGCACGCAGCGCGCGCTATTAATCAATCTGACTTTTTTCTGTTTGATTTGGAAAAAAAATTGCCATAAATTGCATAAAATTACAATAAATACAATTGAATATGAAGTTTTTTCTTGCTTCATGACCTTGCATCACATGCCACACATAAAAAAAAATAAATTAATTTTTTTTTTATTATCCGCAAATGTACCAAAATGTATCGAAAATGTTCCTTTGACAGCAATATTGTTGCTCTGTTTTTTTTTTTGTTTTTTTGATAACTACATATTTATTTTCTTTGTTTGTTCTTCTTCTTTTTTTCTATAATATGATACACATTCGTTGTTGTATTTATAAATAATGCGCTCGATCAATACCAGATTGCTGTGTTGTTCTACTATAAGGCTCAGATACTCGTATACTGCAGATGCATCTGTATGTGAGTGTGTGTGTGTATGAAGCTACGTGATGCAACTTAACTAACGGTGTTTGCAAATGCATCAGGCTATTATTTCTCATGAGAAATGTTGTCGAGTTGCAGTAAGTAAAGTGGTCGGTAGATCGTCCACGCTGTTGGACAGCAACAGCAACCGCAACAACAACTAAACAGGTTGGCAAAGTATTCCACATTGTTTGGTCACTACTACTGCATACTACTATTATTTTTGTTGTTTTCTTTTTCGTTGCACATATCGAAGTAGTTTATATTGGTCACTATCAAAGTGGACATATGAATTTGATAGACATTAATTTTTTATATTTTTTTATCTTTTTTTCTAATTGAAATTATATATTTATTATACTTATGTTGTTAAATAAGAGTAGCAGCAACAGATCGAAAGGGATTAAAATCAGCCTACATTAGTGTTAGTCTATACTTTTATTCTGAACTTTCCAATTCATTCTTTCTCATCAGCTTTACAATAAAACAGTTCTCGGTATTGTATATTTGATTTATTCTGTCTTGCGGATGTCCTTTGTCAAATTATCTCGGTCGGGCTTACCAAACCAAGCTAGTGCAAGAACTGAAATCGCTTGACCATCGTGTGCGTTGCACAGTGGTTTGACTCGAAGCATAGTGGGTAAAAAATAAAAGGAATAATCTCGGCATAACGATTTTTAGCGTGAGTCGCCGTTGGGTCGATGAAAATATTAAAGTTTTAAAATGAGCGTGATCGGTGAACTGCAACGCCTATATCCCATATAACGGAAAAACTGAAATAGCTCTAAAAATCGTTGCAACATAAAAGATGGCGGGATTGATTAGCAGCCACGTCCACTATCCTATAAAAATGTACGAAACATATGAAGAATTATTTGAACTCAACAAATTTTTGCGTTAGGCTCTTTAGGTGAAAAAATATTTAGAAGAACTATGAAAATGAGCGTGATCGGTCAACTGTCACGCGTACCTTTCATTCAACACGCCTTGCCCATTTCTTACACAAATGAATCTTTTGAAAATTATTTGCAGTTGTGTAGAAAGTTGACACGCTATTTACTAATATAAGTATTGGAAAAACTTGAATTTTCCACGTAGAAAAATTGTTCAGTTTTAGACGGTGCCCTTGCTCAGTTTTTGCTGTCTTTGATGAGTGCCTGTCGAACGAAAATTAGGTTCGTAATGGAACTTTTTCCCTCATGAGGTTAATATGTCTAGGCCCTAACAAGGCGTTGCTGGATGCTGTTCACATTTAAATTATTTTTATAATTCAAGATATTTCAAACTGCATGCATCCGGTTTGGGTCAAGGCTGACATTTGTATAAATTTACAGTTGTGTTCACTGTTTCATGCCATTACCCTCAAGATGGCACTTTTTGTTATATATTGGCTATAATGGACGCCGCTACTGCATTTGTGCTCTTTATTCAGTCGAATGGCGATATGCATTAGGAATTATTTTCATATGATACAGCTTTTTTGGCTATTGGCTGTATTTGGAAAGTTTTAAATAACATGAAAAGTGATTTTAAAAGAAAGGCGTACGGTCATGCTCTTGCCGGGAATTGAACCCGGGGCCCCTGAGATGATAGTCAAGCACGCTGCCACTAGACCATCGAGGCGGTGCTTTTAGAAGTGTATTTATTCCAAATGCCCGACATTCTTGTCTCCCTCTTTTTTCATAGATGTTTTTAGCCTTTGGTTCGTTTTTTCTTCTGTCATTTGGAATGCCAAACTTAGCACATTAATGCATGATGCAACTTTTTTTCCTCGGTGAATCGATTTTATTTTAATGAGGTTGAATCTTGAAAAACACGACCAAAAAGTTTAAATGTAAGCTTTGAAACAAAATTCTGGTTTTCTAGTAACAAATACTTTCTTACCATGAATGCATTTAGCTACTTTGCTGTCAGGAAGAACAGTTGTGTTTTGCTTTTTTTTTGCCAGTTTTTGCTTTTTTTTGACAGCTGTGAATTTGAAATTCAATAAATTATTGTACTTAACCCTTTTTGATGCACATTTACATCGTCTGAAAATAGTCTCACAGAAAGATATTTTTCTGTTTTTCAAATTAGAAAGTAGGTGACTTTTTTCAGAAAAGATAATTTTTCTTAAACTCATTTCAAAGAAAGGGGCAATGACAACTATCGTACAGTAACAGTTATTTTTAACTCGAAAGCATGTTTTGCAAAAATTTTGAACCACAAACTGAAAATAAGGTTTTTTACTTTCGAGTTTTTATATAACAAACATAGTAACAAATAAGTAAGTATGTTTTTAGTTGAAATCGGACGTATTGCGCATTTAAGGGTTAAGTATAAAGTATTTATGCCATTGCCAGCTAAGATGTGGTGTTTATTTTTGGTTTTTGATTTTCGAGCTTGCCGAGATATGAACCCGGGGACTTCTGCGTAGCAGTTCAACACACTTACCACTTGTCTATGGTAACCACAACAATTGTTTATATTTCTCTTCAAAAAAATTAATTTTTTGATTAGCTTTTGCTAGCGGCTTTCCAACTAAAACGTCCCTAGTTTTCATAACCATTGTTTTCCTAATGAGGAATTATTCAACTACAGGAAAGGTTTACAAGTCTAGTTTACCCCCGACATAAACTTACCAGGCCTCCTCTCAACTAGACAAAAAATAGACAGGCGGGTTACTTTTAAAACTTTAGATTCAAGGAGAGAATATTTTTTCTTAATAATATGTGATGTCTCTATAATACGATTACAACTAATATTTCGAGCATTTCTTTATATGACAGTTTAAATTTTCCATATTACAAAATTGTTTAAGAAACTGACTTAATTGCATTTACTTTTCACTTTATTTAATTACTAGCTGGGCGGGGTCCCAGCAAAGCTTAGATAATGCTTAAGTCCAAATAAATTAAAGAATTTCTTTTGATTTGGTTCGTGAAGATCTGGCAGTGATACCTTACTTTTAGAACAGTAGAGTTCAGTTGCTGCATTGCTCCATTTTTTTGTTTTGCAATGACTACAAACTGTGCTCAAACCACCAATTTGTAATTCTTAAAGTTTGTGAAATTGATTTCAGAGTGATAAAATAAACACAACTTGGAAAGGAGAAAGACGGTAACGGTATTGCTCGTTCTTGTCTACGTCTTGAAATATCCGAAATATTCTGGCATTAAGTGTTTTTTATTTTTTTTTTAATTTTCTATTGCGTAATAGAGAAAGAGATTACAGAGATAGTTATTTTCTCTACCGTACCGCGCGAATATGGTATAAGCTCCCTCCAATAGTTTTTCTTGACTTTTACGACCTTTCCAAATTCAACAAGCGTTCGCAACTAATTCTCCCTCTTTCCTCCTACCACTAACCCTCTTCCTTCCTCAATCAAATCAATGCTCTACATTCATAGGGGAGCCCTCCTAAGTATTAATCGCTTAGTAAAAAAAAAAATTATTACTGATAATTCCAGAAACTCTTTAGCATTACCAATATGGAAAATCTTGGCTGGCGGCCCTTAACAAGAAAGAATACACTATTGGTATTTTTATTGATATTGAGGAACTTTTGACAACGCGACTTTTAACAGCATGTGCAATGCAGCTGGTGGATCCGGTTCTTATTAGCTGGATACGCTCAATGCTGTCACATAGACTTATAATGGTTTAAGCTCATTGTAGCCAATCCATGACTTGCGGCGTAAATAGAGCATCTCTCCAAGGTGGCGTACTCTCTCCACTGCTGTGGTGTCTACTGGTTTACTCTCTGCTTGATTCCCTAAATGAGTCGGGTAGCTACACACAGGCCCATGCCAATGATGTTGCCTGCTTAATCACTGGCCAATCAGTATGGTATGTTTACAGGAATGCTCAAACTGCTCTGAATATACTTAACTATTGTTGTTGTTCTCATACTGAGCTAAAGGTATCCAAGGCACTGTCAGCTTTTTGTCAATGTACGGCTATTTTTTGCAAAACATGGGTATATCACCTTATAAAGTCCTATGGCTCTATATGGCTATGATTAGATCCATCATCACTTGTGCATTCACAGTCTGGTCGAGCAGACTTATTGTTAGGAATCTCTTGCCAAGATTCAAAGGACTGTGGCATTGTTCAACTTACCACTCCTTGATATTTTTGTTAAAGGAAGGCTGTCAAAGCCATTTGTAGGCTTCAACGGGATGGGCATTGGTATAACACTTGCTGCGATATTGGTGATATTGTTGAAGATATGAAGATATTGATTTGGACCTGACAGTTCTCTCAATGCCAACGATTCCAGTTTCAAAACAGCGCTATGCAATCTAAATTCCAAAAGTCCTAATCTGACTTTTGCCGGGATCTGGATCTCAAGTTGATTGTAAGCGAGCTTTTACTGACGGCTCCACAACAGAATACGGTTCGGATTCTGAGGTTTTCATTGAAAATGTTGGAGAGCACCTTCACTTCTCTGTTGTGTTGCATGCTACTGTTTTTCTGCAATCATCAAGGCAGTGGGCCATTGGTCATTGATAGTGGTTGGAGAGAAAGGAGCATTTGTGTACAACTACATCTCAATTCAATTCAATTTATTATTATTATTAACAAGAATACATTATAAGACAATTCATTAAGAGGTAGGTACATAGGTTTCACTTAGTTAATAATAATTGACTTACATTTTGTAGCTCTAAGAACTAGTGGCGAGTGTTAAGTATATATGCAGACATTGATCTTAAACAATACATGGGGTCAAATACACAATCTAAACTGGTTATGCATTTTAAATCCAGGCTTGATTGCGTTGGAAAACAAAATAATTTTCTGTTGATATTGGTTCCTGGACACTCACGAATCTCAGGAATTCTGCTGGTTCGGTAACTGGTTTCTTTGGTACAGAACCTGTGCTCTCTTTGTCGTCTATAACCATCAAGAGCGCCAGTGATGAGTGGGTCGATTTGACCTACAATCGTAAATAGGAGGAACTGAGGGGCTTTAGACAGACAAAGTCCATGTTACCTGTTATCTGAAAGCGTCTACAGACTTTCTGTTATCACATAACAGAAAGAGCTGGTAGGCTAGGACTATACACAGGTCAATTCTCTTAAGCCAAACATTTGAATATGATTGGCCTGGGAGCTAGTGCCTTCTGTGCTGCCTGTGGTTCGGAGGACAAATGTGAAGAGACTGCAGATCACTTTCTTACTAGCTGCCTCGATTTCTGTCGAACCAGAGTGCGAATATTTGACACTAGAGTGTTGAAAGACGAACACCTGAGCTGTTTGACACCGCAGGATCTGCTCTGGCTTATTCGTAAATTTGGTAGATTTAGAGAATAGCAAAAGAAAACACAGGATATTGTGCAATGGATGTAAAACTTGATTGAGTGCTGTATTCTTAAACACTTCTTTAAGTATATTATCTTTTAGATAACACTAGCTTACAAGAAATTCCTCATAGAACCAAAACCCACTTTTTAAGTTTTAGAATCCATTCAACCTCATATACATTGTTTTTATGTAAGCCTTTTCCGGCTTTTCATATTTATTTTGAAAACTGGACCTGACCCAGAAAACCCAGGCTAAGTTCGTTTTGGTTCTATGAGGAACAAATTTGTCAAATTTTGTAAACTAGTGTAATCATAAAAAATATTTCGTTAATATTTTCTGTTATGATTATAAATTTCCAAAGAAAATATGTTGACACATTCTAACGCCAAAGAATTTATTAAACAAAATTACAGTTGCATTTTGTATTTCGACATTAGAATGAACATAGCAGAAGGAATGTAAAGTAAGAAAAATTATAAGATAATAAGAACAACAACAAAGAACACGAAAATGGGGAAAAAACTAAATCAAAAAAGAGTGGAAAACTAAATAAATAAATAAATATATTTACTTAAGTTGCTTTGATTTGTGTGGCAACAGTAACTAGAACGGACACTGGTGGCAGCACGTCGTCAATAATCAACATCAACAGCAAATTGCAACAGGCAACAATAACAACATTAGCAACAACTTATTGCCAGCATCATCAATATCATTATTATCATCATTATTGTTATTGTAATTTTGTAGTAAATCATTGGTTGGCAACAACTTACAACAACTAACTGGCAAACTAAAAGCAGATGCTCTGCTTCGACTTCAAGTGCCTTGTGTTTTTGTTGTTGCTGCGGTGCTGTTTGTCTGTCTGTCTCATATTTAAAAAATTCCAATAAAAGTGGTTCAATCTTACATTGGCAATTGGAAAATAGATTTTTTAAATAAGTTATTGCGAAAAAAAATGTCGCATTTAAAATAATAATACACACACACACACACTCGCATACACACTCACAATTCATTCTCACATTCTTCATGGATATAGATATTTAAAAAAGGAAGTCTTAGACATTTTAGTTCAAATTAAATAAATAAATAGAAAAAGAGATTAACACTAAAGAAATAAAGATTCTAATGAATTGATCGATGCTTGATTTAGTTAATATGAAAGTAAAGCGGATGCATTTATTCATTTATGGATTTCATTTTTTTACACTCATTCGTAATAAATATATATATCTGAATTATTATTTTACTCAAAGATAAAAACAAAGAAATAAAGAAACAAACTTAAAACCTCATTCTTTTTTCACCATATATTATTACTTTTATATATACGGAAATAGAGGAAAAGAGAAAAGAAAAGTCTTTAGTATCTAAATTCCATTTTTATTACACTCTTTTTCATGCCGCTTTTGTTCCTAAATCGATAGTTAATTTGTTAATACCTAGCAATCTTATATGCCTGTGTGTGTGAGAGTGTGTGTGTTTGCATGTTCATGCCGGTCTCAAATATATATATATATATATATTTAGTGGCCGCCGCTTTGTGCTTCAGCTTTATACGAACTAATCTGCTAACAGCTACCCACTTCGCCACATCTAATGGCCCATTTTGAATTGCATACCACGCGGACTCATGCATAATTGTGAAGATCAACGCTTGCTGGCAACAGTGCGAGTAGCATCGAATTATGTGATTGTAGGCAATTAAGCGAGTGAAATTCATTTGGCGAGAATATTATGGATTATGCATATCTCGTATTCGGTCGTAAATGCGTGCATACAAACACACCGACTGTTAGCTTCAGCATGCACATCGACACTACTTCGTAATGGGGGGAAACTCTCACCTCTGTAATGATTTTCATTTCTTTGATGATCGTAATAAAGTAAAAGTTTTCAAATTAACGATATCAATTTTAATTTTTATTAGTTTAAAACTATTTACAATTATACCTACTCATAAATATATTTCAAGATTATATATATGTATATCTGTAATGATTAGAAAGATTTCATTATACGCATACTAATACTGCTACTATTATGGCACAACAGCCCATGTAGGGCCTACATCGAGCTTTTCGCATCCATTTATGTTGTGTGAGTTATATGGATTTCAATTTCATCTGTGAGCTTTCATTTTTCTCCGAGCTTATTATTTGCATTCAAACTTGTGCATCAGCATATTCGATGAGCGTATCATCTTCAGGAAGATCGAGTTTTAAAATCCCAAATTTCCTCAGTTTTCCACTAGTTACAAGAAGCACCAATCGTTGACGTTACCATGGGTCGGAAAATACCGCCTCTTTCAAGCCGATGTGAAAAAGCTTCGTATTGATCGCTGTTTTAATCACAATGTTGGAAATTCTATATAGCCCCGGGCCGTGTTATCGACGATTCTTCGCTGTGTTGCAAATACCCCACTGATAGTGGCTTATAAAGAAGCGTGTTGGTTTCGATGCGGGGCGAAATGTTCTTGTGGCGGGAAAAAGGGGCTACAACGGTACACGCATTAGCGCAGGGTAAAACAATAATGAACAAATTCGGAGGCTCGTAATTTCATAAAGGCCCATACCTATAAATGTTCTCAAACAGTAAATGCAAATAGAATCTCTAAGCTCGGACTAGATCATGACTAGATTGAAAATGTGGTATCAAGACTTTATCAATGTTTCATATGATGCACCTGAATGTGAGTAGTAGCTTTTTGTTTGACATGAACGGAGAAAGTTAAAATAACTGAAAACAATTTTCTTATCTCGAAAGCTTGCCATTGTCGGTTGAAAAGGGAAGTAATTTACTTCATACATAGCTATGTATGCCTATTGAAGTTTTCTTTTTATCTGATCAGAAGTTTGAATTTGAACAATGACAATTATATTGTGACTTAATTCCATTTATTCATGAGCTAAATCCAATTATACAATCTTAGAAATAAGTAATTCTTAAAAAACAGGTTGATTAAAAAATCGCGATAAGAACTTAACACTTTCAAGTTCTCATATTTTCCACGCAATTATGACTGCAGAGGTGCTCAATGTAAAAAGAATTAACACAACAAGCTGGCTTCTGAAAAAAGAATATAAAAATGGGAAGTTACGCATTACTTAATAATTAAAAATTTTGAGATAATTAATTGCAGGAAATATTATAACAAAACGATAACAAATAGGAAAAAATGCTAGTGTGAAAATTTTTGTGTAAAAATCCAATTCAGAGCTAAGTATAACGCCAAACCCTCTTCCTATTTCTGCTTCCCCCTTTCTATCGTATAGTTAGTGTAGTGCAACAATATCTACAACTCTACATGTGTAACTACAATACAATACAATAAACATGAAATATTACATAGAAATATACAAAACTCTCACGTAAAATCAGTTGCGCCCATGTGAAAAACGTTGATCTCTAAATTTATTTAGTATTTTTATTGTTTGTTACATAATAAACTGTTAAGTGACTTTAGCCTCTACGACGAGAACAACAACAAACAACAACAGCAAAAATTTTTGTGTCTCTCATATATTCTAAAGCTAAAACTCAAGTTCAAGTTTCTCTTCGTTCCTTCGTTCTGAAGTACATATTTTTCCTCATTGTCTTCACATTGACGCCGTGTGCATAAAGTTAACTTAACCCATTGTGGACTAACTAATGCAAAAGTGGAAAGGAATTTTTTATTGGGAGTTAGTGTGACAAGCTGTACCTTTTAATTTGTGTTGTGAAAGTGATTAACAATTTCAATGTTGAAGCCATTTATGTCCAATTTGAAAACCGAAAAGCTTTTGATGACAAAGGAGGAAAATGGAAGGTTGGTGACATCGTTACTATCGACTTTTTAATGTACTGGGTGTCATACATAACTTGGCTGGCATATTTAATATTACCTTGCACGTGTAATTTATTCTGAAATAGATCATCCATTCGCAAGTTAGGCTGCTATCAAAGTCTTGAACTCCTACGTAACCAAATGTGAACTATTTTGAAAAGGTTAGGTTAGGTTGGAGTGGCAGCCTTCTGCAAGAAGGCACACTTAAGTACTATGAGGCTCATTGTGATAAATATCCTGGAAATGTCAGGAAAATTTAATAATCTTTCCTACAGAAACAAAATTTTCCTCGTTCGTGATATCGCCAAAATAGCATGATCCGGTACGTTAACCTATTATTAGTATTGGCTCAGTATTTTTGTAAGTAAGATGGCTTTGCATTTGTGACTATATTTAAATGACTGTGAATTTATGCATTGATATTGGTGGTGGTCTGAGAAATTATTCTAGCACGACATAAATCAAAAAATTTCATGTCGGGAATTCCAATGACCATTACAATTCCTTGTTTTAAAATAGTTGAATCCCCTAAGTATTTTCAATTAATGTTCATCAAAAAAGGTCAAGACACGTTGTCACGGCACCGGTAAAGTTTGTTTTTGTTTGGGCTGAATAGCAAGGTGGCGCGATGGCGTATATAACGGTATTTGATTTTTCGTTATTTCTTCAGAAATCCGTTGTGAAAAGTGGTGGTAAATTTTTAAAGTATTTTGTTGTTCGTTTGGATTTTTTCAACATTTGGTAAGTAGTGGCAGCTTTTTGAAAACTCGTTATATTTGCATTTAAGAAAACAATCTTTACATAAGCTTTTAAAAAGTGTTTTACGAGGTTTTAAGCTCCGCAGCCTTCCTAGCGGCAAATATTTCTGCCTGGAATATGCTGCAGTAAGCCTGAAGGGCTTTCTGATGTTTAGCTCAGCACAGTAAACACCAGCGCCTATCCCTTCAATCATTTTTGAGCCATCCGTGAAGGTATTAAAAGATTTGCGTTCTAGTTCTATGCCCTTACGCCAGCCTTTCTGTTCAATAACAGTTTTTATCCTCTTTCCAGAGCTCAGTTTCGGAATCACATAATCTTAATCAGATGTGTTCCGACAAATTGAGCTATGTCCCAAAGATCTATAGCATAGTTGTCCAGTAACTCGTAGTCTTTCTACCGCTTTTGCCGCCCGATTTTCTGCGAAGAGATCAATTTGATGCAAGTTCAGAATAGCTTCAAGAGCTCCCGTTGGAGTTGTTCTCATGGCTCCCGTGTTACATAGCGCAGACAGTCGCTAAACCTTTTTCAAAGGCTTGAGATACGTTTTCTTTTTAGTTCTAGTCCACCATAACAAAACACCGTATAGGTCTAACTATGGACGGGTAGCACCAATGCATAAGAAATGATGACAGACCCCAGGTGCTTCCAAGCATCTTTTTACATGCGTACAGAGCATTCACTCTCTCTTCAACATTAAGCTTCCACAGCAATTTGCTGTCCCCTAGATATTTGGTATGGGTTTTTAGAGTTAGTTTGATGTTGTTTAAAGTTGGTCTCGTCCATATAGGAATTTTGCATTTTGTCCATTTTTTTTTCTGCATTTACGTCCAACCCGACTTAGGTCGCCCAGTTTTAAGTGACCGTGAGAGTATCGCTCATAAGTCAGATGACAGTAAAAAAAACCTTGTTATTGAGTAAATTTTTTCAAATAATTTGATGCAAGGCCTTATAATTTTTTGCATTTTATCACGACTGCGTACTCAGTTTTTCTCTATTGTCTCTAGTTCTCCCACAATATGAACCTGAAGTCAGAAAGATGGGATTTTCAGGGGCTATTAAGAAATTTGTTTATTTAAACAGATGAGAGTTTGATGTACGAAGCAATGTTAAGCATAAAGAGGTAAATAAATTTGTGTATACACATTTTTTCTCCATCTCCTACCCTTTTTTTTAAAAATGGGGTTTTAATAAATAGCCGATAAAAAAATCGCTGAGAAAACTATTATACTGTCTTTGGGGAAAATATTAATTGTTAAAAATTATAGAAGGTCTTAGAACATCGGAATATCCTATGAGATATACTTTTTCCAAAATAATGCAAAAACTCACATTATGTAAGTAAATAATGGAAACGTTAGTATGTTGAGCCAACATAATTTAAAAAAAAAATGTTAACTGATTTAAAAAAAAAAAATTTGTTGGCTCTTCATGAATGGAGTCTCATGGGTCTGTAGCAGTGGTGTTACATTTATAATTTCAAATTGTTGTTTAATAAAAATAAATTGCTATTATTTTTGTTGAATTACTGTACTTACATTTGAAAAATGAAATAGAACTACTTTTTTTATTTTTTATGTTTTTACCGAAAAACACATTTATATTTAATATCAAAACAAACAAAAAGTAACAGCAATTCAATAAAGAAAATGACATAAAAAGGAACTTTTAATTTTAGCACAGTGTGTATAAAAGCGCTTAACCTTTTCTGTCACAGTCTAATATGGCTTGTGATTTTTGGGAACAAAGTTTTCAAATACCGTTATTAGGGGTAAAACTCAAGAAAAAAGTTTTAGTTTTAGGACTTTCAAGAAATATGGTATTTAAAGTTGCTAACCACCAAAAACCAAGACTAAATTATTAAATTTTATTAATCAAAATTAACACCTATACATTTCTTTCAAAGAATATAATAAAAAACTAGACGCAAACGTATAATTTAAATTTGAGGGTATGTTATGGAAACCTTAAAAGCAAGTATTGACTCTTCGGGGGCAAAGGAGAACTTTGCATGTTGTGTATTGCCAAACAGCCTGGTTCTTGAATTTTCTCATTAGAGCAAATAAAAAGCATAGTAAAACTTAATATTTCCAAATTACTGTATTTTTTATTTTTATTAATTGCTGTCGTGCTTTATACGGATATTGTGCAGTAATTACTGTACTACACGTACATCACTGGTCTGTAGTACAAGTATTTGATTTTCTAACGAAACATATATCAGCTACAGTTTCCAACCAAGCTTTGCCAACTTAACCCAAATCTAAAAACAAACTTACCCCAAATACAATATGTCAGCATTTTTTTTCACAATCACACTAAAATTTAATGCATCATGAAAACTTGAAAAACTGATTTAAATCGGATTACTAATTTTCCTTGGGGAAATGTTGAAAAATTGTCACTTTCCAAACTTTTGAAAATTTCGTAAAAAGTACATATAACTATTTGATTTTTAAATCCTTGAAATAGAGGACATCAATAACGGTTACAGATTTACCGCTACAGATTCATTCCACAATGGTATGATATTTGAATTTTAATAAAATATAAGTGCAATACTTTGAAATTTTCAATCGATCAACATAAGATTGATCTTCGATCATATTTATTTTGTATTTATCCCAAAATTTTAGAAACACTAAGTAAATGGCTTCTCCCAACATTATTTCCAGACCTTCCTTCGCCAGAAATTGTAAACATTGTACAATAGGATCTAAAATAACGTGACTTTTTAGAGTTATGGACATACCAGTGCCCATGTACATTTTCTTGAAATTATTCATAAGATCAGGAAGGTATTCTATTTTGACTCTCTTATGTAGTTCCAAAACAATTGTTCACAAAAAGATCCATGGATCGAAATCTCCAACTCTCTCATGAAAATCAACGTCATCCAATACATACATAAAAAGTATGAAATTTTATTTGGTGAAGATATTTAACCAAGAATGAGGGGCTTGATATTTTGATGGTGTAGAAGACCCCTTACTTTTTAATAAGCATACGCATAAGCATAACATAACACTTTTATCATTCCTTTAATCCATTAGCAATATTAATCCAAATTATACTCAGTAAACTCCCAAAATGTGAAGTATGGGATGTAGGTGAAGGATTCTTATTGTCACAAAAAATTTTTTTTTTGTAACAAAACACTTTTCGATAGATACCAAAAACGATAAACCTCAAATTAACAATGTGTATTATAGTCTAATCAACGTCCTTTTTCTGATTTCATGTACCGTTATCTCGAAAACCTGATTTCATGGAGCAAAAAGTACTTCAAATTGAAACTTAGCTACCTCAAAATACAGAATACATGTGAAATTGCTATTTCGTTGAAAAAAAAACTTAATTAGTCAGCACGTCTAATTTAGCCCTATACAACGTAGAAGAGTTAAACGGGGAAAAATCATTTTTCCACAAGATGTCATCTCATTCCACTTTTCCAGATGCTGTTGCAATAAAAATCGAACGATATTTTCGTTCTAGGCTCTCAAATAACTATTTTGCTTTAATCAAAGTAGTAGTGAAGGTCTTTAATGGGTTAAGATTCTACTTGAAGAGACCTCAACAAGTGGCGGCGGGGACAACCACATTAAATCACTTTTCGCGTCATTTTTTTTTTTTTTTCTAAGAGGAGGTTGTGCTGCTGTTGTCTAAGTTTTTTATTGTTATTATTATTGTTGTTGTTTTGGTCTAGTACCAAAACCACCAACACCACCATCACCGCCAACACCACCAATGCTAGTGAGCGTATATATATATAATCGTAATATGTAGACAAAGAAGAAGGTAAAATGAGGGGGAAAAAGAAGAAAACAGAAATCTAGTTGCTTTTGCTTGTTTTAGGTTTAGTCACCTGTGGTGCGGTTGCGCACTTATTATACTTATTATTGCTGTTGTTTTTGTTGTTGGGTTTGTTGTCGTTGCGCCCTACGTCAAGAAGTCGAAAGCCAATGCCATCTTTACTGACTAAATAAAGACAATGTTTGTTTGTATGTATGCATGTGGTTTATTTCAACTTTAACAACAACAACTAGAAGAAAAAGAAGAGAAGCATACTATTTACTTACAATGATATTTTCCCTGAATGTCTTCCGCATCGCATCGTATCGTATCGCATATTTTTGTATATGAATTTGAGAAATGGTTGAGTGATGGTAACACCAATAGTAACAGCAGCAGCAGCAGCAATTGTTGGTATCATATTGCCATAGAGGAGTAGCGATAGAAGTGGTGTAAGTAGAGATAGTGGTGGTAACAACAGCGGCAGCGGCAGCATTGCGGTGGCATCATTATAAGCGGCACATGTTGCGCTCCTCATTAAGAAGCGCTTTTAAGCTACATTTAAGCGTCATTTTTGTACGTATCTAATTTAATTTAAGTTGGTAGTTTTTTTTTTTATATTTTTCATTTCATTTCTTTTTGTGTTTTTTTTTTGTGTATTTTGTCTTTAGTTTGTGCACCCCATTTATGTCTATTATAGTTAAAAGATGAAGAATCACCAGCCAAATGTCAGCCCGTCAGCCCAACCCAAGTCTTTGAGAACAAGATGTTTCCATTTTTAGGTTACTGACCCATGTCGCATGTGGAAAATTCAATAATACTGTGAAAAATATGAAACACCTATTTACTACCACAACAAATTGTTCATGTTTTTTTTTGTTGTTGTTTTGTTTAGTGTTTTTTGTTGTTTTATGTCTGTCCAGTCTGTCCGTCCATTCGTACGTCGCGCGCGCGCGTCACCTTAATTCATTTACTTATTGTTTTTGTTTTGCTTGTTTTTACTACAACTATGATTTTTTTTCTATAATTACACTCATTTCATGCATGCAATGTCTGAAGAATTCCAACGAAATGCTTTTCTTCCAACTCTTTCGTTCTTCAACACTTCGTCAATGGAACTTTTCAACATGGAACAAATGTTTAAATTTCCTTTGAGAAGTTATATTCCTATCTGCTTTACAATTTTTGTATTTTTTTTTTTGTTATTTATTCTGAACAAATTAATTACCGCATTCTTTTGTTTTATCGTTGAAAATAATGGCGATGATAATGATGATGACGTTGACTTTGACTTTGGCGCTGAAAATTATGTATGATCATGATGTTGTATTGCAAAAATTCTAACATTAAATCTAACATTATTGGTGATATTTGTTACATGGTTAAGGAGGTCGACTTAAAGTTGAAATTGGCTATTAACCTTGAATACTTTAACAAGAAAATCTGTCATTTAAAAAACAGTAAAACTTTGAAAAGGCAAATAAATACGTGGATATATTTCACGAATGCAAAACAATAGGTTTGATTTAAAGGGTTCATGGATCATTGAAGTTTTCTTCTTTAATGCTGGCTTCAACTAGGAGGTTGTTGTTAAGGTGATTAAAGTGAAAAGGTAACGATTTTCTAGCTGCGTTTTAATTTGCTAATATACATGGTTATGTTCCTGTCTGCGACACAGAGCAAAATGAAAAAGGAACCGTTTCCAATCGTTTCACACACCAACCGAAATGAAAAAAAATTATATCTTAAAATTAACTTCCATCCGAAACAAAAATTTCGTTCGTTTCGTAACTAAATCCATTCGTTTTGTGAAATGAAATTCCAGTAATTCCAGCATGAAATAAATTAAATTTCAAGTCAATGGCACTGGCTTTTAGAGCTTATATTTATTTTAGTTTTATTTGTTTGTTTTTTTTTTTGCGTAAATGCAATTCTTAAGTGATTTTCCTAGAGAATTTATTTTGTTCATATTCAACAAATAATTTTTTTTTTCTAATTTCAACGAAGCTTACAATCTATCCATAATTTACATATAATATGTGGACATTTAGTAATTTTTGTGTTATTTATAAGTATAAAAACAAATGACTTTTGGTGGAGTGGATCCAATGATCACAGTCTCCTTAGATGTGACAAAATTTTTTTGTTTTTTTCTTATTTAAAATTATGACGTACATATGCAATAAATGCACGTGTAATATTAAACATTAAATAGATACATGTATAGAAATGGTTGATTAGAAATATAGAGTGAAAGAGTGATAAACTTATTTTGTGGAAAATCGAGCTGGCAAATCTTGTGGTTGAAAGCGTTTCAGTCTTCTTTGTCTGACGATTGTTAATCTGCTTGCCAGTAGGTTAGGGTGTCTGGTAAGCCGCTCTAAATATGTTGTTGTATTTTTCGTTATAACTTCCTTAACTGTTGCCATGCGAAGATCATTTCTAATGGTTGAATTTTTGACATACAGGTTTGAGTACTGCTTTGTAAACCAATAACTTGCTCTCAAAACATAGTTGCGATTTATTACCAATAAGCCAGTAGAGACTAGGACATTTCTGCCGAAGCTGTTTGAGTTTGCAACTGATGTGAGTACGCCATGTGAGCTTTTTGTCTAAATGTAATCCCAAGTACTTGGTTTATTCTACTTGAGGAAGCTCTGTATTATTTAAAAAGACAGGTGGGCATGAGCCATTTCGATTTGCCAATGTAATGTGCGCTGATTTCGTTTCATTGACCTTAATATTCCATGTTTTTAGCCATTTTTCTATTCTGTTGAGAGCAGATTGTAGACGCAACGAAGCGACGTTCGGGTGGACACTGGAAACAGAAATTGCGGTACCGTCTGCAAACGTAGCCGTGATGGTTGATTCTGTTGGACTCTTCCCTGTGGGACTCCGTCGTTGATTTGAACAGGCATAGTGATTGCGTCCCCGTATTTTACGCTGAACTTTCTTTTATCCAAGTATGGCTTTAATATTAAATAGTAATGAGCTGGAAGAGATTTTTTTGTTTTAAAGAGCAACCCATCATGCTATACCTTGTCAGAGGCTTGCGTTATATCCAAAAATGCCGCTCAGCAGAATTTTTTACTGTCTAAATCGTTTCTTATTTGATTTATCAGTCGATGTATTTGTTCAACTGTCCCGTGGTTTCGTCGAAAGCCAAACTAATGATCTGGGATTATTTTTTTTGCAGTTAGAATTGGTCCGAGCCTTTTCATGAGTGCTTTTTCAAAGACTTTAGACATAACTGGTAGCAGACTAATTGGTCTATATGACGCTGGGATACTATGATTTTTACCAGGTTTTGGAATTAGAATTATGTGTGCTAATTTCCATTGTTCTGGAAAGATGTTAGTTTTCAGAATTGAATTAAAAATTTTTGTAATGAATTGAATGCCTTTTGCAGATGGTTCTTTAAGAACTTTGCCACTGATTTGGTCATATTCTGATGCTTTTTTGGCGCTAATTTTGTTGGAGTTCAACCAACGTATCTCGTTTTTGTGGAATTTTTTAATTGGCAATTCCAATTGAAGTGGGATTTCAAGGAAATCAGTTATTTCATCATAGTGTTCCTGTGGTAGTTCAAAGGTGTGGGGTGAAAACGTATCACTAAGGTGCTTAGTCAAGGTTGAAGCCTTTTCTTCGTCTGTTCTCGCCAAATGTCCGTTTTCTTGTATAATTGGAGGAATGTGCTGTTGCGGACGTTTAAGTTTTGAGGTTGCTCGCCATAGAGAATAATTCGTGCTTATGTCTGGGGTAAGGGTTACTAAGTAGTTCTGGAATGCCTTATTTTTTAATTCTTTAAATAGAGCTTTCACCTCTTTAACGGACTTGTTGAATTTTGCTTTTAAAATATTTGATTTGTTGGAGTGTGGGATCTGTAAATTTATTTGTGTATCGAGAATTTCTGTAAAACAGTGCCAATTTGTGCGATTTGTGTAAAGTTTACGGAATGGAATGCCTTATTTTTTAATTCTTTAAATAGAGCTTTCACCTCTTTAACGGACTTGTTGAATTTTGCTTTTGAAATATTTGATTTGTTAGAGTGTGGGATCTGTAAATTTATTTGTGTATCGAGAATTTCTGTAAAACAGTGCCAATTTGTGCGATTTGTGTAAAGTTTACGTTGCTTGTTTTTGTGCAGAATTTTATATGTTGCTGTGATTATAACTGGGGAATGATCTGACGAAAACTCACAACATGAAGTGGCGTGAAATTGCTTTACATTAATACCCTTCGTGATACAGAAATCTAACAGATCTGGCATTTTTCTTCTATCGGTTGGCCAATACGTTGGCTCACCAGTTGATATGTAGTCTAAGTTAAGGTCTTGCATTGCCATAAGTAGTTGCCTACCTTTATATGTAACTGTGCGAGTGCCCCCAGTGAGAATGTTTAGTTTTTGTAATGCTGTGTTTTGGTGGACTATATATGGAAGATAGCGTTATAGGCCCAATCCAATTATCAATAATGACATTTGTTGATTGTGTGTGGTCTCCTACATATTTTTAAATTTCATGATGTTTAATGCTATTCCTAATAAATATGGCCGTACCTCCGTGAGCAATATTATCGGGATGGTTTGTATTGTATATTGTATAGTTTTGCATACTGAAAAATTTTGAATGAAATCAGTCGTGATCACTCGCTGTTTTTAAAATGAGTACAAACCGACTTGTTATACTATCCCGACTCCAAGTTAAAATAAAAATATTGAGAAATTTTATTTTTGTGTTACATTATAATTGCATTAAAATTAAAAATATAAATTACATAAATTTTTGTGTGCTTTGCCAGTTGATTAACTGACGATTAACTGAGGACTGAACGAAACAAAAAACATGGAAACGACATGGAATGGCACGAAATTCACATAGTTGCATTTTTAAAGTAATAAATAAAGTCATATGGCTGCATTTTTAATAGAGGGTTATTTTTGCCCATCGAAATGGGCGCGGTTTCTTAATTAATTGTCTACTGAGCCCGTAATTGTTGGTAAGGGATATTCTTTGCTTGATCTCTAAGCTGACATTGCTGTTGCAGCTTAATTGAGGTAAAATTTGGTGAACTCTATTCGATTGCGCCCCACAGTGCGATGGATGTCTGATATTATATACCTAGGTACTGTTTGTCTTTTTTTTTGCAGAGCTAACTCTCGGGTCTATAATTGTTATCTCAGTAGGGTCCAATATAGGGCATCGTAAAAAAACTGGAGAATGAGTGGAGTGATCTGTATGAGATTTTGCAAAGAAAAAGATTAGCATAATGCCCTCCAGTGATGTTTTTAAACTCTCAATTATGGTTCTAGTAAGGTCTAGTAAGTAGAAAGTTTTGAACAATAATTTGAAAACCCATCGAGATCTTAATGAAATTTTGAATAGAGAAAATTTTGTCAAAAATTAAACTCTCGACTTTAGTTTATAACTCGCCTATTTTAATGATTTTCAAAATTTTCTGTATGTACATATTTTGATTTGCGATTTTTTGAAAAAAGTGTTTTTGAATACTTTTGGGGAAATATGGAGAACTTCAACTTGCAGTTTATAGCTTAAATGCCGGTATTGCCAAGGAAAGCATCATACCCTTTTCAATGGCGGCGGTCCAGCACTCAACAGGACCGTATTCACATTGACTGAGCCATCTATTCCATTTCTCTACTTTTAAATTTCTTCTTTCTCTTATCTCTTTCCATTCTCTTCCCACTCAATTCTTTATCTTTCTTTATTTCTATTCTAATGATCGCGATCTCCATAATTTATATATTTTAAATTTTTCCTTCCAATAAACTTTTTATAAATCAAAAATGAATTCATGTGTATTTTAATTTTATATTTAAATATCTCTAAAATATAATTCATCCCCGAATTAAACATACATCGATGTCCACGTCGAGCACATTTTGACTTGAAGTGAGAGAGCGGAGGCAGAGCGGGACCCAACATCGGTGGAGCAATCTGCTGTGTTGCCGACAATTCAGTGCTCTGCGCAGGCTTATGTAACTCGTACGGTTGATCGAAGTTGGCTACCAAGAAAAAGCAGTTTTCGGTTTGCTTTCGGTACGAGATAGCTCATTGGAGAAGCAGAGGTGCAGTTGTCAGGGCAGCAAATTGTGCCGTTGGCCCCAATGCGTTGGTGAAAGTCAAAGCTGCCGAGCAAACGCATAAGGTGCGAGCTGCTGCGGTTGAATCCGGGGTGCCTAAGATTGATCATTTATCGATATTTAGTGGCACGGTTGAATCCTCTACGAGGCTGGGATACAAGAAAGTCGCTTCTTTAGCGAATGAAGCCGGTTCGGGTCGACGGAGGATATTATAATTAGTGCAAAAGTAGAACTACCAGCTACTGAAAACACACTTTTTCGGTCGTTAGATCCTTGAGCCTTGGATCCATTCCGACTGATGATGTTGGTGGCTGATCCAAGGAGCTGCAAGTCAGCTGGTTGAGGGGTTTGATGTTCAAGCGCAGCTGCTACAAGCGGGCTGGACTCCCATGACTTCGGGGCAGCTGATGCCTCAAGCCACAATTTTTGGCTGGACTGTGCTGGGTGTGAACCCGATATAATTGCACTCATAATTTTTCGCCCCTAAATGATTTTTTATGTGAATTGTGAAAATAAATGAAATAAATAAATTTTTAAATATTTGATTTTTCATCTTTCATTCTTGCTTGTTGAGTTAGGTGCTTGGTTGTGAAATGGGGTCCTGACTAGAGCGAGATGTTTAAGTTACAGTGACGGTACAAGATGGGTGGTAATGTTCATATCAAGAGCTTTTATCCTATGTTTTATATAAGTTAGAGGGGGCTGTGAAAAGCCTTTAAAATTTAAGTTTTGATGTTGCAGTATGGGTCGTCGCCGTAGCCTAATGGTTAGTGTGTTGGGCTTCTACGCAGTGGTGTCTCGGTTCCAATATCTGCACGTTCAAAAATCAAAAAAAGGAAATAAAAAACTTTCTTCACTGCACTACCTGTTCGGATTTGGTATAGAACTGTAGATTCCTTCCAAATATAGCTCACACAACATGAATGGATGCGAAAAGCTCGATATAAGTCCCCCAAGGGCTATTGTGCTATATTAATAGTAGTGTTGCAATATGCCGATAAATGTAAACCAAAATGTTAACGAGCGTCTGGTCGGCATACCATCAGGTGGCGTCATTTTCCCCAACAACTGGTAACTTGCTTCCTCCGAGGCCTCAGGTTTAGCCTCGGTCGTAAAGGCCAATGAGTCTTTGATCTGCACATCCAGTTTATATACATCCATAGGCAAAAATATTTTAAAATTCATAAACAAGAGGCAGAATGTTATAAAATATTACACCAATAATCCAGAATCAAGAAGTTTTGTTACAAATTTAAAAATTTTTAAAAGACCTTTCATATTGAGAAAATGGGAAACCTAATTGTTTTTCTAAAAGAGGAAGTGACGAAGTGTCGGCCCTGAAAATTAAGTGAAGCACTTCAATTCAAGTAACAGGGATAGCTACAGCTAGTTTGGAAGTTATGGTATTAACTATCGGATATTAGTTTTGTATGTCAGGCATACCATATTCATGATAATTTAAACCTGTCTTAAATTATAACTATCAAAAATTGCTAAATAAATTCTTTATTTATTAAAATGTGACAGGTAACTAAACATTAATGAGAAAAATATTAATCAACTAGTTATTTTTTAATTAATAAAAATGTTCTGTTTATGGTTAATTAACATAATCGTGATATTTGTCAAAAAGTCTCACTCACATACATACATACGAATGTAGGTACAAATAATTTTTAGTTTCTAGGCAACTTTCTTTCTTTATTTTATCTCCTCCACTTTTACCCTACCTGCAACGTTTTTAAAGCCGTCAACTAATGCTACAGTTACAATAAAAATTATGCGAACAGCAGAGCAACAGAAAAGTTCATTATACTCACGCGACAAAAAAAAAAACAAGAAGCGACTTAAGAATATAAAATTTACTAATTCCATAAGATGCGGGGCGTGTGAATGTGATCATTATTCAAAAACTGAGTCAACAAAAATAAAATAGAAATATAAATAAAAATAATTTGTTTGCTGTCTACAATACATAAATTCAAAGTAAAGAAATTTTGCGAGCATTAGAGCAACTTTTTTACTTATTAAACAAAAAAGCTTAAGATTGAAAAATCAGCGCAAACTTGAGGATCGGAAATGAAATCAACATAAAAACACACGATCGGTAATATGTAGCAGCAACAGTAGCAGCAACAATATGAATTTATTAATATTGCTACAATATTTTATTCGCTTGCACTTCTTCAATTACCCAGTGGGTAAACAGTGGGTCATATCAATTATTCTTCAGTTATTTGATGTATTGCTGCTGCCATCCTTGGAACAGTATTTCAGCATTGAAAGCTTCCAACAATCTAGATGTATGCGCTTCCTACGTGCCTCCTTTAGAATGTGTGCCTAATCTTTCCATTGGGTATTGAGCGGTGAGGCTTGATTGTGTATGTGCGAGGGAGTGTCGTATTTAGGAGCGTTTTGGGGAAGGAGGTGCAGGTTCGGCATACGTAAATTTGAATTTTAAACTTGCGAAAATATTCACATATTTATGAGATTCAAACGCGCCTTATTGCGCGCACACGTTAACGCTGACAATGTTAACGATCGAACAATTGTATGCAGCTTATTATTGTAGCTGTTTCATTGTTACTGATGCTATTGCTGATGATGCTTTTATTGTTTCTGTGACAAATATTAATAATTTCTCTTTCACTTTTTTGGGTTTAATATTTATTTATTTATTTTTTTTTTTTGAGTGCTTTGTTTTGTTGTTCCCTCATTGTTTTTAGTTACTTCTGACTGAAGTTGCTTTTTTCTTCTTCTATTTTCCAATGATTTTTTTTCATATTTTGTTTCTAACCATTAAGCTTGACAATGTCTAAAATTGGTATGTAGAAAAAAATGAAGTAATATGTTGTAAGTCGAAATAAAAAATCAAAAATAAGTTGAATAAAATGTAAGAAAAAAATAATAATAATATTGTACAGTATATGAAATAAATGTCATGCTGTCTTAGGAGTTGAAGATGCTCGTAAATCTGCATTTTAAGAGAAAGTTACTCAAAAATACATATAGATAAATGTATATGAAATAAACAAAACGAAAAATGTAAGTTTTTAAAAATGTGCAAGATTAATAAGTCGCAATTTGTCACAAAGCCACATGTGAAATTTTTTTTTAAACATTTTTTTTTCTTTTTTTTTGTCAGCAGCATCTCTTATTTTTATTTTTAACTGCGCTTGGGAATTGCATTTTCGGTTTCTTCTTTTTTAATACCATTAAAATCAATTAAAACTTTATGAGCTATAAGTACACGTCGTCGGGCATTAACATTGAGTTGGCGTAAAATTGTTGAGTTGTTGTAAAAATAGCGAATTTAGCAAATGAGTTTGACTTTTACATTTTTCAATTGGTTTCTGTTTAGTTTTCAGTGTTTTTTTTGTTTGCAAATCCTCTAATTAGTTACATTTCTATGTCTGTATTAGAAGTTTGTAATAGAAATCAACCCGCGTTGATTTGTTGATTTGGAATCAACAGAAAGTGGGAGTAATAAATTGCTGGAACTTTGGATATCTCAACTCAAAAACAAGCATGTTTAATTGTTGATTGGATACCAAAGGAAATGGGTTTACGTGAGGTTAAGTTGAGGAATAAGAGTAGGCAAAGTGCCATATTGGTTCCTCAATGAACGAGAAAGTTTGGGTAAATGTTGGCATATTTTCAAAGTCAATATATTTGCGATACTAGGGCAAAATTTTTGACTCAACATTTTTTTATCACAGATATTTCTATATATATTATTGTACTATTCTTCTGGTATAGAATAATTGCAAGAATGGCTGGGCATTGAAAGTTAATAAAAAAATCGAAGACCAGATACGACAATCGGAAGCTAAAAACTAGAAACCATAACACAAAAAATCAATGGTTGGAGATTAGAAATAAAAGTTTCAAAACCAAAGACTCGGGACACAAAACCCAAGACCCAAAACTCCAGACCCAGGATCCAAAACTCCAGACCCAAGATCCAAAACCACAGATCTAAGGCCCAATGCTTAGGACCCAAGACTCAAGACCAAGACACAAAATCTAGAACCAACATCTCAGAAACCAAGACCCGGGACATAAAACCAAAGATTCAAAACCTTATTGCTAAGACCCGATGAACGAAGATCAGAACCAAGACGAAAAACCCGAGAACAAAACCCAAAACACAATTAATGGAAAAAAGACTCGAAACCTATAAACCAAAGACCAGAAAACAAAATACAGGATTCCGAAGTGAAAGAATGGAGACCAAAAATACAAGATCGAAGGCCCGAAACACAATAGTCAACACCCGCGAACCTAGACCCAAAACGCAATATCGAAGAATCAAGATGTAACACCTAAGATTCAGAACCAAAGAGCTAAGACTAAAGACCCAAGATCTAAGTCCCAAAATCCAAGACCCAAAGCGCAAGACTCAAGATCCAAGAACCAAAAGCTAAGACCCAAGATCTAATACCAAGGACTCAGGAACCACTGCTCAACGCCCATGACCCACGACTCAAGACTCAAAACAAAAGACACAAGCCCAAGACATAAACCCAAGCTCTAAGATGCAAGACCCAAGACTCGGGAACCAAGACCAAAGACCTAAAATCCAAGACCCAAGATCCAACATCCAAAACCTAAAGCCTTTGGTTCTGGGCCTTGTTCTTCTGTTTTGTATTTTTAGTTTTCGATTAGTCTTGGGTCTCCGGTCTATTGTTCTGTATTGTTTTGAGTCTTTGATATCCAAGACCAAAGGCTCGAAATATGAGACCAGAAAGCAAAATACAGGGATCAAAGATTAATTGTCAAAGACTCAGAACAATACAGAACAATAGACCGGAGAGCCAAGACTAAGCGAAAACTAAAAGTACAAAGCCGAAAACAGAAGAACAAGGGCCAGAACCAAAGTTATAATACCAGAGAATAAAGAACAAGAACTGAAGACTTCAGATCATATCGAAAATTAATAGTTAATAAAAATAATACCTAAAATTAATTATAATCGAAAAGATCTGAAACACAAAAACAGAAACTAAAGCTCAGAGATCAAATAACAAAAAAACAAAGATCAAAGCCCAGATATCTAAAACAAAAAACTCAAGGATCAAAGACCAATTCTAGAGACCAGAAACTAAAGGTCAAAGACCCAAAATCAAGGACTAAAAACTCAAGACTCGAAACCAAGTCCCAAAGATCGAATTGGAAGTTTCGAATACAAAATTTTGCTTTCCTTTTTTGGTATTCCTTTGTTGATGTCAATGACCCCAATGCGAGAGGCTTAACGCCCAAAGCTGTCCTTCTCCCTGATGTGTATCGCTGCGCAAAACCAATGACACAAGACCAGAATCCAAGACCACAGAAGAATATAAAATTAATAAAAAACCAGACCATAAATCCTAGACAAAATCAAAGGTTAAAGACAAGAGACCAGAAACCAAAAAACAAAGATCACAGGTCAAAAAATAAAAGCCCAATACTTAAAACCCGAGACTCAAAGGTAGATATCCAGTATCTCAGACACAAGACCAGAAACTCAAGATCAGAAACAAAGTTCAAGAAGTAGAGATTATAACTAAAGATCAGGCATCAAAAACCCAAGAAAAAATCTTTAAGACCTTAAAATATTTGCTTCAATGTATAATTCGTAAGTAAGATCTTAAGTTTTTTTTTAGGTTCGGTAATTTCTTAATAGGTTGACTCGAGTTTATAGTTTCAAATCCATCAGAATAATCGAAGTTGATAGAAAAGGCTTTTGCCTAGCCTATCTCAAATTATAGCCCAAATATGCATGAAGAGGCTCAAAATATTTGAACATTTTAGACTTCATAACGTAATAATAATAAAATATTATTATATAAACTGCGTAGCTATAAGTAGATAAATAAAATAAAATATTTTGATTTAGATATGATATCTCTTAATCTTAAAAATAAACTTCTATATATAAACACTAGCTGAAGTTTCTTGGTGTTTAAAATTGAACATTGGTAATGACAATTCAAGCTTAAAGGACGTACATTGAATTTGGTAAAAATTCTAGATTTAAAAATGAGGCATTAAAATTGGCATTTTTAAAACTTTTTATTTTGCAGAAGAATATCAAATACCGTTCTAGAAGTTATATTTAATACCAAAAACTATTTAATAATATGGATCCATTTGCTATTTATTATAAAAATAGAATTTATTACAGCGCCACCTATCGGATTTTGACATAGCTAGGCAGGTTCTTGAGATAGTTCATAAATTAGTAGAAATAATAATAAAAAATAGTGGTAGAAAAAACTGTAAAAAAGTAATAAAATATAATAATGAAAAATAGTAGAAAGTAGTAGTAGAAAATTAGAAAATATATATTAAAAAAGTAGTAGAAAAAAGTACTAAAATAGTAGTAGAAAATATAGGTTGAAAAAGTAGAAGAAAATAAGAAAAATTTGCAGAAAAAAAGAAGTTTAAAAGTAGTAAAAAATAGTAGTAGAATTAGTAGTAAAAATAGTAGTAGAAAATTAAAATCAAGCATGGTGCTACACCCACTAATCCAACAAACTGAAGGAATTTAAATTTTAGTCCCGTACCATAAATGCCTCCTAAGATATCTCATAATGGAAATTCAAGTTATGTGGAAGGTGCCACACCCCTTTTGTCAACCTCACCCATATTTTTGTTATAGCATGGCATTGTCAATCCTCGTTTTTGTACTAAATTTCTGTACTGTGCTATAAATGGTTCTTGAGATATACCCAAAAAACTATTAGGATTGTATGTACTTTTCTAAAAGCCATTATGAATAGCTATGTCCTCCCGCCAAAGAAAATATATTCTGGAAATATGACTTCAATCGGCCCAGTCGTTCAGAAGTTACTCGATGTCATACACACAAAACTCTACGATTATATATATAAAGATGTAACATCAAGTATGTGTTCTAAGTCTTTTGATTTGATCGAATTTTTTGCAATGATCTTTGTAAATTAGTGTGCGTACCCTTTTTATTGAATATTTTCAATTGCTTGATTTAGTATAAACTTGAATTGGTACATGCAAAAGTATTACATAATTTTTTAGTTCCAGTTTATGTCTTAAGGCTTTTGTTTGCGAAATCAATCAAAAATTTATTCTTAAAAAAATTCCAAATTATTTTATATAATAAAAATAAAAAGTTATGCAATTATGAGATTAATTATAATTATCAATTTATTTACAAGATATGCTGTTATATTTAACAAAAAGATTAAAAAATTAACAAAAACCCCAAGAAAAAAGGAAAAAATGAGCTCCCGCGAAAGCGAAAAAAAACTTGACCTAGTTTTGTAGTCGCAATAAATCAGTTTACAAATAAAAATAAACGTAATAACGGATAAAAGAAACTGTCACAAAAAAGACAAAAAAAAAAAAAACAATAAAAAAAGTGCTAATTAAAATATTAAATTTTATTGACAGCAACAGCAAAAAATCCACTTAAGATAAAAACATGCGAAATACAATCAAGCAAAACAAAAAAGAAAAGTGATTCACCCACCACAAGAGTAACGGATAACAACAACATTACATGTTGCAATCACATAGACACCAACAACAGTAATAGCAGCAGCTTCCGTCGTCGATTGCAACATTTCGAGTATTATGCCAAATTGGACCACAAATTGGTTAACGCTAAATTGAACGCATGTGAATGTTGTCGATATCGATGTTTGTTGTCGCTTACTCATTCATAGAAAAATAATAATGTAAACTCAAAAAAAAAAAAAAAAAAAACAAAACAAAATAAAAGGAAAACCCAAAGAAAAGAAACCATCAATTGAATTGATGCAAATTCAAATGTTTCTCTCTTTTTGAATGTGTGTGTATGTATTTTTTGTTGAGTATTTGTGTATGTGTGTGTGTTGTGTTAAGAAGTACGCATTGCATATCATTAGAAACTGGGGGTGCCGGAATTCCCGATTTATAGATTGACCTCGAACTAAAGTAACAAAATATTGGTAATAATAGTAGCAACAACAAAAACATCAAACGACAATTTCGACTATTAAATAGGCAACTATGCGAATTACTCGTACTTGCAGGCTATAAAATTACACCAAAAACACCAATAACAACAGCAGCATCAATTCAGTGAAAAATGCTGTGGTTTCTTTTGTTGTTGTTTCCATAGTCACATACACATACACACACACACACCAAAAAAATAACAGTTAAAACTAGTGGGGCGACCTTTTCTGTTGTTGTTGTAGTTGCATGTTTGCTTGCAGCCATGTGAATTGATAAAACAAAAGCAACAGCAGCAACAACAACAGTTACAACAATAACAAATAACATATTTATTTGCAAAAAAAAAGAAGAAGAATAGCAACAACAATAATCGATTTGGAATCACATAACAAGAGAGAGAGCAAAGGTAAATTATATGCTGGAGAGAGTGCAAGATAGAAAGAGAGTGAGTCAGAGCATAAATTTTTACTTTGCGCCCCATTGATAACGCATTTGAAATGTTGCGAAAATCTCACAAAATATTTTGAGACTCCAACGAAAGAGCAAGTGAGAGTAATCTTTGATTCTAGCTTTTACAGGTCAAGCACATGCAAGCACAACTGTTCTGTGGGCACAGCATACGCACTTAAACAAACATAGCTGTTTCTTATACTCCCGCTCTCTTGCTCTCTCTCAGATTGTGTAAGTATGTGTTGAGCTCAACTACTTCTGCAAATGAATTTCTGCAAAGCTTGAGCAGCAAAACAGCTGATTTAATTGCACCTTTACATACGCATCACGCAAGATGTTTTTCAATGGATTTGCTCTCTCTCTCTCCCTCTTTTGGTATATTTATCTTTCTCCCGTTTAATGTCTTTTGCTAATGGAAAGTAGTATAATTTACAGCATCTTTTAAAACTTTTTTCATGCTCATATTACCAACTTACGCTCTTTTGCTAAGTTTTTTTTTTTAAGAAAACTTAAAGCTGAAGCGCTGTGCAAGTGTGAGTATGTAACCAACTACTTAGCTTGGCTGTTTTTCCATTGGTTTTATGCACAAGTTTATTTGACTTCAGTCACAGTTCCGACTTAAACTAGCTGCAGTGCGGTTCGGTTCGGTACGAATGCTTTGTCTGTTGTCTTAAAAGATTTGGCTTAAAAGATTTTTCTTCGTTTTGGCTTTTGTGATGGTTGTTTCTTTTGTGTGTTTAATATGAAAGAGCAACACCGGTGCAATTTATTTATTTTTTTCTACGTTAGTTGCCGTGTGCGCTGTTGTTGTTTTCGTTTTGAGTTTGTAGTGCAAGTTCAACCTGATCGTTTGTGAGGATCATTTATGTGAATGAGACTTAAAGTTTTTTAGTTGCTTGCGGTACGTGCAACAAATAACACACCATCGAGTTTTCGTTTTTACTTGAAGTTTTCTTGGTTTTTTTTTTTTTTTTGTTATTTGCAACTCAATTAATAAATTAAGTGAAATTATAACTCGCTTATTAGAATATAAATAGATTGAAAATTTTGCATGGAAAAAAAAAATTATTCAAACATAATTGAAAACTTGAAAATAAATCAAAACATAAAAGGAAATTCGAAAAGAAATTGAAATGCAATTGAAAACTTGCAATTTAATTAAAAATTAACGGAAAGACAAATTAGTTTAAATGCAGAATTTAGACTTGGAAAAAACTTAAAAATTTTGCATAGTAACAATTTTTAAAAACTGTGCAGTTTTATTAAATTTCTTTTGAGAGGTAATTATTTTTTTTTTAAAGGTCAATAAATTGTTAACAAGCAATAAATAAATAAATTGGTTAAACATTCTGATTAGGAAAATAATTTATGAATATTATGATACCTGAATTAAAAAAAAAAATGTGCAAATAATTTTAAAAATTTTGTTGTGCTTTTTCTGAGAAATTTAAATTTTTTTTTCAACTACTGGATTAAACAAATATATACAAATAACTTCAATATATTTTTGTTATATTTTTGAGAAGTTTGGAGTGCCATAAATATTTGCCGTATTTTCTGGAGAATTTCTCAGTGTTTTTTAAATTCAACCACAAACATTTTCAATATTATTTTGGTTCACACGTTGAGTATTTCGCAAGTGTTTTTCAAAATACTGGATTAAATAGAATTATTTTTATGTGTTATTACTTATTGAGAAGGAGAAGTGGTTTTCAAATCATTGCGTTATTTTTATAATTGTTTTTTATTGCTATAAATATTTATTCTTTTTTGGATTTTGTGGAGATTTTGAAAATATCACCATAAATATTTATAATATTATTTTGGCACATTCTTTGAGAAGCTTAAAGAGTTTATAAAATACACGGAAATAAAATATATATATTAATATATGAATAATTTCAGTTTTTGTTTGAGCTCTTTTTGAGAAATTTGAAATGGTTTTCAAATTACTTTAAAAATCTCAAAGTGCTTTTCGAATTATCACTAATCTGAGAATTTTGAAGTGTTTTTCAAACTAGTGAATTAAAAAAGATTTACGCAAACAATTTCAATAGTTTTTGTGCTATTTTTAAAGTACTTGAAGTGGTTTTCAACTTATTTCCATAAAACTTTTCACCTTTCTCTTGGGAATCTTAAATTTTTTTGGCAGTTTTTGAGAACCTCCAAGTGTTATTCAAAACTACTATTTAAAAAAAAATATATATATTTTTTATATTTTTGTGAGCAATTTTTATTTTTAAGAAGTTTTGAATTATTTTCAAGTTATTGTCAAAAATATTTGCATTTTAAGATTTTCGAAGTGTTTTCAAATTTAATTCCTTAAAAAATATTTTTAACATTCTTTTGAAGGAACCTCGAAGAATTTCAAAAAGATTTTCAAGCTATTGAATATATTTGCCAACAATTTCAATATTTTTTGTATGCTGTTTTTCAGAAGTTTCACGTGGTTTTCAAATTATTGCCATAATTAAGTGCAAGAAACTTTAATATTTTTGGTACAACTTGAAGTGTTTTAAAAACTATAGCCAAGGTTTTTTATGTAGCTTTTACAAATTTCAAAATGTTTTTTAAACTGCTCAATTTTGCACAAATCAAACATAGCTCAATTAACTGATAATTAAAAAAAAATAATAATAAAAATAGAAAACATGAAAAAGTAAATAAAACTAAATTTTTTCATATGTAACACAAGTATCAAAGAAGAATGGCAAGAAGTACATAGAACGGTAGTGGTAGTTCTTTCCAATAATACTACTCAGTGAAAATAACTAACTGTCTTTGTAATTCTCATTTACTTTACAGTATTTTCACTTATATAGATTGTTGAAATTAGGGAACTATCACAAAGATCACTGATGGGGAACCGTAGCTGCTTCCGAAACGATCGTCTGATTTGCTAGTTCTATGAACTAATATTCTTCTGGCATCGTTGTTCATTCAAAGCCTAATAATTTTAATAAATAAAACTTTTTCTTTTTCAATTTATTTGTTATTTGAAATTTTTCTTAATTTTTGAAATCTTTCTCACATTTAAAGCGACAATTAATTTTTCAAAATGATTTTCTATAACATAAACAAAAAATTAAATTAATGCACACATCTTTTTGAATATTTATATTTGTTGTGCAAATTCTTCTTCTTCCCCACCATCCATCGTCGGCGATGTCGCTTTTTATTTTTTGCATATATTTTAAAAACTTGAAAATATCTTTGCAAATTGTTATCACAGTTACGCCCCTCCAAAGTGATCATCAAAAATTCAATAAAAAGTGAGAGTTTTTTTTACACTACCCCAGCGTTTTTTGTTTTTGTTTTGGTTATTCTGTTGTTGTTTTCGCTTGCCTGGCATACATATCTATAGCTGGCGGTCAGCTCGACTGCCTTACCTTGCCTGCCTCCCTGTCCGTCCAGTCACTCTAGAGCTAATTGTATATGCGTTGATCGTTGGAAATGTAGTGCGCACATGCGCACATTAAATCGTCACTTAAATGTAGCGTTTAAATAAAAAAAAAAAAATTAATAAAAAAAAAAATTATAAAATATACATACAAACATATTTACATATAAATAAAAAGTGTGTAAGTGAATGAGTTACTGAGTGGTGAATGTTTGTATATTATGTCTAGTATAACTTAACACTTCTTCACAAACGCAACAGTGAATTTATTACAAAATTAAATATTTAGAAAGACTACAAAATAAAACAAACATACAAGCTTAAACTATTAAATGACCACACGACAATGTGCTCCGCGCAAGAAGAAGAATATGAAGATGCGAAGAAACACATCAGCCGCCGCAAAAAAAAAAAACACATTAATATGCGTGTCACGTTTTCACATTCCCGTATCAAGTTCAAATTGCATTTACAACAAAGTGAGTGCACACACTGGACACATTGTGCAGTAGCCAACAATAAAAACATGGCTAAGAAGCACAGTACACATTTTAGTCCATTAATATTTGAACAGACGCATAAAGCTGTGATAAGTGTAAATAGTAGCAAAAGCAACAGCAGAGCAACATACATACAAAGATTGCAACACTAACATTATGCGTTGTTATACTATTGTATTGCTGCACTGTTGCAACATGAAAACTCTCTGCAGCTTAATTTTTTTCATTTATCTATCTATCAAAATTGCATACTTGCATACATACTTGACTCGAATATGCCGATTTCATCCAGTTGATCAAGTTTTCTGTGTTATTGAAATTTTAACACACAATAATATCAATAAAATTAATTCCAAATTCATATAAAACTGCTGCAATAAGAAAAGTGTTAATGCTATTCAGTTATAAGCAATAATAAATAATTTATGCTAAATTATTAATGTTAACAGTTTTTGGTTGAATTTCTCTTTGTTGTGTAAAATTATAATATTGCAGTGAAAGAAAAACTTTTTTTTTTAAATCTTAAAGCATTAAAAATACACATGAGTGTAGTAAAAAGTTTATAGCTTTTGAAATACAAAAGTGTTGAGACCATTTGGTAAATTGTAAGGGTACGGGACGAAAGAACCGTTTCCAATAATGGATCTCTTCATCGCAATGAAACTTACTGTTCCAACCAATACAATATTTTTAATCCCTGAAATAATGGACATAATAGTTGCGAAGGATACATGCACAAGAAAAAATGTTTCATAAATCAAAAATAATTATTATTTGGAAAAGAACAAAGATCATTTAAAATTTTATAATAATTTTTTATAGTAAAAAAATCACTCTTTTTTTGTGAAAATATAAATAAAAATCACAAATAATTTTTATTATTATTTTTCTTTTTAAACACATATAATTAAAAACTACCATACCCTAAAAATAAAAATATACTTTAATTTATTTATTACAATTAATTGAATTCGTCAAAGTTAAATTTGACAAAACGTAATTTCTTCAAAGCGAATATTACTAAAATGAGTGATTTTTTTGGGAGATTTTTATTTATGGTATGTTCTTCAATGAATAAAAACTAAATTTTTAAATAATAATTTAGATTGATTTTCATTTTTATTCTTCAATATTATTCAATCATGTCATATTTTAAAAAAGCATCCATTTACGACCACTAGCGTATCCAGGGGGAAGGATACAGGGGCTGCAGTTCCTCCCCCCTCAGAACCCGACAATCTTATAGTAAACAGTAATTTTTGAGCAATCAAAAATATTTAGATTTTTCCAAACAAAAGCCATAAGAAGTGAAAAGTAAATACTTTCAACAAACGAAAAACAGGCAGGCTTAAAGAACTTATATGTGTAGTCATCACAACAACAGTGTATACAGAGACGGGTAAATCAGACGGCCCTTTCGAAATTCGCCACGATTCCTCATCAGTGATCTTAGTGATAGTTCTTAATCTTTCAATATCCTATGTAAGCTACTAATATTTGAAATCATAAACAAGAATAACAGATTTGATTCCAAATATCTTCACTGAATAGAGATATGGAAAGAAAACTACCACTACCGGTCTGTATACTTATTTGTTGTTGTGTTTTTCTCATTACTACTAGTTTGCATAACAGGAACAAAACTTTCAAAATTTAAAAACTAGGTTCAATTTCCATAGTCAACAAAAAACATAACAAAAAAACTTTAAGATTTATAATATTATTTTATATTATATTTTATTTTAATAATAATAATTTAATGTAAATATTAAAATGAGGTCGTATATTTGAATCAAATCGTTACAGTGCAACTGATTATTAAAAACATTCAGACTACATTAAATCTACAATTTCAACGCCAGCTTATAAATGAATTACTTTTAGAAAGCTTGATAATGGTCTAGTTTTTGGATTGAATTTTGTACTAAATTTAAGTCTGATATTGGTTTAATTTTTCCGTTTTTGATCTAAATTCTGGTTTGATTGTAAGTCAGAATTTTGTTTTATTTTAGTTTGAGTTTTAATCTGAATTTAATTTGAGTTTTAATCCATGTTTGGTCTAAATTTTGATTTGCTTTCTAGCGTTTGCAGACCAGCACTTGATCTGATTTCTGGTCTAAATTTTGGTTTGCTTTTAATTTGTATTTGTCGTCTTTTTAGCCTCAGTTGTAATCCAACTCTTAGTTTGAGTTGTGGTTAATATTTTCGTCTGAATTGGATTGATTTTGATATCATTTTGGTCTGAATTTCGGTCCGAAATCGGTCTGAATTTTGTTTTAAAATTTTCCTGAATTCGTCGGGAATTTTGGTCTAGTTCTTATTTAATTTAAGTTAAAATTTTTTGATGTAAATATTTATCAGATATTCCTGTCAGTTTTTGGTCTGAGTTTTGGGTTACTTCGTTCGGTATTTGGTGTCCTTTGGCCTAAAGTTTTGTCTAACTATTGGTCTGAGTTGTTGGGTTTTTAGTCTGAGTTTTGACCTGAATTTTATTTCATTTTGGCCTATTTTTGTTGGAATTTTGGTCCGATTCGTAGTCTGAACATTGTTTTTTTTCACCGGTTGTTGCTCGGTACCCGAAAGCGTTAAAATTTAAAACATGTTGGTTTTTTGGTTAAATTAAGATATATTTACATTTTAAGTAATGTATAACAGACTTAAAGAACGTATTTAATTTTTCATAAAAATGAAGTACTTGGTTATGAGATGAGTTGTGAGATCGTAAACTCACCACCAGGCCGATATTAATTGTGATATCGATGCTAAGAGTGATATGAATGTATATTTTAAAAATTCGTTTAAAGTACTATCCAAATCAACTGTTATCTTACTTTAATTTTTTTTCGGGTTTTTGTTTCGACCACAAATGACCCAAAAAATAGAAATGTATCAAATTGTTTCATCAAAATTTTTTCTCAAAGGAAATTAAAATTTCCTTCAAATTGTTTTCTCAAATAGATCATTTAACAATATAAATCCATCAGAAAAGTCATAATCAAGATTTTGATCAGAAAAAAGTATTTGAATTTTAGTTTGAAATTCGGTCGAAATTTCCGCCTAAATTTCTATCCGATTTTAGTTTAAATTTTGGTCTCAGTTTTGTTCTTTTAATTTTTAATCTGTATTTGATAAAATGTTTCCACCAGTTTTTGGTCTAGGTCTGGATTTTGAACGATAGTGGGTCTGATATTTATCTTTTAATTTAGTAAAATCAGCCCGCCCCCCCGCCCACCCAAACCCAAATCCTAGAACCGCCACTGTTTACGACCAGCTTTACGTATGAGTTTTTAATGTAAAAATTTGAAAATAATTAGTATTTTCGGTCTTGGTTTTAAAGAGTATGTGTATTTGGCAGTGGCGGTACATCCATATAAGCTCAAAACACGGGCTTGCTTAAAAATTCCTATCTATAAATTTATGCAGAATTAATGTTTTTAAAAATTTACATGTTTTTTAGTTTGGAACTGAGATACAATATCTTTTAAAGTTTTTATTTTGTTTATTTTAAACCAGTGGTTTAGAGAGACTCTGATTGACTAAACCGAGCAACTTATTTTTTTGGTTCACATCTCTGTTGAAAACATTCATTGACTTTTCGCCTCAATTCAGACCTCAACTTTAGTGTAAAAAATCATTAACCTTAGTGAAGCAACAGGGGCGATAAAACCACCGCAAAGAGATTTGCCTTAACTGCATTTAATATAAAAAAGAAACAATTTATTGAATATTAAAATGACTATTTTTTTAAGTTTTTCATTTAAGTAAATAAGTGAATTTCTAATAAATAAGTTTGATTTTTTCTTTTTAACAATGTTGTTAATTACGTACACAAAAAAGTGTTGCCTTCGTAAGGTTAAGAACTACTTATTTTTCTAGCTTAAAACTCAGTGTTATAAAAACATTTTTTTTGTTTTTGTTTTTTTTTCATAAGCAGTTATCATGAATATTATGTGTTTTTGCGCTCTCCTACCAGGATCTCCCTTTAATATTTTAGTTAACATGTGTTTCTCATGAATACGTTTAGCAGCATATTAACCCTTTCGCTGTTTTTGGCTATTATAATGTACAAAAAAATTTTCATATTTAACTACTTCTCATTTCAAACCTATCGGGAATTTTAAAAATAAAAAAAATATTTTTAAAATCAAGAATGCTTTTTCTCTGTAAAATTTAAGTTTGAGTAAAAACAGGAGTACAGTTTTTTTTTTATTTGATTTTGAAAAACACTTCAAATTACATTTGTGTGAATTTAAGAAATTAAGGTATAAAGCTTAAGATTTTGTGCGAGTATATAATGATAATATAAACTTTTGTTTAATTATAATAATTTAAATGACAGTCCATTTCGTAATACAAAATTAATTTTTTTTTTTTTTTAATAATGTACAATAAATAATTTGGTTACTATAATGCACAAAAGACGTGAAAGGTTGATGATTTTTGAAATATTTTATGTGGGTGCTAAAAAAGTTGCGATAGTGTTAATTCATTTTTGAATAACATAGTTCAACAAACGGAAAAAGCAACAAGGTTCTAAAAGTGGATTCTCCGTAGAATAATTTTCTCCAACATATTAACCCTTTGGACCCGAGTATTACGCATATTTTTTGCTCTCTTCGAAAAGGTTACTTTTTCGACCCTTAACGAGGATTGATAGAGGGTTAATATGTTCAAGAAATATGTTACCCATCAAATTTTGCTATAGGTCACTGAACAACAAAAATCTGTATCCTTGATTTTAGTAAAAATAAATCCAAATTCCAAAAATGTTTCAAATTTTCCCCTTTCATACGCAGTGAAAAAGTATGTCTTTAAAAGTATTTTCTTAACTAAACGTTTATTTTACATTGCAAAACAAGCCTTAATTGTTTTTTCCTTTAAAAAATTTTAAAAATTTTAATTTTTTCCAATTTTTACTCCTTTCATGCATTTTGGTCATTATAATGCACAAAATTCCGAAAGCTATACAGCGCTTCCCAAAAACTTCTTTCAATCTTTTTTTGGTTTTTATTCTTAACAAAGTTCGAATCTACGAGTCAAAAACTACAACATTTTTTTTACCCAAATATTATAAAGTTGAGAAGAAAGGGTTAAGGCATGATGAAAGTTAAGTGCTAAACCCTTTTTTTCGTTTCTCAAGACGCTGATATTCTTTTTTTTTCGGGTATCTAAATGTTGAACTATGGTTTATCTTTAATTTTTCCTGTTGATTTTATCGAATATGTAATGATTCAGTTTGGTAGCTTAACATTCAAATATAAATGACCAAATATTTTATTTTTTAAATAACGCCATTTAATAATTGAAAATGGGTGGACTTTTTCTATTTTTGACCTAACACAGACGGTGTGTCAACACAGTCTTCTCATATACCAAAGTTTGTGGATCTATTCTTCTTCTATTTTTTAAAACCTTTTATGCTTTAGAGCTAGGGTAGCCAGATTTTTGAATCGCAAATTAGTACATTAGACGTTAGAAAGCAGTAAAATCAGTACAAATCAGTACTGTTTTTATGCTTTTATTACCTAGTAATTTCAATATAATATAGTAATATAAACGTCCTGAAACTTTTTCTCCGATTGTGTGTTTTCATTTATTTCTTCGTCAATAGACAATGTTGATTACGTATCAGTTTCCATATTTAGAGGATTGTAAGAGCTGAAGACTATTATCATATTCAATTAATAACAAATTTCCTTTCACTCATTTAAAAACTAACGGTAACCGACTTTTCTTCTAGCAAATATTACTTTTCTCCTCTAGATAGCAGCCACGTCTACGCCATTTGTACGTCCGGCTACCCTATTTAGAGCAGAGGTGCCCACGGCCTATGCACTTGGTGCACATTTGTTTTTGTTAAAGCATTTGGACATAGGTTAAAAATTTCTCATTTGCCTATACCAAAGTGCTAAGAAACAACATTTTCGTATGCTTTGTTGGTCTTTAAAGTAGATTTTCTTGTTGTCTAACGTATGAGTTTATAATAATAAGGTTTATATGTATTGATGTTTGCATTTCCATAAGAAACTTTTGGGCACCCCTGCATTAGAGTAAAGTATTGGGTAATGGAATAAAAAAGTAAAATTTTACCTTAGAAAGTGAGCGCATCTAATACTGAGTTATTACACTTTGTAATGTATTTGTTTTTGTATTACGAATTTTAGATAAATTTGATATTTTTAGTAAATTTAAATGAAGTGCATATAAGTGTTACGTGACCGAATGTTAAAAGAAGAATAAAAAATACTTTGAAAGTAAGTTAAATTAAATTCTTTGATACGGTTCAACAAGTGGAAATATGTAACATTTCATGGTGTTTGCATCACGCGAATATGCTGTAAATGATGCGACGCTAAATGACGTATGGTGTCAGGGTCGGATCCGTGCTTATAGTCAGTGTCGGAACACCAAAAATTTTGTTGTAATGATGCGTTTTAATTCTGGAAATACATTTTTTCACCCGCGCGTGTTTTTCGTGACATTTTATCGTATCAACTTTTCCTTTTTATTTATATTTCAGGTCTCTTTTTCCGGTTTTCAAGTGTAATTTTTCCTTATTCTTTGATTTTTATGTTATTTTCAGTCATATTCCCTCATTTGTTATTGATTTTTTATAATGCTCCAAGTTATGAGCAAAAGTCAAAAAATGCTTCAACCCTGACAACACTACCCAACTTTTTTGTGATCATTTTGTTAATTCGAAAATTTACTACAAAGTGTGCTCACGCTCAGTTTATCACTTACACATAGCATCGTGAATACCATTAATATGAAGGTAGCAATGTCTTTTCCTTTTACTCAGGGTAAAAGTGTAAGAAAAATTTTAGTTAAGAGCCGAAAAAGAGTAACAGTGTAAATTGAACAAACAAAACAATTCCGTATAATTTGTTATTATAAAGTAATTTGGTTTAACATATTTAACCTGTTAACCAGCGGTTTACTGTAAAGCGTGAATAGTGTTAATGATAAGAAAAAGAATCTGCAAAGATAATATTAAGTCTGGAAAATCTAAGAATTCGAAGTCATAGTTACATATCTATATATATACCAAAGAAAGCCATAGAAGGAAGCTTATATGTAGTATTTTTATAGTAATTTAAAACCACTTTTGCTATCAACCTCTCAATTATGCATGGCAAAATGGGAAAGCGATATAAATGTACAGTTTATGGTTTTTTATTTAACCAGTTAAGTGTTATGCTAATTAGTTTTAAAGCAATATTTTTCAGAAAATTACTATCATGCATATAATGTTATAATTTGATCAGAATCTGCTTTCTTTTAATACTTTTACAATATTTTCTTCAATTTTTCTGGATATGTCTATTTGAAATAAAAAACGGTTAAGTTATGACAACTTTATTGTTAATTTTTTGTATTGCTTAAAGTCCTATTACTTTACTCTCTTCTCAATTTTCTGCAGTATGACGGGATGTTGTGCTCCTAATTTTTTAATGTAGGCACTGCCACTAGTGGATTCACAGGCAGGATTTGGACATAGCCTATCCTATCATTGCGGCAAATTTTAGGTCTGCTTAAAATAAACTTCTGAGAATCAGAATCCACTTTTAGAACCCTTTTATTTTTTTGTAAAAAGAATGAAAGGATAATGTGACAGTCGATCGGTGAATCCACCTTTGGGTTTAAAAATTATTTCTGAACTATCGAATTCTTAAACTAATTTTGTATCCGTTTGGAGAACATCAAAGTTAAAACCGAAATGTTATAGATTTATGTTAGAATGTTTATCAAAGGAAATTAACAAGTGAATGTTCTTAAGCAGTGCTATTTTTGTTTTACCAGAAAGATTTTTCTCTTTCCTCTTCCCGAATATTTTGTATTATTAGTTTGTATGTATATATGAATAAAACTACGATTTTGCGTTTACATATCGGTTTTGGTTGATTGTTTTTTTGTTGACTTGATTCTAGGTAGAAACTTATAAGTAAAATAAAATACACTTGCCACATAAAAATAAACGAGCACACACAAAAAATAATGCTAATTAAGAAATAAAATTTAATTTTTGTAAACATCAAACAACTTAAACAACCAACGATAACCGCATTATTTCGCTAAATTTTAGTCACCATCGTTTCATCGTAAGTGTGCTTTAATTATTTTCGTACTAAAAGAGATACAAAAAATTTACAACAATTAAAAAAAACATTCAACGAAATTGTTTGAAGATACATAGTTAAAAGCGGCGAATTTGGATGAGAAACGCATTTACGCATAAAAAAGCTATTATTTTGTTTTAGTGTCATTTAAAAAAACAACAACAAAAACAAAAAACCTAGTACATAAATGTCATTATCTTTTTGGATGATGCTCCTCTAGAATATGAAACACAAAATAGCAAGTAATAAAAACAAGTATGTAGTAAAAGCGAAATTGCAATGAAATTCATAGCAATACTCCAGATGAGACCATTTTCAGTATAAAAATTGTAAAGAACTTTTGTTGAATGTCTCCGAAGTTTGAACTGACACAAAAAAGTGAAAATAGTGTTGTGGTTTTCATGAAAATATTACAATATTATACTCAAAAATTTGTTGCACATAGCAATTATTAATTGTATTTTCAAAATTAATTTTCATATTTATGATCGAGTTTGTATCTTAAGTCTTTTGTTTTTCACTAAAGATTTCTTGCAAAATATGCACATGTGTACATTCAAATTTTGCCAAATAGAAGTCAATTGCGTCGTTCTTTTTGTGCAGTGCAGTTCAGTGAATTTGAAAGAAAATGAAATATTATATAAGAAATCAATAAGGAGCATTATCTTCATGGGCCCAGAATAATTCAGTGGTATAGAGGAGAGTAACCCTGAAATGAAAAACAACACTGGAGAAGGTTTTGAATGGAAAATTATCAAGTAAAAAGACTATTAATTCAAAAGGATTCAGTAAGTTCATTTTGAGAAAGTTTGGCAATTATAAGATACAAATGATTTTGTAAAATCTAAGCCAATGTAAGTAAACGGGATAAAGGCAAAGAAGTTTTTTTCAAAATTGCCTAAATTCTTATATGCGTGAAAATCAAATTTGCTTAAGTTATTGAAAGCCAATCCCGTCTCGTCGTTCGACAGATATTTCTTCTTAGACATGAGAGTCTTTTCTATTTATAAAAAGTTTGTTTTGCGAAATTGTATCAAAATCGGTATATGTTTTTTCTTTAATCATATTAAAAAAGCTTAAGTCCAAAATTAAAGTTTATTTTAAATCTTGCTTAACTTTTCAATGTCTTACTTATTAAATGGGATTTTGAAACTGTCTTTTGAGAAAGACATTTGTTTATAAAAAGTTGCTAAGCTTGTATGCCCAGTAGAATTACATTGTTCCATGTTTCCCCACCGTAATGTACTCCAATATGTATCCACTGAAAATATTAAACATTCTTGGAAAGATTAGTTGTAACAGAGATGATTTGAGTGATATTTTAAGTTCCATAAAACAGAACTAAATTTTTGAGATCCAAGAATGTTGCAGGTCCAAATCTAGCGTAACCATTAGCAAAGGAAACTTTTGATATTTTCTTCTTTTAATAAAGAATATATAAGAATATATTTGCTAGCATTTCATATGGGAAATTCTCTCTTTTTCTCTCTTTAACGGCAAATATGACATAGTGAAAACCAGGCATTACATTTAGAACAGTGTAGATGATTTTGAGAAAAGGAGCAAGGAACATAATTTTTATAGTTTTCAAAAACTATTCATTTTAAGCATTTTAACCATGAAAGTTAGAAAGTGCGACTATTTGAAGATTCTTATTAAAGTATTTAATAATTTTGATAATTTCAATTGATGATTTCTCAGACATCAAATTAATTTGCAATTAAAAGTTTACAAATTAAATAAATAACGACAACAAAAACAATATTCGATTGGCAATCAATTACTTACAAAAACAAACATCATCCAAAGAAAAACAGAGGCGAATTTGAAAAAGGCCAATGACACTTTTTTGTTGCCGATTCGCGGCATACAATTTCTTATTGATGCAATTCTTTGTTGTTGTTGAAATGCGCTCGTGCTGTGACACATTAAAGTGCAATTTTTTTTTTGCCTAATGGAATTTCCGCATTAATAACATTGCTTGACTGCCAATCTGTCTGTCTGTCTTTCTGTCTGCTGCAAGTAAACAAGCAGTAATAACAATCAGCTAGAGTGGACATTTTAGTGCATTGGCAATGTCTTTTGCAATACCATGTGCAAGTGTATGTATACATGTACCTAAATATGTATGTGTGTGTGCATAAGTTTTCCGTTTTTTTTCTTCTAATGATAACTGTAACAAGAAAAAGAGCAACAACCAACATATACACTAATTAGTCGACATTTAAACCATGTTCTAATGCCACCAGCATCATCGTCATTATCATCAATAGAATATAGCAAAAGCAGCGTCAGCAGCAATTGAACAATCAGTAAAAACAACAGCAGCAGCAGCAGTAGCAGCAGATGACATTAATAGCAACAACTACAAACTACATAGAGTGCGAGAATTGCAATTGTCGCTCGCTAGTATGGACGATAATGCTAGCGTTGCTGTTGTCCATTTTTCTACTATTTGCCGCTTGCTGTTGTTGCTGATGATGATGAGAATGTTGATGATGATGACTCTAGCATTGAAGTTGAAATTGAAGGCGGTGTTGGTGTTTATGTTGGTGGTTACTTTTTTTTATGCTTAAAAGCATTTTTCATTGCAACTTCAACTTGCACACTTCTATGAAATGCTAGACGAATTGGCTAAATGCATAGAAGAATGTATGCATATGTGTAGAGTGTGTGAGTGTATGTGTGTCCCTGACTGTAAATTTGTATTTCTGTTCAACTTGCAATATTTTGCCACTTGTGCAAAATGTGCAACGATAATACATTTTAACTACTGCGCTAATGTACACATGTGAAGTTAATTAATTTTTTGCTGTTGTTGTTGTTGTTATTTTTTTTTTAATTTCTTCTTTTATCTTTTCATTCTTTCTATCTGTCTTTCTTCGCATCATTCTTTACGGTAAATAATGCAATAGCTAGCTAGAATAGCAGCAGCAACAACCAGCAAGAGCAGAGAAAACAAACAGTTTTTTTATAACTTTTCTTTGAAAATTCTATGCTGCAACAGCAACAGCAACTGCAGTAGCAATAGCAACAGCTTCAACATAACCATCACCATTACCATCAACATCAGCAGCTACACGAACAACACTAACAACAAACAACAATAACAAAATTTTGTTATTCTCTCATCAGTTTCGCTTTGCTCTTTTGTGAAATGCGGAAAAGAATTGTTTCTTTGTATTTAATTCCATTGCTTATTTCACAGATGCTTTTGCTGCTGCTGCTGTGGTTGTTGTTGTTATTGCTGCTGCTGCTGCTGCTGAGGTACTGTTGGTGTTGCTACTACTGTTATTGTTGTTGCTGGCTTGGTTGTTGTTTTATTACTTTAAGCTTTTTGCGGTGGCTGCTGCTGCTGTTGTTGTTGTCGCTGTTGCTGGCTGCTGTGGTCTTTAGTATATTAAATTAGTTCTTTTAAATGTTGTGTGAAATTTTTATGTTGCAAATATGCATTTTACAACATTTTTACACTTTGCCATGCCATTTGATGCAGCTTGTGCTGCTATTGTTGGTGTTGTTGCAAAAAGGCCTGACTAGAGAGGTCCATGGGGGGGGGGGGGGAGGGGGATTCCTTCCAGACCCATATTTGTCAGCCTCAAGGTGCTTCAGGTTCTTTGAAAACTAAATTTGAAAAATAATGGTTGGTTTAGCTTCAAAAATATTTTCCACGTTACCCGTTAAAGTTGCTACTGCTGAGCGTTATTTGAATGACTGGACAAGATGAGAAACTATCACAGATCTGTTTCCACACAAGCGTGTGAATCTGTGCTTAAATTCGGCATTAGCGAGACAGTTAAAGCAAAAATTTAATAGAAAAAGTATAAAGCGAAAATATGGGATCTTCAGATTTTTTTTCTGGTAAATTTTTTGAACTGAGAAGACAAGAGTGTTTTTCACATAATTTTGCGCCCTAAATTCAAACCCGTCATTCGAGTCCCGCAATTAGGTCAGATTTTTGAGATGTCATATGTTGTATTCAAAACGTCTTTTTTGGTTCCAAATCACCAAAATATTAATTTTTGCATTGGCTTGGATTCAGAAAAGCCATAGGTATCGAAATTGTTGGGCACGATGGATGATGTGTGACCAAATACAATATTCTAGAGCAACTTCTTCGGTAAAAAAATAAATGTTGACTAAAGGCAAATTATCGTGGATCTTTTAAGGATTTACCGTTGACTGCCAGATTAGGGCGTAATCAACTAATAATTTCAATTAACTAATTAGCCAACTAAAATTTTAGTCATGACCAGGAGGTGAGAAAAAGACAAAATAAAATTTAAAACCAACGGGTTTTTAAATATTATTTTATTTTTATCTTGTTCCTTCTCATAAGCTGAAATTTGAAATTTCAAAATCAATGCCTATAGACAGAAAATTTTACTTTACCTTTTTACCTGGTCATGGCTAACGAATCACGACTAAATTTAGTCATAATTAAAAAGCTAGTCATAATCACCACTAAATGAATCAGTCATTTAATCATTAGTCGTTCAATCTTTAGTGTTAGTCATATGTTATATAAAAATTTTAAGCTAAAATTTATTAAGTAGTTTTAATCGTAAAACTCGACAAAATCACGAATATGCTGAATTTATGTTTGATTAGACTACATTTTAATATTTAATAGTTAACATTTGCGATTACAAAAATTAAAAATGGGAGTTCGCCTTCCTCATCTAGGTATCAAATCCCGTCTACGATTTCCCTGGTATTTGATATTTGAAAAAAAAATCACATAGTAATCATAATTTTAGTCTTGGTTGCAACTAAAATTATTAGCCATTAAACAACATGATATGACTAAATGTTAATAACATATGATCGATGATTGATATTTTTAGTTATTAGTAAGATTGAACTTTGCCCAACACTGCTGACTACTTGGGCGATACTAGCGACGAGCAACCGCCGCTCATAAATGACGAAGAAAGAGAGCTGCCAAGGGAAACTCGGTGCACTCTTGCCCAACTACGATCCGGCTGGAGCCGCATGCTGAACTGTTACATGTGCAGACTTGACGATACAGCCACGAACACCTGCCCAGACTGTGGCAGCAGCCCACAGGACACGGCTCACCTCTTCTCATTCCAACAACATCCAACAAACCTGACCACACTCTCCCTCTGGACGAACCCTATTAACACGGCCCGCTTCTTGGGTTTGGATATCACAGACAAAACCTGACACAACTTCAAACATATTGATAAATTTATTGACCAGTTATAGCTGCTACAACAACAACAACGAGCACCTACAAAGGTTTTTGGAATGAGGATATGATCAGTGAATAATATTGGTTTCTTATACATGAAAAGAACCTAAAAAATTATAAATAACGCAGTTCAATTGCTCTTATTATTCGAATTTTAGGTTATTTTTCAAATAAACTCATAATTTATGGTTGAATGGTTCATCGTCAAAAATTAGATTAAAAATATATTTTAATTGCTCAGACTCAAAACTGTGCAAGCCTGTGTTATACTACGTTGTAATTAATATTTTACATTTTCGATATTTTCATTATTTTGTAGTTTTAACAAAAAAAATTAACCGTTTCGGAATGGATGGGATAGTGGTATCATTTATTTTATTTAACATAATGTTTTTGATATTTCGATACGGTTGGGACTTTTTATCCCCTCTACTTATATAAAAAAAAATTAGATTTTCAAGACGGATCTGATATTTTTATCCCAGGATTTCCTAAAATTTCAATTAGAAAATTTCTTAGAAAATTTTAAGGAACACAATTTTAAAATAATTTTGCCAAATCCTAAGATTTTAATTGTAGTGAAACGGTTAAAGGGTAATGACAGCCTAGGATCAAAAAACCCAATTTATGGGTAGGTCGGGGGTTTAATATTATAAAGACTAAAAATCGAGTTTGAAACCTATAAAGGTCGAATTATTCAAAAATGTGGCTCATAATTTGTTTTTCCAAATGGTTGCAAAATGTGAGGAAGATTTTCCCCGTGGATTTTGGACCTAGGGCAAAAAATTAAAATAAGTTATATTTATAATTTTGAAACACGTAAAAGTAGGTACATTGGGGTTTTGAAAAAAATAATTTCAAAATAAATAATTCACATGACAAAATATTTTTTATGTTTCCCAAAAATTAATTTTTTTATAACTTGCCCAAAATTTATGTATTAAAAAACACTAATTTTCTACTTAGTTCTTATTTCAATGGGAGTTAAGAAAAAGTGTACACTTTTATTATAAGGGCATTTTTTTATTAAATCGAATATTTTGTAAACTGCCAAAAAGCCATTGAAAACGAGTCGATTTTCTCAATGTAAAACTTTTAAAACATTAATAACTAATAAATAAAATATAGACAAAAAAATTAAAAATTTTAGACTAAAATAACTTAAAACCATCACTTTAATGCATTTTTTTAATTTTTTCAATTACGTATCGATTATTTCTAATAAAAAAAAAATCGGGGAAAAAATAATTCACCTCGATTTAAAGTTTGACTCTTAAGTATGATTTTGAATAACCTTTGTCCTTGATTCTCTTTTGTATGAAATTACTACTTTAGCGTAAAGGCAAAGCTTTATATGAAGGGGAACATTTCAAAAATAAAGAACCCGTAAATTAGATCTCTTCTTTCGCCCCGGCCCCGTATTTTCTTTCCACGGCTCTGGTTACAAATACACATTTGCATATAAATTGAGTTTTTTTCTCTTGATATGTCTTCTTCTTTTTTTTTTTTTTTGCTTGCTATTAGTTACATGTATGAATATATTTTTCTAATGTATTTTTATTCTTATTTTTTTTAAACTAACTTTAACATTTAACATTTTCTTTTTGTTTTATTGAAAATTTACTTAAAACTAACGGAACTTGGCAACAACAATTATGGAAGAATCTTTAGAAAATTATAAAAGTTGTAAAGCGAATGAAGCGTTAAACGGAAGAAATTTGTTTGGCTGCTGATGCAGTTGTTGTTGGAAAATGGGGAAATTTCATTTAAAATGCAAAAAAAAAGAAAGAAAAAAAAGCAACTGCAATAACTACAACTTCACCAAATCATTAGCAGTAAAGAAGAAATAATCAGGAATACAAAAATACAAGAATAAAAATCATGGACATGTAAAAACAAGAAAAAATTATTTTATTTTCTTTGTTGGTTTTATTTAAGGAAATTAACTTTTTAATATAGTTACCAACAAAAGCAAAAATATCATGGAAAAGCCATTAAAATTTATAATCATAATGATTATTATTAAATTCGTAGATATATATGAACATATGCCATATTATTATTTTTTCTATTGCTACAAGTACACGAACAGTATGAAATATAAACTGCAAAACAAAAGACTTAAGAAACATACGCGCTATGCATGTGTGACTTTTCCCCACAACATGCCAAGTGCTTCTCTTGTTTTTGTATTTCGTATATGGGGCGTGTATTTTTGTAGGCTATTTATAAATGCACAATTATCGTTATCTCATTATAGCCATTTTGCTGGCAAATTTTTATCAGCCAAGTTTTATTTACTTCCACAAAATTATTCAGATTTTTAAGTACAACATTCATGCATGCATTGCACTCTAGTAATTAGAATGCAAGCCGCCGTGTGGTCTAATAATAAAATAATTTAAAAGTGCAACAAAATGTAACATTTGATTTACATATACAAGGCTGTGTATATCAATAGCGATTATTTTAGTCATACTGCTCTTATATCGTTGGTATCACTTTTATTAGTTTTTATATATACAAAGGTGTACTTAGTTCATCTTTTGATAATGAAATTGCGCAGTAAAAAACTTGAAAAAAAGAAAATAACTGTCAAAAAAAAGTACTTATATATATTAAAAAATCCAAGGAATTATATTTTTGAGCTAAACGAAAAAAAATTTAAGGATGTAGTCTGGTGTTCGAGTTTAAAAAAATCAATTTTTTTTATTATGTATTTCAAAAGTACAATATATTGAGAGTATACTGTAGAAATTCATAACAATACTCAAAATACTAACGAAGTTATAGCACATAGTCGAGAGCGCCTGTTGGTTAAACTGCATGTGCTGTTAAAACTTTAAAAGCGTTTTTCTCGAAACAAGGTTTTTTTGATCGGCCCAGGGGTTTGAAGAAGTTATATAAAGCCGATTGTACTGAAATTTTAATACGTTATCTGACACACCAATGGCTCTCGCAGGTAGTAGAATTGCTTAGTTTTAATCATTATTTTCTATTTTTTATACAAAAAAAGCACGATTTTTTAAAAAAAAAAATTTTGAAGTCTACTATTTGGTTATTTCTCAATAAAAATGATTAAATCTACTACCTGTTAGAATGAAAAGTCTACAAAACGATATTCTATTAAAAATTTTTGTCTCGAATGACTTTAAGTGCCGCAATCACCCGGGCCACCCACACACCTTTTTTTTTAGGTGTCCACTTTGGGCGTAAAAACATAAAAAAAAATATCGTAAAATAAACTTTAAAAATTTTTTTTGTACAGTTAAAGATGTTAATAATAACATATAAAAAACTTAAATGATCGTATTTTATTTTGTTATAATAATATATTATTTCCGAAGAAAAACTTGAAAAGTAGGCCGGAACACCTTAATTCGTACTTACAATTAAAAATTTAAAATATCTGTGCAAAGAATTTGTGTTTGGAATTTCGAGGAATGATACAATTGGCTTAAGAATAGCTAAAATATGAAATAAATACTTTTGATTAAATTTTCTGTAGATGTAAATACCGGATTAATTGTTGTTTCTCTCGTGTTGACTCTTGCGAAATTCTTTTAGTTCTTTTTAAATATGAGACAAACAGAATATCATAAAGTACATGGACCAGAGTGCGTAGGGCATTCAAAAATCGCTCTTACCCTCTTGAGTGCTGTTTCATGTGAGGTTATCACTTCAAAAACTAGAGAGTGTAAACAAATCAACATTTCTTTTTTATTAGAAATTCCGTAAATGTTTTACTCACTTGCTTGTTGGTATGTTGAGTCTTTCAAAAACTCTTTTCGAATTTGCTCATTTTGCTCATTTCGGAAGTGATAATAATTTGCATTACAACTAGTGATGATCCGATACAAGTGAATACAAGTAAAAACTCAATACTTTTCATTCGATTCAAGTACTTTTTTTACTCGATGCTATAACATAAGTATTTTACTTGGTATCGGAAAAAAGGGTCAGTATCGGATATTTATTTAAAAAACTGAAATATTGCTATACAATATTTAAAATTGTGGATCATTTTACAATATTTTACAGCAATCAATAATATATTTCAAAATGCTACTGCAGAATTATTCAAAATATTTCAGTCCATATTGCAATATTTCAATGTATGACAATATTGCAGTACAGTATTGAAGTTCTAGAAGATATTTCCGGCCATGCATGTAGAACATAATGTTTATTGAAACCTTTTCATTAAAATAAAATATTTTTAACAAGCTTTAATCTGTTGATTAGTTTTCCTTCTATTATAAGTTTTCTAGCGATTTGCTAAATTAAATTAACGTCATTTCTATATGATTCACGCCATGATTTATTGGCGAAAAATTCGTGTTGAGTAGTGTAAACTGTAGGCTCAACTATGTTGTATCACATGGGCCGTTCTAGCCTAAATACTTTCCTTGACAACCACTTAAAAAAAGAGTAATTTGTCTCTTTATTTGATACAAGTAAATATTCGATCCTTTTTTCCGATATTTTCGGTAGCATCGATACTTTTATTCGATAAAAGTAATGATCCACAAAAGTACCGATACTATGTGGGTATCGAATCAACACTAATTACAACACATTTTTTAGCATTAAAACAAACGTAACAAACGTTTGTTTTTTAATTTTTGTTTAAGTATCTCATATATGAGCTTCATACATTTAAAAAAAAATAATATTTCATTTAAAAAAGTAATTAAACGTGTAGCAGCTACATACTAAAGAAGTGAAATATTTTACGAATTTCATATTAATTTCCTCCGTGTGTAATCCCACACAGAGTTTTTTTCTGCCGATACTCTCGACACTAATTAGCACTTGTTCTTGGCATGACTGAACAATAATTTTCCATTTGAAAATCAAATAAAAAGAGATTGAGAAATAAATACTAAGAATGAAGAATGATGAATAATTAAAAATGTACGCATAATGGAAATTGTGAGGTTATACATGTCAAATGGTTAGAGATTATACATGTGATCTATGAGTAGTAAGGACCAATAAATCGAAATAACTAATTGGTAATTAGAAAATATTCAAGTACATATTTACAATGTTCATTTCCACTATTTTCTCCAGCTGAAGCTTCATTTACCATATTTTCCAACTTACTTTCTCAATGCTTTTTGGCGTGCGCGAAATTTATTAACACATTCTGTTGAAGTTTTGCAGTCTAATTCTTTCTATTTAGTATTGCCTTTTCTCTGTGGATGCTCTCTACGCTTATCGACACAAACACGACGTAGTACACGTATATGCATTACACATGAAAGGAAAGTCTACCTATATGCAATCAAGGAGAGACCTACGTCTCTAGGCTCTGTCACTAAGCACATAAACTAAAACTGCAAGAAGTTGACTCTCTGCTTAACTGTATGTAGCCGATCCCTATTTGCTCTCGTTCGCTAAACACAAGCAACACCATAACTTCGTTTCCTATTAGTTTCGTATGAGTGCAACGAAAACTTAATTTTCAATTCACAGCCCCGCTAAAGAAGTTTCACTTAAATAACAGAGATTCAAGAACGCCACTGATTGTTTAATTGCTATATTTTTTCCTCTAATTATTGCTGTTAATTTAAATTTTTTTCTAAGCTTGAGTTACATATAAGTTTTTTTTAGTCTGTCAAGTTGTGGCTATCGGAACCGAACAACTGTTCTGCTCATAATTTCAAGAATAAAAGATTGTTTAATATCAGTACCATTACGTTAGAAAATTAAATGCAACTTGTACTACAAACAAGGTTCAGTCTCATGTGGAGCCAACAAAACTTTTTTTTTAAATCAATTAAACATGAATGGCTTGGTTCCAATGCAAAAAATTTCATTTCAATTTCATAATTTATAACAAGGAACATTTTCCCCAAAGACATTATAGTAGTTTTCTCAACGGTTTTTCATTATCGGGGGGGATTTTAAAACCCCATTTTCAAGAGGAAGGGTACTAAATGAAGGAAAAGTTTATGTCCAAAAATTATTTATGTCTTTGTGCTTAACTTTGCTTCAGGCAGCAGGCACCCATCGAAGTCCCGATTTTTCCAACTTCTTCTCTGTAAAAGTTAAGTCCTGGATGATTAAGTTCCCTAAAATTATCAAAGCTCTGCAACAACCGCTGTTTATTTATTTCAGAAAGCGTCATTTTTCATTTGTTTTTTTTTTTTATTCCCCAAAAATTGTTCCTTATTTTTAACCATAAAGGCTCTAGAGAAGCCACAGAAGATTGGATAAAAAAGAAGTTATAATAAAGAGAGGTTTGTTGCTCATTAGGGGGCTTACGACATTTATAAGTGAGCTAGCTATACTTTCAACTATAAAATATTGATGATCGTTGATGATCACAATAGCATTGCAAATGGGGTCATACTCTACTCATAATCTTCAGTTACCCGACTAGAAAATGGGTAGAAAATCGTATCTGGTTTCTACTAAGTTATCTGTTGTGCTTTTTTTGGATAAGTTTGAGTTCTGCCAGTTCTGACCAAAAGGTCTTGGTCTAAGAATCAAAAATTTTGAGCTAGATTTTTTTTCGTGTGAGTTCGTCTGAAGTTTCATTTTCTTCATAAGCACTGTGGTTCGGCGTCCAAATGACGTGATTTTTGTTAAAGGACGTTTGATACAGCAGTATTTGCAAGCAGCCCCATACTAGCTAGGAAGTACTTTGCTAAAACCCAATATTTCAAACCCCTCCTTTGTCCCCTTCCTTGGATCCGCCAATGAGGGCACACACAAATATTGTAACCTATTTATTGTGGAGATATTAAAACTATTTAGTTTCAAAGAATGTGGCTTATTCTGGGGAACGCGTATCAAAAAACCTGCATCTTGAACCCGCTAGCTCAATGAACTAGTGGCGAAATTCAGTTTGAAACATTCTACACCTTATTATTTCATTTTAGCGTTATCATTCATTTAGAATGATCAATTTAGATAACTCAAGAGAATTGTGTTGAATTTAGTTTTTAGAATAAAACACTGCAACCAAAAAAATAACTTCTTTTTTTTTTGTGTAAGAGTCGCAATAGGATTTTATGATAGATTGTTTCTTTTAATGAAATGTTGCGGATAAACTTGACGTAATATGAACAAAGTGTATACCATGTAGAAATCTTGATCCGGAGATTCAAGTCTTCCATTGTTTGACTTATCAAATCCGATTAAGTACGAAATTTTGACTAGAACGTCCATAAATTTAAATGGATGAAAATAATCTTTTCTAGATTTAGCGAGAAGTTCCTCTTAAAACATTTATAAAAAAAAAGACTTTATTTAATCGTCCAGAGCATCTGAACTTTTAAAAATTTCTTCAAAATTTCAATTAAGAAAAAGTGAAAAAAATTTACGAAAACTCTGATATTTTTGGCAATTTGATTTAATGGTTGGAGGCAAAATTGCTCTCATAAAAAAAAAATTTCGTTTTCTGATGCCTGCCAAAAAAATACAGATATTTTTCATATTTTTTCTTAACACTTTTGCAATGCGAAAGTATCGAAACTTTTAGAAAAAAAGAAATTAATGTATCAAAAAATACACTGTCAGAAACTTAGTTGCCTTTGATCATGTTTTGATCGTTTACGATACGGGAGAGATTTGGAAAAAATTTTGAACACAAAGATTTTCTCATGACTCAAAGATAACAACAAGTTTCAATTACAATAACATTGTGTAGTTGCAACAAAAAAACCGAAAAGCCCCATATTTTAGTTCTAATACCGCGAATTTTGAGCTTAATTTTTGAGAAAATTCCAGGATCCCGAGATTTCGGGATTGCCATCCCTAATGCCATTTGTATATGGGATAAAGCGTACACAATACAAAAGTTGTGTTGTACAAAATTTTTTTTCATTGAATTTTTCATAGTAGATGGTTTAGGTTTTAATTTGAAGCACAGAAGGTTTCCCTCCATCACGTCAGTTTCACCCACTCCATTTGATTAGATGAGTTCAAAAACGGAGATTTTTGAGTTTTTTAACCAAATTTTTTTAAAAACCTGAGCTGATGGGAAGTTTTCGTGATTAGATTCATGTTCAGCAATAAAAAATCCATCAAATTTTGGTATTACAATTTGACCAAACTTTATGAAAAATTCATTCTTTAAAGAATTTTTTTCAAATGATTTAAAAATATTAGAAAATACTTAAAATGAGTAAAGTCATTCTTTAAAGAATTTTTTTCAAATGATTTAAAAATATTAAAAAATACTTAAAATGAGCAAAGTCATTATAGTCCACAATAGCAATTAAATTAAATCCAAATAAAAACATATTTGATCTGCGTTTTTTAAAACTTTATTGGCGATTACATTTAATAACTCTAATGGGTGACTTAATGATCATGGAACGAATAAAATCGCCATAGAGAACATAACCACAAATGCATGGAAATACGTACATATGTATGATTGTATGTATATAAAGGCGCCAGAAGCGCCATAAGATTTTATTTAAGTACAATTATTTTACTTTTTACTTATTTATTCGTTAATAAAAATTTCTTTTAATTAACAATTAATATGTTTTTATTTCTTTTTTCTTTGCAGTTAACAATTTCGTTTTCGGTTGTTTGTTGCTGTAATGCCAATTAAGCAATCGCCATCGTCATCGCGATTGTTGTTGTTGTTGTTTATGCCTTCAATATTACTGAATTTTAAGTAAAAGTGAAAAAAATAATACAAATAAAAATATTAAACTTATTGGTGCACGAAAAAAAATAGAAAAGAAAATGCCAAAATATAAAATAATAAATTAAATAAATACCAACATAAAAAAGAAAAAGCAGAAAAATAATAATAATAAAAAAAATAATCTACAACAAAAAGAAATATTAAGTAAGATTTTGCGTAAAGTAAATAACTTCTACTTTTAAAGTGTGTAAACAAAAGTCGAAAAAATCGAAATCATAAGAAAAAATTTGCTAAAAATAAATTTTTTTTTTTTTAAGTATAGTTATATGTATGAAAATTAAAAATTTCTTTACTACATTTTTGATGCAATTCGTGTTGATGTTTTGATGATTTCTACTGCAGTGAAAATGATTTTCATTTTGTGAACAAGAAAAAAAATCCAGCAAAATTTTATTATTTTATTTAATTTCTGCTATTACTAAAGCAAACAGAAAAACAATTACAACCAAAAGTGAAAAAATAAATGTAATAATTAATTAACAATTGTGAAATCCGAAATTTGCAAGAGAAATAAAAATTTATAGTCTAAAAACATTAATAAAAAAAAGAAATAAAACGAAGATTCTCAAGTGAAATTGTAATACAATTTTTTTGTTATATATTGCTGCTACTGTTTGAGTGTTCAACATTTGTTGTTGCTGTGCTTATTTGTTAATTGGAATTTGGTTTTACAATTATTTTTGTGTTGTTGCTGCTCATATTCGAAGAAACCACAAGTGCAACAGAGCAACATTAAAAACAAAAATAAAGTAATAAACACGCAAAGCTATCGATTTCGCATTTTTTGAGTGTTGTTTGTCTATTGCCTGCTACCAGCAACTACATTTTGCTGCCAACTATATCCAGCTATAATATTTCACTACACTTCAGTTCACTTAATTTTGTTTTTTTTTTTTTGTGTCAATAATTTGTGCTGCATTTATTTTCACTACTTTTAATTACGCACACACTCACTCACATATAAATCACACACATAGAAATAAAAATATATACACACATATATATATACACCTACGCTTATACAATGCAATAATACACACTTGCAATTCTAACATTTTCAATTGAACCTGTTATTACTTTACAAAAATAATCATGTTAGTCCAATGAATATGATATAAAAACAACAAAAGCGACAAAACAAACAACAATTATTCTGCTTAAAATTTTTTAATTGGTGAGTATTGACATTTCTATTAACTAAGTTTAAGTTTTCTAGCATTATCACTGTGCGACAAATACTGAGGATTTAATTTAGGATTCTCAAAAAGAAAGTGCTACTAAGTAATACTGCATTTATATTTATTGAAGTTAGTAAACTTAAGAAATTTTTTATCGTTTGAAATTTTCGTTCTGGGTCTCAGGTTAAAAAGTTTAAGTATTAATAAAAAATTAAAATCATTATTGAATTTTAGTAAATTTAGACTTATTTGAAAGGTAATAAAGTTTAAAACTTTAGTAATATTATTTAGAATTTTTTCACCACCAGATGTTGTGTTAACTCCCTTTTTTTACTCCTTCCCTACATTTGAACGCTTCTAACGCGCCATCTGGCGGGATAAAAATTCTAAATAATATTGTTAAAAATTTTATATTGTACTTTATTATTTAAAAAACAAAATTTGTTATGATTTGACAATGCTTTCAATTTTTATAATTTTTTAGTTTTTTCACCTCAGTCCCAGCACGAAAATTTGGTATCAATTTTCATATATTTTTGCATCCGAAGACAAAGACAACAAATCGAATTTTGCCGCGTAATGTATTTTATTTATAGTTATTTTTAGTCTCCTCGATAGTCTAGTGCATAGTGGACTAGACTTTCATCTGGGAGGTTCGTGTGCGATTCCCGTCTTCGTCTGGTGGTTAATTTTCATAACTTTCTTATATTCACTATCAATATGAAGTGTATGAGAATTATAAGATAGTGTACAATTACACACAATTCACTACGTACAACTAAATACGACTCTAGGTTAGGTTAGGTTGGAGTGGCAGCCTTCTGCTTGAAAACATTTTGGCTCATTGTGATACTGCAGTACGGCGCACAGTGTAACGATCCCATATAAACCGCGGCCAAAAATAGTAAACGTTGTTTAATATTAATAATATTTGGTAGTCAGGATAGACGTATGCTAAAAATGATACTAATTGGATTACTACCACGCTCACCTCCCATAGAATTCAAACACTCAAATTGCAATAACTTTTTAAATATCTGTTGCATAATGACGGAATTTGGTGTGTAGATTCATAAGAACTTCCTTCTTCAATGAAGAAAGGTTAGGTGTGCTGCCACGCCTACTTAAGAAAATTGCTAAATGTCTTAAAGAGAAGCTCCATAAGAATGAAACAGAACATGTTAATTTATAAAGCAGTTTTCCTATCCTTCAATATAATAAAGCAGCCACATGCTACTTAAAAAATCCCGAAATTCGGAGTATGGAACTTAGATGGAGGATTCTTGTGTTCACAAAAAATGTGCTGCTTTTTCTTTTAAACAACTTTTCTATAGACGCCAAAAACGATAAAACTTAAAATAAAATTGTCCTGGTACAGTCTTAATAAAGCCACTTTCATGATTTCATGTACCGTTATATCAAGAACCTGAAGAGGTGGAGCAAGCGGCCCCAAATGCTATTAAGAAAGTGCAAGACATTTTCGCTTAGTCGCTATCATCAATTTTATTCGATATCCAAAATTTGATACTGCTCTCCAGACAAAATTTCATCTAAAAATTAATCCTGTAATTTTTATCTTTGTGATTTGCTCTGATAACATGAGAAGACAAACCATCAGATCACGATTTGATGCTTCAGGGAAAGTTTTTCTTGTAAAATTCAATCAAAATTTTCTTATATCTTTGAGGCGCTGTTCTAAGGCTTCCTCAGATAGGGCTCTAATTGACAAACTGAAGTACTCGACTATGTCGGTGCCATGAACAAGGGCCTTGTAGACTGTAATTGGCATATTACTGGCTTAATTTTTATTATTGGTTTCACGGAAAAATGTAAAAAACTTTAAAAATCGCTGCTCTCCGCAGACAATCTTTCTTGAATTAGTGAAAGCATACTTGTGGGGTTATTATTTGTTAAAATTGGAAATATATTTTGAAAAATATTTTTTAAAATTTTTTTTAAAGTCATCGAAATCACTATGTTTTGATGTGAAAAAATACTTTTTTTCAAATAACAGTAAAAATCACATGGTTAAATATACAGCCCAAAAAAGTAGTGTTACCATATTGAGCAGATTCTATATTTTTCCCACATATGCATTTTGTCTACATTTATTTGTTAATAAGTGAAATATGGCGATTAAATTAGTAATAAAAGATATGACCTTTTCACGCAAAGTAAACGTTTTCATAAAAATTCGGCTTTGTGGTTTCCGTGTGCCTGAAACCATAGGTTTATCGGAAAGAAAATTTAGTTACTTTTTATTTGAAATATTATTATTATTATCGTATCATTAAAATCTTTAAAAATCTCTAACATGACTTTTTCTTATTTTTGGCCGCCTCGTTACACTGTGCGGGGCGACTCCCCCATTTACACGACTCTAGGTTGCATTCCCCAATTTTTGCTAATTGCTTTTTTGCATATGTAGAGAACTAAAAATACTTTTTTACCCTCTCAAGGAGATTGTCTTTCCAACTAAATTTCCTATCTTGAATAAGACCAAAATATCTAGCTTTAACCGAGAAAATTAAATATTTAAACATTGAGTAGTTTTATTTTAAAAACACGAACCCATACTACATATGCACGAACTTTAATCTACAACTAAGTAATAGAGATTTTATATAATTTCTACTACTTGTCTCTAGATTAAGGTTCATGCATGTATTCAAACTTTGAACTATACGTGTAGTTCGTGTTTTAAAGCACGTGTAATTCGGACTCGTGTTTAGCTATAGTTATAGCCCAATTTGAGATAGTTTCCATTGCAAGCTGTTTGATAATTGTAATGTTCTTGAAATGTTTTGATTACTTAAAACAAGTCGATAGAAATCAATAATAAATTATTTTAGGTATTCAACCTTTCCCACTTCATAAAGCCACACCCATCAATTTTATATGTGTTTTGGAAGAAGATTTATGATTTTTACAGCAATATTAATCAATTCTAATCTTTTTAGGTGAATAAAAAATTAGGGAGCTATGGGGTCTGGTTATAGTAGGAGAATTGTTGTATTATAGGCGAATGAATTATTTATAATCTAAAATATGTGCTTAAATATTTTTCACCGTAAGTCGAGTTAGGCTGCTTTTCCTTTTTACCACAGATATATTAAAACTGAATTTACATTTCATTTGGCTCCAAGAGCCTTCAAGCGACTCCCAATTGTCTCCAAGTGACTTCAAAGCAATCATGACTAGCATCCTCCTAACTCCAAAGGAGACTTTTCTCAATGAATAAAAAATCGGTAACTCCAAAAAAGTCTTCTGAATTTTTTTATTCTGTAGCCAAAAATGTTATTCAATCACTGTAATTAAAAATTATTATTCATTTGTGACTTATACCTTCTATTGATTGGATACTTTTACAGCTCTGGTCCATAGTGATTACAGTGAAATCAAATATTCCAAAGATTGTTATGTCAATGCCGTCACCATCAATGACCTCACAACCCGTATTCAGTGAGAAGCTGTGAGTGTATACCATATTGTGAGGTCCCTCTCTTCGGTGGGGTGACACAGTGTCAACTCAATTTTTAAGCGACCATATTGTCAGTTGTCTTTACTTCCACTCTGAAGAGGCATAATGTCAATGGACATTCTCTGCGAGAGCATATGATCGATTTGTGTTACAAGGAAAGCTTTCGTTTTTATACATTTTACCTACAGCCGTGTTTACGGAAAAAAATTTCAGACCTACCAATTTAAAATATTAGGAACAGATTACTTAGTGAGAATTATATTTTCCACCACCCAGAGCTTCTTTCTTAAAGTTTAGTTCTTTAACTTATTTTGGCCCGGTACATCTAGTACCAATTTTGAAAATTTTAAAAACTCAATATGCATATGACCAATTTTTTGGTCTTTTTTGGCAAAATTTTGGCAAATGTAACTTTAAAGACCACATAAAACGGTTATATCTTTAAAACGACAAATGTTAAAAAAGTTTGTTCACTTGAAATGCAGGCCTTGAGGCCTATTTTTATGCCAATAAATTTGGTTTCATGAGATATATTCGACATATTTGCAAAAATATGCGTACGACTGTAACGTTAAAGACTAAAAAATTGGCAATATGTGTTCAATATGAGATTTTAGTATTCAAAAAAATAAAAGAAATTTGTTTTTGAATTTTAGAGGATGCAGTAGCTTTTGGCTTGCACCGAGAAAATAAGGTGACCAGGTGTAAAAAATTTAAAAATATTTCTATTCCACATCATGATTAAAAAGTATTCCTTGCGATCGAATGAAATACATTTTTTAACACAGTTTTTCAGAAGTTATTATGAGTTAAAGACAGCTAAATCTAAATTTGCTTTTTTACAAAAGTTTGGTCAGCTGTAGCCTCTTAAAAATATATGAAACCTGTGAATTCATAATTTCTACATCAAGTTTGTTATTTTATCACGGTGAATTTCTCATTTCAAATGCAAAATAATTAGTTTTGTTATTTTTTGTTGATTATCAAAACCATCTTCCAAAAAAGTATGTCTATTCAAATGGCTTTTAAGTCAAATGAAACACATTATTTTTTAATTATCTAAATGCAATTTTAAAGTAAGTATATATAGAAATGTTAAACAGTGATTAATTTTGAAAAGAATTTAGAAATGTAATTTTGACGAATTATTAAAGTTGCTGGTTTAATCCAAAATAATTAAGAGAATTTAAAAAAACATTTTCTTGAATTTTAAAAAAGTACGAGTGTACCATACTCTTTAAAAGAAAACCCCCAATCGTTTAAGGAGAATCCAAATTAAATTACTCCAGTAGCACACTCTTTAAAAGAAAACCCTCAGATTGACCAGGATCATAGCACAGTGTCACGAAAAGATTTCATACTCAGATCTTATCTTTTCGTGATACTGTGCTATGAACCAGTCCAATCTGGGGGTTTTCTTTTAAAGAGTATGCTACTGGAGTAATTAATTTGAATTCTCCTCAAATGATAACAATTCTTGTAGTTTCTTTCTCTTCATTATAATTATGAGCTAATGCTTACTTAATACTAATTATTTATTAATTATTATCTTCTCAACGAGCTATTTAAAAGTACTGTCTATACATGTAAATATGTATGTAAATAGATAATTGTAACCTTTATGGAAATAAATAAATAGCACTCGGCGGCTATAATTTGTATATTCAAGCCTAAGTACGAATATCCCATTAAAATATGATTACATGATTATCTCAAGTAAAACACTTTTAACTCAATTTAAAAATTTTGTAACAAATTGGATATACAAAATTATAAATTATGCGCATATTTTGTGCTTCCTTGTTGCGATTATTTAAGAAATAGAAAAAAGAGATATAAAAAATAAACGAAAAATAAAAATGAATTTTTAAATGCGCTTTATTAGCGAAAGTCACCAAGCAGAATAATTGCATCAACAATAATAAAAATGTGTAATATGAAAATGGCTATTATAATGCATATACCACAAATACACACACACTCTCATAAATACAGTGTTGCATTTGAATATTACGAATGCGCTGTAAATTTCTACGTGTGTGTCTGCGAATTGAGCGTGTGCGCATGCGCAATGAATTAAATGAAAATTTTTTACTATTTCGTTATTGTGTGATTTTATAATACGACGACAACAACAACCACAACAACAAAGGCAACTTGGATGATTTGAATGTATACGACAACGATATTAAAATGCAATCGTTGTAATCAAACAGACGTCGTCGGGATTCCCGTCCTCCCCAGGTGTAGCCTCAGTAGTTTTGATTTTATTTTACGTTTAACTTCATTTATACTAACATACATACAGAAAATAAAATTTAATACACACAATCACTTTTACTACTTTTTTCATATGAAACAAAAATTGTAAAAATAAAAAAATAAAAGTTTATTGTGAATTAGGAGCAAACGAAGAAGAAAAGAAAATTACAAATTACACGTAATATACGAAAGTGTTGAACTTTAGGAAGTTGAACAGCAGCTGTTGCTCAAGAAGAAGAAAAAGAAGAAGAAAAGTAGAAGCAAAAGTAACTAGCTGATAGTTAAATTGTTAGAGTTGAAGTTGGAGTTGGGTAGGTAGTCGGTAATAAGATGTTATCATCAGTGTGCATTATGACTATGACTATCTCTATGATGATGATCACTACCTACGTGTTTCTTTCTTCTAGTCGTATGCCGCCGCCTTTACTTATTACGTAATAATGTTGGTAATTTTAAATGAAAAATTATTGTGTTATTTTCTTTTAACTTTTAGTTTGTGTCTTTTATAATTCAATTCAATTACAAAATTTTTTTAATTTGTGTTTACTCACACAATTTTATAATATGTATTTAGCAGTTTGTGTTAAACTTTTGTATTTTTGCTTGTATCCGTATTTTGAGATACCTAGGTGCATATAGGAAAACTCGGGGAAAATAATTAAATTTTTTTAAAATTAATTTAATAAATATAATTTGAATTAAAACTAGAGTGGCATTGAAAGAAGAGTTGATCCAACATTAAAAATATGGCAGCATGAATATTTAGGTTATAGAAAACCTATCAAAAAAATGAAAATAGGCAAAATGCTATAGAAATTAAATGTAAATCTAGTAGAAAGTCAAAATCTGTTTAATGAAATAAAAAGAAATAGGAAGACTTAAAGATTTATTATTGATATTAGGTATGAAAAAAAATTAACCTCTAAATTAGGGTCACTTTTTGCTTTACTTCAATATTTAAAAAAAAAAAGATTTTAGTAAACCCTTTCAACTTTCGAAAATTAACATTGTTATTAAAAACATCAGATATTACATTGCTGATCAGTAATTCGCGCTTTAAAATCCATGAAGCGCAAAAGATGGCTGTTTACATTTAGCCCAACTGACCCTATCAAGTATTCTTCATTGATTAAAAAAAGTACGATGACCATGAAGATCTATCATACTTCCAATTCCTTTGCTAGTTTTGGTGATAAGCTTTCAACCAAACAGGTCTCCCAGAAATAAAAGTTTGATATATGCCTCGAAGGATATTATATTCCTTATTCTCTACTGATAATGTTCCAGGTATATTTTTCTTCAGTGAATGAATACATTTCAGTGTAGAAGGATAATAATAATAGTATTTGTTTTACATTGTCGGTTGGCAAATAATTGAAAGATCCAGTTAGCATTAAGGTGCTCCAAGAAGGATCTATATAGATTTAGAGATATATTTTTTTTTTGTCACTTACGATAATTTAGTATAGTGATATATTTTAATTGTTTTGCCAGTTTTTATATTTAGTGTTTATCTACGCTATTTGCAATATTAAAATGCTTCGATATCCTGCGACGTTTCTTTATTTTATAGGAAGTGACAGAAGGTTTCCTAAAAGGTGTTTACTCTAACTGCTCGGCCGTATTAAGACCACCAGTTGGTTAGAATAACTGCCTTGGTGGCCTTCTAGCATTGTGCTAGAATTTGCCTCAGGGGTTCTGTGTTTATTCCCGGGTACGATATGTTTTCTTTTCTTATCTCTCTTTCTTCCATTTTTTTCTTCACAACCAACACAATGATTTAACAGGATTATCCTCAATGTGTTCATTTACAATAAAAAAAATTGTTATGTTCAGGTTTTCTATTTTAGAGTATCATCGAAACATTTTTTAAATGTGTAATGCGCTCGTGATATCTATGATTTAACTCACCAGCGAATCCTAGGAACCCTAGCGATAAAAATCCTAAATCATTTTGAAAAGGCGAAAAAATTAAAATCCCGGGTTGTCTGTGATCCAACCCTAAACACCAACTAGAACCTCAACTTCAGCTTATCATTTTTATTTGAAGACTGCACCATTACGTACATTTCTCTACATCACAGTGTAGAGAATTAATTTTTCAGTCGCACAATTCGTACTGAAAATATCTCTACAAATCCCTATAGCATTTTTAAGTTTAAGAATTTTTTGAATCCGCACTTTTACATTTTTCGCACTTCATCTTAAAATCACTAAGTCTTAAAATTTGAGTATAGTAAGGCCTCCCTTCTTTACTCATATAAATATGTATAATAGTGTGAATTCCTGAATTAGTCTGAATTCTCAGAAAGAGTTTGGGATAAATATGTTCTGCTTTCCACAGCAAATTGTCGGCTATTTAATTACCTCAGTGCCCAAGAACCAAAAATAGAAACCGCATTGCTTCCGAGATATTTAAATATCCTAAGTTAAATTGACCACCCAGTACCTATTTATATTTATATATTTACAACGATTGTTTTGTTATTTATTTTTATTGAAAAGCAATAAATACACTCCAAAACTAGTCATTCAGTAGTAAAATGTTTGCAGTTAATGTAGACAAGTGAATAAAATTAACATAAGTCACTAAACCAATAAAAGCATAAAGAATAAAATTATAAAAGTATTCAAAAAAACCTAGTTCAAGAGTATAAACAACGAGAATTTTCAATGAAAAGTAGTTCCCTAAATACTTACACTGCATTAATTTGTATTAAATTATGCCAAGAAAGTTCATTCGGTTTCAAATTTTGAAATTGGAACTTGACCTTGTTTTAAAACCTAAGCAATCGTGTTGCTGCTATTGTTGATATTGCAAATAAAAAGAAAAACAAAAAAAATATATATAACAAAAGAGCACAAATCATAACAGTTACTTAAGTAGAATGAATATGATTATAAATATTCAGAAAATAAAAAGAATTCTATCAAACAAAAAAAGATAAATCAAGCTTATAAATATAAATTAGTCAATCTCGACCGACGCATAGATACGCTTCACTTAGTGATTAATTTCTAAACTTTTATTACATTATTAGATGCAGAAATTAATCGATTTTTTTAATCATACTTTGACCTCAACACAAACATTTCAGTCTAGTCGGTTCGGACTCGCCTCTTGAAAGCCCATGTATGGCCAGATTATTTAAAACGTCGTTCTTCAACTTGCTATTCGAATCTTTTCTGTTTCCAATTCCATCAAGAACCCCAAAAATTGCCAAATCTCCTTAGTCAAATTGTTACAAACAAATTTAATCAAACCTGCATCTACTCTCCCGTGTAGGGTGTAAATAAAACAAAAAAACAAAAAACAAGAAAAATGTGGTTAATGAGCTCTTTTGACCAGGCTTATAAAAATACTTTTTATGTTTTGTTTTATAGATTTTAGATTCTTTTTGACTTGTCTCAAAGTGAATGTATGCGAATGAATATCATAGAAAATGCTTAAGCAATTAAAACCAAATGAAAAAAAAAACAAAACCAAAACTTTATGTTAAACGAAAAAATGTGAAAAAGTTTAAAATGAAAAATATTTTCTGTTTTCAGTCAGAAGGTGTGTTAGAATATCACATGCCGATGGTCATAAAAACAAAAAGAAATTAAATGTTTGATGCTTTTTTATTTTACAGTTTGAGTTGTTGTTATTATTTTTGGGATGAAAGAAAATCAAACAAGTGAATGTTAACACTTGAAATTATTAGGTTGGGCTTTAAATATTCTTGGATTACAAATCGCTAACTTAATTTGCTAAAGCTCTAATAAGAATTTCTTTAAGGTTTACAGGAGAAGCAAAAAAAAACCTTGCAAACGGTAAATTTTAGAATTTTCTTTAAACTAAAAGCATAATTACGTAAGTTTGACTCCAAACATTTTTTGCAGAGTTGCAGGTGAACATGCTTAATCATAATAAATCAAAGTTCGATTTTGGAAACTTTGATGTTAGGGCCTTAGCAAATTAAGGGGTTAGGTTCAGTTAGAGGCGTAAGAAAATTTGTATTTTAAATAATTTTTTTTTTTGTAGTATTATAACTTTGTATGTAAATGTAATTATGTACTGCCAAAAAAAAATTATTTAAAATATAAAATTTTTTCACGCCTCTAACCCCTTAAGTTAGTGTTTTGTTTATGTTGGATATGTAGATAGCACTATAAAATTGTAAGAATTAACTATGTACACTGAGAGAAAACAGTTGTAAAAATTTAATATTTTTTTTATTACTTTAAATATTTATTTTCTTATTCGCAAGGTATAATTTCCATATAAATTTTTACTACGTAATTAAGTTTTTTTTTTTTTTTTCAAATATGTTATGCATCTGTCTTTATATTTTTCATACATCAACAATAATATATAGATCTTTTTTTTTAGTGTCAGCATCATCTAATGTTTTGACTATAAAATAGAAAAACTTTCATTCTTCTATAGTTTACTATTAGTAAGAAAACTTACATTTTTCAAACTAGCCTCAAAAAGCACCTCTAAATCAAAGGGGAATGTTTAAACAATTGTTCAATCCATGGTGTAAAGGGAAGAAAACCTCCTTTTGCAAATGCTTAAATACGTTGAAATAGAGGATAATAAGCTACCAGATGAGCTTAATAAAAATGATCAGCGGTAGATAACGAGACTTCGTAATCACAGGAATACTCGAGCCAAAATAGATTAATATGGAGCAAGAACAGTTTTCTAATTTTCCGGGACTGAAGAAGGCCAAAAGGCTTCTAGATAACTATTATATAACGAAGAAAGTTGGGCTTTCTGAATTGGTGGAGAACGTTGAGAGAAAATGGACTGAAAGAAGTAGTCTAGGTATAAAACTAGGCAGTGAAGAGGAGCAGTACAATAGATTTCATACGTCTCGGTACACTTAGATTATACTGTTATATCTTAGTCTGGTTTTATCTCATTTTGACAATTTTGTCGGTCTGTGGAAGTAAATTGCAAATTTGAAACAAATTAAGTCAAATTCAGTTCTCAGGTTTAATTCATGCAATGATAAATTAAAGGAAAGAGAATGTTTATAAACCTTAAATTAGTTCAAGGTATAACAGTAAGTAATAGTACCAATGTACAATTACACCACTTGAACAATAAAATCCAGTTTTTTGCCACTTTTAATGGGAAATAAACAAAAATGTGAAAATTTCATACATTTTGATCTGTGGACATGAAAAAAAAATAAATTTAAATGGTCCTGGTAGTGAAGATGATGTGCGTTGAACCCTCTGGCACAGCGGATCGTCTTCAAGTTTGAGTCTGTAGAGATACTCCCACCTCCGCTGCTATTCCATAATAGGACGCTTCTTCTCTTCCTTCTTCATTGCGTTCGTTTGCCTTTCTTCATTTTTGCTGTAAAGGCGCTTTATGTCGATTGCGAGTAAACCGATAGACCGTCAGAGCCCGTGCGATAAGCGCTAGCTATCCTCAGGGCACTGTGCTTGCAAATCGAGCGAATGTCTTTCAGGTGTGTCTTCTTTGCGTCCGCACCAAATGGGTGCCTTCTCGTAGACCTCCAATATCTTTCTTACATAATGCGTCAATAGGTGCGCTAACCGTTTGTTCTAGAATTTCACCTGACAACATACAAACAAAAAAAAAAAACAATCCAATAGTGAAAATGGTCATAGAACCAATTACCAAAACACAATTTTTTCCACAAAATAATAATCTACCGACCCCTCATAACTGTTAACTGTCATCTGAGCCAAAGTTGTTCATTAAGGGGCACACCTTGTGTGATACTTTGAAAAAATCGATTTTGTTTTTGCATTTTTCGTTAGTTTGTACTAAAATTTCAAGTGCGGATCTCAAATAGTTTTTGAACAACAACTTTCTAAATAGTAGCTGCTCATCGGTATATTTTATATTATCTTATTTTTAAACGCTTTTATCTCAAAAATGCATTTTTCATATTTGCTGCAGTTCTAACTCAATTACGAATCATCCGATCGATTTTATTTTTTTCCATCATATTTTGTACTTGTTTCTCCATACAATGACCCTCCGGTTTTTCAATTGAATAAAAATTACTATGCATACGTTATTTATGCACAAATATATCCTCAAAATTTTAAAAATTCGATGCAATACTTTTCTTTAAAAAAATCCCCAAAAATTATCTTTTTTTTTTGACGATCACACTAGGAAAAATTAACATTTTTTAAATAATGTGTTGCAGGCTAAAGGAACTATATGTGTAGTCATCACAACAACAGTGTATACAGAGACGGGCAAATCAGACAAAAAAAAAAAAAATTAACATTCTTTGTTTTTACACCGATCCTTTGAGAGGTTTTAGTACAAATCTCTCCAATGTCTCTCAGTTCGATGTGTCAGGGGGTAATTTTCACGTTTAAACGCCTGCTTTTCATTTTTATGAGAATCATTTTTGCTGTCATTATTACAAATCATTTACCGTCCATGAATATTTTAAGAAAATTTACACTAGGGTCCCCTGATATAAAAAATACAGAAGAAAAATAAAAAAAGCAAAGAATTATTGTAAGAATATATGTAAATGTTTGACTTTCGTTGGGAATGGTGTTCAAGAACGGCAACTGTGGAATCCACCATTGATATTTCGCTGTTAACATCGTTGGCATCATGCGTCCTGTGGCGCGTATATCGGAGACATGTTCTCCACACTTTTAATTTTAGCAACAGTTTTGAATAATCAGGTTACTCATGGATATCTCACACATCTTTTTGTTCCATTTTTTTTTAAAGATAATCAACACGCAGGAGATAATACTATGAATTCAAGGTTGGAAAAAAGAATAGACAAGAGCTATCTCTTGTCTATTCTAATTCTAGGTAAGAGGCCGAGAATCGGACTCAGAACCTCAGATATGGTAATCTATCAATCTACTTCAAATAGCACTCGGTTAGGACTTTGAAATGCTGCAACATTGGATCTGTAACCAATTAATGCCAACATAATTTATATTAAATCAGGTTTATGGACTCATGCCCTCCTTATTGGAATTTAATTTATATAAATATTTCTTTTAATGAATGCAACATTGCATTGTAGTTTTTACGGCATTTATCTTTTCCTTTTTTTATTGCTTATATTTTGAAACGAAAACTTCAGTTCAATCATTTTAGATTTTCACTTTAACCTGTCAAATTGTGAAATGTATTGCTATTAAAGTTTTTTATTTTTGATACTTACACATTTCTTTTTTAGCTTATAAATATAAATTTGGTACTTCCTCTACTCCACAATTTTTAAATTCATCAAAATGAATTAGTAATTGTTGCACACTTCATTCTGACATTTATAAGATTTTAATTGTGTGTAAAATCAAAAGAAATAATAATAAAAAAAAAATTACATTAGAGACATTTAACTTATTTTATAAAATAATATCCGTTTAAATGCCATTAGATACAGCCACTTTTCTTCAACATACATAGCTAGTAGTAGCTACACAAAGTTGTGACCGCATTATAAATTTTATAGATAAGTATGAATGCAGACATTTTAGAAATATAAAAGTTCGTGAAGTAAATAAATCATTGGCAAATAAAGTTAAATAAAGAATTGATAGATATTTTTATACTTAAATATTGCTGTAAGTTATCACACAGTTATTAAAAAATAAACAGACAGTGTGTTTTGGAACAAGCCCTGAAGTCTAGTTTTCAAGAACTCATAACTGCCATATTACCAAGTTCAATTTAACCATATATACCTCACTGGATAGGTAATACGAACGACTTTAAGAAAAATATAAAATATATTAAACTCTGGGAACCAAATTTTTCAGGGACAAAAAATTCTTCGAAGATAAGTGAATAGCTCAGGCAGCCTATTTTTTTTTTTTTGTTTTTTTACTTTAGAATTAGTGTAGGCTCCTCAAATTATTCTTGTTGGCGTATGAAAAATTATGATGATTTGGGGAGAGCCGCATACCATTTTCTAGACTTTTAGTCGAAGATTACTGGAATCACCCATATAGAAAATCAAATCAGCTTAAGTTATAATAGAAATAAAAACTATATTTTTTTACATATACATAATATATAGTGTGCTAACGAAGTCTGCATTACCAACTCAACATACATATCTACAATGGAGGTATTACTTACTTTATTATTATGATGTGATTTGATTTTGATGTGATAGTATTTAATGATGATCACGATAATAATAATGATGATGATGATAATGATGATGGCGTTGATGATTTTCATGTGGCAAGCGCGTTGTGCGTGGCGAATTGAATTGATCAAAAAGCAATTGTTGCTGTTGTGTTTTTGGTGCTGATCTATGTAACTGTTGTTATTGTAACTTCACTCAATGAATGAGGTGAAAGAAATTGACAGCATTTTAGCAGCAACAACAAAAGGAACTGTTGTAAAGCATTTTAATGCTTATTTCTTTTATTTTTTCTGGTTGTTGTTGTTGTTACTGCCGAGCGCTTTGTTATTTATTGTTGGTTATGTATTGTTGTTGTAGCACCACATTTTATGTTGAAGTTTTTTTTTCTATTGATGAATGGTCAATTCAATTCAGTTCAATTCACATTTATACCTAAATATTTCTATTTTTAATAAATCGTTTTATTTAGTTGTTCACAAAATTTTCGAATATATCGATTCAAGTTTTTGATGAATTTTGTTGTTGTTGTTGTTGTATTTTCGATGATGTTTCAGTGAAATCAATAAAACTGTTATTAAAAAGTTTCGAGAAATGCAACGATAGTTTCATCTTTAGCTAAGGGATTATCTACTTACAAATGTATTTATCCACTCCTGGAACTGAAAGAAAGCCATGAATATTTTGCTACTTTATTTGAGTTCAGTACATAAAAGTATATAGCAAACAACCCAAATATCTTACAAAAAGTTCTAAATCCTTTTCTAAAGGTCTTAGAATTTCAAAAAAATTATGCTTCAAGGCGGATTCACCGACTGAGTGCCGCACTCACTTTTCGTTTCTTTTTATATGAAGTTTTTATGATATCAATTTAAGAGAGCAAGAAAACTTCATATAAAAAACAAACCAAAAGCAAGTTCGGCACTCGGTTAATTAATTTGCCTTCAAAGTTTATTTCACCATAACTTTTTGAATATAACCAGAGTTATTTTGGAAGAATGGGAGCATTTACTCCAAAGACTTGCATAAAACATTTTTATTCTTTTTCAAAACGAATGATGGATGCCATAAAACGTAATGGTGAAAATGTAAAAATTCATTTTTGTTTTCCGGATAATGATAAATTAAAAATATTATTTCAAAAAAATAAAGCAAAGGTAGCTAACCTTTGATTAGTGAACAAACCTTTTGTTTAAACACTATGATCCAAATTAATTACACACTTTAAAAATAAATAATAATAATAATTAATAACAAAAGCAACAACATATCGCTCATTTACTAAAAGACTGTCATAAGTCAAAAATCACAAATTTTGAGTTAATGATGCAGAATTATTCATTATATCACGCTTCATATTGTGTAAAAATTTCATATTAATATCTTGTATACTCTGCGCATGAGAATTATAAGATTTCTTCTTTTTTCTGCAAAGTGGGAGTCAATTGAAAACTTTAAAAGCGTTTTCTGCGAAATCGCGTTTTTTGAGTTATGACAGTCTTTTAGTAAATGAGCGATATGTGAACTATGGTGTTCAAATGCAGAGTCATAACAGAAACAACAAAAAAAAAAAAAAACAAAAAACAAACAACTTCAAAACAAACACTCAACATGAAGATTATAGTTTAACACTTGCACTCTCTGTGTGGAGTCTCAAAAAAATTAAAATTATCTAAAATAGATTAAAAGAACTACATACATACATACATACAAACATACATGGCCCGTGTTATTGTTGTCTTTCAGTTTAAATTTTAGATCTGCTCCTCTTGTTCGTGCAGCAACAATTGACCTCAAGGCATTGTTGTTGATTTTGTAATGGAATCGAGTAATCTAATGATTTTTGATTTTGCATCCCATTAAAATTTAGTATTAATAATAATTTTGATGATTCATGCACAGCACACTCCGCACATGAAATGTTAAATGCAAGCAATAGCAACAACAATGCAAGCAAGTTGCAGCAATTTGAGGCATTGGGGGTTAATTGATGAAAATTATGAGTTAATTATCTTTTATGTTATCAACACCCATAGAAAAATCCTTTGTTTTTGTTTTGTGGTGTAGTTATGTATAATTCTTCATTTTCCATTGATGGGATAAAAATATATACCTACCTATATACATAGATATCCACATTCATATATTGACCACCCATATATTTGAAGTCTCATGTGAATTCTACTGTGAGTTAATGCCTGGTAGTAAATTTCATTGCTGGTCGCAAGCTAAGAAAGCTTACAAATGGAATTTCATTGCTCACAACCGTCCGAAAAACTTTAAGCATAAATCTCCATTATTGCTGAACGAACTCATATATCAAACTGAATCTCCTCAAATTGAAACAAAGAAACTGTGTTTATGTAACTATAACTCAAAATAAATATTTAATATCAATACAGAAAAGTTGTCTCCCGTAATTCGCAAAGGAATTTGAATACATTTCCAATAGTAAGATACGAAATTTTCAATACATACATTTATTTATTAATTACTGCCGAGCTGAGAGCTGGTTGAGAAATGCTGAACAAATTCAATTACATTGCAATCCCAATTCTAAATTCCAAGGAATTTGTAATTGGTACTTTAGATTTTCAATTTCATCCCTCTTCCTATTTATCTTTATTTTTTGGAATTGAACTAAAAAATAATCAATCACTTTCGAGAAATCTTTCCAACTAAATTTAAATTTAATTCCCTGAAAGTAATGGATTACTCCTAACAAAAAAATTACTATCTATTCAATTAATTTTTCAATTCTTGTAAGTGATTGAAATACTTGTAATTATAAAATATAATTCCCTGTAATGGAATCGATAAATTTTTCAATTTTCATCATCCGAGAATTTAAAACTTTTTATGGATGCAATTGAATTTTTTTTAATTTTTCCAAAAAATAAGTATTTTCATAAATGAATTACACAGTGCGACAAATTTTTCAAACACCCAATGAATGTCGACATACATAGGTTACTCCTTTATACATTGACTCAGAAAACTGTTCGCGTAAAGAAACATTTTTGAGACACGATAAATGTTCAAGAATGACGTCAAATTGAAAAGAAGCAGTGCATAAATGTTTTACTTATCTCGATGAACACAAGGGAAAAAATCTTTGAAGTCTGAAAATATTTTCAGGTTCCGAAATAGTCTTTAATGTCCCGAAATTTTGTTCATCAATTCATCAGCTTTCTCATCGCTTTTAATAATGGCCTGTAATCCAGTCGAGAGTGATTTAGTTCGCCTAATATCGCTCTGCACTCCTTAACTAACTTTGATTTGATGGCGGTGAAAAGCTTTTATGGCTACCTGAATATCGATGAAGATAACAACTTTACACTTTTCCGTGTTAAAGCGCTCTTTTAGTCGACACGCCTGATCGCCAGGACTTCAGCCCGAGAATTATTAGGCAGAAGTATAGATTAATTTATTACCTTACACTCATACCCACTCCAAGTCCGTTTTCGACCCATCCATGGAAATAGGTATTTCATATTTTTCTTTTCTATTGGGCTCTTGTAGGAAATCGTATCGTGAAATCGTTTTTGAAACACAAGTGTTCAGCCCAATAGGCGGTTGTCTTAAGTCACACCAAGCTGTTGAAGGCGAAATTTGTAACGTGTATGTAGAAGAAAGAAGGTGTAGAGATTTTTCATAAACTGATAGTCTCATATCCATTAAAATATTGTATCTCTTTAATACGAGATAAAAATAATGGTCTATCTTCAGTAATGGTTAAGTTATTATACTGTGTATAAAACATCTTTTCATCAAATGTTAATAGCGACAGGATATTGCAACGCGTAAATTTTGTAAAGTTTGATGAGGTGGATCTAGATTACAAGTGATTTTATCTTTAACCAGCGCAATGTTTTACTAAATGTATTTATTATCCACATTTATCTCATTTTTTCAGTTCCAAGTACAAAAATAAAATAAAAATTAAAATAGTTGGAATTTTTTCTATTATTTATTTAGTTTGATTTAAAAAAAAAAAAAAAAAAAACAAATAAACCAACTGTTTTTATTTTTTTCTCGTTTGTCAACAATTTTATTCAAACGCCATCTGCAGAACCTCTTTGTCGGAAACCGCTTCAAAACCTTCAGGCTAAATTTCAATTGAATTAAAATAGTCACGCCATTGTTTTCACATATTTTCTTTCGATTGTGTAATTTCTTTTGCAATAAAAATATAATTTCTTAGCCAAACAATAATATGGGTATTCACGTATTGATGCAACATGCCCTTGCGACGTTGCGAAAGTGCGGAAGTTTGACACCTTTCTACCTTTAAATTCGTAAGAAAAATCCAAAATATTTTCATTATTTTTCAATGAAATGGTAACATTTTGACAGTTAAATTATTTCGCATCTCCAATATTTGTATTGAACGCTTACATTTTAAAGCTTTAAGTCACACTTTCGCAATTTGGCACTTTTGCATCAACGCGTGAACACCCATAGTAATTTTATTGCCGCTGAAATCGCATATATGATTACAAAATTACATAGGAAAATCATCCATTTGCAGGTTAGGCTTGACTTTTTTTTAGTAATTACCAACAAACTAATGCAAACTACTAAAATATATATATATATTGATCATTAAATAGTAAATTTATAAAATACATCATTTTCAGAGACTGTGAGTCTCTAAAGTGTTAATTTTTTTAGTCATGGCTTGGTTCATGTCTAATTGGTTTGAGTGATATTTAACAGGAAGAAAATAAACTGATTATGACAATGTTTCTTGAATAAAGCGAACAGAAAAAAAATTTACAAAAGATTAATATGGAAAAAGCTGAAGAAGAAGCAGTAGAAATATTACAAAATATACTCAAGTTGGCAATGTGAAGTAGTAGAAGTAGTGAAAATAAATAAATAATAATTGCAATTTCACATACCAAGGGAAGAATATTTGACATTTCAGACTCCAGACAGCAAGCTACAGTCTGAAGTCAGACAAAATTCACTGCACAGACAGTAGATGACTTCCCTATACTCTTTTTTGTAGTCATCGTATAAATATGTATGTATGTATATATATACTAGTATTACCAATGACATTAGTCAAAGTCACAAGAAAAGTCAAAAGAAATTAAACAGAAAGACAGTAGAGAAGATATGCGCGTGAGGCTTAAGGAGACGGCCAAAATCAAAAGCTTGCAAGCGCAAATATCGTAAAATGAAATATATCCAAAAGATCTGGCATATCCACAAACCGAAGGTAGCAGAAAATTAAAACGCGTATTTGTCACATGCCGAAGCATTTCAATTTTATATTGCTATTGTCATTGTTAAATGCCGCGCAATCATTTGAAATTAGTAACTAATTTTAGAATTCACGAACGTATGCGCGCGCATTGCACAATGAATCCCAGTGGGAAATGTGTATAGATATCATGAGAGTTATACTAAAAACCTCTTGCAGGCCATGCAAACATGTTGTTTTAATTAGCAAGTAACAGTGCACGAATAGCGCGAAAATTGTCACAGTGCATACTACTAAGATGAAAAGCCAAGAGGTTTAATACTTGTATTTCTTCAGCGTTCCTGAATGAAACACCATGATCGTTTTGTGGCCTAAGAAATTATTTACCAAATCATTGGGTATACGATGGAGGTTGATTTGATAAGGTCTCACTACATTCTCACTGCTCTTCTTCCTTACAACCTCTTACGTGGAAAATATAATTTCGATACGGTCGGTGGGCTGAGACCTTTCGTACCTTTCTCTTTTGGAGTTTAGTTATCCTATATTACAAGGCTTAGTATACGAATAGAGGAGCTTGTGTTTAGCCTCACCAGCCTTTGCTGAGTCAGAATCGTCAGTGCGTGGTGAAGAGCTACATCCTGTTCGAGGTAACCCTGCTTTAAGGGAACACTGTCGATTTAGACCAGAAGTCGAAAACTGGTTCCTCTTCAACAGAGGCTGCCTCGAAGAGCATGAAATAAAGATGAGTATAAACCACGGTGCAACCACACCAGGTGCAAACTTGGAAAGTATCATCATGTCAGTGGGCTTTGGAGCAACGCCTGGTTTAGGGGCCGAAGTGGTAGAATCAAATACGGTCCGGGAAGTGCATGTAACCCATGAAAATTCTGATGGTTAATCCCAGCGCGAGCTCGAGCTGTACCATCAAGCCAATGAATACAGAAGCAGTGCCCGGTTCAGAGGTTGGTCTGTCCAAAAGATAGATGGAAAGGATAAGGCAGAAACGTGTGAAGACTTTCAAAGCTATGGTTCGGGATGAAGCAGTTGAAGACTGCGTAAGATGCAACTGCGAAAGTTGTTGTTCCGTCACTGCTTTCTCCTACCCCTGTTGCTGAAATTGCTAAAAGGAACAGAGCTGATGATGACCCGTCTGATCTGGTTAACTTGAAAGGTTAAGTGTAAGGCTAAAATGAGCAAGGCTGAAAAGCAAGAATTCTCAGTGGCCAGCTTCATACAGCCGAACGCTGCTACAGGACGAGGGGCCTCAGGCAGTGCTCCGTTGGATTTACTGGTGTGCTTACGCCCCCTCGTGGGTCTAGCGTGGTGACTGCAGTGGCAACTAAGAATGTGGTTGCGGTAGCGGCAGGAGAAGCAAACGACAGCGGACGGTCAAAAGCATCCAAGGGCAGACCTCAATTTGCCAGTGGTTGCAGCGGAACACCTGCTGTGGGAGCTTAGAACGCGGCTACGACGTCCAGAACCAACTGGCTTCCGCGATCGGTGGCTATGCTCAAGTTGCTGCGAGCGTGCTGAGATTCGTGGCGACGGCGGACAAGATCTACTGTCTCAACAGCAGATAAACTTTGTCGACAGCCAAGTCTGAGAGGCCATTGGAACTTCGAAAGAGGCCACTAGTTTCGAGCGGATGAGAGCGGATCACGGCATCTTACAGGTGCAATGCTCCAACTATTATTCGCTTGACTAGCTAACTAATACAGTGACTGTAATGCGAGTCTTTAAAGACTGACACGGGTGAATATGATGATCCCTGGGCAACCAAGGGAACCTCATGCCATAATCGCCCAAATCCGTACCCAGAATGCTGGGCTTAATACGACACACTGTATAACGTATCAATATACTAAGGCGGATCGGATCGCTTCCCGTTTAGTTATTGGTGTCAATCCAGAGTCACTGAAGATCGAATAGGTACGGCATGCGCCTTTATCTGAATTTGGGACGCGTACTCGTTACGCTACTGGATTCAGATGAAGGTTAAGTAAAATAGATAATGATGACTAACTATATGTTGGTCAGCATTATTTTCTCGCAAATTAACTTGCTACATAGCAAATCGGCTACTGTCCTCTTAAGCATTAGCTATGCCAAACCGCATACAAATCCTCACATAACTCTAATCCAAGAACGCGTATCTCGATTGGGGAAATTAAGTGTGGTTCCGTCTTTTATTGTGAAGGAGTGGTTCGTGTTGACTATTACTTTTACCTTAAATTTATAACTTTATTACTTTGACCTAAATTATTTGGCCCAGTTGCTCACTAAATGATTCGAATTTCTGAACATTTGAAAATTCTCCACTGGGATATCAAAATATTTCCTCAAATATTTCAATGTCAGTGCAGACAGTTTCCTTCTTTTTTTTCTTATTTGTTGTTGTTAGCGAATAATTTTCAGCGTAATTGTTAGTGACGCAAATTACGCAATTACTTCTTACTTACTACGGTTCAACTTCAGTTCATAGACTTCTGCACAGACAGTTTTAATCGCGTAGGTATGTGCCTCTATATGTGTGCAAGCCTGTAATTTAAATGCTTGGATGACCTTATAAATTACTACACTAGAATATCTCGTATAATTATAATATTATTTTTTGTTTGTCTTTTGTTAATTTCATAAAATTACATTCTTTTTCCCTCCCAAGTATTTTTGTACTTGAAATTCATACATATAATTTTTATATCAGCAAATTCGCGCATCGTTTACCAAAAATTTGCCTTCAGCGTTCGCTACGCTTTGCTTTATTCTTCATGTTTATTCTGCCAAAAAAAATAAAAATAATAAAAGAAGAAATGTAAAATAATAATGGTCATTAGTACAAAAAGTTCGCCGCCTTCTTTTTTCTTAGACTAGATCCATTGAAATACATAAATAGTTTGAACTTCAGCTACCACATTTTTTTTCTTTGAAGCCCGGTAAAACGGTAATTACTAACTGAACTGTGCTGTTGATTTTGACTTGAACCTTTTTTTTTTGTTTTTTTGCAAATATTTTTCTGGTTGTTGTAGTTTTGGCAGTTCAACGAAAAATTCGCGCAAAAAAAAAAAAAAAGAAATAACAACCAAAAAAATTGTAAGCAGAAATAATAATCGATTTAAAACGCTTGCGCGCATGTGGCCAAATACCAAAAACAACTACAACACATTGGTAATACGTCTGTGGTAGTAGCTAGAAATGAAGTCATTAAAAGTAAAAACAAAGCAGCGGTCAACCTGAAATGATAAATGATTTTTGCTTATGAACCAAAATTACATTCATGGATAACTATTTGTTATTTTGGCAAAAATGAAAAAAATAAAACTAAAAACTACATAAACTTTTTGATTATCATTTTTGTTGTTATTTTTTGTTATTTGATCTTTCTTTTTTAATGAAATTAGGGCAATTTGATAGTTAAATTATGCTTTTTGTTATGAAAATTGTATTCTTTTAAATTTAATTTAATGAATTATAAAACTCTTAATATCTTTGATTGTGGCAATAATTGAATGCTGCCTACCGACGCTGACAATTGGTCTAATATTGGGCCAAAGTAAATTAGTAATCGACGCAGTAATGGCTCAGATCAACGGTAGGTAACCTAGATTCATAAACGCCGAATTCATAGCGACTTATTGATGTAAGTTGGAACTCATACTATTATGGAACTTTTAGGCAACTTTTATATCCAGTTGTTTCTTTGGCATAGAGACGAAGAAGAAATACAGGAATTTCACGCCCACTTCCATATACAGCTAAACTGTAAGTGCATGTATCTTGGGGAATATCCCTACAAAAAATGGAATGCTTCCAAAGCCGTTCTAGAAGACTTCCAAAACAACGTGAAACCTTCCATCGGAAGTCTTCTCTATTTTTCTTGAGGGATCGTAGAAAGCTGAAACTCAAATGCATATACCGAATTACTCGTTTAATTTAGCTGCGACAAAAATAGGGAAAATCGGTTAACTGCCACACCCAATATCTTCATATATATTTAAATTGGATCTTAGGAGTAAAACAGAATTTGCATTTTTTCTCCGGGGACACAGAATAGACATGAATTTTGTTTTAAATTAATAAATAAAATTAAAAAAAAAAACATCTAATTTACACAGAACAATAACAACAAGCATTGTATTTTTTATTGGTTTTATTGCGTTTTTTTTTTTGTATATCTCGCCATCTATATTACGAGTGCTGTCTTAGATTCTTCATTCTACTCTTATAATATTTAATCATTGTTGCAATTTAGAAGTAACCACTCACAAATTTAATTATACTACTTTTATGAGTACATAATAATAAATGTGTTTTATTAAGCGTGAAAGCAAAAGCTGAAATTCCACAGGACCCATGAAAAATGTTATCGAAGCCAGACATTTATAATTATTTCATTGGATGGTGATTTTCTATTTATGAAAGAATAAATTAATCTTCTAATAGTTTATATTAATTTTGTTAGTCGTGTGGCAATGTGATCTTTGGATCGAAAAATAATTTTTCAATAAATTTTTCTAGCTTTTGCTCATTGGTATGTATATTTTTGCTCATCGAATTAAGAATCCGGGATATCTCGATGAAAACAGGACATTTGGCAACACTATTCTGCACCCAAAAATGTTTGATAAAGATATAAAAAATCAAAAACCCCTATTCGCTCTGGATCCGCTAGTGGATAACATATAACCATTCTATCAAAACTGTATCATCAAATGCTAAGGCTGCTTCAGGAGTGACCGGAACTTACTTACGTTGATTTGTCATATTGGAGAAGAGGTTCTTTCTTACTTTGCTGTTTAATTTTTTCTTGTTAGTTTTCATTACTGAATTGATTTTTATTTGAAGTTATATATAAACAGGCTTAATGAACAAATGTAGTCATCACAACAACAATGTATATAGAGACGGGCAAATCAGACGGCCGTTTCGGAATCCGCCACAATTCCTCATCAGTGATCTTAGTGGTAGTTCTTAATCTTTCAATATCCTATATAAGCTACTAATATTTGAAATCATAACCCAGAATTACGGATTTGATTCCAAATATCTTCACTGAATAGAGATATTGAAAGAAACTACCACTACCGTTCTATACACTTATGTTGTTGTTTTTTTTTCCCCATGATTTTTGTTGATTTTTAAAAACTCAATAGACAACAGCACCCGATTTTCGATGACTCTCTTGAAATACCCAAATTTCTGAAAATTTTTTTGCCTCTTAAATTTTTTTTTGAGTCATGATCATTATCAATATGAATAAGACTTTCATCGGTAAGGAGGGGAAATTTCAACCTAAAAAACGTTAGTGATCCAGAGCAATCCACGGGAACAATTTTTCGACTTTATGCCAAAAAAATTAGCATCTGGGACATATTTTGAACAGAAAAATTTTGCCAGTATTGAGCTAGTTATCAATCAAATATTGCATTCTGGATTTTTGTAGGTAAACAAGGTGATTCAGAGCTACGCTATTCCTTAGCTCAAAAGAAAGAAAAAAGTGCTGAAGCATTTTTTTAGATTTAGCTATTTATTGGCGTTACAGCAGGGGTTGAAATTATCCGGGCCAATTTTAGGCACGAAAATGATAACACAGTCCAACAAATTACGACTTTTTGGCTGCAACAGAGTAGCCACCCTATAATCCTGAAAGGATATGTTGTGTAGACCATTCTTGTAAAACAAACTTATAGTCCAGCACGTCTCAGTTTTTTTTACAGTGGATCAAAGTTTTCTTATTTTGGTCGAAGGGAGCTGAAAACTAAGTGCAAAAAGTGTTATAAATTGATGTCTGAGGAAAATCTAATTGCCACAGTTGTATCGAAGAATTTTATAAGGGTTATTTCTGTAGAACATTTTAACCCTTTAGTTCCTCTTTTTATGGGACAATTTGACCCCTAATTTGATGAAACCTTGAAAAGTCCTTTCAAAAGAGACATTTAAGGATTAAAATATTCCACAAAAATATTTACCAAAAAATTTTACTAGGGGTCACCAGAAACATAAAAGACATTGTAAAAAAAAAACTGAGACGTGCTGGACTATAAGTTCGTTTTACAAAAATGGTCTACACAACATACCCTTTCAGGATTATAGGGTGGCTATTCTGTTGCAAAAATGCTGTTGGACTGTGTAATTAATGTTTCGAAGGCACTAGTCTTTCTATAGCATTTCAATAAGCTATTATTTACCATGCATACATTCTGCAAATGCTTACCTTACCCGCTAGCATGACTTCATTTTATTACTTCAATAATGTAAAGGCAAAGTTAGATGAAAATGTTCCCATTTAGGCTAACATTGTATCATATTTCGATTTATGACAATGGTAGATAAATTATGAATTTTTTAAAGAAAAATTTTGATTTTCATCGAATTTCTGTATTTTTTTGATATGGCAAAAATTATCGCCTCTACAGATTTTTTCCCATTGTCACTGTATTGTATCATCTAGTAGACAGCAATATCTTTTCATGGCATATCGATCATCTTTTTATATCAAAAAGTGGGCCCAACATAGCTTACATAGATAACATCGTCTCTAAGGGTACCAGAAACTGTAACCCCAACAAAAAAGCTGAATCTATAAAAGTGCTCATACAATTTTTTACTTCTCTTCATCAAAGAGTAAGGAAAAAAATTTGCATGCAGCTCTGAATCACCTTGTATATATAAAATTCTTCAATTTAAGGAATTGAAACCCATTAATCTTTGACCAACTGTAGCCCATATATTTTATTTCAGACAAGAAGATTTTATGCCTAGAAGTAGATTTGTTTGGCTTTCAATTTTCATAAGGACAATGAATCTTATCGGTATTTGATCAAAATTTTTTAAGCAGTACTGGTTCGAAATTTATTCTGGATATATGCCACCGATCAAATGCTTGGCAGCAACCTCTTGTTGGTAGCCGATTCCACTCGACAGGCACAATAGATAAGAAAAGCTAGAAAATTTAATTTGACTTTTGCACTTTCGTTACAAAATCTAAGATTTCATATCTTTATAAATATAAAGAGCCTGACTCACTGGCTCATTGATTGCCTTATCAATGATCAGCTTCAGTAAGTTTGGGTGGTTTATAATTAGTCGGATTTCGGAATTTATAGCTATAAGTATGGGGTTGACGCTGAACTAATCGAATATTTAAGATGACACGTAAGTATATCCTAATCGAGGTTTTCATATATATTTTTAAGAAAAAAAATTTATTAAATATTTTCAAGGACATTATTCAATGATTTCTTATCGTTTCCTTCAAAACTTTTCCAAATCTCATTGAATTGAATTTGATATGCAAAACATTATCTTTCATTGATTTTGCATAGGTTAAGTGATTTCTTTTAAGGGCGAGTAAAATATATAACGTGACAGCGATTTATTGTTATTCCAGTTTATCATCTCTTTAAAACCATTTAGTTAGATCATTCCATCCCACCAAGGAATGATTCTCTAAAGGTTTCGAGCTTATATATTATTGAAGCCGACCGCCACACAGAAAATATTTGAAAGTTTCTCCTTCTTCGACGACGCTGTGACTGAAATTATTATGCGCAATACACAGTACCACTACTTTCCTAGTGGAGAAAATTGACGCTCTAATCAAATTTAAGGGAGCTTGAACTTGAAACTAAGATACAATATCTATCTAGAACATCGGAATTCTCACTTATTAAGTCACAAGGAACCCTGATGAGTGATAAGTCAAATTGTGCTCCTCCTAGTCCGTCAAAGTCTCTCTATCTCTCTTTTATGCTCACCCATTAGATTTGATTTGAGAATTTTTGAGATTACAGCATGAACCCGGCTACATTTGCTATATTCTCTTCTTTATGTACATTGCACATTACGCACCATACACATTGACGACGGCAGTTGCACGACTACATCTGTCAAATTATAAAAAACACATGTTCTTATGGATACGATTATTTTGGCGACGACACGACCACAATTGTGGTTGTAGCCAATTTTAAATCTATTTTTAATCTGACAAGCGACAGAGAGAGAAGAGAGTTTGCTTTTGTTGTTTTGGCTATGTTTGCTGCAGATGGTGTCGCTTCCATTGTGTTTAGTAGCTGACTAGAAGGCGACAGTTGTAGCCGACAGAATGTTCGTGTAGCTGCTGTTGTTAAAGTGTATGGACTATTAGTTATCCGGCTAGCTAGATGTATAACGAAAATTTCTGCCGGGAACACACTAGTTGAATCTGTTAAATGGGAGAAAAGTCTCAACTAGTTTATTCCCGATTCTCGATAAAACTAAAGCATTCGTGAAGGCTCCAGCACCTCTTCTCATACCGTTTGCATTCAGAGACCAATTCAATCGTGTCTGATTAGGTTTAAAATTGAGCCAATTGTGCCCAGAACCAGCTACGAATAAACGATCTTCTGAAGTATTTTTTTTATACGGAAAAAATTGTTTAAAACTGAAATATCAAAAACGATAAAAACATTTTAGAAGAGGGTAGCCGAAAATTATATAAATCTATAAATTGATATGAATTTTTACACCTTCAAATTCGCCGGGCAATACCGGGTATTTATTAGTTGTTTAATTATAAATATATACCGACTTTATAACTACAATACCTTGACTATAATAAAAATATAATAAATTCCGATATAATAAAAATTCAATCGCATTTACATAAACTCTAACGGCACATAACATACGAGTATACCCTCAATTAGCAGCGATTTTCATAGATATGCCTTTAATAAATTGCCATCGATCGTGTACTTTACGCCAACAGATGCTAAAATGACATCAGATGCTAACATAATCATAAAAATAGGCGTTACATTTCTCATACGTAAATCTAAAAGGAAAAAGAAAAAGAAAAAAAAATTACATTGACCCACTTAGCAAAAAACATATGCGAAAATATTGAGAAAGGGAAAAATTCATACCCAAACACAAATCCACACATACATGCAAACAAACAAATACGAATAGATATGTATGTAGAAGAGGACAAAATTGATGCCAAAAATGCGATAAGTTGCAGCGGTGGCAACTGAATTGATTATTGCATTTAGTTTAGTATGAATGACCAACGTTACACACAAACACACATACACAACCACTACGTGTACGTGTATGTATGTAACTATGAATGCATTTGAATAATACTCGCTGGCGCACAATCGTACAAACATAGATATGGATCTTAATGGTTACATTTTGCCAAATGCCAAAAAGTAAAACTATTAACTATTGAACTATTGTAAGATTTTGATTCGATGATATTGATACTGATCGATGCAAGAAAGTCACGTTTCGATACCTATCCACAGATACATACAGATACGGCTAGCAACAAATACAAATCCAGATACATTGAATGGTGTGTGTTTGAATGTCTGAATGGATTGTTGGATTTAGGCTTGAGTGAAAATATGTAGTACATAGTTTGAAGCTTTTGAATATTCTTAAGGTAAAAACAACATCACAAACGAAATATGTAAACGTCTCGAATGTCGTCAATTTAGCAAGAATTTCAATTAATTGACTTGAATTTATGTATGTCTATTTATGTTTCACAGTGTATTCATGTAGTTTATGCAGTTGAAAAAGTGAAAACTATATTTAGAGTAGGTCAGAAATGTCGATTGTCGGTCAATACCTTGAGGACTTTAGTATGGAAAATTAAAATAATTTTATAAATTTTTATTGAAAATATTTAGAAAAAGAAGAAAATTTTTAACAGTTATTTTGTTTTCTTTTTAATTTCAGATATGAGCCCGAAACGGCACTAATGAGCGCACAACCGTTTGGTCAAAGGTAAGAATATTTATGGAATTTATTTTTTATACGTTAGATACGAAATATATTAAGGATATTGGCCACTTTCTATAGAGAGTTTAGATCAGGTAAAATATCGGTGGTAAAAATAAAATCGATCCCAAAAAAGCTTAAATTTAAGGAAATTCTTGCCTATGAAATTACCTGAATTCTAAAAAATATTTTGGTATTGAAAAAATTCTTTACTTGAAAAAAAATTTGAAATTGGGATTCTCCGAATATCGATGCAACATGCAGGAACTTATTCCGGAGTATTTTCAATTGTTTTGCTTTACTTTTTACATACTTATTTTTAAGCAGTGTCAGTGTGATTAGCTCGTGTTGTTAGTATCTTTAAAAAAGATTGCCAAAACTATGGCTAAACAAAAACTCAAAAGACTACGATCATATCATTCACTAATTGAAACAAAATAGCTGCTCCACTTCATTTTAATGAAAGCTCAGTGTGCCGATTTTTAAAAAGTATGAGAATGACCAACTGTAGAGGAAAGAAAGATCGTGTAGAAAAAGGTGTACGAATCTGAGAGTAGACCGGACTATTTTGAGGACAAGTCTTCAAGACCGATTGAAGAATGCTCCGGAGATAAAAGCCGAGCTGTAGCTAATGATATTTCGATCCGCACAGCTCAAAATCGATTGAAGGAAATGGGTACGTTGGCTTGAAAACCTGCAAAGGAACCACTTTTGACCACAAAAATTAAAGAAAAGCGGCTACAGTGGGCTAAAAATAAACAATATTGTACTGAATCCGAATGGGTGAATGCAATACTTTCTGATAAGTCCAAGTTTAATCTGATAGGACCTGATAGCTATCGCACAGTTTGCTGTAGACAAGGCGAACAATTCAAAGAAAATTGCATTTTCAAAGCTGAGTCCATTTTAGTAATGAAGGGAAAAAGTATTGAATAATAATAATAATGCACTGAGTAATTCCCAACGTGGAATTCTTAACCGAAATTGTTTCAAATCCAGTATTTTACGAAGACTCTGCATCTTTCCATGGGGTACACCCTGTAAGTAACACCATGACTTTTAATTACTCCAACAACTTTTTAGGCTTTATTTACCAGTTTTTTATTTTTAACCCTTTGATGCCCGAATTATAATGGGGCTTGATAGAAATAGTTATCGTTGCTTAGGTCTTCCACAATCATGACACCAAATTTCTTGCTTCTATTTACATTGATTTGTTTGTCATTTATTAAAGGTTAAAAAAACATAGCTATGAAGCTGTAGAGAACCACTGGATAACTCTTTTTCTGCAATTTTTGGTTTTCATATTCTCTTATCTTTTATAAACATATCTGATAAACAAAATTTGAGCTTAGTAATAATTAAAAATATTTTTTTTCACAAAATAATGCAAAAGATTTTACTACAAAATTTTGGCAAAACATTAAAAAAATGACATAAGCAAGAATTTCAAATGTTCTGCAACCAGCAAAAGTGAAGAATACCTTTCAGAACTGAATGCAAATATTAATATTAGTTAAATTTGTTAAATACCTATTTTATGTCACATTAAAGTGAATGTTGCATATACGCAACATTGGGTATGAAAGAGTTAAATAGCAAAACCAAAGGAAAATTTCGGCATGATTTCATCGCATTAGCCTGGAACCAGTCCGGACTTTATCAGATTGAAAATGTTTGGGCCCTTATGGAAGCTAAAATACGGAAACAGAATCCCAAAGCAATGATTGAATTGCAGAAAACTTTAGAGAAAGTGTGGCATGAAGAAGTTACGGGCGAATATTTGATTACTTTGTACAACTCCATGCTCAAATGGTTTCAAAGTGTCATTAAGGCTAAAGAAGGCCCCACTAAATATTGATGAATTAATTTTAAAACACTTCAATACTTGAACAAAAAAGCACTATTGATAAAATAAAATGAACAAAAATATATCTTTAAAATATTTCCGATTTTATCATTTTTTCGTAAATTTCGCAAAAAAACTTGAATGCGCTCGGATGAAGCATCTTCATCTCTTCAAGCTTTAGACAAAAATGTGGTCTAAGACCGTTTACTACACTGTCCGATAAAAAACAATTTTTTCGATTTTTGATTTCCGGCCGGGTTTTGGTTTGGATTTTGGTCTGGTTTTTAATCAGCTCTTTGGTTTTTATCTTCTACTGATTTGGTAGTTTTCCAATATTTTGGCAAAATCAGCCTTCTCCAAATTTGTCAGCTTCGTATTCATAACTTTTCTCTCCCCGCCATACATCATAGTACGTTTCTAAAGATGTTTTATTATTGTTTGTTGGTTTTAGGTGTATTGGTTTAAAACAAAATTACAAATTACACACTACTATAACAACATCAACGATAACAGCAATGGCAATAATAGTAAAAAATAAAATAAAAAACAACAACAGCAGCTAACGATATTGTATTACAATGTCTTCTTCTTCAGTGTTTGCCTTTTCTAAACTAACAAAAACTCGTCAACTTGCAATTATGCATTGCGTTTGCTAGCAACAGCAAAAAATCAACCAACTGAATGGAATAGGTTGGATGGCTGCTGTTGTTGTTGTTGTTGCCTGTTGTTGGCTGCTAAGGCAAGTGCAACAATTTCAATATTTAGCTAGCAAACTAAAAAAAAAAGTAGCAAAAGAAAAAAAAGAAGACGAAGAATGCAGTTGAAAGAAGTAAAAAAGTGGTGACTTAAACACACAAAAAACCAAAACAAAAAAAAAAAAAAACAAACCACTGACTGGTTTAATTGCAGCTTTTCACTTTTGCTTTACAATCGGCTACAACAACAACAACAGTAATATCAGCTATTGCATGGATATGCTTTACAAGAAAATACTAACAACAACAACAACAGCATAATGCAATTAAAAATGTGCATTTTTTTATCGCGCGTACTATATGAATTTGTTTTTATGAATTAGGCGCAAGTTAAACAAAGCAAAAAAAAAAATAATAAAAACAAAAAAGAAAAAAAACTTAAAATATTGACTTGAGTTTATTTGCACAGACCTGACATGGTAAAAAGTTATACGCATGCGCCAATGTTGTTAGCTTTTTTCATTCGTTTCTTTCTTTTACATTTTTTTAATTAGTGTTTACATTTTGTATATACACACACATACATGTACCTATGTACAGGTATGCACAAATGTTTGCATGTATGCGTGTGTGCTTTTGTGCTTAGGTACTAAAGTCGTCGAAATTATGAGTACGTAGAAAAAGGTACGCGCATACACATTTGTGCATGAGTAATGCACATGCGCCCAGATACTCATAACAGCATAGATAGATAGATGGATAGATAGTTGGATAGATAAATAGATAGATGGTTGCATTTTTTGCACTAAGGAAAAAGTGAAACTTTTTTGTAATATGGAACCTAATTTTCTGAAAAAAATATGCCTTCTACATCTATAGAAGAAAACAAGAAGAAAACTAAATGAAAGGAAACATATTTACAATACTAAACTTTCTATCTTTCTGTTTCTGCTTCAACATAGTATAAAAAAATCTAGTCTATTGACAAAATTATAGTATATGGAATTTTCCTTCAGTTTTATCCTTCAAAAATTCATTGTAAAGTTTCAGAAAGATGATCGTTGCGATTCTAATCGATAGTCAAATTGCTATCAGGGCAATAATCGCACCATATAAGTAGGATCAATATTAAAATTTCTGTTGGAGGTTGGACTTATCATGGAGTAGTGGTAACTCTAAGTACATAAATATCCAACTGTAATATACGAATACGAAACTCCAAATAGACGAATTTGCTTAATGAATTACAACGAATAATGGTCCATACACATTGACGACAGCAGCTACACGAATACACGAGTACGAAATTCTGTCGGCTACAACTGTCGCCGTGTAGTCAGCTACTAAACACAAATGGAAGTGGCATCTCCTGCAGCAAACACAGCCAAAACAACAGAAGTAAATTCTCTTCTCTCTCTGTCGCTTGTCAACTTAGAAATAGATTTAAAATTGGCTACAGCCACAATTGTGGTCGGTGGCTACATGACCACCGTGTCGTCCCAAAAATAATCAATTCCATAAGAACATGTTGTTTTTATAATTTGAGAGATGTAGTCGTGTATGGTGCATAAAACTTCACTTATCATCCAGAGTGTATGGTGCATAAAACTTCACTTATCATCCAGAGCTTGAACTATATCGGCTTTTATTACTACATTACAGTGGCGACGAGGATGGGATAAAACCCACTTGTGCACTATATATCGGCGTTTATTACTACATTACATTTATAAAAATATTGTAGGTCCATGAAGGTGCACAAGGTGCAGTGCACTTCCCAATAATAATAAAATGATCAGTACTTTGTTTTTTTATGCTCCTGGGAAGCATTAGAAATAATGGTCTAAATTCTATATTCGTCAAGTTGTATTATAAACCAAAATATATGAGAAGGACTCAGAACCATAATGAAGTATGTCACTTTGCAAAATCATTAAAAGTGAAATTTAGTATTTTTGAAAAATTTTGTGGCAATCCTCTTCCCCCCTTCGCCCCTTTAACCACCAAGACGGGAATCGAAGAACCCGCTACCTTTTGAGTGGAAGTATGGTGTACCAACTGCAGACCATCGAGCGTTGCCACTTAAATAGATAACAACAAAAGGAAAGTATATATACATTTTCGTAAAAAAAGGAAACTGACTTAATTATGGTTCTGACCCCCTCATATATAAAAACTGTAGTATCGTCTTCAGACAGTAAGGCGACTATCAAACTTGTTTATTCTTCTGCGAAGTTATATCCCCTACTGTAATACACTTGGTGCAAGTTCAATTCCAAAAAACAAAAAAAAACAAAATTTTCAGAAAACATTGTAAAATGCTTCTAATAAGCCATTTTCTTCCGTTCCCTGGTGATGATCAATGTCTCTTTATTCTAAAGCCCTTTGTTCTACTTGCTACCGATTCTAAAAAATTGTTTCGGCCCCTAAATCGATTTCGGACCTTGTTTGCATGCACCGAGATGATCAAGGTCGTATGTGACCTCTAGGATTTTTCCTTACTGCCTTCGTTCAAGTGGTAAACAATGTCACCGTTAACTTCTCTTGTGGATTAGTACGTCTTTGTCTCTACCTAAGGTTAGAATCCGCGTATGATAAAATATTGAAGGTGCTGGTAAATTGACAATGTAGAAGTTGAATAGAATCCGTCGTAGAACTCTAAAAAGTAGTGAATGTTTGTTCTTACTATGTTCTTGTTGGAGTTTGATGGCGATTATCTATAGTTTCTTCAATCCACTGATCTTGCTAAACACTTTTCTAACATATTTGACGTGTCGGAGCAACAAATTTCTGTGAATTTAATATGAGTTATTTGTTAAGGATTCCATGTCTAGCCAAGGCATCACTTTTGTCATAATCGCAAATGTTCGTATGGGTAAGAACCCAGATGAGAGTTAACTTGAATGCAGAAGGCTAACTATTGATTTTTTATGCTACTGTAGATTTTATGTACCTATATGTATATTGTTAATAATAAAATTAATTTCTACATACACTTTCAGAATATCAACACTGCATATGCAACATGTGGAATAGTAATAGTCGAAGATGGCTAGTCAAGGACAAGGAGATCATAAACAATAATAAAACCACCACAAATCCCGCAATAAAATATAAAAATATACATCAACATACTAAGCGCAAATGTCGCAATGTCAAATCGACGAAAAAACTGAAACTGAAAACAGGAATGTCGATGACGTGGGCGCGAACAGCACACAGTCACATGACGTCCTCAATACACGTCAACGTAAACGTCACACGAGTACGAGTCAGTCCTTGTCTTAACCAAATAATAGAAGTATTACTAGTAATATTATTAGCCAATTGTCTCATGAATTCTGTGTCGTCGTATATGCCAACAGCGACAGCTGCTTTCGGTGCTGATGGAATGAATGAAGATGCATACAACAACAACATCTACGGTAGTAGTAGAAGTAATAGTCGAAGCAGCAACAGAGGCAGCAGCATTAGTAGCATCAATAGTAATAGTAACAGTAATAGCAATAGTAATAGTGATGATGGTAGCAATCTAAACTACTACCGGCAACCACATAGCATTGGTGGCAGCACTTCAGCTTTCGGTTACAACGGACTGCAGCAGCCACTACAAATTATTGACGATGACATTCAGTCGTCGCCATCATTGTCAAATCAATTGCAACGCAGTCAAAATTTCAAAATAAGCCCGAAACCGTGCTCTATCGGGCGCATCGAAGGCACGTGCATGTTCGTGTGGGAATGCATCAAATCGGAGGGCCGCCACGTGGGCATGTGTGTGGATTCGTTTATGTTTGGCTCGTGTTGTGCACATAATTATACCGATAACATTGTGATGCCACAAGCGTTTTCGTATACGCGGCCCACGAAACCGATGGGTATGAGCAGCTTAAATCATAGGCCACGACCACCGCATTTGCCACACAAACCGAGCATAAGGTAAGCGAGCTCTTTAAGTCTAAAGATCTGAAAGTTGATAACATAATTAAAATTTTCTCTGTGTAGCGGCATGACAACCATCGAACGCCCTCATGGTGCTGGTACCTTGGTTATACGTCCATCAGGGCCACATCATCAAGGTGCACTACACAAGCCGCACTATACCAAGCCCCCCACTAGCACCAGCACAACTACCAGCAGCACGAGCACAACAGAAGACTCCAATTTGCTGTGGACTTCAAATGCAGTGATCAATGATATGCAATCAGCTGCCAGCGTCTCAGCGCCAACTTCAAGTGAGTTGCACAATTTTGTTAACACATTTATGCATACATAAAAACAAACATACATATGAACATATGTAGATATATATGTATGTATATTTATGCCAGAATTATGATGATTTGTTGCAGTCGTGATAATCTTTTATGATTTTGTCCTTCACTTCTTCTTAATTCACACAGACATATGGAATTCATTGCCACATCAGACTGCATCATCATCATCATCATCATCGTTGTCGCCATCGACTGCTGTCGCAGCCCAACAGCATTGGCACATGACAACTGAGCCGAATTTTATTACTAAACCAAGACCTCCCATTTGGGACAAGCCGACATCAATATGGCCCAAACCATCAAAACCAACAAAAAAGCCAATCGTACCCGTACATCATCCTGCGTTTCATCAGCAGCATCAGACGCCTCCGTCCATTGTTTACCCAACGCGAAAGCCAATGCCAACGACAACAATGACCAGACCAAAACCGCCGCCGCAAACACAGTCGCAACAGGTATGTTCTATAGTGGAAATCGATGAATCAAAGTAACATTGCACGGTGAACAAAACTGAAAGATTTTTGTTAAAGAAAAGGAAATATTTTATTTAATGACTATATACAAAATTTATTAGGGTACCAGGAAAATGGCATTGACAACGTTTCTAGGGTCAGTTACTTTTTTGGAAGATAGAAGAAAACCGAATTAGGTAGTAATTATAAAAAATTAATGGATTAATTCATGATTTTATATTGAGAAACAAAATAAAGGAAAGAAATGAACATCAAAAACGTAAAAATGAGATCGTTTATCAAGACCTCAGCCAAAGACAAGATACATGTAAATCTAGCAGACCATCTCAGCTGCAAATAGTTTCAGCAGAAATCGTCACCGGTTCACTCGTACTTAAAAAAGTAGTGACCTTAGAAGTTTCCTTTTGGGCGAAAAGCGGCTACACAAACCGCCAAAGCATTTCGAGCTCTCCCTTACCTCTAAACATGCATCCAGGAGACGGGCCCTTCGAAGTTGCCTCTATAGAGCGCTGTCTTTTAGCCCTTAACTGCACATAAACTCTAATTTCCCGAATAAAGTATGATACACAAAATTGGGTTATGCGAATAACCGCCCAAGTGAAAATCGCATAAAAACCTAAAATAAATAAATATAAAAAAAAATTAATCTTTGTTTTCAATGAACAAAAGTCCACAAAAATGACAAAATCTTTAATCATGAAGTGAACGATCACCCAAAATTATGAACGAAATCGAACAATCTCTCAGAAATAAAAATTGCATAATTTTTGACAGTGTATGCATTTCATTACTTATGGTAGCTGTGTTTTTTTTGTTTGTCGCACATATGTATAAGAAAATCATCGCAGTGACAAAAGAAACGCGTATCCCTGTTAGTTATACAAATTGTGTTTTTCGATTTTAGTACCATTTAATACAAATAAATACACCGCTAATTGTTAAAATGAAAAACCATGACTTGGTTAAACTTTTTTTTATCCCGGTTTAATTTCTTCACAGGTATAAATGAGCCATTGCGTGCAAAAGTGGTGTAAATCAGTCTTTTTTTAGTATTATTTGGATTTTCACCTTCAGGCAATAATTTTGACCTCATTTAGTTTCCTACAAGAAATGCCTGGACATCGGGAAAATAAATTTTATAAGAGCCCTATTTTTCACAGTACTATTTTGACTTACACCACTTTTGCATGCAATGGCTCAAATATCTCTGCAATCACTATAAGCCTGTATAGGATTAATTTCCTATACAAAAATTTGTAAAAGGGGTGTGCACGGCAAAAGAAACACAGCTACTAATTAATTTTCGCAATTTTTAGCTCGTTGAGGGTCGCGCCACATTTCTTATGCAGCAAAATATTTTAGAAACAGAAACTCTATTGCTAAACACGATTTCGGCAAAATGAATAATCGTTCAAAAGACAATTTTAGAATTTTTCCCATTAAAGACCAAATGTATCGTTCTTAGTATAATTTTAGTCGCTGAAATCAAATCTGAAACCTAAAAGTTTCTAGTAGCATTTCGGATTTTTGGTAAATCTAGTTTTAAATCTCTATAAATTCTAAAGATTTTAATTTACTAATGGAAAGTGTGGATAAAATGAATGGTTGTATCTAAAAAGACACAGTGGGCATTTAAGGGTTAAAGTAAAAAAGAGGGGTAAAAATTTTAATAAGCTCGGATAACTTCCCAATTCTTTCTCTCTCTTTTCGCTACCGTTTCGAAAATGGTTTGTCTGTTTCACGACTCCACCTAATAGAAGACTATTATCCCACACCTTTTCAGACTACACTCGTATTCCTAGACAATATTTGGAACCACCAGAATTCTTACCCTTGTTGCCATAGAGGGTGAGGTGACACGTTCGTAGATACCATCTGGAATATAATTCCGAACGATATACATATATAGCCTCATACTCTTCATTGAAAGCAAGAAAGTTTCTTTGTTGCATTGTTGAGTGCAATAGCACCACAATGAAGAGATGGTCCAACATAAAGAAAAAAGATGAGATCAACAATTCTTGCCTAATAATATGCGGCAGGAATTGCACCAATTGGAACGGGGAAAAAATAGCTTAATTCTTTTGAAGAGCTTAAAATTCAAAACTTTGTTGTTGCTTCGCCTGGAAAACTACTTTTGATACTGTGGTTTAGTTTTTTTGAGTAGCACTTGTAGTTTTTAGCTGTCGCTAAATTACTAAATTTGGGAATGATCACGATTTCGGCAAATTTCAAAAAACTTTCTATTAAATTATGGGCAATTCTTACTACCTAATAGATAAAAAATCTTTCAAAATTCTTGTCAAGATTTTGTGTACCTTTATTCACTGTGCAACTCAGTCTAAAAAACTAATCGATACGAGGTCATTTACTTGTATAGTATGCAGCTAGAGCTGACTGACTAACTGACTGATTGGTTGACTGACTGACTAACAGACTGGCTGGCTAGCTGGTTGGATTAATGAAAACATAGCCTTGAGGGACATTTTATTGTTTGAAAATACCTGATGAAAGATTATGCAGACTTTGGGTGTGGTACGTGTGTGTGTGTATGTATGTACATAGGTATGTGATGCATATATAGTACATGTAATGCATATATATATATACAAAGTTAGAGCACCGAAGTTCAAGAGCTTAACTTAACCACAGGCCAAATTGTTCTAAAATGAAAAATTGATTTTTTACTTGTGAAATATTTCGACTAACGTTCGCAGTAGACGACGGCATATAATATATGTACATATAATATTAGAAGATAATGTGGTTTAACATAATTTTAAACAGCCACAACAGCAACAATATGCAAAACCAACGAGACCACCGTCTACAACGACAACGATGCGTCCTTACTCACGTCCTACGCCCAATTGGACTATTAGCGAAAGTATGCCCGGCAGCGGAAGCAGCAGCAGTTCTAGTTCAACGCAATCAATCTCTTCGACTGCAATACAATCAACTACAACAACAACGCAAAAGTATAGACCAACTTCATCGTCATCATCATCATCATCGCCAACAACAACTACATCGACAACATCATCAGTAGCCGCTCCTACTAAAACCACACAAAGTCCTCAAGCATCATATATGACACCAACACATACACGTCCATCATCTGCGTCATCATCATCATCTACAACAACAACAACATCGAACGCAGCATATGCCTCCACCGCAGCTCATACACTGCCACCGCATAATCTCAGCACAATCGAATCAAATGAAATCATTGATGGCGCATCTGATAATATTGCCACCGTCAAAACAATCTCAGCTGCGCGTAGCGGTAAGTTTTATTAAATCACGATCATGATCACGATCATTGTTCCAATTGCTTTCTAATCTCCTGCATACATTCCAATCTATAAATAATTTTTTTCTTTCGCAGAATGCGGCATACCGGTTTTAGCTCGTCCGGAAACACGCATCGTAGGCGGTAAAAATGCTGCCTTCGGCCGTTGGCCATGGCAAGTGTCTGTGCGACGCACCTCATTTTTCGGCTTCTCGAGTACGCATCGCTGTGGGGGTGCACTAATCAATGAGAATTGGATTGCAACAGCGGGTCACTGTGTGGATGAGTAAGTAGTAATTATTATTGATCGATAATTCAGATTGATGCGTGAAATATACGATGAAAGGGGAAAAGAGAGGGAAAAAGAGTTGAGAAGACAGAAGACATTATTCAAGTTAAACAAGTAGGCTTTATAGAGAATTAGGTCAAAAAGCATATCAATATATTGTTTCTGCATATTATTCATTCAATAGAATACCGTCATAACTTAAAATTTTTAGTTTGTCAATAGAATCATTTGAAGATTTAAACTAAGAAAGATTAGAACGTGAAGGCAATATTGGTTTGGCTATATTATTTATACATTGACCATTTCAGTGTGACTGACCTCTATAAAGGCACAATATTCATACGACTTACGCGTCGAGACTGCTATAGCAGCATCTAAAAAAATAGCTTTAAATAATATGGCATGAATATCAATAAGTATTCTAAGATTTTTGGGATCGCAAAATCCGAATGTTTGATAAAAATTTATAAATTCAAAATAGCGCCTGCACAATGCGAGCAAAAAAAATCTGACTGAAAATGCTAAATCGTGAATTTCTGAACTCAAATCTTCAATCAAAATTTAAAAATTAAAAGTGGCGCCCAACTAAATTTTATTTAAGTAAACGAATCTGGTTGTAAATGCTTACTCAGGGGTTTTTGGGGTCGCTGAATTCGAATCTTTAGGCAAAATTTTAAAATTCAAAATGGCAAATTTTTCTGCACTGTTAAGGGGTTAGGTAAAGCTTATATTCAAAGTCATATTTTTTGAGTTATGACTGTATACTATAATTGACTGAAATATGTTGATGGCTTAACCAGATAGGCTAAGTGTCGAATATAGAAATTTACAGCAACACAAATTTGGTGAATTTCAGTTTTTAAGCATTTAACACCGATTTCAACTACTTCTTAAGCTGCTATTGATGGTTAGGCAGTTACAAAAACTACACATTAGGCAGATCATATATTTAAGGCTAAATCTAATTGCAACACCTAAAAATTAAACTTTTCAGATGCTTTTTAACCAGCATCTGGAACAAAATCAAAAGGTTTTCATTATTTACGTGTTAAGATATAAGTATATTTTACCCTATAATGACATCATCTTAAAAAAACCTTTTTCCTCATCAAAAATCGTCTTTAATTATTTCACAATATCCGTAATTAATCGTAAAAATCTGGTGCATTTCTTTTCATAGTCTTCGGTTTTTTTTTAAATATAAAAATAAATACTTTCGAAAATGAGCTTTAAAGTTTTTTATTCTTTTATTAATGGAAAATAAATACCAGTTTCATTTATAAAAAAAATCTAAAGTGACGGCTTCAGTTCTCATCTCGTCACCTGAAACAAAAACGGGTTAAAAATTATTAAACTAATCTAAATTTTGGGGGGTCTTATCGTTTTTGGTTTTCTGAAAAACCGCTAGATAACAAAATGGTAGCCATTTGAAAAAACCCAACTTTTTGCCTTTTGTTTTTGTTTCAACGGACGAATAAAATATCTCCGATTCAAATTTTGGAAAAGTCAAAAAGTCTAAGTAATTTCAAAAAGTAGTTTCAAAATAATCGCGTTTAAAGTTTCACAATTTCTCACTGTTTGCAAACTATTCGGAAGCTCAAAATTTGAAAAGTGAGGTCTCAAAATGTTTCCTTTCATAAGTCCTTTCTTATATCATTCGTTGGATGTTTATTAGACTGCACACAATAAAAAAGGGTTGAATTTAACTAAGTGCACTTTGCTGAAGAATCCATCTGGTGTCATTTGAAATCCACAAATTTTCAGCCATTCAGCTAAAAATATTTAAGTTTTTCGATACTCGAAGAGGATAAACTACTTATTACAAGATCAAGAACGGTGACCAGATGCAGGAAAAAGATGTCTGCCAAAAAAGTGATGAATATTTTGAGGTTAGAAAAAAGTTCGGACATTATGGACTAAATCCGACTTCAGCGAAATCAGCAAATTATCGTATAGGAAAAATAAGTGGGATGTGATATTTCATGTTCCCAATAAAAAACTTTCTCTTTTTTTGTGGTCCTGCGGTAAATTTTTTATCTCCCCGGGCTCCATCAACTGGCCATAACTCTTCGGGATCGACTGCGGTTGGGTTCAAACTTGGCAGGCATCTTATTCCATCATGGTATGGATGCTGAGTCTTCTTAGCCGGGTGGACAACACTTATCCTCTGAATTATTATGACCAAAAATATATACGATTGAGTGATAAAACAAATTTGTGGGCGTCGTTCTTAATCTTATAATAGTTGATCGAAACACTGTAAAAAACGGATAAACCATATTTTTTTTTTCTGAAAATTTGATTATCTTAAAATGATACAAAATGGAGACTTTAAAGCTAAGTGTACACAGTCGAATGTTTAAGCCAACAACAAAAAAATGCAGTCAAGAATTTTTTCTCCATTAGTTGTACTCCCTTAACACATTTTCACCCATCAGTGAACTTACTACAACTGTTTTCTTAACCATCAATGTATATAACTTGAATTTCAAATCAATATGCTAGTAGACATAGAGTTCCATAATTGCATGAGGATAATTTATAAATTTAAAATTGTTTACGCCAGAATCCGCGAGTTGCCTTGGGGGTAAAAAATAGATTTCCAATATTTTTTATGTTGAAAAACCATCTCATGATTTCTGGGTAGTAGTCTCCTGATTTTGTTATTACTTTATTACATTTTATTTCTTTTTTCAGTTTACTAATTTCCCAAATACGCATACGAGTCGGTGAATATGATTTCTCGCATGTCCAGGAGCAATTGCCATACATTGAGCGTGGTGTTGCCAAAAAAGTCGTACATCCTAAATATAATTTCTTTACTTATGAATACGATTTGGCACTGGTTAAATTAGAGCAACCTTTAGAATTTGCACCACATGTAAGTCCAATTTGCTTGCCACAAACTGATAGTCTGCTCATTGGCATGAATGCAACAGTCACGGGTTGGGGACGTTTAAGTGAAGGTGGTACACTGCCATCAGTGCTACAGGAGGTAAGTTTTTGATTTAATTGACTGATTGATGAAATTGTTAAAATACCATAAATATCATTTCATTAAATTTCTTAGGTCTCAGTACCAATTGTTAGTAATGATATTTGTAAATCGATGTTCCTGCGCGCTGGACGTCAGGAATTTATACCAGAAATCTTTCTTTGTGCTGGCTATGAAACGGGCGGACAGGATTCATGCCAAGGTGATTCAGGAGGACCATTGCAGGTAGAATTGAATTTTTTTGCAATATATTTTTATACATATTATAACCTAACAATTCTGTGCTTGTCTTTATGGTTTCAGGTAAAATCACAAGATGGTCATTTCTTTTTGGCTGGCATTATCTCATGGGGCATTGGCTGTGCCGAAGCAAATTTACCGGGCGTTTGCACGCGAATATCAAAATTTGTACCATGGATCTTAGAGAATGTAACATGATGATGGCGTTAGACAATGAAATTGAGTTTTAGGACGGGAAGCAAAAGGAGCGTGCAACTAAAATGGACTGTAAATAGCTACTATTTATATATATGCTCATACTTACTATTTAATATTATTTTGTATTATTTCTCGTTTTTGTTTTTCGCTTGTTGAAATTGTTTTTTTTTTATTATTTCTATTTTATCTAACTTTCCTTTTCCTTTTTTATTATTATTTTTTAGTTATTCTTTTATTACTTTTTGTTAATATATTGAAAAGTGAATTATTTAAATACTTAAATTATGTGATTTATATTTATTAAAAAAGTAGTTAGCAGGAATTATTTTTCAAAATCAAAATATATTATAATATTAACTAATTTAAAAGAAGATTATTTAACAAAAAAAAAATGATATAGTATATATTTAATTATATATATACATAAACTGAAAGAAAAAGCAATGCTTAATTTTGTACTAGCAAAAATTTATGTAATTTATTTTACTAGTTTTTTAAGTTTAAAATTATTAAAATTATTATTTTATTAAATTATATTTTTGCGTATTTCATTAGAAACATTTTATTAAATATTATTATTATGATTTGTAAATAAAAGTCATTTCATGTGCAGTTGTTAAACAATTAGAGTTTGCTGATAATTTAATTTAATATGAAAACAAATTGATTTTTAATATTTTATAAACTAAAACAAAAATATATAAATAAATAAAAATAAAGAATAATCTTGCCCAAAGAAGCAAATATCAGTAGCAAAAAAATTAATATTTTGTTTTATTTTATTAGTTTTATTTAGGTTTTTATAAGAAATTTAAGTTTAAAAAAGTTTTACGAGCATTTGAAAAAGCTCTTTCGCCTTGGCGATTTAGGGTCATAAAGTCAAAATTTTAAAATAAATAGGGAATATGCGATTTTTTAAATTAACCCTCTAGTTCCCAAGCCCGCCTCTAGACGGCCTTCACCAAAAGGGATGGTTTTTTGTTGCTACATTTCATTATCATATCGTTTAGGGAATGCCCCAAGCTTTTAAAAAATGCATCAGTTATGAGGTATGATGCGTATTACATAAGTTAGCGACAGTCAAAGTAAAAAATTTGTGAAAAATAGGAAAATTAATTATTTTGATTGTATTTGTGATAAAAGTGAAAAAAAAATAAATAAAATACTTCCCGTCATACTATCCAGATAAAAAAAACTAGCTATGGATAGCTAAGAATTTGAATTTTTATATAAAATATTTAATTACTTAAAACAAATTGATAAAGAACTCATTCAAGAACAAATAATTTTAGGCTCTCAAACTTTCTCACTTCATAAAACCATGCCCATTAGTTTTTTTGGGTTTTTGAATCGGTTTATGATTTTAACGTCAATATTAACCAATTCCGCTTTTTTTGTCAATCAAAAATTTGGGAATTAGAGGGTTAAAGTCAAGACATCACTGCCTTCACTTTATCTAGCTTTAACAGTAAAAACTTGAGAAGCTAGAAATCAGTTATTAAAGTTTAAGTGCAACTGAATAGCTACAAATGAAGATTTAATGCACATAATTCTTATTTCTTCAGACTCTTTTATTTCAAATTTAAAGCCAAAACCATCGAAAAAGAATCTAGAGTGGAGTGAAGAGGTTAAATTCATGCTCCTCAATCCATAAGTCACTTTTAACCTATTAATGCTCTGAGCACCTCGATTTGAAAAGTCCCTTTCTATCTTGTGCCTGCACAAATTTAGGGAAAATCAGCCTATATGTTCCGGATTCCTTATTATTTCTGAGTATGTTCTATCGATTTCGGGAGCCCAAATCTGATTTTAGTCGCGAGGGAAAAAATATGGCGGTTTAAAATAAAAATATGGGAGAAAAATCATTGACTCGCCAGTATCAAATTGTGCCCTCCTATGATGAAAAAACCACATTATTTTTGGTTTGCAATGATACTAGACTTTTATTAATAACGAAAAGTTCCTTATTACAAAATTAAATTTAAGATTCAGCATTCTTGATGGTTGATGATGGATGAGTTGATGTTTGGTAATTGTCCGATTATACCCATTTTCATAATTTTCTTTTCCTTCGACCTAAAAATAACTCATTCCAAAATTGGTTGCGCTCAGAAGATTCCTTATATTTTTCGTTCATTGGTATGGGAAGGTAGGCGTGACTGTTGACCGATTTCGAAATTTTCATTTCAATATCTTGACAGCAACGGATTTTAGAACTAATTCATTTTTCTGTTTTAAAGGACGTGGGTGTGGCAGAGGACCGATCGCGGACATTTTTTAAACTTTTCCCCCTACAACCTAAATGTGGCTCATTTCCTTTGTTTTTTCCGCACTTTGCATGAAACCGGACCACTGTGAATTGGCTCTCTTAGTGCCTGCTCATGTTCCCTATGCTCCAAATAACTGCTTAGCAAGAAAGGTCATACCAAGGGGTGTGAATTAAAAGACAATCAAATAGAGAGCACTTCGAATTATCTTTAGCAGATAGCAAGTTCTATGCCGACATTAATATCTTCAGGCCTATTCTAAATATTTCCGAATCCGAATACCGAAATCCCCACGTAAATTCGTTTCTTTCGAATACTGCGGAAAGAAACCAATTTCCCTGGAGATTTAATTATGGGAATATTTAGAATATGGCTGATTAGTTCACTCAAAAATGATAGTAGAATTTTTTTAAAAGAGCTGTTACATTTTTGTCAATAAAATATCTATCTCAAATTTATAATTCCAGAATTTTTTGAATCGCAAATGTAAAAACGTATTTAATTTTCTGAAAACCGAATTAAATCTATTTAGTTGACATTTGGGGTCCAGATCTTTAAACTAACAATTTCTGGAACTACACAGTTTACTTGAAATTAGAGTTCTATTTGTGCATTCAATTAGTTTGACAGTTTACACATCAATTTTTCTGCGCACTTGTGCACACAGCCCATATATTTAAATAATTTTTCAAACTCTTTAAATATTTTTTCACAGTGCACTATGGGGCCAAATCCATATTTAGCTGGCCAAAATTCTGAAATTCGGTTTACTTGCTCACGGGGTCATTGGCTGGAAAATTATAACAATCGGACTATTACCACGCCTACCTCCCATACAAATGAAACCGCGAAAAGAGTATAACTTCGTATATATTATGGATATGATCATGAAATTTTATATACTTATAAACATTATTATTGCCATATATCATTGCAAAAATGCGATAGATCAGGTTATTACCACGCCCACCTCCCATATATGTGAACAATAGCATATTTATGTATCCAGGTAAAAATTATCACAATTGGAAATTTTTTACGCTTACTTCTCATACATGTGAGACTTTAAAAATACATAATAAAAATTAAATATTAGTATTTTGTTATTATATTCATATGAAAGGTATGCGTGATAATGGTCCGATAGTTCTAATTTTTAGCATGGCTTATGTCCAAGACAATATATATTAGCACATGTAATTTAATGATTATATCTGTAATAAGTTCAAAGTTATTGCATTTTTTAAATTTTACATATATTTAAATTGGTGGTAGGCGTTGCAATTGCCTGATTAAAAAGTTTTTCCTACAGAGTCAATAAGGCTTAAGACTGAATCCGTATACCAATTTTCGTCTGATTACCATTTAAAATGAAATAAATATAACACTTTAAATAACTACCTTTGATTAATTAAATGCCATGTGATGTCATATTTTTGCTTGTTATTCAAGCTGTGGCAAAAAATTGCAAAGCATTCATACCTGATTCTAAAGTAGATACTTCACATAATATGACGGTTTTTATTTTCGCTCGCAGCAAATCAGAGCATTTTTTCTCATCCATTAAAAAAATAAAATGTAAAAAAAAAAAATATTATTTTTCCATAACATTTTTGGGTATAAGAAAATGGTAAATTCATTTTTTATCATTATTAGCGTAAAGCTTTTTCTTCAATATGAGACCTAAAATTAATGCTTAACTTTAGTATTCGCTAAGTTATGACACTTTATGTGCAACACATTTTCAACAATATTAAAACTATCGACAGGATATTGCAACTTTTGACGGTCGCACAGACAAATCCTTCGCCTAATTTGAATATCCTGTGTGTGGATTATGATGAGGGATCTATGGAGAGCAATCCCATATACTTTTGGATCCAAGTCGAGATAGTAGATTTTTCGAATTTTGGCCAGCTAGATTTTTCATAGGCCCCATAGTGCAGTGCTTATCCATATAATACCATCACATAATCTTAAAAAAAGGTTTCATATAGCATAGACTACAACAGTTTCGCTGAATTTTGCAATTTCCTTAAAATATATTTATACCCTTTTCTTAGTTTTAAGGTCCACAAAATCCGCTCCCTGGTTATCACATATTTTGAAACTGAATTTTAAGACCTACCCGTCACCCTGGAATGGCCGATTTGGGCCACTTTCCCCTAAATCATGTATTTTTTTGTTAGAAATTCGAATTGAAAAGAATTGCGGTCACCTATAGATTACAATTAATTTCATAACATTGAGTTTATTTTTTTTTTTTAAGTTTATTCAAAATTGGTCACGTGCGTGGCATTAAAGAAAGCAATTCACTGAAATTTTAACGCTCACTATAGGGTGCCAAACTACTGTAAAATTGTGAAACGAGAAAAAGCTAAAGTTAAACACAAACCATTAACCAAATGAACAAAAAGCCGCATTAACTATTTCAGTTGAACTTCAATAATAATTATAAAATATAGGTCAGTTCACTAAACTCTAATATAAATGATTTACATTTTTGTTTTAATTTTAAAAATTATAACCAGTGGTAGCAGAGTAAATTTCGCGGCGTAATTTACACTATTTCTTTACAATTTATAGACAAGGATTACGCTGGAATTCTGTTCTCAATAGTTGCAAATGATTTGTTAAAAAATATCATAAATTAAAAAAAAAGATTTATAAATTTTAGAACAGTATTTTGCACAAAAAATGCATACACTGCTGCTTTGCGAATATCTCAAAAAGCTATTTGACCATACACCTCTTCTCCAGGAGAAAAACTTACAATGTCACATATAAATTCACAAATTCTATAACCTCTCACAAGTGCTAACTAGCTATTCTAAAATAGCACGAAATTTTTTCTGTACATTCTTAACGTATAATAACACAATTCAACATACTTCAACATACAAAAAATTACAAGTTAGCATCTAATTTTTGTTCTACGCGGGCCTAATGTTTGTGTATTCGGCAATTTATTACAGAATTTTCTGTAGAGCATTTGCCTCGAATATATTAAGGGGGCATGTCCATTGCTTGAATCGAAAGAAATGAAAACTTCGAAGTTGAATAAAAAAAAAATATAATAGATAGAGGCTTGAAATTTTTTTATTTCATAATACATCTAATTATCTTCTTTTTTATTTTTTGTTTCAATTTGGTTCAATAGTTTTCCTGTAGATGGGGTTTAAATCGGCGGGTGTTATAGAAGTCCTCCGTGTGCTCCAAAACAAAAAAAGCAATAAAAATCTTAAAATAATTTAAATAAAAAACAATTTTTAAAATACAACATTTTTAAAATGGACTAAAAAGTATAAATTAATTTCTCATAGCCCTATAGAGATTTATAATCTCATACAGATTTTTAACCCCATAGAGATTGTCCTGAAAATTTGTAGTTATGAATTTTAGTACGTATGAAAATACTTGTATGATTTAAAACAACAAATGTGGGTCGCATGTGATAGGAAATTGATGGATGAATAGTTCACCTAAGTCGCTACTAATTTAATCCCTATCCATATTAATGTCCGACCGAAGGTGATTTTTTGGCCGTAGCCGAAGCCGAACTTCGGCCATTCATTTAACTTTCGGCCGAAGCTGAAGACCGAAGGATTTTTAAGATATAAATAGAACGGCTGTCGTTCAACGACACCTGTGTCAAAAAAATTCTAAAATCAAAGATTAAATCAACGTATTAGTCGATAGACCTGTGCCTATAGTCGAAACCAAAAATATTGAAAATTCAATTTTTGAGATAGTTTCATCGCATCTTCCTTTATAACTTATGACTTAACAGCCATTAAAAGTTTGTATTTTTATCTATCTAGTTTTGAAAATAAATATATGATTTTTCTAATTTTTTTTTAACTATTTCAATTTAAATAAAAAATATTGAGAGATATCACAAGCCAAGTTCTACATTTGTAACTTTCAATCGACCGTGAATTTTAAAGAATATGTTTGCACACATATTTTAGAGCAATTTAATCAAAAAAAAATTTAAATTTCTTGACCTCATTGAAAGCGAAAAAAAATGAAGCACCAGTAATAGAAAATGTCGCCTTCTGTAACAATTCACTCTTCTTTCCAATACGCTTCAAGTCTTCCTTGAAAAGTAAAAAAATTTGCCTGGCTTCTGCTGGCTCTAATTGTATTGGCTCCTGCAGATTGTTGGTTAAAAAAAATATCACTGATTTCAATTTGTAAGACTGTAAATCGGCCGAATAGCCGAAGCCGAAGCCGAATATTCAGTCGGACACTAATAAATATTCGTCCCAAGCTTTATTTTTCTTTAAAATAATATCACATAAAAAGAATCAGTTGTACGAAAGTATACTAAAAATCTTGCTTATGTACGGACGTATTTCCGAACCTTAAAGTGTACTAAAAAAAACTACAATTGCACCGAAAATGTTTTTTACAACAATAAATGCTATGCTTTGACCTATTAATCTTATTGACAAATATCTACTTTCCAATACGCCATATTAATTATCCTCGACACAAACCATGCATTAGCTATGCCATCTGTTAGTTAACACCGTACTCCTTATTTATACACCAACCTGAAAATATGCTGTACTATAATTATTGTATAAAAATAATATTTATACACCAGCCTGAAAGTATACTGCACTATAATTATTTATATTTAGTTCTGAGCTATTTTTAATGTTTCAAGTCCCTAGCTCATCGGGAAGTTTGTTTAAAATATTCCACCCGAACAGACAGACAGACACCATTGAAAGCAAGTTGATATAAACTTGGTAAAACATACATTATTTTCTGTAAGTTGCACTATTATGAAGCTATAATAATAAAAAATGACCGTTCGGCAAAGCTTTAATTAAAAAAAGACGAATTTTACACCAAAATAACCCCTTCTTAGGGCTGAAAAAAAAACTAAGTAACCTGCGATCGTAACAAAGCATTTATATAACTGCGTATATTTAAAAAACATATTTCTTTTAAATAAAATTTTAGATACGTATTTTAGACACTATAAGGAAAATTTTTATGCGAAAAAAAAAGTTGTTTTTTGTACCCGAGCAATGAACATATACCCTTATAGATTAGCTTCCTTCCTTATGGGTCTTTTTTGCATTTTTAGGAAAAAATCACCTTTTTAACCCATTAATAAGTTCCAGAAAATAGATTTTACATAGCAGAATAAACCTATAAATAAAAATATGGTTAATTACATTAAGCACTTCAACTAATCTTCAGCGGTGTATTAATCCTTTAGCTACTCTCTAATGGGACTTCTTGCTTTTTCAATATCAATTTCCAATATATTATGTAGAACAATTTTTCCCATTTAATTTTGGTATAAATCGCTGAGCCCTAAAAATCGTTAAATTCAGGTTGAGCATAAATAAACAAATCGGTTTTAATATATTTTGGTAAACTTCTTTTTCAATAAAATTTTTAGTTTTTAACTCCACTTTTTTTCGCCAGTGAGAATTAACTCTAAATCATCTTCAATCAATGACCAACATAAGTTTAGTGATCTATAGTAAAGTTATATGAGACAAATTGCTCTAGAATATATTAACACTGATTTTTAAAAAGGTTGAAGAAGCAAAAAATTTAAACAAATATGTTAAATTGATCGAATAATGTAATCAGAGTCATTCATTATCAAGATTTATAAAATTTCTAACGAAAACTGTTAGCAAACTATTAATTAGAATGAAAAGTGGTGATAACTTAATTGAGATTCTGTAATTCATTTGGTTGTTTTTATATAAAATTCTACCATCTATCTTCATTAATAACTATGTTTAACTTTTTAAAACTAGTTTTATAATAAAATCCTAAATGTGCATACAAAATAAAACTAAACGTTCCTATTAACTCAAAAGTTCAATCAGGTTTATTAAAATTTGATTAATGGGATTTCTTCTCGAAAGCAAAATGTCACAACACGCGCTTTATGATTTTTAAAAGATTTTTTTTTTTTATTCCTTTTTCAAGAGTATTTTTATTGTTTTAGAAAAAAGTGAAATTTTTATTTTATGAAAACAAAAATACATGTTAATGTTAACAAAAGCTGAAGCTGATTTTTATTCATCAATACAATGGAAAAAAATTAAGCAAGAAAATCAAAAGTAGTTAACATTCAAAAACGCCAATCACGTGAATTCGCCTGCGGGCAATTTCTTCGTAGTTAACACATTTTTTATATATTATTATTTTAATTTTATTTTTTTGTTTTTGTGGTAAGAAATTCTTCAAATTGTGTTTCTATTATTATACACTTGCTACTTGGGAACTTTTTTATTTTTTAACCTCGTGACATTTTTTTCTTTGTATATAGGGTATATATATTTTGTATCGAAAGGTGCCCAAAGAAAAATTAGGTTTAATCATCTGATCATTGTTTGGACACACACGTCAGATATCTGCTTGAATACAATACAGTCAATATAGTTTTGAGACGCTTGCCAAAAAAAGAGCGATGATCAAGTGTTTTCGTAAACAATATTTAAATATGAATTATAATTGTTTTAAAACGTATAATATGAATCCAAAATTATTCGTACTTTTCGGGAATGGTAGCTTCCATGCAAGTGAGATTTCTAAAGAGTTTTTTAGATATTTAGATAATATACCATCATATGTTCTATATGTAATGAAAAAGCGACATGTGAAAGCTTAAGTAAAAAATTAAAATTCTGAAATCGAAATTGTGTCATTACTATATCTGATTTGGAAATTAGCTCTCAAATTCTACTCAAGCTACTATACTATGTATTTAGATACCGTTGACAAAAAACCGTCTTAAATATCGACCAGATTCTTTTAAGTAAATTGATACCTTTCCGCAATAATATATTTGCTGAGCGAAATTGACTTTAATATACCTTGTAGAAGCTCAAGATATTTTTTCCTATTAAACTTTGCTTATGCAAAACGAACTACGCTCAAAATTATTCTTTTCGTGGAATATGTAGAGATTTTAACGAACATTATAACTTATTCGACATTTCCAATTTTTTAGAGTACACTAAAACATCCTTATTAATTATACTTAATAGATGAACAACTGATGATTTTATATCTGTAGTTGTATTGAATGCCAATTGGGATAAACGCAATTAATTCCTCCTTTTCCGCGTAAGCAATGCAGTCCGGACTGCATTGCATCGGTCACCGATCTGTGCGTTTTGTAGATGCGCCCCTCGGTCGTATTGGGCGGTAGGAGGGTCCGTTGGCGAAGCGAAATTTTTTTCGAAATGTTTTGACATGTCTTTATAGTTTATACAAAACATCACAGTTTTGGTTTTAGTTTCATGATTCTATCACATACACAATAGAAACCAGCGGGGAAAGAGATTTGTTGCATTGTTGCAATTAAGTAAATGGAAGTAAAAAATTGGATTGGAAGAATTTTTCATTTCCTGAAATATTTTGAAAATGTCGTTTAATAAATTTCTGTGGGGAGGTATCGATGTGCACTTAGAAAATATCCGCAATATCAACTAGAAGAAGCAGCTTGTGACTCAAATATGTAAGCAGTATATACCTGATGGATACTTTCTTTATATAACAAAAAAGTTAGAAGTTATATTTTTATGTATGTGAATCATTCTTTTACAAATCGTTTGGATTTGAGGAAAAAATTTACTTCACTTTTTTAAATGGCACAAAATTTTTTACGGTGCCTCCTCATTAATTTAGAAGACACGTATATCGGGACTTTGTCCGTAAATGCGTATTTTCAGAATTATGTGAACTTTTAGTTTTGCTTTTTTTGCTGGATTCTGTTTCACTTAAAATTCATTATCTCCGGTTCTAGTTGTCGGTTAGACCCCGTTTTTTCGCCATTCTACAACATATTTTTAGTTGCATACCAAAATTAAATATATATAATAAATTAATAAATAATAATAACAATTGCATTATTTAAATAGTTTTTTCATGTTCGCCCCCACAACGAAAAAGATCGAAAAAAATGTCACATATTCTATGTGATTTTATTTAAAAAACCCAAGTTTCAGAAAAGTGGAGACTTAATTGGGTCAGAAGATATTAAACAATTACTAGCGCAAGTCATATAAAATCCAATATTATCATTTTTTTTTTATATATTTTTTAGTCTTTTAATTTTTTCTTTTTTTGATTTTCGAATAATTTTCTGTCGTAAAAATAAAATCATAGTATTGGATTTCATACTTGTCAGCTGATTCAAATCTGAATCATGAGGTCAAAATAAGTGTATGATTTGTAAAAGAATTATCCATGTACGTATACACAAATAATTGAAATATTTTACTTTCAATTATGAAAAATATATATAAATCTCAATATTTTCTCTTACAGCCTACACCGCAAATTTGCAAATAAACTGTAATGGAAAGTATTTATAAATTCAGAGAAAATTAAAAAAAAAAAAACACGAAACAATAGCAAATATGGCGAAGATATAAACAATAACAAACAAAAACAATAAAAAAAGAAGAAAATATGTCAATAATCCGAAGATTTGGAGAACAATTAAACAATTTATTGCAAATCATCTTCAATTCGTTGCTAGATTTTTGCGTGGGAATTGCAATTGATCCAATTGTGATACATAAATTTAAAAAATTTAAGTATTTAATTTTCTTAGTGTATGACAAAAACTATTAAAATATATTAAAAAATGTGCAAACATAATGAATAAATAAGCTTAAGTTTACTAACATCTTTCAATTGGTGTATTAAATAATACCTAAGGGCATTTCTTTTTCACATTCATTTATGTTTTTTGAGCTTTATTTACTTGACTAAAACTTGAGTCTCATTAAAACTTTACTTATCATAATACAATTTTGAAGATGATATTGGATTTTTGAAATAAACGTGAGGAAAAGTGGTCTAATCAGAAAGTACTGAAAAATAAAGTAAAATAAATTGGCAATTGTTGTTGTTATTGTAAACTTAACGTTTCTACACACTCATATGTAGGTGAAATACTTTTACTTTTTAAGTACTTGAACTTTTATTAGCGCCTCAAAAGACACAAAAAATTTTGCAGACATTATTCCCTTTTAGATATTCGCATCGTTCTTACAATTCCACTTGGTAAATGAAATTGAAATGTCATGCATGATTTTGAAAAACTCAAATAGTTAATAAACTATGACGAAAATAAATTAATTGAAATAGTGTAGGAAACTTGGAAAATTTTCTAATTAATTAATGTAAGAAAAGCAGAAGAAGAATCTAAAAAATTGCAAAATTTTTAGTTCTAGTTCAACTCTTAGCAGTTTGAAAGTCATAGTGCTTGGACATCACTGGAGTCTCGAGACCCACTTTCATCAAGTTGCATTCAACATAACTATTACAAAATAGATCTTTTCAGAAAAATTGTGATTTAAAAACGGTAGTTTATTAATTCCAAGGTTGTAAGTAATATCGAATATATTTTCTTTTATTTTTGCCGAAGATTTTATATTAAATTTCCATCAACAGACTTCTGGAGGTAAAAAAGTTAAAACAGCGTAGGTTCCTGGTACATAACATCATTTACATCTGGTTTTCAATCCAAATAGAGGGAGCTTTTTTTTTAGCGTGACTTTAAAATTAAAAAATATACTAAAATAAATATAATGACCACAAGTTAAGTTTTATTATAAAGAGGTGTCTGTATGTCATGTGGTTTTTCGGAATAAACAAAAAATTTAAAACAACCCCATAGAAAATAATCCAGAAGTGGTAAATCACATGACCGTGGCAGCCAATTCACTGGTCTATTTCTGGAAATAATGTTGTCGCCGAATGATGTTTTTATTAAATCATTTGTTTCGGTCATCGTGTGACACGTAGAGCCATTTTGTTGAAACCAACATCGTGCATATATTTTGAATGCGTATTTGGAAGCAAATAATTATTTAACATAAGTCTGTAGTGATTATCACTGACCGTAACGCGAATTCTGGTATCTTCTTTGAACAAATATGGTCCAATGACACCACCGGTATGCAATGACTCCAAACAGTGTATTTTGTGGAATTTGGACAGACTCCGGCATTGGCTTTAGTCCTAATAAAGCAAATCTGCTTATTAGCATGCCCAACAGACAAAAATTAGCCCCACACTGAAAAAAATTTTACATTAAAACAATGGATCATTTTTAAGTTGATTTTTGACCCTTTCGCTGAATATCCTATATGAGTGTAGACCAAGATCTTTAAATGTGATGAACGGACAAAGTCCAAGTTGTTTTTTATCCGCAGGCCCAAACTTTATTCAAAACAAATGCTCCAGTGGTAACAGAATAGCAGGCGACACCAGTAGGAAGATGGGAGGCTTTACTGATTATATGCTCCGCTGATGTGCCACTAGGATAGCCAAAATGAGCCATTCCAAATAATTTTAAGGTCACTTAATAGAAACATGAAATTTGTTACTATAATATGGTTCCTATTCCCATTTTTATACTAACCACTGTTATTTTCCGACCGTTCAAATTGTAGTCCACCTTTTACCTTACCAGCTGTTGTTACAAGTATAAAAAACTTCGAACTGTTGTTCATATCTACACATTATTTGAATAAACCACTAAAAAAAATTGTTTGTGTGATATAAAACACGTGAAAAAAATTAAGTAATTTGCACCTGCAAGGTATAAAAATGTGTCGAATACATGCCCAAAATTGCAATATTTTCATTAAAAAAGCATTAAAATGTGTGTGGGTTTGGCCAGGTCTCATGTGTTACGAATGTGATGTGTACATCAAAACATCGTTATAGTTATGCTGCCTGGAATTTCAAGTCGTTAGCTCAATTAGTAATATGTTTAAATTGCAGTTGAATTGTTTAAATTGTTTAAATTGAAAATGAAAAAGGTCTAGCCAGACCAAGTGTCAGACCCAGGGTTAAATATGCAAGGAATGAGATGCCTAGTATTAACTCATTATATTCATTTAAACCGAGACTGCTCGGTTTTCTCATTGATCCTAGATAGTTGTAGTAACACTATCTACCTTGTCAGTCTATGTGAGGCATTCGGCACCAACTGGGTTAAAACTAACGAAAATTATGGTAAAATTACTTTATCTTTAGCGTCTCGCAGTCTTATTGCCAGCCAGTTTCACAATATAACCTCAGAATGTATTATTGTGGCTTATTCATCGCTGAACCTGGATCTAATAATTTTTTAAACTACGCGTTTTGGTCATTCTTGAACCTACATTTCTCAGAAACCTGATGTGATAGACCTTAACAAAGATATTGAAGCTTAAACTTATTAACTTATGCTTTAAAATTTATACAAAAAATACGGAAATAAATTGTTAATTTACTTGGGACCTAGTCTTTTATAGCAGGTCTACTCAGAAAATGCCCAAACTATTATTATTATTCAACTTACCTACAAACCTCTATAGATTTTCGAGGGTTCGTTGATTGTATGTTGCAAATTATCTGTAGACATGGTTTTTGGAATTCCTGGAAACTTTAGAATAGCTTTGCGAGTGCAAAGTTACGCACATAGGATTAAAACAAATTTCAATTCCGGTTTGTCTCATCGTTTTACGTTTATTGCATGAATTGTTTCTATAAGTTATAGATGTCTTTCTATTATTTATATTAAAGTATTTATTATAATTATATTTTTCTAAAATACAATTTTATAATTTGTTTTACTATTTTCTTTTTATTTCGTTCATGTTCTTGATTTTTATTATTCTTTATTTGTTACCATGTTCGTGTTGTCATAATCCTACAATTGTTCACTTGAAAATTTCGTTACTTCACAGCATTTTGTTTTCGCTTCTTTCGTACTTCACTCCATTTTCTTTAATCCACTTTTCCTTAAGCATTTCATTTTCATGAATTAATTACTTTTTCTTGCCGAACATTGCCTCTTTTGCTTCATCATACAAATCCCATAAAAGGAATTTGACATCCTCTAGATTTGTGGGGAAATGGCTAATTGGTTCAATGGGCACCTCATCTCCCGGCTTAACACCTTTCACGAAATTATACGCAATTGCGTAACCCTTGCGCCCTTCGTAAAGCGCATCACGCGCGAACTGTTCTGCCTGTCGTGGATAACAGAGTGAAGCAATAGCGCCAGCGCCAATTGACGTATACAGCACCTTCTTGATGAAACCGCCGCGTGCTGCAAATATGAAACCAGAGAGACCACCAATTGCAATAGCACCGCTGCGTGGTAAAATGTTATGAGGCTGATTGAGATAATCGATGGTCGATTGTGAATGCGCTTTGGCGGTGTCAATGTATGAATCTAAATGTTTCTTCTGTTCGCTGATTACATTAATGCCAGACTGAACTTCGGTGCGCACAACGCGTATACCACTTTCGATGGTCTCCCTTGTTGCGGAGTCCTTAGGCGGATGTTGATCACGTTTTGGTCTATGCGAATGAAGGAAAAGAATAATGTATAACATATAAATTGAATGACATTAGCAATTTATGACCAGCGGCAGCGTACTTACTTATTATAAGAGTGCAGCGGTTGGTAGAGTGGCAAGTCGCTGGGCTTACACTTGTAGTGTGCAAGTTCCTCTGCTTCTGGCGCAGTGCCTTTGGGTGCATCGGCTGCCTTCTTCACAGGAACTGCAGCTAAAAGCATTGCTGTTGCAGTAGTTGTTGCTGGCGTGGCTAGGACTTTTCGAAACATTTTTGCTCCTTCTTTACTTCTTTTTATTGCTATGTGGCTGTGTTTTAAGTGTATGTTGTGTACTTGACTGAAATTTCGGTTCCTTTTTTCGAATTCTCAACCGCCTGAAACAATATTTCACTATTTAAATGATGTTAAATCGTTATTTTAATATAATTTACCTCTGATGTTACTTGACATTGCATAAGACTGCGATTGACAGGTCTCTGACAGTTGCCATATGATTTTCTCTTAAAAAACAAAACCAGTTCTCTTGAAAAATTGACAGGGTGCATCACATAATCAAAAATGTAATAATTTATTTTTGTTCCATGATGAGAATATATAAGTGTAATTACGAACATGAAACATCATTCATCAAAACATGTAAAATCCTTGTAAACCTCGGAAACGGCATAAAATGTCAAAATTTATAAGAAATTTGACAGTGTGCCCTCGTGTTCTTGATCATTTTGAAATTTTCAGCTAGTATGAAATGAGTTTGCTACACGTTGCAGACATATTTGATAGGAAATAAATATATGATTTTCTGAAAGTCGGTTGCAATACTAAAATTTTCCAGTTTTATTTGAGCCATCATTGAGAAAATTGAGTCTTACAAGTCTGGATTTCCGAAAGCATAGTTTTGTTTTCCCTCATTAGTTCATTTTTCGTCTTTTGAAACTCAGAATAAAGCAATAAGTCCCTTCAAACAAAATTAACTAAATACGCAAAACTTGAATGGAGGTAAAAGCGCGACCTAGCCCCTAAATATGCTGTTGTACTTTGATGCAATGTGAAATCAACCGTATTGATATACTTAGGATTGATTCCAAAAGATGCTTGAACTAAAAGCTCTTCTCCAACGTGAAAGTGGTTGTTTTTGGATGATTTTTTTCTGAAAACGTAAATATTTTATTAAAGAAAATTGTATCTGTTTATATATACATATAAATGCATTTATCTACATTTCAACAAGCTACATTATTCACAGAAATGTTTGAAGTCATAGCGACTAAGCAGGACCACTTCTGGAAAAAAATATTTCGCGGTGGTCCAAGCTTAACAAATTTAGCACATTAATTATAAAAATTAAATAATTCAGTATTTGAAAGAAAGAATTTTAAAAATAGTTATTATTATTATTATGACTAAGCATGACAAAATATTGATAAGGGATTCTTGGCCCAATATTTGGTAAAATATACACATTATATTGTTTTTCAAATCCTAAATAGATTATGACTCCATTTGATTATAGGTATACCATATTTTAATAGAGAAGGATTGCGGGAACAATAATAATTATTTTTGACGTCGGAAGAGCTGCTACATCGACTGTGTGTGCATGTGATTAATGATGTGTGTGCATTCGAAAACGAATGTTAAAGGCACCTGCTGAACCTAAAATTCGAAGTTCGACAATCTATCGAAAGACAAGTATAGAATTGATTTGCAATATAAAGCCATATATCAATATAAGATTACTTCAGCCAATGGCCTATTGTATGCTTTTTTGCTTTGGCCATTGGTAATACTACTTTCTGTTTTTTGAATGCAAATTTATTGTTGTATCTTTTTTAACAGAATAAATTGATACATTTATTTGTGTAGAAATGTACAAATAAGTATTTTATTAATATAAAATTATTGTAATTTCTTATCTTCTTTTCCTGATGATTTGAAAATAGCAGAACTGTGCTAGAAAATACCACTCGTTTTGCCTAAATATAAAAATTGCACTGGATGGCAACACTGAATAACACCCCAAAGCTGTCAAAATCAGCTGATCGCGCGCACACACTTGTGTTTATGTATTAAATTTCTATGAGCTCTCATGTAAATTATTTTGTTTTGTGCTCTTTTCGCGGAAAGTCAGTGAAAAAAGTTTGAACGAGTGTACAGGGAAAATAGAAAATATACAAAAGTTTCTAAACAAAAAGTGGAAAAAAAATATACGGGAAAAACGTGCCATCAATTTTAACTAACGTAAATGCTAAATAGCAAAGCCAGAAAATTGTCAATTAAATGTAAGAAAAAAGCTAAAGAAAAGTGCAGAATTTGCACTCTTCAACTGCCCTAAATTACAAAAAAAAAAGAAAAGAAATACTTCAAGCACCTACACCAACAGTAACCGTTCTACTTTTCGTCTTTCAACTCTGTCCGTCTCACACTCTCACTCGCACCCACGAGAAAATCATTAATCGTCTTATCAGTGGAGGCGCTCAATGCTCGATACAAAGAAACACATATCCATATACAGACACACGCTCACGCATTAAATAAAACACTGCTATACACAACCTCCAAGGACGTCGCGCGGGCGGTTGAAAATTGATTCTCTTCTTTTTTTGTATTTATAATTAGACACAATCATAGACTCCTTTAAAAGTCTAAATGATTGGAGTGATAACGTGATTTCAGCAGCATCATTTCAGGAATGATTGGAATCACTTTGTAAGCGAAAGCCGGAAGTGAAAGTAAACGAAGCAAAAAGGAAGAAAGGTGTTGCCGGTTGAAACAGTTAATAGCAATTATAGTAATAACATCAACTGAAGCAGCAACTGCAACTACAAAATTACCAATATCCTGTTGTTGCAACTTGCTGTATTAGAAAAGCTAAGGAACGGAAACTATTTATTGAAATGCAAATAACAATAAGCAATTCATAAAAGAAAAAATCATAAATTGTTGCGAGCAATTATTTGTGTGCTGTCTTTCGCGTACTTCCTTCTTTTACTAGAATTGCTGTACTAAATCAACGATTTATAATCCCATGGATACGGCAGCTAGCTCGAAATTCAGGTATGTAAATGTTTATATATTTGTAAGCCTGTATGTGTATTCAATTATAAACTTCCATTGTCATACCCTCATACAAACAAAATGCCACAAAACTAAATTTGGCATTAAAATTAATTTCTAGTCAATTTCTGCATTTAGCTAGCGTGACACCTCAAAATTCTCCACTCCCAAACTCTATAGCAGTATGCAAAAGCCTTTAACGTTTTCGCGCTTATAAATTGCTGCTATATTAGGCACATTTTCGTAATGTATTACGTCATTCATGTATAGTGAATTTTTAACCGCAAGAAATAGTACTGGGGTTTCTTTGTAACTTCAAGAAGACAGTGAATAATACTTTAGCTATGTAAGAGTAGTTTAAACTTTTTTGTTTAGCGTTATTTATTACAATATAAATTAAGGCCAATAAGTTCAAAATTCAGAGTTACATTTTACATTAGATAGAAGAACACGGTGTTAACAATTTCATATTTTAGTAATAAGTAGCTGGTAATATAAATTTACCTCTGGATTATGGAAATATAGCCTCCTGGTGTTTTGTCACAATTATTGCGAAATTGTTTCCAACCTTATGGTATAGTATTTGATGTGTGAGAGTAGCGCCCTCTAGTGTGGAATTTTGTAACACCTGTAATTCGTATGCGTAGGCATCAACACAAAAAACAAAAACATTTAAATTATGTAGAAATCATGATTGATTATTTAGATAGTAACTGAAATAACATTTATGCCACACCAGAACGCTTTAGAAAATCTAGGGACCTTAATCATTATAAGCAATATGAAAAAAATCAAAATTTAATGCTTATTACTTGAATTGTATTTATTTGATCACCAAAAAAAAATTATTTTTTATTTTTGCTCAAAAATTATAATAAGGTTTTGATATTTATCCGTTTGCTCAGAACTAATAATTATTTTCTGATTTTTTTTTTATGTTCAGGAAAAAAAAATTATTGTTTGATTTTTATATTTTTGATTGAAAGGAAAAAAAATCCAATTGCTGCACAGCTTTGTGGCTTTGATTTAGGACGTAAAATGTTCTCCGGGTTTTCATCTATGGAAAAACTATAAAAAAAATAGCAATAAAACCAACACTTCACGCTTACGACCCATTTCTAATAACTTGCATTTAAGAAAAGCGATTAGATGCACATCGTGTGTTTAGTTAAGCCAACATGCGTGTGATTATTTGTGTTGTTGTTTTTTGCACAAAGTACCACTTGTCTGTATCTGTATACATAGTATTAAGCTGAAGGGAAAATGTTATTGCGGGAGTGACTTCTGTCAGCAACAACAGCGTGCTAGGAAGGGAAGCGTCCAACCAAAATTCGTTGATCACGTCAAAATCCTTCAATAAAAACGATAACTTAACTAAATTCGAATGCATGAAAAATCGTACAAACTACAGGAACCATTTGGTACTGCCAATAGATTTCTTTATCGGGCAATCTGCAGCCGTGAGTGCGTTGAAGTTAAGAGAAGGTAGACGCTCGAAAGAAAGAGTCACCTGTCACATGAGCGACAAATAACCAACAAAACATACTACATCATTCCAACCGTGACTTTCAATAAGAACTTCACGTTACAAGCCTTCCCGGAAGGAATGGAACAATGGCATGATAATAAATAACGTTGATACTATAGAATTCACAGACTGATCAAAGTTGGACTGTGATGTTGAAACAGGAATTTTCCCAGAGAGACTAGGAATTAATCGATTGGCCCGCTTCCCTAATTAAGCGTATATATTCCAGGTGGAAATGTTAGCAATTAAGGAGGCGTACATTATGTTGGAAGCAGATCATGCGTTTAATACAAATATCAGTATCCTACTGGATAGCTAGGCTGTAATCATTGCTCTTGATTCGGGCGTCATACCATTCAATCTATTAAAAGCAAACTATTGGATTCGTGGCCCGAGCCACCAACTTAACCAATCACTACTGGGCATAGGCTCCTAAATGCAAACAACCTTTTTAAGGGCTTTGATTTTTTTAGAATTATGATTTATTTAACATCGAGCTTCTTAGACTTTTAAGGATATTAATTATAAATAATTATAATAACCTAAGAATAAGAAATATAGATTACGTATTGCGTAGGACTCACCTAATTTGTAATTCAATGACGTAATCGTGACGTCAGAACTGCTTAAAAAATTATTATTTTGTGGCAAAATGTATACCAATTTGACATTTCGCTGTCATCGAACCACTACAGTGACGTAGATGCGTAGAACGAAACATTTTTTTTACAGCGCAATCTTTATTTCCATCATTCTTGGTAATAACATAAAAAATCCGATATCTCAAAAACGTGATGTTTCTGAAAAATTATATTGATGCAATCTCAAATTGTTACACTTATATAGGCAGTAACAAACCTTCGCAATGAATTTCAATTCCGTAATCAAAGAGAGACAGCCTATATCTAAATTGTTTGTTTGTGTTTATATATGTATATATTTGTAAACTACACAAAGAAATAATTGTCAAATAGTTCCAGGGACGAAATGAAAATGGAAGAGTGTGGCCCGAAATGAATTGAACTATTTTTATATACATAACTATCTGGTTTCTTCTATTTAGTAATAGTCTTCAGTGGCGAAGAGCACCGAGAATATAAAAATTTTCCTTTACATTTCTTTTGCGGATAAGCCACAAATTGCTGCTCATTTTTGTCGCATTTCGGCATCCTTTGCCAATCTGTTTAATTATTTTTTATATTATAGAACATACGTGTGCAAAACTATTTTATTTGCTTGATTTATTTTCGTTTTATACAAGAAACAGCTACACACCATTTTTTCCTCCTTTATTTCATTTAATAGATTAAAAAAATTCACAACCACCAAACTTCGAAATAATAAAAAAATTAATTGACACATTTGACACCGCTCCTGAGTTTTATACCATTTTAAATATCATTTCAGGTACATTCATTTATCGGGTTTCTCACACAAATAACAATAATGTTGTTATGTTGATAAATGTATCTTGTGTGAACTGCCAATATAGAAGTACTACATATGATGTGCTCAGAGGAAAAGTGAAGCATAAAATTTACTAGAGAAAAAGTGCAATAGAAAATTTCATAAACCCAAAACGAAGTCTCGTTCTGCTTTGCCTATTTGATTTTGTATATGTGCGTAAGTTTCAACTCTTCGTGCGTACTCGGCTATATCGCTGTAGTCGGCAAGTGTCAGCAACAACTCTTTCCTCTAATAATAAATTTTATATTTCACTTTTCCTCGGAGCGCGTCATATATGCATTCAACTTATATAGTTATTCCAGTCGGTAGAGTAAAAAATGCACCAAAAGTTCATAAAAAATCTTATCAAAAATTTGTTTCAGTAATTGTTAGTGGAGGTATGATAGATGGGAAAACCACAAAAATCAATTCTGGGAGTGCAAAGCGAAAAAATCCCAAAAAATCCCCCTTTGGTGAAAAAGCCCTTTTTTTTTACTAATAACTGGTTAACCATTGGAGATATCAAAAAATTACTTACAAAATAAAGCTTGAGTGATTTTCTAAAAAAAAGGTATCTAGTAATTTTTTGCGTATATGTCTCAGTTTTCGAGATATTCAAATTTTAAAAATTTGAAATTTTGTACTTTGTATATACTATGGATGCGCGCGCATTTTTGTTTATTTGAAATTTTGCCCGCGTAAAAACACTTGAAAAATGTTTGATTTCAATTAAATGAAAATATGTTCAATCAATATCAAAACTTTCTGAAGTGTACTACATATAGATGATTCTGCATATTTGGGTTAATACTTTTTAAACGATTCAGGCTTATAAACCCAAACTGTAATTATGCTATTTTACTTTTACCCACATATTTACATATTGCTGCCTTAATTTGCTAAAGCCCTAACAGGCATTTTACAAATTTTACAAGAGAAGCAAAAAGCATTATTGTAATTGGAGTACTGTTTCGAGAATTTGTAATTTAAACTAATAGAAAAGATCGTAAGTTTTCGGTGTAGGTCTCAAAAATGTTCGGTACGGATGAACGTGAACACGCTTTATCATAATTCATAAAAAACTCGATATTGAAAAATTTTATGTTAGGGCCTTAGCAAATTAAGGCAGCAATATGTATGTACGTGAGCACATAGCTTTAATTTCATTGAATGAAAATGTTAAAAGGGTCACAAACTTCCGCGCTTACATTTTGTACTTAACTTTTACTAACTACATACTAAAACTAATTAAAATTCTAACAGCATTCTATGCCGGCAATGACAACGCCAACGATGACGTCTCTGTTGACAATAAAACAATAATAAATTTCTGCCATTTGGGGGCATTTTAGTACCTATAAATCTAATTAACTGTGCTTCTTAATATTTTACGCAACTTCAAGTACAATTTACAGTAGATTTTTTGTATTTATTATTTAATATTATGATTAACATGTATGGTTTTATTATTGTACGAATAGTTGTAGTAATAACTAAATGTTTTTTTTAGTAAATTAAGGGCGTTTTTCGTTTTACGACATAATTTAACGCGCTCTCCAAAGCGACGCGACAAATTGAATTAAAAAAAATTAATTGAAATTGAAAATAAAACCTTGAAACGCCTACAAAACTTACAATGACAATGTAGAAAAAATAAATATATTTTTTATCAACACCGCGTGAGCATTTGCCATGATTTAGATTTCGTTATCAATTTTCTTTAAGTTTATCATTTAATACTTAGTGTTCAGATTAGTTAAGGAATCATTGCACTTATATAATTAAACAATTTGGTATTTATTTTAATTTGTTTTGAATTTTTTTTTTAGCGATGTTGACGAATATGGTTTTAAACGGGCTGAAAATTTTGATTATAAAAACTATGAGAAATTTATGTCTACCTACTTGAAAACATTAACGAAACGTCGCATGAAATGGGAAGCAATATTGCAACAAAATACTGATCTCACACATATTGATGCCAAATTGAAACGTTACATACGAAAGGGGATACCAGGTAAGGCATACATTCATAAATATGTAACATAATCGATCTTATATAAATATACTTCTTATCGTGTGAATTGAATAGGAGTCGTAAATTTTTTATGTTTTATTAATTTTAAACTAATAGAAAATAATCAAACATCCAAGTAGCACTGACTATAGAGTAATTGCAGAGCGCAATAAAATAACGTAATATGCACGCTCTAATTAAGTAGTTAGTTTACCTCAAGGGTTAAGATTAGTGTCTGACCGAAAGCTTCGGTTCGGGTAAGGGCTAAGTCTGATTCGGCCAAGTTCCGTTCCTTTTTGGTCAAAAAATGGCCCAGTATTATGCATAAACATTATAAAAACATGTTTTTTTTTAAGAATATATGTATAACAAAATTAAATGTTTTAAGAACTTTTTTATTTTAGAGCCCCAGTGATAACTATTTAGTTGTACGCTATCTCTATATTAGCAACTTTTTTGTATTAACCCTCTCAGACCAACTCCTTGTTCCCGGCTTTAAATTTTTTTCTTTGATAAATTTATGATAAAGTTTGTTTAAAATAAGAAAAGAATATTTTCATTACAGTTTTCACAGGTACAGATACAATTGACCTTTCATTAAAGCAATGGACGAACAATTAACGTTTTCAGACTTCAAAATCGTTATTCTTTATTTCGAGGAAATAACTTACTAATTTTGCATTTATGAACTGCTAAAATAAAACTTTTAAAACCAAAATTTTTCACTTCAATAAAAAATACCAACTTTACTTTCCTTTTGTATTGAATACTTTCACAAAACACGTCGATGTTTTCGATGTTGATTTTTAGCATTGAGTCATTTTATAAATGATGCGGTTTTATACGAGTAAAGTTAAACACAGTGGAAAAACCAAAAAACGATCAAACTCTGACTGGGCGTTATCAAAAAAATCAAATGATTTTTCCTTTCTGCAGGCTTCTGAAAAGGTGGTAATTGGACGCGGCCAAGTCAAACTCTTTAGGAGTGTCTCTCGCGCTGTGAGAGAGCAATCATTGCCATGATGAAAGAATACACCTCTTCGCTGACTGATATGGCCCCCCTATTTCTGCTGAAACTCCATTATTCAATTTATATAGCAGAGACAATCCAAACAACACCACCTGACATCTCTTTGGTATGGATCAGCGCAGCAGTACATCTGTCTCTATCGAACTAAACTTTTTGGAGGCCACCATCTCAGTGAGTTCAACGCTAGATTCATGAACCATTCACCGGATAAGAATCTGGAGGTATTACCTTAGTCACCACTTCAGCGAGAAACAGTACGGTATCCTTGATTTCTACTTCGGTTCCTGGCGTTGTCGCCTCATAAACGTTTAACAAACTAGAATTTAATGATTTTCAAAAATTTTACAACTAACGCAAACGCTGATTACTGATTTTCGATTAATCACTTCGAAATCAGCTTTTCTGATTTTACGTCCGGGAAACTCACCCATTGCTATGCAATATTTAAGATTGTGAGTCGTATTGCAATATTTTACAGCAATTAATAATTTATTTAAAAATACTACTGCAGAATTATTCAATATGAATTTTAGAATACTTTCAGTTCATATTGCAATATTCCAGTGTATGAAAATATGTATGAGGTAGAGTATTGAGGTTCTAGAAAATATTCCCGCCCATGTATGTGGAATGCTAATTGAAACCTTTTCATTGAATTAAAATAATTTTTAACAAGCTATAATCTGTTGATTAGTTTTCCTGCTATTGTAAAATTTCTAGAGATTTGTATCTAAACATAATAAATATCATATAAGTTAACACTATTCAACAAATTGCAATTTTTCGTTTACGGTGGCATCGTTATTTTTATTCGATACAAGTAATGAATAAAAGTATCGATACTATGTTGCTATTGAATCAACACTAGGGAAGGGCGGCTAGCTACACTTAAGTGAGTAGTCGGTGACAGCCAAAAAGAGATTACTGACTTCTAAGACGCAATGTTTGGAGAATTTAATCCTTACAGTTTACTCAGTTGCGCCACTATAACGACAGATTCCATAGCTCTTACTTAATTTTAAGATAATGCTTAGTAGCTCAAGCTGTTCCTGCAGTTGTTGGTTACCCCTTCCATTATGATATAAACTATAATTATTTGCCAGCTATTTCGTTTCATCTTCGATATTCATTTTCACAATAACCTCGGTTTGAGGGCAACGGAATTCGAAGCGACGCAAATCGAGATTAAACCAAAATTTTACTATGCTACTAAGTAGTATGCAGTAAGATTTTATCTTATGATATCGCAATATCGTGATCGCCGTACCCTAGTGGGTAATGTCCCGAATTTCAGGGAAAGGCAGGCGCATACGCAAAAAGTTTCGAAATATCTTTTTTTTATATCAAAATCCCCTCTCCCATTGGGACTGGAAGCTCATTCATTATTTGATGCACATGTACATCCAAAATTTGTAAAATTGGTAACAACAAGCCGTAAATGATTTTCTAAAAATCTGGAAAAATTTGAAGGTATATCTACTAAACAATAAAAACACTTTTTTTGGATTAAGTTCATCTTGGTTGGAAGATTATCAATTCTTTGTGTGTATCTCTGAAAGTTATTAAATCTCAGAAAATCCTTTCAGATCGTCTTAAAAAGACCGATATGCGTAGGAGGAAATGAAAATTTAAGTTTTTTTTTAACCAATTGTGCCTGACTGGTCGATTTATAAACCATCAACTTTAAAAATTCGTCAAAAAATACATTTAAATATTTTTTCCAAAAGTAATCACTGTTTAAGGTAGATACGTTTAGATTCGACATAAAACTGCAGGTCACTTGTATTCGTGTACAAATATAATTCACACAACATGATTGGATGCTCGGTCTAAGTCCTTCATGGGCTATTATGCCATCAAGAAGAGATATCGGACTGCATCCAGCACTTTTCGAAGTTTTAATATACGATTAAGAGGTTATTATTTAGTCGAGTTATTCCCAAACTCCTGATTTCCATTTCGATTTCATAATTACCAAAGTAATAAGTAATTTCGACTAAAAACAAAAAATATTAATTATAAAAATTGACAACAAAAGTCAAGCCAAGAATAAGGCGTAATCAACTTTTTTTCTTCAATTAACTAATTAGTCAACTAAAATTTTAGTAATGCCTAGCGAATCATGACTAAATTTAGTCATTCAATCAATAGTTTTAGTTAGATCGACAGTGTTATGAAAAATTTCAAGTTGAAAGTTATTATCTTTATGCTTAATTAATGTTTTCATAAAATTGGATTTAAATGCTTAACCATTCACTATAAATACTTAATTTTACAATTTCGCAATAAAATAAATTGGGTTTCGAATTCCTTACCAGGTGATTGATGTTTGTTTTTAGTCATTACTTATCACTCATTAATCAGATTAAACGCTGGTCAAGTTATATAGACGATCAATGCTTATCACAGAAGAGAGGCGTGCATAGTTAATGTCTCAATTTTTATTTAATTGTCAGAAAAATAAATAATTTGTATGCAATGTATATAACAGTTAGATAATTTGATGTTGAAATGAAATTTATTAAACTAAACTTTAAACGTATTTATAATTCTAATCGATAAAATACTTAAATTTGTTTTTACTTAAACTTAATACATTTGTTTTCAGGTCCCTACCGTCCTGATGTCTGGATGAAAATATCCGGTGCACATAAATTGCAACAGCGTTCACCGAATCTATATCGTTCATTATTGAATGCACATTATGAAAAAGATATTAGTGATTCCATATCAATTGATCTACCTCGTACATTTCCCGACAATATCTATTTTGATACAAAGAAAGAAAGGCTTTTTAATATATTAATTGCATATGCACATCACAATCGTGAGGTGGGCTATTGTCAAGGTTTAAATTATATAGCAGGTAAGTTGACGTACATTTGCATTGAGACATGAAATATTTATTAATTTACTAATTGTATTTGAAAGGTCTCCTATTGATTGTTACCGATGATGAAGAAAAATCATTTTGGTTATTAAAACATATTGTTGAGAATATTGTGCCACAATATCATACCAAAAATATGGCAAATCTACTACGTGATTTGGCCGTTTTTAAAGAAATGGTTATAAGACGTGCGCCGGCCGTAAATAGGCATATAGAAAATTTAGGTAAATAGAAATATAAATTTACAAATTTTGTAGGTATTGAAACAAATGCTAATAATGATTTATTTATTTAATTTTGAAGGTTTACCGTATGCTGTGATAGCAAGCAAATGGTTTATATGCATATTTGCTGAAGTGCTTCCTGTAGAAACAGTACTACGAATATGGGATTGTGTTTTTGCTGAAGGTTATAAGGTAGTTAAAAAATAATTTGCATATATACCCTGTGGTCGGAAGGAAAGGAGTTGGCACTTTAAGCACTGTTTAGAAAATGAGACATTATTCAAAGTATTTAATGTCAGTTTGTGATTGTTTCTTGAGCTGTTCACATTTTAATTTAAACTTAGCCACGTAAGTGAACATACGATACAGTTTTTTGATTTTCTAACGTAATAATTAAAATGTGAACATTTTTTGAATTCAGTTTTGTTTTGTTTTTGTTTTTTTTTTTTTACACTGACAACAACAACGAATAAACAGATTCCTATTAGTAAAGCATGTTAAAAGAAAGAAAAAAGGGAACCCTTTTTTTTCAATTTCACAAAACTACAAGAAACTTAAACATGTCTATCCCGTCTCGTCTATTTAAAGTACAATAATTTCTTCAGATCATCAATTACCCAGCAAGGAATAATAGTTAATTATTAGTTAATGATATCGGTTAGGCAGGGAGGTTATTCCAAAAAAAAACCTCCCGAGGATCCGCTAGTGCATACACTTTACACTTTAATTACTTAGCACATAAAGTGTTTTTCTACCAAAAATTCGAGTGATTCAGGCTAGGGCCTAAAGCAGATGTTTCAAAATAAGTAAGATTTATTCAAGTCTGCGTGACTGACTGACATCCCCCATAAACCACAATATAATGTTTTGAAGCAAACCCATCGGCCATACAATCCACAACAAATTTACAGTTCATCCGGAGTTTCGTGATTGATTGGTTTCTAAAAGGAAGTTGTTAGTTTTACATTACAATTCAGAAAATATGTTTTTAGAAAACTTTTAATTTATTTTTAAAAAGAATGTCGAACCAAATTTGTAGTTGAGAGTTATATAAAATATTGACAACAAAAATTGTAAAAAATTGTGGCTGATTAAATATATACGCGCTTAAAGCCCTCCTGATTCCAAATATATAAATTTTATTTTGCCTTTTTTGCTATTTTCACTATTTTGGTGCCTTTTTCGAGTTTTTAGCGCTTTTTTTAAAGTAATAAATGTGGTTTTCTACCCATTGTGCACAAATATAAAAAAAATTGTTTCCTTTTGTCATGAAAAAAAAATTTTATAAAATAAAAACCTTTAAAAATCCGATCCTAAATTCGTGAAAAACCTGTTTTCATTTTGATTGATAAAATGACCGACAAAGCTCGTTGTACCCAAGGTGAATGTTGGCCAATTGGTTGAAAACGGAAAGTTGTTATATTTTGCCTGTAGAAATTTTGAAAAAGGTAAACGCATGTTCATCTTTATTTAACGGCTTCCTTCGTCTTTTTTTTCTCTTGTAACAGACGCCATACCATGAAAAAATGTGCGATTTTGTTAAACTTGCTTCCTTTAACTTCATTTTTTTGGTTTAAAAAATCAAGTTTTTATGTAAGTAAGCTCTTTAATGTCTTTAACTATACGAACAAATATTTGCTTTAAATAAGTGCCAAGTACTTAAAATATAAAGTTTTACATATCTATAGATGTACAGGGTGACAATCGTAAAGTGACGCACACATTTCAGCAGTTATTTTCAAAAGGACGTACTTCCATTAAGTACAATTAAGTGTTAACATTGCTGAGTATATAAGCATTCATTTGAACCCCACCTCCTTCAATATAACCTCCTTTAGCCTGCACACATGCCTTCAATCGATCCGGAAATCGTAGGACTGTTCGCCGCAGGACTTCCTGATCAATTTCAGTCCAGGCTTTCTCTAATGAATTTGTCAGCGACTCCAGACTGTGGTGTTGAGATGCACAAGCCTTACTCTCTAAAATACTCCAAATAGAGTAGTCCATTGGATTCAAGTCTGGGGAGTATGGTGGCCATTCTTGAGATGTTATGAATCCAGAAAAATTGTCTTTTATCCATGTTTGCGTTAATTTTGCCATGTGGGAAGGTGCAGAATCTTGCTGGAAAGTCCAGTTTTCATTTCCAAATTATCTAGGGCCCAAGGAAGAACATGTTCATTTAAAATGCTCCGATAAACAACCTGGTCAATTTTAACACCCTCTTCAACGAATATTAGAGCGGTCTCTATCTCCAAAACCCCCAGTTTCATTATATCGAATAATAGCTCGGTCTACCGTACGACTTGACAAATTTAAAGCCTTTGCAATTTGACGGCTACTATAATTTGCCAAATGAAATTTCATAATTTCACGACGAATATTTTCCTTGTCCATTTTTATGGAAATTTCAAAATGTAATAACAAAAATTCAAATGAAATTAAAAGCAAAGCCAATGATGAATGAATTTGCTTTTTAAATTAAAGTAACGGTAAATGGCAAAGCTTGCTGCAGAGTATTAAACTTGCGTCACTTTACAATTGTCACCCTGTAAAACTTCGTTTTAAAAGCATTTGAATGCATTTTTTTTAATTGTAACTGACTTCCAGGCTTTTTTGTGTCTTTTTTTTAGCTTTATGCTGTTTTTAGTGCCTTTTTCTGCCTTCTTTGCAATTTTTTTTTTTTAAGATGAGACGATAATTCATATTCTGTGAAAATTTTCAGCCTTGATTCGACATAGAATGGAATTTTCAATAAGCAATTGCAAAAATGGTTGATACAATCAGGTCCTCTTCAATAAAATATGTATTAGTCTTCATTAGATAGATAGGTAAAGCATTTTTTGTCTTTTGAGTTAAAGTTGAAGATAAGCTGAACTAAACCAAAGCACTCAGTCTTAAAGACAGTCAGGGATAGAGCTAGTAAAAGAAAGATCGAAAAGATATGTGGGTATAAATGGGAAGAAGAAAAGTCTAAGGTGATAATTGGTTCTCCCTACTTAACTTATTAATAATAAAACAAGTGCAACTTGGTCCATTCGATAGAACTGAAACTTCTTTGGTAGTTTTGCAACTGTGAATATGAATGAGAGTGAGAGAGATTGTGTATTTGTGCACATAGCAATTACTTTTTTCTATATGTAATATTTGTCTCTTTCTCACATATTCTTTTTTTCGCCTTTTAAGAGATACATGAAGTAAAGTACATTGCTACCACGCTCAGTGTGACTTCTTTTTTTTTTTTTTAATAGTCGAAGATATTAAAATTCAGATTTTTAACTTTTACTTCCGGTTTGGTGCAAAAAAAAAAAAATGAATTTGCGATCTGATTCCATAATTGAAAAGAACAGTAAATTTCCTATTTAAATCACCATGTTCCATATTTTATTGTAAATTTTTTTAATTCTAAAAATTACTTCCGAAAAATCCATATTTCAATTGCGTCAATTTGTAAAAACCCATAACTTGTCCACATTCACACATTCTTTTCGAAGCTCAATTTTTCGTTATCCGCTTCACATGAAATGCCTCATATATTGGTTTGTGTTCACGGTTATTGTTGAATGGCTGGATAATAAGTTTCAGTTCCGCTACAATGTACTTCCATTGGATGACCATGAAAGTTTACTCTCTATGCGGCCAAAGAAAGTTTACAAGCGATATTCACGACCTCAATTAAGATGCTATCAATAGCTCATGCTATGCTAAGGAAGCACAAACTGCTTTTTCTCTCACATACAGTGTTCCTGAATTTTTCCGCTCACTGATGCAAAACTGCCTCGGTAAATCTACTTGCTCTATACCCTATATATTGGCGGTATACTTAACTTGAATTTTTTCTTACTTTTTTGTTTTGTAGCAAACGTGCGATATGCACTGTCAATTTACTTTACATGCAAAAAAATTTACTTACACTAAGCTATTAATATTTATATTTTCCTTATATTTACAGATTGTGTATCGCGCTGCATTAGCATTATTTCTCACACACAAAACAGATATACTCGAATGCGACGATATAGCCGCAATGGCGAATTTATTTCGTGACCAAATGATGCAGGATGAAATTGTTACAAACTGCCACAATTTTATGCAAGCAATGTTTAATGTGCGTTTAAAACGTAGCGAATTGGAAAGTTTACGTAAAATTTGTGTAGGTCGTAACAATACATAAGTTTAAGGCTAAATATAATTTTTTTAATGCAATTAAATATAAAATAAAACAAAATAATTTAATTGAACAATTTAATGGACTTGAATGTTGGCAATACAGTACATACATACTATTTGGGGTATACAAGCATAAAATACCTAACTACTAAATATATTTAATAATTAATGTAATATGCTTTCATATGTTAGTAAGCAAGCAAGCTAGCAGCTATAAATTAGTAGTCACTATCAATTTTATAACTATTTATTTATATAAATGTATGCATCTATATATAAGACTTATTAGCAAATTAAGCAAATTATTTGTTTAATTTAAATTCGAAATGAAATAAGTGTAGGTATAGCAAATATTTATTATCCGGTAGCTATTTTCTGCAAAAGCAAATTAAGCTTAGAATAAAGTATGAAATTCAAGTAGCATAAATCAATAATTTATGATGCTTTGCGAAATTTGTGAATTTAGTTCATACACAATTTTCATGCTTACGAACAAATGAAACAACCTCCGAATAAATACACAACAATAAATAGTTCTTAAACCATTATATTCTAATGTGAAATCACTACATATTTTAAATCAAATTTAGAATACATAGTATCTACTACAATTGATACAATAAAAATTTAGAATGTTACACTAAAATTCAAAAAAAAGAAAAAAAAAATCAAATTTTAATTTATATTCAAGTATTTATTAATTAATTATAGCCAAAAAGAAACGAAACTGAACTCATAAAAAAATTTAATGTAATTAGAGATTATGATACATCTATATATGTATATTCAAACTGCATAGTGATTTTGATAGTAATTTTTGTCAGTCTACTAAAAAAAAGGAGAAAAGCTTAGAGTTCAATTGGAAATGCTTACATTCAGTCGGTTGCAGAATTAAGGGGTCATAGCAATGAACTTATATCAAATTTTAAATTAACTATTTCATTGCTAAATTTAGCACAGCAAATTATTGACAGAAAATTAAAAATAAATTTCAATTAAGAAATATTTAATAAACTTTGAAATAATCTCTTGCCTATTCAAACAACTTTGATTGACAATTGTGTAATTTATTACTTACATTTGATTAAAATTGAAGTGTTCAATGCTATTTCATCCTTTTTTTTATTAATAAAGTTTACAACTTTCATTGGGTTCGTCCAATTAAAATTTTAAATATTCGAATTAAAATTTAATACTAATCAAAAAGTTTCCTGTTCGATTTCTATAATAAGTATTGGTTTTATAAAATAATATTGTATTTAAATTCTATTAATAAATTATGAATTATGCCATTACGGTTCATTTTACATATCAAAATTTTTGATCCTTTCAATTCGTTTTGAGCTTAATAAATCATTTAATTTATTAAGGCAACAAAATAAATAAAATTAAATTTTAACTGATTTTCCGTAAACAACATGCTATTTTAATATTTGTCCTCTTAGTTTGGTCTCCGACTTAACCTCATGAAAAGTACATATCGTTGAGTGATGCCAGAACGACGAATTTATTTGCTTTTGTATTTGTAAACGTACATTTTTTTCAAGAAAGGCAATTATAAACTTCAATCCTTGTAGTTTTCTCAAAACACAATTTTTTCACATTCATGGTTTTGGCTCACCGACGAAATTTAAAAGCAAGAAAATTTCTCTAATATTAAATAAAAAAAACGGTGCTTGCAAGAACTGCGTTATTTTTATCATTGAGAATTTAATGATTTTTTCTATTTGCTTGAATTTATTTATTTATAAAAAACAAAAGCAATTTCGTTTAAACTTTTATTGAAATTGAATTATTATTGGCATCAATATAATCAATGCCAACTAAATGGGACTTTTATTGACATTATATTTTTCAATGATACTGAAATAACGCAATGCATTTGGCCAAAGCTGTAAAGTACTTAAGTGTTTTCAAATACCAGTACAAATATCAACTAATTGATACTGGTACTTGTACTTGTACTAGCAGTTGTACTTGTACTAGCAGTTGTACTGGTACTGATACTAGTACTGGTACTGATACTAGTACTTGTACTGGTACTGATGCTGGTACATGTACTGGTTCTTGTACTGGTGCTTGTATTTATACTTGCACTGAGATATGTACTCGTACTGGTTTTTTGTACTGTTATTTGAAGTTTTACAGTTCTGATTATGCTCAACACTCTTTGTTCATGCTCTTTTTTTTTATAATTTGAATAAAGGTCAAGTACAATTTATTATGTAGGCAAATGTATTTTAGAAATACTTTATACTTTTTCATTTTTGCTTTTAAACAGATAAACAAAACAAAAATGTAATTAGCTCTTAAGCATGTAAATTATTTATTTATTTGTATTTATTGCATACGTACACATATAAAAGAGTACAATTTGCAAGCCTGTTAAAATGTTGCGTTTATACATTTCAAAAATCATTTTGTTTTTCGTTTTTTGTTTTTGCTTTTGAATGAATTACATTATTACTTTCAAAAAAATTAATATGAATAAATAAACAAAAGCTTGTTACAAAACAAATTATTTTATTTTATTTAATTGTATAACAATTAAACAATTGTAACATTAAAAATAAATAAAAATGTATAAGTATTTAAAATAAATATATGTACAAAGTAATTGGAAAAAGGGAAGACTAGAGCTTTAAGTTGTCATTATAGTTAGCATAAAAATAATCACAACAATTTTTTATTTTATCTTAATGTCGTTAAAATGTTTGCAATTTTGCCTTGCGTTTATGTGCCACAGTGTGCCCCACACATTGGCTCTGAAGACAATGCCAATGAGGTCAATAAAGTGCGACGTCCTGGATGTACACCAAGATTTTCCCAATTGATCCATGATAAACGTGCAGTTAAATCTAATTAATAAATAAAGTGAAATAAAATTTATTAGTGTACAATTTCCCAACACACTCACCACTTGTATTCCAATTAGCGCGATCCGCTTTAATCTCACCACGCAAGCATTTTTCAACATAGGTCAATGGATCGTAATCGGTCTGCAAGACTTCACGCAACAACGATATGTATGCTATGGCCAAACGCAGCGTATCAATTTTACTTAAGCGTTTCTCGTAGGGAAATGTGGGTACATGCACTCGCAATTCATCGAATGCAGAATTTATGCTACTGCAAGTTTTAAAGAATAAATCTTGTTAATATTAAATTAAATAAGCAGAAGTACATAAATGTATAATTAAGTATGTGTAGGCATAATTAATTGTCAACTTTAATTATTGTTTTGGAAGTTAAGTGAGAAGAAATTAAAATGGACCATTTAGTGTACCCAGTTGGTGCCGACCTCTGGATGCGTTTCCGTTCGCGTACATTCGCCTGCTGCCTTTGTATTTTATATGATGTTGTTGCATTATTGTAATTGTTGGATGCACTGCTACTGCTCGCACTGGCGCCATTATTATTGCACATCATTGCAGCTGCCGCAACTGCTGCTGCATTGCCGACAGATGAGGAGGAAGAGAGCCCAATATTTGTCGAAGAATCTAAGAGGCTTTCTGGAAAAAATGAATAAATAAATAAAGCAATACGTTTTTGATTCAATTAAATTTCTTTTAGTTTTTCTTACCAGTATGATGTAAATACTGTTGTTGTATTTGCCGTAAGTTATTCGAATTCATACGTAAATTTCCACTTCCGCCCACAACTGAGTTGCCACCACCACTTCCACTTGTACCACCACCATGATGCTGTCCTGCATATACGCAGGATGGTAATGGTAAATCATTGATCATATCATCATCGAAATTGTGGAATGATAGGTGGCTATATTTTTATTTTTTTTAAAGAAGAAATGTGAAAAATAATTCAGTTTTAACTTAATAAAAAACGCTAAAATAAATTACAATCTAAACATTTTATAGTTCTGAATCCGAAATCGTGATTTTAAGTAAAACCAGAATCAACATCCAACAACAGGGAGCTTATATATTTAAAAATCAGAATAGTCATTTTAAAATTGAAAAATATCATTTTGGAATCATAAAACATGATTTTAAAATCTGTGAAGGCGAAATTTGCCCCAAATTTCACCCACGTCAAGACGGCATGGTCCTGCAAAAGTAACACACAAGACAGGGACGTGATACAAAAGAACCGTTACTTCACTACAAGTAACAACTATGGCGTGGTACCATCACTTCATTACAAGCAGCAGCAACAGTGATTCCGCGAAGGCAGCATATACTTCATCACATCATCATCTGATACAAAAGAGCTTTGATAACGTTTGAAGCCGGCATTTCGGGTATTATTATTTGAAGAATGGGTCGACCTGAAAGTCAGGCACTGCAACGTATAAGATCTATTGTACTAAAGCCCCAAGTTATGAAAGAAAAAAAGTAGAAGAGGAAAAACAATGATAAGAAACCAAACGCTGGCCAAGAACCAAACTCGGGTCTCTAGAGACAAGAGTCTGGCATGCTGCCACTAGACTACAGTGGCGATGGTTGGACCTATAGTTTAACGATGGTTCCGAACGACGCAATTTGTTATCACTTGGTGGTTTTGCCATTGCCAACCTAGTTTTGTACTTGTAGACTTTCTTATAATTCTCATTCGCGTCATATCCAGGTCGTTTTGGCATTTCGGGTAAGTTTGGAGAGTAAATCCTGAAGAAAGGTACTTCTTGGGAATTAGAGGTACTGGAAACAGGTAACTCTTCTGGATTCCAGCACTTGTCCCCTGATGTAAATAGGCAAGAAGCTGTGACCAGCTAGAAATTCCTGGCGGTTATCTTCCCACTTGGACAAGACCCGTGAACGGGATTTCAGATTCGAACGGTCAGCCACAGCTCTATCAAATCACTGGTCGTTGGTGAGAAGAACATTCATCGATCAGTATCGATACTTCATCAGCCAACAACCGTACTACACTCAGGCCCAGCATTGGTTCTACCTTCACGGATAGCGACTGTACTTTATCGGACAACGTCGATACTTCATCACAGCGGCAAACATCGGAACTACAATATATTTTGAAGCAAATTAAATAATGAATTTAAATTACGAATGAACCAACTCCAGAAACTGCTGAACGTGCCCCGGCTATAAAAATTTACGTCTTTACAAATCAGTAATATTTTTGATTGAAAATTACTATTATAGATCTATAACAGTGGTCGCCGTAGCCTAGTGGCTTGTGTGTTGGACTGCTACGCAGGGGAGCCAGGGTTCATATTTGCGCACGCTCAAAAATCAAAAATAGAAAATACAAATTTTTCTATACGGCACCACCTTTTGGCTGGCAATGGCAAACCTCCAAGGGGGAAAAAATGCCTATGAAAAGCTTTTCACTTGGCCGTTCGGATTCGGCATAAAACTGTAGGTCCTTCCATTCGTGTACAAATATAACTCACACAACGTGAATGGATGCGAAAAGTTCGGCTTTGGCCCTTCAGGGGCTGTTGTGCCATAATAGTAGTAGTAGTAATATTATTCTATTCTATAAGCTGGAAAATTTTGAATTCTCTAGTCCTTGACGGTCTCCATCTTTGAAAATACTGTTTGCGGTATTTTAGTTGCAGTAAGCTTCATATTTGGATTCGTCTTTATTTTAAGGATATATTTTTCACACAGTTTGCATTTTTCATCAGCAGCGAAGGTTATATTGGTTCACAGCATTATTTATTGCAATCTCTGAAGTTAATTTTGTAGTTAACGTATTCTGTTTGAAGAATCGAGTAATAGTTAATAGTCAAAGGGCGGCAAAATCCTCTTAGGGTAAAAATAGGATGAACTCTTTTAGAATCATTTACTTTTATTCTTCGGGTAGCAACAAATTTTCTATGGTTCCAAGATGATCCCGTAGGTTTTTGGCCACTGTTACGGGGTCAGAATGGGTACTTAAAATAACTGTGTCATCATCAAATGTAAAATTGAGTAAATATGCAAAAAACGAAATTCGATTAGTCGAAAAAAAATATATATTTTTTTTGGTGTGCTCAAAATTTTAACTTTTTGTAACTAGTTATGTTCCAATCTGTACTAATGTTCACTAACCCCCCAGAAAACTTTAACGAAGCCATTTTTTAAAGTACTTTTTGTTCTTTTCTAATATTTTTTAACATACAAAATCAATTACTTAATTTTAACAGTAATTTTACATAAGTACATGAACAAAAACAAAACATAAATTGAACCACCCTAAAACAAAAAAAAAAAAACAAGAAGCAAAATTTCTCTTAATTATTTTTCAAAATTTTTTATGACACTTTGTATTTGCTTTTAAGTTAAAACAAAAAATAAAGCATTGTTGCATATGCAAACTGAACTTATTTTGCAATACCTATTTTCATAAAATTATTGCATAATATAATAACAATATAATAACAAATAAAAGCAAAATAAAATTTTTTAATTGTCCCAAAGAATGTCCAAGATATGACTTTATATCCTTTATTCTGAGAGCATTGGTACATTGAGTATTAGGTGTTCCACCATAATCTCATAGTGAGTGAGCTTCTAATTACACTATGCAACAAATTCAAGTCATGGAATCCAAACCGGAAGCCTTCTGCACAGGTTTTACCACCAGTTTGTTTTGTAAAGTTAGCTAATTTAATGATTTACACCAGCGATTTGGAAGGGTCCTCTTTAAATTTTTACGCAAGTGAGTATGTCTTTATTTCAAACCATTTTGTTATTTTTATTTGATGGAAGGACTACGTGAAAGTCAAGCAGTGCGACCTATACGATCTATTGTACCAAAGCCCCAAGTTATGAAAGAAAGAAAGGAAAAGAGAAAGAAAGATAGATAAGAAACATACCCAAGCCGAGAATCGAAATTCGGGTCTCCAGAGCCAAGAGTCTGACACTCTGTTACTAGGCCACAGTGGCGAAGGTTGGACCTACAGTTTAACACCGATTCCGAACGGCTGTATGGCAATTTTTTATCAGTTTGGTGGTTTTGCCATTATCAACCAAAGTGTACACTATCTTATAATTCTCATACTCTTCATATTGATAGTGAATATAAGAATGTAATGAAAATTAACTACCAGACGAAGACGGGAATCGAACCCGAACTTCCCAGATGAAAGTCCTGTGCACTATCCACTAGACTATCGAGGTCGTCTCTGCTGACGCCAAATTTTATGTTGGAGCTACCAAAATGATAAGGAATCAATTTTTATCTCGATATCTTGGTTCATGCCAACACATTACATTTTTCCTCACTTTGTATGGAGTCCAGAGCTGTAAAAGATTGCAGTCTTCTTAGGTTTGAAGTCAACTGACTTCTAAAAAAAATGATTGCAATAATCCAGTCATTTTATGAATGCAGAATTAAGATTTTGAAGTCACAAGTCATATTAAAGTCAATGACTTATCCTTAATTTTTGAAGTCATTTTTATGAAGTCATGAATGATCAGTCTCTTATTTGCAGTCCTAATCTCAACAAAATATTAATTGACTTGAAGTCATTCATTTTGAAGTCATATAAAGTGAATTTAAGTCATTTGAAGTCAATTGACTTCAATTTATTTCAATGAAGTCAATTGACTTCACCGAAATAAATTGAATTCGTTGAAATAACTTGGAATTAATTTAAGTTATTTTTTCAAAATTTTACACATTTTCATGTTCACACTTGTTACGAATTATTTTTCTTGTTGCAAATATAAAAAATCATCGAAATCAAAGCTGTGCCTCAAGCAACTTTTTTCGAAATTTACTAGAAATACCAGTATAAATTATAATAATTTCAATTTTTTATTTATTTAAAAAAATTTGTAATTAAATTTGTATCTAATATAAAAACTTGGTTATTCGATGTTCTATTTGTGTATGTAGTTACTTATATGTATGTATGTCTAAGATGATATGTATTATATGTTTTTTCACAACTGTCTTATTGTCGTTATAATCATGAAGAGCTTTTTTGTTTAATTAAATAATTATACTACTTATAAATACTGTATATTTTTTTCACTCAATAACAGTTTTCACTCAGTGAAGGTGAAGTCTCAAATGATTGCAAGACTTCAAACCAATTTGAAGTCATGACAGTGACTTTAAACCAATTTGAAGTCATGACTGTGACTTCAAACCAATTTGAAGTCATGACTGTGACTCCAAACCAATTTGAAGTCATGACTGTGACTTCAAGTATAATGTGAAGTCATGTGAGTGATTGTGCCTAATTTGCATTGAAGTCTCAAATTGATTGCTATAATCAATGAGCAGTCATTGACTTCAAAAAGACTGGTGACCTAATTTTTTGAAGTCATAAGTCTCAAATGAAATCAAAAACTGTAATCAGAAAACGTAATTCATTTCCAGTGACTTCAATGAATGCAGTTCGAAATGACTGCAATCTTTTACAGCTCTGATGGAGTCAAACCATGGAAACCACGGAAATAAATAAATTCTAATTTATGGTTCTGTGTATGTCAAAAAAAAATCAATGACAGCTCGAAAAACTCATAGGATCATAAAATGATTATTACATTATTATTATAAGCTAACTTTTCAAAAACCTATGGTAATGTTACTGTATATGATTGCTTTCAAACGGATGCCGGTTCGGATTCCATGACTTTGAATTTGTAGCACAGTGTTATATGACAATTTTTAATTTTTATATCTTTGCCGTCGGATACCTAAACGGTTTGGATAACTTGAACATTTTTAAACAAATCTGGGATTGATTCCTTAGGTCAACGTACGAAATATTTTAATATAAACTTTATCGAAATCCTTCACAAACCTTATGGGTGGCGAGGATGATGAGTCTGGCAATTGATTACGAGACATTATCACTTTTATTAAATATTAGATAAAATTGCACAAATTGATTTACTTAAATAATATTATTTCATAAATTAACTTTTGTATTGATTTCAATTAGAACGTTCACACTTTGCACTGATTTCCTTCCGTTAATTCCCGAGCGCTGTCACACACTCCAATGAGATAATTGCAAATAAAATCATCTCATGGGAATTCAAATGCTTTTATACTCAGCCTTTTCTGGTCTAACTGGAATAACTCAACAAACATTTCATGTATAAAATTGAATGAGAAAAATATTCCTGCTCACTCACCCTTAGAATTTGTATGGAGATTGACTGTGATTTAGCATCCTTTTTTTTTTGTTGCTACTGTTTTCCTTTGCCGTTGTTTGTTATAGGGTAGGCGGAGCTTCTTTTGAGCGTTGTAGTTTAAGTACTGGGTGTGTGAAAATTTAATGCTAAGTTTTGTTGGTAATATTTTGAATTTCAAGCATATTTAAATGGTATATAAATTTGTAGATTTTACGTCCAACCCTATTAGCTACGTAATCTAACTGCGGTACATGCATGAAAAAATTTAAAATTGATTTAAAAATATTTTACATATTCAAAAATCTTTGGTTTGTATGGCTGTATATTGGTCCAATGATTGGTCGTTGCATTTAAATCGATTTTGGTGAGTCGGATTGCGAGATATCCTCGATCATGTAAATCCCCCTAAAAAAAGTCGATAGAAGTTTCTGCGCTGAAACACAAAATTAAAAAAAACTCGTTTTAAAATCGAAGAGATATTCTTATTAAGACGAAATTTTACAATCATATAGTTAAAATACACATCCCCTTCACTTCCTTCGTCCAGTACTTCCATAAATCGCTTCTACCGCGCCATCAGGGGGTAGTTAACCCTCTAACCCGTAAGATTGAAATAATAAAAAAACAAATAAAAGAACGCCAAAAAATTAAGATATATTTGGGCAATTCACAAGGTGTCTTATTTCGTGCCGTATCCTCTCATTTGTCATAAATTCTCACAATTATATGAAATTATGATTATACGATAGTATATTATGACTTGTACACATAAAAATAACTATAAAAAACAATCGTGTGATCGCAGAAAGTGCAAACTGACCACAAATTGAGTGTCTGTTCTTTCTTCAGATCTGACAATTAATTAAAAAAAATTAATTTGCACTTATCTATTAATTGAAATTGATGGCTGCCTCAGGGCGGCTTTACGGGTTAGAGGGCTAAGTTAAAAATATTTCGTATTTTATTACCTTTCAAATAAGTTAAATTCTAATTTATAATAAAAAATGAAGCTCTCTAATCTATTTTAGTTTTCAAATGTTTTAAAACTAATACCAGGATGAAAATTTCAAATTGAAATAAAAAATCGGAAAAATTAATTATGGAAAAATTCTTGCTAAAATTTGTTTGCAACAATTTTTAAATTTTCTTCAATCTTGATTGAATATTTTATTACATTTATTCATTTATATTTATTTATTATACACTATTATACAATTTCATTGATTTTCATTGAGTTCAAGAATCAGACATTTATACTAAACGAATCCAATTCTATTGGTTTGCATAGATTTCGAATGACCCTGCCGGGAGTTTAGGAAATGTTTAGTAAACATATACGATTTGGAAAAAAATATTTGTGTTGTTCACAAGCTGTCGTGTACTGTCGTATAGTTGTTAAGTCGTATAATTTTATTTAAAAAATGAGAGAATTTACTGCAAATGAGAGTATACGACACCAAATAAGACACTTTGTGAATTGCCGAAAATAATTTGCGTATCAGAATTGATAAGCATTTCCCCACATTTTGACAAGCATTCTCTCATTTTTTATAAGAGTTTTCCCATCGTCCAACAAATTCCCTTACTTTACTAACCTAGAGAAACTGTGAATACAGGGTTGCTCAGTAGAACTTCCTCCTTTAAAATTCGAAGTCAAAACCTATGTCAAAGAATTGTGTTGCACAGCCTTTTTAACGTGCTGGTAAAATTGTTTATTCATTATTAACAATTTCAAAAGTATGGCCATGTGAAAACTTACTGGTGCGTTACGCATTTTGGGGAAACCCTGTTCTTGTAGCAAAGCATTTCACAATTTCTATGATCTATTTCCAAGGTAAAGGAACGTGGAAAATATAACAATAGGATATATTAATTCAGTTTTCGGTTTTAGATTGGTTTATAATGGGTCTGGAGAATAAATAAAATTTTAAGAATAATTTAAGGTCGATGATTCCTACCTTGAATTCAAATGTTCTCTTTCCTATCTGGGATTTTCTTTATATCAACCCGAAACCTATAATTTGTTTTTTTTTTGGTGGATTCAATTCTCTACCTGAGAATAGAACCCGTTGAACTGGTACTTGAGTCACGTATTTAAGAACTAAATCACCGAAATGATCCATTTTATTAGAACAATCCATTTGGACATTTTTTAAGAATTTAACCCCATCTGGGAATCGAACCTGAGGCAGATGGAACTCCAGTCAAGTACTCATTCACGAAGTAAACATTGTTGAACGTTGTCGAGCTGTTTCTGAACTAGATTAGTAGCTTCTGTAGGAGATTAATTTGACGCTAAAATGGCAGTATCGTCTGGATAAGTAGCTATAGTAACACCATCAGTTTCAGGCAAGTCGCAGGTAAAAATCGAATAAAGAGCAGGACCCAGAACACTGCCCTGTAGTACTCCGGCTTTCACTTGACATTTGGCTGATGTTTCATCATTTACTTTGACATAGAATGATAAGATAAAAAATGGAGCTGGAAGTAAATTTTTTAATTTGTATAAAAGCCCTTGATGCCAAACTTTTTCGAACGCTTCTTGAATGTCTAAAAATATGGCAGAGCAATATTTTTTGCATTCCAGAAAGTCAGCGACAATATTGATGATATTGCTCAGGAGTACCGTGCTTATGACGATTGGTGATTCGGAACTATATTCTTATTCTCTTGTATTGTATTTTCGAGAATATTGCCAGCAAATTTATAGGTATATATGAGGGCACTGAGTTTTCAGGTTTATTTGGTTTAGGTATCATTATTATTTCAGCACATTTCAATAGAGAAGGAAGGTGGTTTAATGAGGAAGATTATTCATTATTCTTATAATTGAAAGTAAATCGTAATAACTAAAAACAGCAATAACTAATTATGTTCACCTTTTTGCCTGTTTAAGTTATTAAATTTTTAAGTGTTTGAAAATCTTTTGGGGGGGAGGGAGGGGAAATTTCCCCCTCCCCCCTTGTACTCTTCTAATGCATAATATGTGTAATAAGATTTGCCGATTTGTTTCAGTGCCGCTCTTATGAGCTAATTTCAGTAAATTTTGAAACGATTAACCGAAATCTCAAACTAAACCTTTTTAATCAGGTTTTCGACCATGCTAAACTCTTCTGAAAGAGAAAAAATTGAGGTTTTTAAACCACTACCACCCACGACATTAGGAATATGAAATTCTCATTTATATCTCCAAGTTATTGAGATTTTTTTGTTATACAGTGTGGTTCGGTTTAAGTCTGCATAGCTTTGGTTCCAAGAAACAAATATTTCCAGACATAGAGTATACTTTAAACCTCCACTGATATACGGGATGTTTAATGAAATTCCGTAGGAAAAATACTTATCACCAGATATTGAATTATAACATCCATAATATTAAACGTGGAGCAAGAAATTTAAGCTTTTACATAGAAAATTAATAGATCATAATTCTGAATTTGCATTTGTGAAGTATTAACTTTTTATGTTGGAAGTATTTGCTACCCAAAAAAATATATTTGTCGTAAAGCAGTGGCAGTTAGTTTGGACCCCCAAAATCTCCCTTGGCTTCACCCCGGCCGTTTAAAGCATTAAAATAAATATTATATAAATCTACAGTATTTTACTACTTACTTAACATTATGACCCTGTTTTCTTTCACTAAAACAATACTTTTAGGTCCTCCCCCTTTTGGGGTATTATTAATAACTTCTTTACAAAAAAAAAAATATATATTTTATTTATAAATTTTACTTTTTATAGTTTAATTATAGAAATCTGTATATAGATATTCTTAGAAACATGCTATTTTCCAATGTCAAAACACCCGTGCTTCTCACGCCATTACCTCAGCGACAGGTACTCTAAAAATACTATAAAAGCTTAGATTTGTTACCAGGAGACAGTATGAAATTATTAGTCGATTTAGTTTCTCTCACTCCGAATAAAAATATAAAATAATAGTAACTTCAATCGATCCATAATAACGTCGGACCTACTACCTATGCAGTTCTTTAATTTCCTTCATCAGAAAAATCATTTACAAAATGTTGAATGCTTCGTCAGGGTTAAAATAATTTATTCTAAGAATCTAATGATGAGTAAGTTTACCTTATTTTTTACTATTATAAAGCAGAAGAAGCAATTAAGGTATCACTGATTTCGTCTATTTAAGTGTAGCTCAATACACTTTTCACCTGTTCTTGACAACTTTGTGCTTTATAATTTAACACAGCAGGGAAGCAGCCATATTTGTTTTTGATTTTTTTTTTAAGAGAAAACCCGATGCAAACATCCCCTGGAAGTGGAATACAAAACAATTGGTAAAATCAGTGGGGGTCAAAAAGTCACAAGCATTAAAAACACAAAAAGGAGGAGCTAAAAATGTGATTGCTTTTCATATTCAGATTATGAAATGAGAGAATTGAGCCTGTTAGTACAAAATCTGTTGGTAATTTAAGTTCATCATGATGGTTGAAGTTTTAATAATTTTATTCCATATTCCACCTGTTTGAAAATATTAAATTTCATTGAGATTATTTTGTGTCCTTGCATTTTTGTTTAAGTGGTGCATTGTGCATTACAGAATTGTTCGGCGAGAGATAATTAGTCTGAAAAATCCATAAGCAGCAGCTAACTTCGCACTGCAATCACAAATACATGCACCATAATACAGTATTGAGATAAAATTAAGTTTGTTTATGGCTGCAAGCACTCACAGTAGAAGTGAAACTATGTTGTTTATTAGAACGTTGGGCTGAAGACCATCGTAGTTAGGGCCTGCATAATTTCGTTTCTTACTGATTTTGTTATAGTGCAACGAAAACGTAATTTTTCACGTGACCGTTGTTGTTGAAGTTTTTGCACTCTTCTTCTTTCTAAAGCTTTTTTTCTGTTGATAGTCTCTACATTTATCGGCACAAACATGACGTAGCATACGTATTAAACACATGGAAGGAAAATTAAGCTATAAGGAATCAAGCTCTCTCACTAAAGCACATTGAGATAAAACTGCAAGAAGTCGACTCTCTGCATGATTGTATGCAGCCGATCCCCATATGGCATATAGCATAACTTCGTTTTTTATTAGTTTCGTATGAGTGCAACAACAGCACGACTTCCGTTGCAAAATTTTCGATTTCCCTCGCTAAAGAAGTTTCACTTCAAAAAGAAATAAAACTTAATGCACAATGACTAATGAGAGCGTGTAAAGAGTAGAGATTCATATATTCATTCAATTTAGTTAGTCGTTCAATTTACTACCAGTGGTCGAACTGCAGAGAATACTAACAAGTTAACCGAGAAAGATTCTACTGACGGAACACTCTCTCCAATTAGGATTTTCTAGGCATACCAACAACGAAGACAAACATGAATAAGCCAATTCAAAAAAAAAAAAAGAAGAAAACTCATCGCAAGAAATATATGGAATGTATATCCATTGGTAAGAGTCAGTTTGAAAAGCCGCTTTCCATTTCATCTTAGGCAAATTGTGGTTGCTGTGATTCAGTTGTATAGTGCGCCGATCTGATCCACATCGCCTCTCAAGATGGTTTTTTCATAATTATCGCCGTTGTAATTCGGCGTAAAACTGTAGGGCCTTCTCTGTGTATGTGAAGTTTAAGACGCAACCTACACTCATGGAGGCGAAATGTTTTACTGGATCCTATTTGGTGCTAATTTGTTAAACTGAAAAAAATTGTTCATGTTTGTCGCAGGTTTTGGAAAAGCTGAGATCTTCCATTTTAGATGCTGGATTTTTGGAATGTGCTATTACCGGGTTAAATTCGATTTTTGAAATAATGAAGCAAGCAATATGGAATATAATTCAAGAGCTAGTGCACAAACAAGAAGTGTTTATTACTTTAATATTTGAAGTCGAGCACTACCGGATCCATGGGCAATTAGGGAGTTAAAAGCCTCCCCCCACCCAATATCTCATACAATTTGATCGTTGGTCATGAGGCTACACAAAAAAGGTTTTTGGGGTCGAAAGCCTTAAATTTTAAGTTGTGTATTTGGCTTTCAATTGATGTTTTTGTATCAATATAAAATCAAGAGATTCTTTTTAAACTAAATTTTTTGTTTTTTTTTAATTTTACACAAAATCCTTTAAATGCAGAGCTTAGTTTTGATTAGGGAAGGAAGATAGTTTAATGGAAGGTTGAAAGAGGGAGAAGTATCAGTGAACGAATAGGAAAAAATCATAACAATCAGGGCAAATATTTGGGGATCCTGTTCCATAAACGCGTAGTACGACGGAGGAAAGAACTATCTCTGTAAAATGTGGTTTGTAGGAATACCATATCCACGTGGAAAGCGTGAGTTCTGCTTGAGGTTCGTGTAGTTCTGGAAAACACACGAACTTGTTCCGAAGAACATCTACCATGAAAATATCGGTAGAATAGAACCCCGCAGGCGACATTTCTACGAAATTCCAAGGATTAAATAGCGCTGGAAATTATACTGTTTCTTTATAGCTTTATCACTCAATGTTGAATACGATCCAAGAGCTCCAGTTGCATTTGTGAAGCTCCTGCCTATAGACGCGACAAAGTCAAGGAAGTTGGGAAGCTCTATTGAACAATAAAATTACATTATTAGAAGTATGAAGGAAGACGCAAGGATTAATGAAGGATTTTTACGGGTGTAATTATGAGTAAAAGTAAAATATGCCTTAACCCTGAATCATTACAAAACCTGATCCATTATACAATTTACTAATTCCTATTTAAAAACACTTTATTTATTAAAACCCAAAAGATGGTACTTGGTGGCAGCTCAGGTAAAGGTTAGAAATCAGACAAATTGAGAGATATCTGGGATCATTAAACTCGAAGCGGAAGTTCGTGGAAGTATTGATTTGTATACCTATTGCCTGAATTAAGAAAAGAGGCTTATTTTTCTTCAAGTTTTTCTGAAGCCAATAAAGAAGCCGGACATATATGCTATACATTTTTTAAACTTTAAGTGAACCAAGCCATAGAGACAAGATATGAAAATATTAATTGCATCAGTTTGAAATTTTGCACAGAGCTAGTTTTATTCGTGCGTTGGTTGCCTGAGCTAGTCGATTGTACCAGTACATATGTCCATCATTAGGGTAGGTCAAATTGTTCGAGCGAAGAAAATACTTGCCAAAGCGTTTAGTGTAGTATATACTTATAGAATCACCAGATGATTCTAAGTACATTTCCCACAGAAAATAAATGGTTTAAAATCAACTTCGAGCTTCGTATTTTTACAATTGAAAGTCAAAGCGGAAGCTCGTAATTGATATTAGACCTAAGGAAAATTCACTTAGGATCATCCGTAGATCCTTCTTTTTACCATATGCTTTCTGGATGACAAAATTGACCCGTCCTAATGTGTGTAATGCTTTATAGAATAGGTAGATGTCAGTTTGGAAGGAGTGGGAAATTCAAAGAAGCTTTGTTGAAAGAAGCTGAAAGAATGTACATAGTTTTATTATTGCTTTCATAGGATGCACATGAATATCTTAAAATCCTCTAACATTAAAGCCTATTAACAGAATTCACTATTATTAGAAATGTTTCCGTAATTTTTGCAAAAACATTCCCACCGAAGTTCCAACAACTGCAGAACAATTAATTAGCATGACAGTAACTTTATTTTCACGCTTCATTTAATAAACTGCACGCAGCTTCATTCTTGTGGAAAACTGCCACAATCCAATGATATTTTTATGGTCGACCGCAGAACGAATGTATATTCACTTCATATATGTATATGGAAATGCATATATAATACTTACATCTATCCGCATGTGGAATTATTTTTATGAATTCTTATAGCTTTATGGGTGGCGCTGGCATGCAAAATCTCACCAAGTGACACCAACAATACGCTTACTACCCTTTCCCTGTCAGCGTGACAATCATAGAAATTAAATTATTTTTATTTGATGTTTTAAAAACAGAAATTAGCCACGTCAATGACTGCGCTACAACGATAACAATCACTGACAAGGACCTTCGCGAAAAAAAGATATATACATATTTATAGAGAGAGAGAGAGAGAGAGAAATATTTCATTCCCCTTTTTGCTACACACTGTAAGTGTACTGCACGCTCATTTAAAGACGATCAAAACTATAAAGTCTCACGTGACCGACACACGTAACCCGTACTCATTGTGCGCGGAATGTGTATGTGTCTGTGTGTGTGTGTAGTGCAGTGTAAGCAATTTCCCGAGGCGAGAAAAACCACCGACGCGACCTTTATTCAAACAATTGAACAATATGTCACACAAGCACAAAAGCGGAACGGAGCAGAGCGGAGCGGAAAAACAAACCTTTTCATTACCAGCAATTTGTGATGTACAAGAGGCACGCGTGCGGCACATGCGCGGCGCTGTCGTTCATCGAATTCTCTTTGTGATGACAGTAATCACTGGTGATGTAGCGATATCATTCAATTGTAAATATATCCGTCGTCTATTGAGCATTAATGTGTTAGAAAGAGATAGCACTATAGGTGGATATGCTCATGTGTAAAGCATCTAAAATACTCGGTTTGTAAATCTGACAACCTTAAGTGCAATCTTGTTACAAAGCAATGTAAACACGATTGTTAATTTAACTTTTGCGAATTGTAAGTAAAAATAATAAACTCGCCACGCTCCCCACCTTGGCATGGTATTGTACTGCAGTCCGTCATCCCTTGTAGTTAAATTGAGGTGGTATTTATTTTACTTTTTTTTTTGTATTCATAGTTTTTGCTTTTGTGTTTACAGGCCACAATTAAATTATCGCATTTCAAACAAGAGGTTTCCGGGGTTTGATGGATGATAATTTGTTTGTTGGTTCTTAAAGGTACTTCTCGTTGTTGTTGTTATTGTTATTATTGTGTGAGGTGTGTGGGAAAAAATAATACATTTGCATTTTAAGTCGATTTTTGTGTAAAGAAAGGATTTATTTCTGCTGTTATTGTGATGATGTTTCTAAATTGAAATGTCTTGGTTAGTTCGGTTAAAAGCTAAGCTGAAGATATTTTAAAACACATGCGCAATGAATTTTAATTAGCTTTACTCATTGTAATAACATTAGCTGCGTTTTTTTAAATTCATATTTGATAACAAATAGCTAGAGACTTGGAAAATTTTCAAGTGAACTGATTGAAGAATTGAGTTTTTTGATTCTCGTAGAGATTAATTGTTAAAATTAGTCATATCTAAGTTCAAGGTTACTAATTTAGTAATAGTGCAATTGGTAATTCAAAAATAACAGACGACTTTACAAAACCCTGTTAAGCTAAGACAAGCTAGTTTCAGAAATTGTTTGACAATTTATGTGTAACAAAGTATAAAAATTATTTTAAAAAATCTAAAACAACCAATTCATTTAACTTACTTCAAAATTTCAACTCAGGTAAAATGTTTACTTTGGCTATTTAGCTAAGAGAAGTTTACACTTTTTTTTTAATAGATTAAGTGTGAAACTCTTGTTTATATTTCCCATGGTTTCCTTTTCGTTGAGCTTATTTATTTTTATTATCATTGGTTAACCATGAAAAGTTCGCATACATAGAAAATTGAAGCATCAAAATCAACAACGATTACAATTGCACAAATCTCACACATAAATAAACAAGCAAACAAACAAACAATTTAAGAATATAAACAAAACCACATCGCAGGCAAAAATCAGGACATAGACACGAAGCATACGGCAATGTGCCAGTAACGGGAGCGTGAACTAAGTGAAGTGGCTGCGTTGCGCTACAAATTAACCATACAGTCATAAAATGCATAAATACTTAAGTTGCCATTAATCGATAAGTTCCAGATATGCGTTGAATTGCAAATTCAACATCCCTTATTTTGTTATTTAGTTTGGCGCAAATCAGTTAATTTTCCAGTCATCTACATCTACCATATGATGAAAATCACCCTGTTTCGTAATAACACAATCAAAAAAATGATGTAGGTATTGTATTCTCTCATTTGTATTGTAGCGATGTCACTTTAATGGACAGACACGTGTATTCTTTAAAATTTGTAGATATTATTTATTTATTCCTTGAGGGTGAAATGTCTCAAACAGATACTTTCAAATAGTTTGGATATGATGCACACCAAGCTGGGAAGAGTCCAATGGTTTTTGATTTGGTTAGTAAGGTTTTGGTGCTCCTTGGATGACAGTATTAAGGACCTGAAAATAATAAATGCACTGTAATGTAAAACTAGTGTTGAGTTAAAAATAAATGCTCAAGAAATCAATTCTCAATCCCCTAGGTTCAGTAAATTTAGTTGAGAAATGTACACTTGAAAATGAAGGGATATGCTTGGTTATGTAGTACTGCCGCAGTACTGCAGAATTTAACAAAGCAAAATCGACAAAAAATGGCCGACATTTTTTGCTGAAGCTGAAGATTATAAGCGCTTCATTTTGTAATACATTTTAATAAAGATTGGCAATGGCAACCTCTTATTTAAATTTACTTATACATACAAATTGTTTTCTAAAATCCGAAAAGCTGTAACAACACATTTTATTTTTTTAACAGGAGGAGCAAAAAACAAAAAAAAAATATTATAGGTTTAATTATCTTTTTTATCACTTAGTTAATTAAAAAGAGTCAAATGTTTTATTTCCTTTTTCATTCAAGTGTGTAAAAACGTCTAATTGTTTATTAAATTCATGTAGTTGCAGTTACGGCCTTTTGGGTTTCGTTTATAAAACCGTTATTATTCGAACCTAATTGTTAGAGAATGAGACATTTTCCATTACTAGCACTCCACTTCTTTTCGTTTTTAACCCAGTAATGCCTACTGGTGCCATATGTCACCTTGTCGATGAGCCGTTCTTGTGGCAGGTTCAAAAACAATTTTTTTTCAAATTACTTCCCGCTTAATGGGTTAAGGGGGGGGTCAAAAAATTATTTTTCCTTAAACGCCTTCAGAGTAACAAATGTTTTGAAATTCACAGTCGATTGAAAGTTACAGCTGTAGTACTTAGCAGGAGGTGGCACAGCATTCATGCATACTTAAACTTTCAAGCATGTTTTTCTCACAACTTTATTTTTCGAAATGGTTGCTGCGATATCTCTAAAACTAATGGACCGATTGTGCCCAAACGAGGATTATTGTGATTTTTGCCCCATTTGTTTTTTTTTTTATAGTAAAAAATGGCGGAAACGATATAATTATTTTTAAAACCCTGCCAAAAACTGAATTTCAAATATTTTAACTTAATTCTAGTACGCTGTTTCAGCATGAATAGCAGGAATCATGGCACCCATTGACCTAGTTTTTTTGACACTGGTGTAGTTCCAGAGATGTATAGTCGATTTAACTGTATAGCAAGGAGAATAAATTTAAAATGGATCTCGAGATGTTAATTAATATTTGTAAAAATACAGAGCTAGTATATTTTCGTTATTCTTCACAAAAACTCCGCAAAAAAGCATTAAAAAACAGCTGTCACACCAGATGCCCCCTTAAAGCAAATTGTAGGAAAATAGTGTAGAAAAAATTTATTTTTATTTTTTATATTTTTAAAATTCTTCGGTCTTCGGCCTCGACCGAATGCTAAAGAAATACCCGAAATTTTTCTATTGCGCTCTGGGGTTTGTCGTCTAAGATTCTCATTAAAAAACTTGAGAGGCAACAAATCTGGTAAGGGTTTGAATTCAGGTTCAAGAAGAGTTAATTTCGGGTTTAGTTTGTAAACTTATTGGTTACCGATTTACCTCCCTCCCTTCTTTATATCCTACCCAAAAAATGCTCAAAAATGAAACTGCTTAGGGTGATAATACCTGTAAACCCATCAGGGCCGGAGGTGAAAATGGTTCAAGTTATTTAATTTCAAAATTTTTACGAAATTTTGGATTTTTTTACCTACTGAAAAAAAAATGGAAGCAAAAATTAAAAATGCCGATATACGTATAATTCTCTTTTATATTGAATTGTGTGGCAAACTATTAATTGTCTCTAGGAACCGGTTCTGATACACTTATTTGTTTAGTATATAATATTGCCAAATAGTTGCTACTGCTACTTCTAAGCCATTACATATAATTTTTTTTGAAGTATTTCCCAGTCGCTATCCAGATGGGTCATCTAGTGGAATTTTCTCCCTGTCCAAGCATACTCCTTCTCTCAGGCATGAGTTAAACAGTTTTGTAAACTCTGTTGCCCAGTTCTCCTAATTGAATACCTACATTATTGTAAAATTTATAGTAAATGTTTATATTTTTGTTATTATCACTGAAAGAAAATATGCAAATATGCAATAAAAACATTACTTACTAAACCACCGGTAACAATGGAAGACATTTATCAAAAACCTTGAAACTTACTATTTCTTGGTAATTGTGCTCTACCCTGTGCTAGATCTTTTTTTTCTCTTTTTTGGTTTCGAGTTTTGGGTTTCTAATAGTTTAGTGGAAAATGGGCAACTATTTTTCAAGCTCATCAGATTCGCTTGAAACTCGTTCCATGGGGGTTTTCAGGGTCGCTTATTTCAAATCTTAAATTGAATTCGTATTCGAAGGCCTCAAAAATTTCTTATTAACGAGTTTCAAGTTAATCCGATCAATTTTTTAAAATTTTTTCGACATATTAAATCGGTCATTATACATTTTTAAAATTTGATGCCAGATTCGTAATCAGTGAGTTTCAAGTTAATGGGTTTCAAATTAATCAAATCAATTTTTAAGAAATCTTTCGCCATATTGAATTTTGAAAAACTGACATCCGATTCAGCATTCTTTTTTCTATCGGAATCGCCACAAAGAAAAAAATCTATTTTTCAGACCTTGAAAACCGATAAAACTCGCATAGCACAAGCCAACAGAAGGATCGGAGAATATTCTAAAGAGCACGTACAGCGAGAAAAAAGGCCCAAGCAGAGCTTCTAAAGAAGTTGATAGAACTTGAAGATCTTCAGTATGTACCAGGGATGTTTGACTAAAAGTAATTTGCATAAAAAATCATTTCTTCAATTTTTAAACGTAAATATTTATTTTAAAAAAACTTTAAACGTGTTTTTCTCAAAACGATGTTTTTTAAACTGGTAGAACTGATAACTTGAATTCTACTAAACTGATTTTAGTATTTGATTTGTTGTCATAGTGGCTATAAATCAAACTTAAAAAAAATGGAATATTCCCCCTCCTTCTCCAAGTAAAAATATGTGATTTTTTCGTTTTTTAGAGAAAAAAGGTCATAAGAAAACTAAATTTTTTGTGTTTTAGCGTATAGAGAAATGTCTACCAAAGAAAATCTTTTTTTTTAGTTTATGCCTTTATCTTTGATGGACTTTTTTGTAGATGCCCTTTACCGCCACCATCTTGGATTAAGTGGGCAAAAAACTTTTTTTTGTTCTTCAATAAGATACTTATAACATCTCTAAGCAATTTGGTAAAATATCAAAGTTTTTTAAAAAAAAATTTAAAAAAAGTCTTTTTTTTTCTAATTTTAAGCCAGAATGCCCCCTTAAAGTAATTTGTAAAATTTTTATAAAGCACAGGTCTACGGTAAATTACATAACTACTTTGTTTTTTGTTTTTTTTAAGCTTTTTGCTGATTGAACATATTTATATTTTTCATAATATTAAAATATGTAATGTGACGCATACAAGACAACACGAAAACAGAAAATATTTGCTTAGAAAAATTGCCTTAGTTTTTTTTTGCATTTTGTCTAACTTAGGCATACTTGAGCTTAGGCAAATTGCTAAAAAACTTAGGTGTTTCTATCGAAGTTTTTCAACTTCATATAAAAAAATCTACCCAAGTCAATTTAGGAATAAGTTTTTTCTCTAAGTATAAATTGCCAAAAACGAAATTTTGTTAAAAAAAACATTTCAGAAACCCCTCTCGAGACTTTCTGCGTACGCGCCTGTTTCACAATAATCAACAAAGAAATAATAAACATTGCGACAGTCGGTCCAGAAAGAATATAAAAGCTAAAAAATTTAAATGTCTAAAAAAAAGGATTTCTCCTAAAGATTTTTGAGAATATTTTTAGTCCAGTCATTATAAAGATTTACATCATAAAAATTCTGAACTGAGATTTTTCTCCAGTAATTATTAGTGGGGTTATGATAGATTCAAAAACCACAAAAATCAGTTCTGGGGATGCAGAGAGACCGCCCACCCTCCCCCCGCCACCCCTCAAAAAAAATCCCCCCTTTGGTGAAAAAAGCCTTTTTTTACTAATAACTGGTTAACCGTTGGAGATATCGAAAAATCAATATGCTGATAAAATTGCAAAATGATAATTTTTTTATTTCCAACTTTAACCGGATTTTCAGAAGTAATGTCTTGAGCTAAAAGATAATACATTTATAACATATAGTGAAACGAGTTATTTTTATTAGGTCTGCAAATAGTAAAAGTAGTAAAAACCAACAGGCAACTATACTATATTGTTATTTTTGTATACAAAAAATTACCCGTTGTCAATGAAGTTTATATCCTCTTAGAAACCCTTTTTAATTTTTCTTCCTAGCTTGTTTGGTTTTCGAGTAATTTAATTTTTTCCTATGGGCTCCGCACTCAAAAATTCAAATAAACAAAAATGCGCGTGCATCCCCAGTACATCCAAAGTACTAAATTTGCAATTTCTTAAATATTGAATATCTCGAAAACTATGACATATACGAAAAAATTACATAAAACCTTTTTCTTAGAAAATCACTTAAGCATTTTATGTGTGCTAGATAATTTTTTGATATCTCCAACGATTAACCAGTTATTAGTACAAAAAGGCTTTTTTCACCAAAGAGGGGGCTTTTTTGGGGGGGTTACAAATTTTTATGAACTTTTGGTCTATTTTTACTCTACCGACTGGGCTATTTGGACAACACTTTAAAAAATAAGTTCAAATGCTTCTCCTTCTGCCCTACTCAAAGTGTGCTATTTCTGTATACATATTCAACCAATTTATTTTTGTAAATTGAGAATGCGATGCTTTGCTTACAACGGACTCATATATTTTGTTTGCTGGGTTGTGATAAGGGAATGGATACATGAAAATAATTCTGTATACATATGAAACAGGCTGTGTGTGGTGCTTGAAAAATATATTGAGCTTTTTCGATAAACTTTTAATTGAAAGCTTAAATTTAAATGCTTTCTCATAACAATAGAAATGAAGAGGCTTAAAAACCTTTTCAGGACTAAGGTAACTTCGAAATATTTATACATATAAACATTTATATACATTTATTTATATGTGTGTATCCAAAGTGCTTATTTACATTTAAGTATTTCTTTCGCTTCAGCTGTAAGAGTAAATGTTTTTCTGTCATTTCGTTTACAACGCATAAAATCTGAATCGGCCGCTTTTATTTGTATACAAAAATTTGGTAAATACTTCAAAAATCTATGCATATTATTTCGAATTTTTTTTATATATAAACAAATGAGCCTTTCTGACACATGACGGTGTAAGTTTTCGTACTATAAGATATATTTGTTTTTTTTTTTGGCGATGCGTTCTATGAAAGTCAAAGTCACATGAAAGTCACATTAAGTGTAGGTGTTAAAGATTTCAATTTGATTTGTGTGTAAAATAAAAACCAGTTCCTTCACAACAAATAAGTGTAGAGTACTCGAAAAGGACTAAAGATAAACATTTTCTTGTGTAAGTATTCCTAAAGCTTAAAGTGGAAACAGCAAAAGTCACTGATGCGCCTAAGAAAAACGGGCATACTCTTAATTTCATTGTGATATGAATTAACCGGTACGTTGAAATTGAAAATGTCAAAAACATACCTACCATAACATATGATATGTGTACACTTCTATCGTTCATAGTAGATTGAGCCAAGTGAAAAATTAAAAAATTATATTTCTTAAGTACTTATGCAATAATAAGTTTAAGCTAAAATAGGCTTCTTGCAGCATTCCTTCATTGCGAATTTTATATGCGACATAACTTTTTAAATACCAAAATGTGTTTATGTGTTTGGGTGAAGTAAAGAAGAAAACTAAAGTTTCCTATACAAAATTAACGTATTCATACTCATACTTGAAAGAAAAAGTTTCTTTGCAAAAAGCTCCAGAAAAGCTTAGTTACTTGAGTCAGTTTATAGCGACTTGTTTATACCCTGCATGAATAATTTATATTGTAATGATAACCTTTGAATAAAAAATGATTCATGATTTTTTTACTTAGAATAGGAATGGAAACCGGTTCTGAACCAAACTGAATCGAACCATGAACAAACTATTTTCTTAAATTTTTTCAAGAGACTTTTATTACATTTAATTTCAGTATTCATTCATTTTTCTATTCTATTTCGGTTTTAGAGGTTCAAGTTTAAATTTTGAGCCAAAAAACGTTTTTTTTTTTTAATTATTAATTTATTTGCCATCTTTGAGTTATTTATGAATCGATAGTGTAAAGTCCTGCGCAAAATTTAAGTATTCAGTGACTGATTTTCGAACTCTAGTGTAGGAGCTATCCTAAACAGTGGCTCAAAAGTGTGAAGGAACCGATTTTTGAACTAAGACAGTACTTCAGAGAGATCATGAACCGAAACATATTGCAAAATTTTGTTTCTTCGTATTCTTATTTTTAGCTTTTGGAAGGGAATAACTCTCTGCAAAAAAAGAAATGTTCTCATTAGAGATTTTGGGTTGCTGATGACGAATCTGTGATTGGTTTCATGTAGCTTTTCGCATTTTCAAATGTTATATATCCGGGGCTTTGTACCCCGTAAATTAATAAAAGTTTAAAATATTATATATTTGGTGTCTGAGAAAAAACTATTCGGTATAATATTCTGAAACTTCCCCCTTAAATATATGAACGGTCCCAATACCATTTGGAGTTAACGACATAAAATTTAAATGTACACATTTCAAAGATCCGTAACTAGCAACCTAAAATACTTTTGAATCATCAATCTTGTTTTTACTTTGTTGTAGTGTAATTAATGACAGAAATGTTTGTAGTTTTTTACTATAGTCTCTCATGTCTATGGTGTATGGCCTATTAGATGAACGAGAAGAAACTAGATGCCTGAACTACGAATACGTTTTTTTTAAACCATTTTCAAATTCTTCAAAATCTGGAGTATTTTAGTTTTACACTCTAATATTTACTTCACATGGAAGTGTTGCTTTAAGGGTACCACTTGATGATATGAAAACGGGAGATTCGATTAGAATGTAACGTGAAACCAAAGTTTGTGTTCCTTAGCAGGACGGTTTCAATCGACTTCTCGCAAAATTTTCAAATATAAAAAAATACAGAATGTTTTTCAATTACTTTTTACAATAGCAGACATTAAATAAGCTTAAAAAGTTGGCATAGAGGTGTTCCTAAGTATGTATATCTCAGACGGTCAACTGGAATGCTTTGGCAGTTATACTTTTTTGGCGTTTCTTGAAAACTTTAAAATATACTGAAAATATCGTTGTCGTTTAAGGTCAATAAGTCCAAAGTTTCTATAATTCACTAATACGACCACGATAGTCTAGTGGATAGTATATTAGACTTTCATCTGGGAGGTTTGGGTTCGATTCCCGTCTTCGTCCAATAGTTAATTTTCATTGCTTTCTTATATTCTCTATCAATATGAAGTGTATGAGAATTATAAGATAGTGTACAAGTACACACATTGGTTGGTAATGGGAAAACCACCGAGCAGATAAAAAAAAACTATGTGGTATCACAATGGGACATTCAGGCCTAAGTGTGACTCTCGACAGCCATACCTAATGTGTATACCAATCTGTTGACTTTTAGATTTTTGACAGTATTCGTATATCACCATGCACTGCATAAATTAACTTCATCTCAGAAATCAAAAAAATGGACTAAGTAAATTCTGCCAGAACGACGACGATATCTACTGCACATTACAGTAAATAGAAATTCAAATGTTAAAAAAATAAGTTTTGGAAAGAAATGTATTAAAAAAAACTTCAACAGTCGGAAACTCGGGAAATAAATAGCCAGATCAAGACAGACAAACTATTTTGTAGTGGCACTGACTACTATGGTATTCGGCCCACAAACAAAAAAAAAAAATAATGAAAGTTTATTTATTATGTTTTACGGTGTTATTTATAAAAAAATTGAATAAACCAATTCTGTGGTCACAAGGCATAACAACACAACTCGAGTTTTGTCGAATTCGAGTTATTACTATAATTGAAATCATCATATCCGATTTCATACTGTTTCAAAATTTTATGAATATCGGTTCAGTGGTTTACGAGATATTAAAGGAAAAATAACACAACTCAAATTGATTTCTATTAGCATTTGAATCTTTGAAGTGCTCTCCTGTAAAATTCAAAAAACTGACTTATGCTGTTATGCCTTGTGACCACAGAATTTATTACCCATAATGTATTTTTTTAAAAAAATTTCCCGTTTATCTCGAAAACTCCACATTCTTGCAAATGCTTTAGTCGGATTAAAAACCTGCGCAAGAAGTACATCAAAATATTTATAAACGAAAATCTTGTAGGTCTATGTGATTGTGATTTTCCGATAGCTCTAGAAAATCTCGATAAAAAATCAATAAATATTTTGTCTTCAAATAAGTGTTGTCTATATACCTACTAATGCCTGATTTTCACTTTGTCAAATTTGCCAGCATGTTGGCAAATTTCATATAGGAAATTCTCTCTTTCTCTCTCTTTGGGAATATGAAATAATGAAAACTAGAGAAGGGCGCGTGACATGAATTTTACGTGACACGCGTGAACACGTACGCGTGAGCGTGATTTGATTTCCATAGTTCCTACGTGAACATGTGTAAGCGTGACATAATTTTGACGTGAAAATGCGTGAGTATAAGTTACTTTTGACCATGACGTTGTTATAATTCATTATTTTTTAAATACTTAATTTTAGAGGTTAAAAAATCAACCCTGTGTTTTTCTTCATCTAAGAATTTTAAAAATTCGAAATCTGGCATCATTATGCAACATATAGTTTATGCATATTATTTTTATAAGTGCCGTGTTATATTGGTGCTCGGTGTTCGGCAAACACAAAACATTTTCTCCCGTGCTCGGCCAAGGTGGTTACATTCAGCTCATTGCAGAATTGCTTTTTGTCAAAATATACTCTTTGTTTAATACTATTTTATATGTAATGATTCTGTTTTGTAAAATAACTCATTGCCACCCTGAATACTCGGCGTGCTCGGTGTACAATAAACCGAGCATATCGTGTTCGGTGTGAGAGTGAGTAAAGACTCTCTCTTTGTGTTCGGTGCAACAACAATTTCATGGTGTTCGCCGAGTATACTCGCAATATAACCACAGCCTAAGGTCTTTATTTTTTATTTACATAACTAAAAAAATATCAATAAAAAAACTGCGTGCGGGAGCATACGTAAAATTTTTTAGAACAATTCGAACGTGTGTGAACATGCGTGATGTTTTTTTCAAAGCCGCGTCACGCGCCCATCTCTAGTGAAAACCAAGCATTAGAATACAACACAAATGAGCAAAGTAATAAATTCAAACCTCTTCTAATTGCATCAAGGAACCGATTAAGAGGGAAATTTGCGGTCGAAGCTACTGTTGTTTTTTTTACTTAGTGACACATATGGAAAAATTACGCATACACTCTCTGTAGCTCGTTATACATCACTACTAAATATCTACCCGTATACTAAGCAACTCAATTAATTTATTATGAGCTACATATGGTAGTTTGAAAAGGTTTGTAGTTTCATTTAATTCATGTTTGATCTAAAGTACGTTCAACTTTTCTTATTACACCCTATAAACGGTGGATGTTGGGAGCCTAACTCGTACATGTTGTTTATCATAAAAGAGGAGAACAGAATTACTCAGAATTCAACACTAAATTCGGCTCCCTTGCCCATTATTTGGAGTGTAATGTGAAGCGTTTGCTCGCAATACATGTACTTATACATATCAAAATCAAATAAACGCAATAGTTTTCAAGAGATTAACCATAGAAAAACTTAATTTTTTGTTTACGATAACGCTTTTAGACAAGATTTATTGTCTGAAAGCAAAAAGCAATTGTTCTTTTCAAAAAGTAGTTAGAGTCACTGAAATTAAAAATGAACTGAGTTCAATATTTTTCAAAAAATATAGCTGAATTACGTATTTTTGCAATAATATCTTTATAAATGAGTAACTTTTCGAAAAAAAAACCAATAAATTTCTTTAAAAAATACTTGGGATCGTTGAAGGTCTGAACTACCATTTGAAGAAATTAACATTTAAAAGCGAACAGTTTTGTATTTTTGCATACTGGATTAACCTTTAGAAAAAATTACCAACCTTTGAAGAAAATATTTCTGATCGAAAAATTTTTGGATTCCCTGAAAATAAAAATCATTCAAGACCAATTTATAAGAAATAAACTTACATTGAAAAATTAAAATTACAAAAATAATAAAGTTCACCTAACCAAAAATTATCTGAAAGTTTATTAATTTCATTATTTTAAAAGTTTATAAAAACTATTTTATGACAAATTAAATTAATTTATATACTCCATGGCATTTATCTTACATGATACAGGTTAGCTATTATTTTCCCAGGCTAACGCTCGGATTATAATTTTTAGTCCAAGAGGTTGGGGTCTTCGATATTTTGTGTTTAAATTAGAAATAATTAAACTTTTTGTGTTTGTGGAAAAACGTACGATTTTGCCCTAGCCGGGAACCGAAGTTGTACCTCTGCGATATTAATCGAGTAAGTTACCATTAAATCACCGATTCAATTCCACCATTACATTATTGAAATAATCGATTTAACTTCAACTGCAGAATTTAGCAGACATTACACGCTTATCTACGCGTAGTATATCTCAAAAGTCGTTATTGTGATTTTAATGGTTTGTTATTATTTGAAAAGAAACAAAAAAAAAAAGAAACATTAATACAATTGTCTGTATTTATATGAATGAAATTAGATTGGTTGAATTTCGAAAAATAGCTGACAAATTAGGGTATTCATTTCACTTTCACAAAGTTCAATTAAAACCTAAAATTTTTTGCATCGGTTTTAAAATGTTCGAGATTGTAAAAATGTTTAACCCCAAATTTATTTTCTTTACCATAATACATACAATTTATTTAGTATTTGCGAAGTGTCATGAATCCCTCTAGCATGATGCATCACTCCCCGAATATTTTCGACATTCATAAGCGTCAAATTAGATAACGCGAACGCTAACGCGTGTTTCATCATTTATCAAGCTAAATTGTCACACTTTCCGGATGAGAGGATGTAGCGGGCAGAAAAAAATTATTCTAAGCAATTGTCAAATTTTTATATCATTTCAGCTCAGCTTTCGATAATGGTGGAATTTAAATCAGTTCTCTTATACTTTCGCTCTATTCAACATCAAGGTCGAGCTTAAAAATAAACAAAAAAAAAAAAAAAAAAAAAAAATACATGTAAAAACCACAACAAATATAAAAAGCAATAATTAATAAATTTTTATAATTGAAATTTGCGCGGCTTTTCGCTAAAGGCTATCAACTAAGACGAGAGCTTATACAGGACTAGAAGCATCATGGCTACAGGTATTTAATTAATATTTGAATTACAATTCTCATGTTCTCATAAACTTTATTCTTTTCAATTATGTATAATGTTGAGTAAAGCACAGGAAATGTGAATTTTTTACCATAAAGTATTGCAAAATAAGCTTTCAAGAATAAATTAATTAAGTTGAACTTTTAAATGAAATGCTGACGAGTGAGTATTAATTAATCGACTAAAATTGTGAGGAAATATGCCAAAAATAGCTTTTTTCTATTTGTTTTGTCACTTCATCTGTAATTTCATTTAAAATTTCGCCAAATGGCTGTTGTTAAACTCTCAGTTACGACGAACTCCTATCATCTGCTATTCTCTTCTGAAAGTGAATATTAACTTAAAAGACAGTGGATATAAGAATAAAAACTATACAGAAACCAGTTTCCATTCTTAATGCCCCGAGAATGATGCGGCTTATTAATAAAAGCATAGGAAGAACATTATCACTCACCTGAGCGTTGCATTTATGGGGTCAGAGGACAGATTATTGCAGAATCGGAGAGATAGCATCAGACATTTCTAACATGAAGGAGTGTGTAAACCAAAGTTGACATGCGAAATGCTGTCAAAACAAAAACCAATTAGATAAATTTTAAAACAACACAGTCTCAGGTGACTTCATTATACATACAAGGCATACCTGCTTCTAATAGTGCAAGTTTACCAAAGCATTTTTTCAAATATGCAGTGCAATTCGCTTTAAAACGCCACTAGTGAGTGATCCGTTTAGAATGTGTTCAAAGGGGGATACAAAAGATACAAATAACATTTCTCCGCCAATTTTTGTAAAGCTGCTAGTTTTTGAAAGGCCAGCAAGCGGCTATGGTTCGTAGTAACTACGGATTAGAGGGGGAATCCATATATAGAAATGGTTGTTGTGTTGTAGACAAGAGCACATCGCACAGTGATTCATTCCATAGACAAATTCATAATGTCAAAACTAAACAATTTTCGTTTCATTTTAAAGATACGTGGTGAAAAAATAATTAGTGCAAGAGCAGCTCAAAGTCGACAAATTTTTGACAAAAATGTTGGATAGTTCGATTTTAGCTTCCTAGTCTGTTAAGTAAAAAACATCCGAATAATGAGTTTTTAATGATATCCTGCCGAAATTTCCAGTTTTGTATTTGGAATTTATAAAGGAAATTTTTGGAAATATTTTTTAATCAAGAATTGAAAAGATAAAAATTCCGCATTGTTTCTAAAGTTAAGTATTTTTGAAAATATAAAACCTGAAAATTGGAAGAAAAAATCTAGATCTATATGTGAAAATATGTTCTTGGATTCTTTCTCAATTTAGATGGCACCTTTCTTTATCGGAGTGTGCAAAAATATCCTCTGCTGTTTTCCGCTCTCCGGAAATAATTCAATTTGAAAATAGGTCTCCACAAGTTTTTTACGACAAAAATTTGAATAAACTTATTTTGTTAACCCTAAAAGTATGCAATCATGCTGAAAAATGAATAAAAGTGTAAAAAGTCAAAACTTCATTCATTAATATCACTTTTATTCCAACATTTAAAGTATTCCAAATTGTTTTACTTTCTGAAAAGTCCAATAATGCAACATAAGTAAAAAAAATAAATTTCTTGAAGATCAAATCGCCCATTCTCCCATTATAGCTTGTCAAATATGACGGAAATTGTAACTTTAAGCTCAGTTTGTGGCGAAACCAAAACAGGTTAGAAAACACTGACTTCAGATTTGAGTTTAGCGACACAATATTTACTAGCTTATTTTCATTAAAATGCATTTTGAAACGACACAAATTGGGACAACGCATATCGTGGACTTGGTGTATTGTAATAATTTCTAAGGCATTATAAACTGTTGCAGTTCATTTTTAGAACATGACGTTGTAATGACATTTATAGTAGTTATAATATTATTATTTTAATGAAATATAAATTTTTGCTTTGTTTTCAATTGTTTTTGTTCTTTGTTTTTGGAAGGCTTGTTCGACCCAGTTGATTTTTCCCTATAGATGAGGATGCTTTTTAAATTTTTCCTAAATGTTTTTCACATATGAATGATTTTCACGAAAAATCCATAACTCTGAATTATTGTAGAACTAGTTAGATTTTTTAATGTTTTAAACATTTCAATCCCAGCATAGGCTTGGGAAATAAAATAAAAAATTTGCATTGAATTTTTTGTATTTTTTATGTAGTATGTAGCATTTTAAATACATCAGTAACTTCTCTTGCCCTTATCTTGAATTTCGATTTTTTGCAGACAAAACTTAAATCAAATATATACATATTTCAACATCTAGTCTTTAACACAAAAAGTTCTTCCCTTTCCTCGTATAAATCTGGTATAGAAAAGTAGGTCTTTTCCTTTCATGTGCAAACTTTATAAACATTTTCCAAGGGCCCTGATTTGCTCTTTGTAACTCTAATGACGCAGATGGACTTTAATCGGCAAGTGATAAGAACATTTTAATTTCATTTATACACAGAAATAAAAGTTTAAATACGCTATGTAATTTATACTAGTAATTTATTTTAAGCACAGCTATGCAGATTAAAATTGTATATAATATGCAAAATAACAAGCAAATTATTACAATTAACCCGAGTGAAAGTATGAACAATAATCCCATCAGTTTAATTCAAACTCAAAGAAAAAAGTTCAAAATTATTGAGCTGTATTGTGAAAAGTGTAAACTCAGAAATATACTTAAAAAATTATTAAAAAACAATTGGTCTCAAGTTCTTATCAAAACGATTTCAAGCTGCAGTTAACTAAGTAAGTCTTTTGTGGTTAGCAGAATTTGAACATTGAAATTTACAGTAACAACAATTTCAATGTTTGATTGTATTTCTCAACTGAATCAATAAAAAAGGAATAAATATGACGAAACGTAGGTTAATTATATTTATTGCCAACTAACCATTTCATCAATTATGACAAAAATTTCGTTAGTTCTGACAAAATTTTGCCAATGTGGAAAAAAAAACATTTTTTTATTGCACTTCTTAGAGTTCCAAAAGTGAATTGGAAATTATAATTAATAGTTGAATGTTGCTCCTTGCTTTTGATGTGTACGAATTGGCCTTTTCTGGAACTGTATAATCAACGAAAAAGGAAGTAATTGAAAAACTGATCACTTTTTTATTTAAAATTTTTTCCAATGGTTGTAGTAAAACGTAAATCGCTGTAAAAAAAAAGCTGAAATGGCAATCTTTAATAAAAAAATAATCTGTTGTGATTTAGTGAAAGTTTTAAAACAATAAATAATCTTACTTCAACGTCCATGTCAATCTGTAAATAATAGACAGACTTAAAATTATTAACAAAAAATTATTTTTATTTTACATGCAATTTTTACAATAACTATACTGTGCTCGTATTTAAAAAAAAAATTGTTGTAGCAGACGGGAGACATATCGTTTCTAACTAATTGAGGCTCAAAAAATTCAGTGGTGATAACCGTTTTTTCCCCTATCAGCAGCGTTTCATACAAATTTTTTTTTTTAAGTTTTGGTTTGGAAGTATACTACGAAGTTACATGTTCTTCTTTTCATTGCGGTGAAAATTGGTATCGAGAAGTTTTTTGGCATGAATCTGATATTTATTTGCAGAAAAGAATAATTTTAGACATAGCTCCCATACAAAAAACCGTCAAAAATCCCCAAAAAGCGGAAAATTTGTATGGGAGGCACCCTTATTTTACATCGAAATAAATTAAATTTTTGCATACATCATTTTTTTCGTTAAAAAATTAGCTTTTGAAAGTTTTAGAACAATCCTCTAAAAAATAAACCAACCCAATCAATTTATTTTCTTATCACTCAAACTTGACCAGAGCTAGCTCTGCATGGGTCCGCGAAGAGGACTTGGCCTGAACTGAAAAAAAATATATAAATATTATCTCTTTAGCTCAAAAGAAGACAAAATATTTTTGGTTTGTTTTACCTCCCACTTTTTTAATGGTGATTTAATGGTAATAGGTTCCCCCTTGAAATGACTTCCGAGATCTCGTAAGGTGGTTCCGATATCATGTTTTCTGTTGAAGATTTCTCTGTCAGGTATTCTTGCATAGATTTTCGCGATTGAAATGATTTTATAGACCATTGAATATAGTCAGAAAAACCCCGCAACCGAATCGGATAGAGTCATTTCATGTGTATTTTCGTTTTCAGAGGAAATAATCCTTTCAACGCGACTCCGGAGATAAAACTATGTTCTATGCACTGTGTAAACGGAACACGTCTGTATACAGACAAATTTTTAAACATAGAGCTAAAAGCTTCAAAATTTCGTTCATATAAATTCTTTTTTGTAATTAGTTTTGTTATAAATACATATTTGTTATTTATATTTTAAATTTGTTTATAGAAAATATTAATGATTTACCCGAAGAAACAGATGAACTAATGGATCCAAAAAAAGAACCAGGTTAGTTCATGATAATTAAAAAATAAACTCAAAGATGTGCTATCATTATCATATTAAAAATATTTCAGAAAAGGGAAAAGAACAACAAAAAGATCCAATAATCGAGATTTTGGGAAGTGATCTGGGAAAATGGCAACTATATGTTTGTTTATTAATATTTCTATCAAAATTTCCCACCGGTTGGGTTCAATTATCGATGGTTTTCCTCACAAATAAAACTGGTAGAAATTGTTCTGATCCAGGTCCAGAAATTGATGTTTGCTCTGATGAATGCAAAAAAGTTGAATATGACCGTAGTATATTTGAGGAGAATATTATTACCGAATTTAATTTGATATGCGGCCGTGAACATTTGGCAAGTATGGCTCAATCACTTGTAATGGTTGGCATTATGTTTGGCAATATGATATTTGGAGTGCTGGCAGACAAGTAAGTTAATAAATGATACATACATGTAATAATTTTTAGCGTAAACTACACTACGCGGCACAACAAATGTGATCGGCATCAGAGCACGGTTGTTAGATAACGAAAGTTCTCTAGAGTGCTGTGGTTCGTTGTGGACCTCAACTTCTAAATTTTTTACCCGATTCAAATTTTGTCCATTTCTGAACATTTAGCTTTAATAAAACATAAAGGCATCTTGGTTATTTTTACATCTAAGAACGTTTATGTGTTCAGCAAAATCTTACGTAGAATATATTTTTGGAATGTGTTAATCCATTTATTAGTATTTTTCGCCCTTTTAATATGAGCCACCGTTGAGAGGTAATACATTATAGAAACATATTGCTCATAGATTACTTAACATCAAAATCGTATAAACTTAGTTTTAGAATTTTTATTTGTTTAATTTAATTTTTCATACATATATTACAAGTTATTATTTAATTTTTTCTCGTGGAAGTTCTAAAATTAAGTTTATACTTTTCTGATGTTTGGTAACTTTTAGTAAAATTTTATGAGCAACATTTTTCTAAAACGTATTAACTCTTTTAGAACCTTTTTAATGGGGTAAAAGAACTATTGCTCGTAAAAAGAGGAAAAAAAACACCCGTAAGGGAATGAAGTTCTACATAGGTTTTACTATAAGATGCTGAACACATAAATGTTTTCAGATGCAAAAATAGTCAAGATGTTTTTTGTTTTATTAAAGTAACATGTTCAGAAATGTACAAGCTTTAAGGTCGCGTAAAAGAAATTTGACGTACTCTGAAGCACTCTCGCTATCCAACCAGAATACTCTGATTCCAATCAAGTTTTTAAAATTTGGGCTTATAAGTTCTATATTTTCCAACCGATTTTGATAAACAGACCCTTCTTTTTTTTAAAAATAGATTAGGCTTCAACACCAACTGAAAAATTGGAGCTGTAAAAAAAAACAAAATTTCAGATTTTTAAAAAAATTATGCAAAATCGCCGATAAATTCATAAACAGTTCCGAAACCCAAAATGTGATTGGAAAGTGTTGTATGAACAACTGGTAGGAAATTTAGTAACCTCTAATAAATGGTTTCTCAATCTGTGGTACGCGTACCACCAGTGGTGCGTGAGGCCTTTAAAGGTAGTACGCTAGCAGATAATAGACGGCAAACGAAATAAAGGATGGCTGAATTTAATTAAAAATATGTATTTCCGCATATTTTTTACATTTTACAATCTGTTGCATATTTACCAGTATTTCTTATTACGCCACAGTTTTGGTGGGCATAAAGTACACAAAGCACAGTTTTTTTTAGTTCTATGGTACGCGTTTGATTCACATTGTACATTGTTGGGATGCGAAAAAAGGTTGAGAACAGCTGCTCTAATAAATACTATAACGTCTTTAAAATCAACTAACAAAATCGCGCTCGATTGTTTTTTAAATGACTGTCAAATGCCATAGATCAGAGTTACTGTAAACTAGTGTAATAATAGCGAAATTAATAACAGTGCTAGTAAGGAAATAAGGTTCAATTACTCGTTGGAATTCAATTTATTTCCCGCTAGAAAATTTCTACTGTTTAAAAAAAAATCAAGGAATTGCTTGAATTGGATCGCAAAGAATTCATTCCATATGGAACAGTTCGATTTGTCTGGCTGGGTGGATCATTGGCACAATGATGGAAACTGTTGTTTTATTTTTTTCATCTCGTGCCAAAAAATAATACTATTTTTATTCTTGAATACACCTTTGCTCCATGTTCCCAATCTACTTTTTTTAATGGGCAAATAACTTAGCAAAAATTAATTAAAAAACCTCTACATGGGTGTATCTAAAATATTACAGATTGAAAAAAATAATAACTAAATTGTTTTTAATTTTTACAGATATGGTCGTCGTCCGACATTTGTATTTGCTTGTGTACTGCAATTAATTTCCGGTGTGCTCGTTTCAGCAGCTCCATGGTTTTGGTTGTTTTGCTTTCTTAGATTTCTAGTCGCTTTTGCAACTGGTGGAACAATGTGCACAGGGTATGTAAAAAAAAATATGAATTCCAAATATTATAATAATTTTATTGTCACTTTCACAGATTTGTTATCATTACTGAACTTGTGGGAAAAGGTAAACGTGAAATTATGTCAATTCTCTATCAAATACCATTCAATTTGGGTCATGCAACATTACCGCTATTTGCATATTTTTTACGTCATTGGCGCTGGTATCATTTAAGCTTCTCATCATTCTCAGTATTTTATTTGATATTTTATTGGACAGTACCAGGTAAGTTTGTCCATTTGAAAACTTAGACGGACAAGTGCCTATATTTGGTTTTTTAACAGAGTCCCCACGTTGGCTTCTCACTACGGGAAATATCGATAAAGCCGAAAAAATTCTGACGAAAGGCGCAAAATGCCAGAATATGCCAACCGAAAAAATTCGCTCTGACTTGGATGATGCGTACAAATCTATAGCGGCAAAGGCACCAACTAAAAAAGGTACAATGCTTGATCTATTCAGGACTCCGTATTTACGATTGAAAACAATCGCAATGGCTTGGAACTGGCTAAACATTTGTCTGGTCTATTATGGGGTCGCACAGTACATAACGAACCTGGGCGGTAATATATTCACAAATGTTGCACTTGGAGCTTGTTTTGGTGTACCCGGGACAATACTTTGTGTACCATTAACGAAATATTGCGGACGGAGATTTACGCTAATTGGCTCGAATACCATAAGCACTATATGTTTGTTGCTAATGGCAATCATTCCAACGTTTCATGAGCTTACCGATACTTATCGAGTGGTTTTCGCATCGGTGGGACTTTTTGGAGCATCGTTAACCTTTCCGAATGTGTATTTGTATAGTGCTGAAATATTTCCAACAGTTGTCCGCCCATCGGGTGTTGGATTTTGTTCATTTATTGGACGTATTGGTTCGATTTGTGCACCTTTTATAGCACAACTATCAAAGTACGGACTATGGATGTCACCATTCATTTTTGGCACTATTTCTTTAATAGCTACTTTGGTAACATTTATATTGCCCGAAACTAGAGGTACATTACTGCCAGAAACTCTTGAGGATGGTGAGAATTTTGGCAAGAAATCAAAAGAATAAAATCAATGAATGTTTGGAAAATAAAAACACTAATGAATAAAATGATTGGGAGTAGTTTTTCTTTCATATTCGAACATCTGTCAAAGGTGTGTTTATGGCATTGACCTTGTCCGATTTTCTTCAAATTTAGCATAAAGGTAGCCGTTATACTCAGTAGCTGATTTTCCTAAACCCCTAAAAAATAAAATTTGGCGGAAGCAAGTTGCTTATTATATTAAGTCATAAAAAATGTCAAAATAGTGATGATCTGGATACTAAAAAACACCATTTTGTAATAAAAATCTAAAAAACGTCACTAAACATTCGTCGGAACTTTTGTATGTTACTCGCCGTTCTTACACAACTACCGAACAGCAGGTTCAAAAGCCAAATAATTTGCACAGGCGCATCATCTACTAACTGCAAACATAAGCTAGCTCGAATTACCCGCTAAGCAGAATCATTCTTATAGAATAAGAGTGAATAACTACTGAAGCAGAACAGCTTCTGAAGACAACATATGCCATCAGAGCGAAATCCGCAAGAATACCAGAAAATATTATCTTATAGAATGACACCTCGTTGTGTTGTCAGATTGTGGGATTTCGCCTATGTTTTGGGATTTCTTAACCCGAAAAGGTCGAAACAGATTTCTTACATAAAAGCGAAAGTTTTGGTAAAAATTAAAATAATTAAATTAGTATAGGTACGCAACATCTTGTGGTAAGTACCAATATTAAGAATCTTTTCAAACCTCATACATCTGAGTAGATGTTAACCAAAATAGACCCCCATTTCACGCTAGAAAGGGGAAGGGAATGGGGGAGGTACTATCATTTAATTTAAATGGGATTTTTTTGGTAATTTTTTTTTGCCGTGATACATTTAGATAAATGGGATTCTCGGAGCAATTGATCAGGGAACGCTGACGATTACATACTTCACGCATTACATACTTTGTACTATTCGTGTAATTTATGGGCCAGGGTAAACAGTTTATTCAATACTACAAACATATTTGATATATAAATTATGTGTTGCATACTTTTAGGCTCAAAGTATACCCGGTGTTATAGGATGCGCAGACTGGACTCATATGAGGATTGGCGCTCCTTCTGATAAGAAATATTTGCACTATAAAATAAAGGGAATGTGTAGTTAGAATTTTATGTTAGTAAGTTATTATATTAGTTTAGCATTAAAAATAAAATTATATATGTAATCATATATGAATTACAAATACAATTCGTTGACGCGAACCATCCAGGAGCATGCCACGATTCCTTCATTTGGCGAGACATTGAGTTAAGGACGTATTTAGAATAACAGTGGTATTGAAAACGTTTGGCTATTGTGCAGAATTTTTTAATAATAATTAGATCGCTTAATAATTAATTAAGCTTTACGAGGGGATGCCGGGTATTCTCTGGAACCATGACTTCTGACTCCATACGGGTCGTCAGATGTTAATTCAAGCGATAGTAAAAAACGTACCAACGAAGTCTTCAAAAACAGATGGAGGATGCTCGAAAAAGGCTGCAAAAACTATGCGTTACAGAACACATGTATCTATTTCAAAGCAGACTTCATCAATGACTCCACGATTTCAGACAATTATAAAACTGTGTGGATTTTGTGAATAAAAATATTTGAATGTTGTATATTTCCATGTTATTATTATTGGAATGAGAAATATATATTTCTTCTTTATCAATTGCGATAATTACGAAAGTAGAAAAATATGAATTAAATGCACGCAGAAATATGATTGAAAAAACTAAATATAACAAATATTTTCAATATTTTCTTTCGAACTGTCAAAATTTTCTTTTCCGAGGAAAAAGTTACCATTTCACACACACCTTTGTTATGATATTCCTTATTTTTATTCATTGCCTCACATCTGTGCGGTATTGACTTTGTCAGCTTGGTGAATTCGCCCTTGGGTGCCATTTCCGAATTTTATTCCGAATCTATACCAGCCTGACTTGGAAATGGTAGCCAGGGGTTCGAAGTAGATTCCAATTATAGGAGTTTTTAAATGAATCAAGTAAATTCGTTTTTTAATTTGGTTTTTAACACAAAAATTTGTCCGGCAAGACATCAAATTAATAAAAGGTTAGCCAAAAAATATGCAACACATTCTTGTTTAGTTTTATTTTTTTTCACCACAAATGTAAATAAAATAGATGGTCATACGTCGACCCCTCTTAAGTATTTTTTCACCACTTTTGGAAGACAAGATAATAACGCAATAAATTACCAGTGTTAACCTAGCAGTCCCGAAATAGAAAATGGAAAAAATAGTGATGCCATAATTAGGTGCTGCAATTAAAAATTAGGTACTCCTTTAGTTTCTATGTTTTTAGTGGAAATGTTTTTTTCATGTAAACCTTAGAAAAATAAAAAAGTAATGATGCCATAATTAGGTGCTGCAATAAAAAATTAGGTGCTCCTTTATTTTCTATGTTTTTATTGGGACTTAGTTTTTATAAAGCTAGTAGTCCCAGAAGTTAAAACCTTAGAAAAATAAAAAAAGTAATGATGCAATAATTAGGTGCTTCAATTAAAAATTAGGTGCTCTTCTTATCTTATCGTAGATAAGATTTTTAATAAATTTTGTAAATATAGTTTGCACATATTTAAAAACATTCATTTAAAAACTTTTTTTTGTTGTATGCTCTTCGGTTTTGGTTTTCCGAAAATTAATTAATGATAAAAATTCTCGAATTGCGAACGAGCCCCAAAAATGCAGATCAATGGTAGATATATGTATCTTGGCTCTAAAATCTTTTTAAATTCTCTAAATGTTTGGGCTTCTCAATATTTAAAGACTTAACTCTTATTATTTTCAGTTAACTTAAAAAACTTTTTCCAATAAAACTGAAAAAAACTATGTACTTTTATTTATACTCACAACAAAATAAAAATTTTTCTTTTTCGAGTATAGGCGACACATTTTTCAAAACCATTTTATTTTCGAACGGGCAATTGATTTGGGTTTTTCTCTTCCGATTCTTTTTGCCGAATATTTTTATATTATTGTGGTATTAATATATCCCCAATCACTTTGCCCGTTCGAAAAAAAATTGATGTTAAAAATTTACTTTAAAAATATTTAACATATGTTTGAACTTTTGCAAATAAAACTTTTTCGCACAAAAAAAATAAAAAAAATGCTTGTAATTAAGAAAAGAAAAAGAATTTTTGGGATAGATTTAACGAAGACTTTGTAATAACAACACAAGGTTCATATAACATTGATTTGGTTGATCATGTTAAAAAAAATGGAAAGATTTTTTAAGCTTAGCACTGCATATCTCTTTTACCATAAAAAGTAGAAATTATTTGTGAATATAATAAACCCATTTTTTTAAATCGACTTTTGAGCACTCTTTTATATGGAGCGGTCTTGTTGTGCCCCCCATGAACGTTGGTCAATGTTGTTCAGATCATGTGTTGATTTATTTATTCTTATTTATTTATCTTAATTTATTAATTTATTTTATTTAAAAAAATGAAATGATAACTTAATTTATTTGTTAGCGTATTGGTATATTTCGTGTACATGCACCTATAACGAAAGCCTAAAAGTATACTACTTTTTAACATAACAAAATTGACATGTATTTATTGTGGGAATCACAAATTTCGAAAGTTCTCTGAGTGCGAACAAAAGAGAAATATTTCCCCATTCTTAGGGTATGCAACACTTGTTTCATTGATTTGAGCATAGTTAACACAATCGTGGTGTGATGGGTGCGTATGATATTCCCCAAATATAACAGCAAAAAAAATTGTATAAATACAAAATATAGCAATAAAATATGTTTATTTTTCCATTACACATAAAATCGAAAACGCTTTATATGGCAATCGATTAATAAAACAAAAATTAAGGAATCTTATGTTCATAAGTTCGTTAGGTCTGTGGTATGATATATTAGAAAAACTATGTAGTAAGAAAGAGATAGAAACTCGCCTGTCTTCTATTTTGAGTTGAACGGGATGTGCCACGCCCACTTTCCAAAAACTTTTTATATTTATTTGCCCTTCGGAAATCAACGGACGGCTATGTGTACTCGATTTTGTTTAGATCGGATTATGACTCTTAAAACGTATAGAGGACAAACAAACAAAAAAATTCTTTGTACTAAATTTTATGTAGATAAATATCATCTGATATATGTAATACATATTAATATATAAAAAATAAATACAAATATATTTTCATTATTTAAAAACAAAAAACATAACATAACAAAAAATTATTGAAATTTAATTAAAATTGTAAATTGACATATTAGTCATATGTAAAAAATAAATACAAATGTATATTCATTATTTAAGAACAGAACATAACAAAAAACTATTCAAGTTTAAATAAATTGTAAATTGGCAATACGACAGAGTAATTTATGTTTGAAATTGTTGTTTTGAGAAAATTAAATGAAACATAAGGGATTATAAAAATGGTTTTTAGCCGTCTCTTAAAATTCGGATAAGACAGAAAAGTAGCTTCTATAAATGGGACTATTAAGAGTGCAACTAAATTTTCGCACATGTCGACTTAAGCATCTAGCTACGGGGGAAACAATGTGCTCCACAGCTCCGCTTCAAAGATTTGATCTAAAGGGCAAAATAAAAGTATGTTTTGAAAATTGTAATACACTTATGTTTGAAATGCCCTTACTTACATTTAAATTGAGTAGAGGATCATTTGGGGGCAACCATAGACTCTATTTGCCCTGCTTATTGCCTTTCCATCATACTCCGTCCTGTAATGGCCAATACCATTTCGGTTTCGAGGTGCTTTCCAGTTCAGAAAACCTCGCAGCCGAAACTCTTCCCTCATCATTGAAAGCTTCAAAGTGGTCGGAATTTTTGCAAGCATCATTTTTGGATCCCCTGGTGTTATGCCATTACCAACAATTTCAAAAAGAACAAAATTGCCTATACAAAATCAAGAAAAGAGTTTTAACCCGATCATAGAATTTTTCTAAATAAAAACAGCTTTTGTAATGTGTGAATTCTTTTTTACAAAAACTGTTCTATCAAGATTTATGCCTAACCTTGTATTGTTAGTTCTGTATTTAATTTGCCTTGACCACATTGTGAGCATAACCGTGCGGGCATAATAATCTGTGATTCAATGCAATGAATCTTCACAGATCATCATGCTCGTTGGTATATATTTCTTGGTGGGCAATGACTCTTATCGCAGTAAATTTTTTCCGCGAAGCATGGCAGCTCCGTAAAAATTTGCTTACATAAGGTTGACGCAGTGCTTTGGCAATCAACCACAAAACATTTTAATTCAGCATTCCCCTTCTTTGTATACAACTTATACAGCAAGTTGCCACGAGCTCGGTATGCTGCAGTCGTAACCCCTTCTCCAGAAATTTTGGTTATTAATTTATAAAATATAGAGTTTATGCTGTTGCTTTTGATTGTTTGCAACAAGTGATGAGAGTTACATACGGATGCTAAAAATAATTGAAGCATTGCATCAAAGCAACACGTGTTGACGAAATCTATCTTGTTGCCATCAACATTAATCGCACGTAGCACCTGGTTATCGGCGCTCTTTAACACCGGTATTTTCATTGGTATTGGTGTTAATTTTAAAGACCTTTTCGGATGGATTTCTTGTAAGTATTGACCCCGTTTTTTTATTTGTGTTGCAGTTACTAAGCCTCTCCAATCCTCTACTTCTTTTGCTTCTAAAATTTGATCTTTTTTTGGTAAGAGATCACAATTTAAGCATATGCGGGACTGGCCATATCCTTCTTCACCGTACGATTTGGAACACGGCTTAAAGGCGTGAACAGAAACGTGACATACCTAAAACGAATATCGTATATCGAATATTCTGCCCAACACTTGATTTTGTTTGTTAAATACATGAAATAGATATACTATATATCATAACATTTTCTTTGTTTCGATACGGGACCCACAATTACAGGTTCCGGGAACATGACCTCTATTACCGTCATGGTTGATATTATGGTAACCAAAAAAGTAGGCACATCTTCTCCTTGTTGTAGAATGTATTCGTTCATTTATCCAACGAGTCCAATCTTCTGTCAAATCATGTTCGAGTTATAAGTTTTGTAAAATATAGCATACATACAAAAATAATTATACAGTGCGACAAAAAAAATATTAAATATACTTTTTTCGAGGTTTACACATGTCTTAGGTCTAGTCAAGTGGAAATTGACTTTTGAATTGATCCTCAAAATCTGGACTTCGGGCCGAAAACCCCATTTTTGATAGGTTAAAGCATATACTTGCCCGTAACTTTATTTTTAATTATCCGATCAGTAAGTATTTTATGTCAGTCAAAAGAAGTATGCCTCGAGGAAAATATATTTTCACTGTTACATAGTGTTATTACTAGTTTTACGTTTTTTACTATTTTTTACTGTAAATCAATTACATGTACACACTGAGCTTGAAACAAATTATTATGAGAAAAAATCACGAAAAAATCTGTGAGTGGAGAGTTGCTCTGGATGACTTCGTGGTCATTTTCCAAAATTTTTGGAAATCCGAGCTGATCCCACGTTCAAGTCACTGTAATGTTTTAATACCAATCAAGTATTCGTCTTACATGTCACAATTCTGTGTTTTCTCAATTTGACTATGAACTTTTTCCAAATAAACTTGAAACTATTAACAATGCAGCGTAATTTAAATTGAAACATTTAAAATATTTAGCTACTTTGTTTATTTAATTAGTACTTAAAATTAAATCTTTTTTTTTTTAATTGCTCAAAAGGTTGCGTATATTATATAGCAAATTTTTTTAATCGCTCTTCATAAAATGGATCTTCGATCATATCTATTTTATTTATTTAACACTAGATTTACGGTACCCGTCAATTTGACGGGTTTCAAATTTAACAAAGAAAATAAAACTTATGTTTTTTAATAATCATGATAAATTTTAGTGATTTATTTTGTCCGAAAACCCGTCAATATAGCGTGATTCAGTAAAAATAAGTTTGCAATTTTGTCCGTAAATATAGTGTTAATTAAATTTTTGAAACTCTCAGTGAATAGGTTCTTCCACTTGTTTATATCATTTCCAAATCCGTTTTCTCTCCTAAACTCATCTTATAAATATGGGCACCAGTGATAAAAAAATAGGTGAAATTGTATCTTTTTCCGACTTTTCGAGGTACATTAGGTACAATTGCCCCATTTTAGGTACAATTTGTCTTTGGCCAAAATATATACACTTAATCACAAAAAAAATATTTTGTAATAATATTTTGATACCGGGGCACATTTGACTTTGCAATTTTCAGTGTGACCACGCCCTAAAAGCGAAAAGGTTAAAATGCAGAAAAAAGCTTAAATTGACTAACTTAATTTGCTAACGCTGATGTAATTTTCGACAACTAGTATGTAAGCGTTTTGTGTATTAATTGTAATTGTTTTTAAAAAAAGAGTAACAAAATTGGTTAGCACTGATCTTTAATATTAACAAAATAAAAGTGTGTTTTGTAAAATAAAACAAGATAAATTGAAAAAGAAGACACAAATCATTAAGAGCTTTTGGGTCACATTTGACTTTTACCAAAGGGGCACATTTAACATATATCAATTGTTCCCTATATTGCAGATTTACGTATTTACAATACATTTTTAAGCATATGGTACGTAGCTAAAAAGACAAATCGAAGCGAAAATGAAGAGAGCTATTTCAGATATTAGAAATAAGCATGAAACGGTGGCATCAGCCTGACATGAAACGGACAACATTTAAGGTCTTTCATCTTAGAGTCGTACCCCTTTTCCAATCCTATCCACGTTTTTCCTGTAGTATGACATTGCCAATCGACATCCTTGCGCGAAATTTCAGTAATATACCGTAAATGGGTTAAGATATATACCCAAAAAAGCATATAGTTTGTATGAGAGGTGCCACACCCACTTGTAATTTTGAACTCAGACTATGCCTAAGAAGAAATAATAATAACACTAGTTTACAGCCAATTTGTGCTAAGGATGTTACTATTGTTGTTTTTTAATTTTCAAAATAATTCTTGACATTTCTGTTAGCTTCTTCTTTTTAGAAGTTCAGCAATTTTTCCTTTTGCATACTTATTAAAATGCTAGGAATATTTTTGCTTCATTTTCCAAATTTTGTTTCATACTAGTATTTACTGCAAAAGTACGCAAACAGACCTAGTATAAAACTGAATATTGATGTCTCAGCAGTTTTTGTATATAGAATAATTATACACAAAGTGTAATTTTTCTAATTTATTTGTTTTTTTTTTTCATTTGCTTCCAAATGTTTATCTTTTTGAACATTTTATAACTCTACGACGGATTTTCTACACTGCGATACATAAACAATAATTAATTTAAATAACATCTCATTACCTTTGCGCAATCGATTTATATTTTTAATGCCGCCCTTGCTAGATTTGTCTTTATGTACTCTCGTCTCCAGCAACTTATCGAAGTCATTTCCATTTATATGAAGCAAGAATGTTGTTCCAATCATAGCCCCGAAACATTCGCCCGAAAAATTCAGACTCGAATCAAAATTCGAAGATTCCAGACATTCAGGAGACCGTAGGGAACCGTTGTTGTGCACGATATCCTTGGACAACAACGTGCGAATACCATTCTTGTTACACGCAACGTATGTGTACAAAGAGCGTTTACAGATTTTTGTTTAAAGCAGTCATGAGGCATTTGTGTAATTAATTTTGCGTATTGTTTTGCTACATCAGTCCATATCTCGTTGGACTTCGGAGAAATTTTACCATTTTTCAAAATAAGCCTGTCTTTTAATTCAACCAGAACATTTGTCAACAAATCTAATTTTGTTGCCACTGGTCTTCCAATTTTGTTGTTATTTATTTGCTGGACTTCCATTATAAATTTCTATAGAACATATTACAATGTTCAGCAAACCAAAAGCTATATTAATTGTATAAATATACTTACCAATGCAAATGTTACAGCTTTCACAAAATAATTTTATTAACACAGCTTGAAATCGCATGCGCACACTTTTCCTTTCGCTCACTATTAACTCACATATTATACCACAGACCTAACGAACTTATGAACATAAGATTCCTTAATTTTTGTTTTATTAATCGATTGCCATATATAATCATATTCTATTGCTATATTTTGTATTTATACAATTTTTTTTGCTGTTATATTTGGGGAATATCATACGCACCCATCACACAACGATTGGGTTAACTATGTTCAAATCAATGAAACAAGTGTTGCATACCCTAAGAATGGGGAAATATTTCTCTTTTATTCGCACTCAGAGAACTTTCGAAATTTGTGATTCCCACAATAAATACATGTCAATTTTGTTATGTTAAAAAGTAGTATACTTTTAGGCTTTCGTTATAGGTGCATGTACACGAAATATACCAATACGCTAACAAATAAATTAAGTTATCATTTCATTTTTTTAAATAAAATAAATTAATAAATTAAGATAAGTAAATAAGAATAAATAAATCAACACATGATCTGAACAGCATTGACCAACGTTCGTGGGGGGCACACAAGGACCGCTCCATACAAAAGAGTGCTCAAAAGTCGATTTAAAAAAATGGGTTTATTATATTCACAAATAATTTCTACTTCTTATGGTATAAGAGATATGCAGTGCTAAGCTTAAAAAATCTTTCCATTTTTTTTAACATGATCAACCAAATCAATGTTATATGAACCTTGTGTTGTTATTACAAAGTCTTCGTTAAATCTATCCCAAAAATTCTTTTTCTTTTCTTAATTACAAGCATTTTTTTATTTTTTTTTTGTGCGAAAAAGTTTTATTTGCAAAAGTTCAAACATATGTTAAATATTTTTAAAGTAAATTTTTAACATCAATTTTTTTTCGAGTATATTAATACCACAATAATATTCGGCAAAAAGAATCGGAAGAGAAAAACCCAAATCAATTGCCCGTTCGAAAATAAAATGGTTTTGAAAAATTTGTCGCCTATACTCGAAAAAGAAAAATTTTGATTTTGTTGTGACTATAAACTAAAGGTACATAGTTTTCAGTTTTATTGGAAAAAGTATGTTTTTTAAGTTAACTGAAAATAATAAGAGTTAAGTCTTTAAATATTGAGAAGCCCAAACATTTAGAGAATTTAAAAAGATTTTAGAGCCAAGATATATCTACCATTGATCTGCATTTTTGGGGCTCGTTCGAATTGCGAATTTTTATCATTAATTAATTTTCGGAAAACCAAAACCGAAGAGCATACAACAAAAAAAAGTATTTAAATTAATTTTTTTAAATATGTGCAAACTATATTTACAAAATTTAATAAAAATCGTATCTACGATACGATAAGAAGAGCACCTAATTTTTAATTGCAGCACCTAATTAGCACCTAATTATTGCATCATTACTTTTTTTATTTTTCTAAGGTTTTAACTTCTGGGACTACTAGCTTTATAAAAACTAAGTCCCACCAAAAACATAGAAACTAAAGGAGCACCTAATTTTTAATTGCAGCACCTAATTTTTAATTGCAGCACCTAATTATGGCATCACTATTTTTTCAATTTTCCATTTCGGGACTGCTAGGTTAACACTGATCAATAAATTTCTATAAACATTATATAAAAATAAGTTTAAAATAAAAAAAAAATAATTCCAAAAATATTTTTTTCTTATTTAAAATGATTTAAAACCACATTTACATATTCTTCATGTATATTTATTGCTTTTTTGCCGTCTCTTCCCAAAGTGGTGAAAAACAACATGCGAGGGGTCAACGTATGACCATCGATATCAAGTTTAAAATTTTATTTTGGTGAGCAAAAATTAATGGGTAGAAGCGGTCTTCACAAATTTAGAAGTCGTCGGTTCTTGGACCCAAGGAATCGAACTCACATGTGCTGAAAGTAATGATTAACGGTGATGACACTATTACAAATTTTAAATTTTCTAACTACATTTTAATTAAATTTGAATATGTGCTTAGTAGAAAATTATATAGAAATGATTCATTTAAGTACGACAATTGTTAAAGTAAAGTGAAAATGGGTGATTTATGTAATTTCGTATTTTTTTCTTTAACTGTATAAACATACATAAATACATGTATACCAAGTCTGTGAGCCAATGTTCAAATAACGTTCTTTTCTTTATGAGAGAGTCAATCAAGCGAAATAAGTATGTTTCAAAAACTATTTCAGCGTACATTTGGTAAAATCAATCGTAACCACACATCTGTACATATAAGCCTCAATGCGAACACAGTTTATGTGTGTGTAGCTGTATGTTAGCCAACATTTGTTCGCTAATCTATGAGTTCACAAAAATGTCAACGGCATTTATAAACACAAGTTCATATTAATGTTGAAATATATGAAATGTTCGAAGTGAAATGGAGTGGAGAGCACCGAGTAGGTTTAATGGAATTTAAAGAATTTATAACGCGTTACCTTGTGTGAAAACAAATTTTGGTAAGTAAAAAGTTTTTTCTAAAAGTAAGAAAACAAATTTAATATTATTGATATTTAAGTGCACCTGTTCGTATTTATATTAAAATTAGGAAATGTGCTGTGGTTTTTATATAAAGAGGCTTTCAATAGCAATGTCCGAACTTTGACAGCTTATTGCTCTGACGTCTAGGGTGGCAGCACTTCTATTCTTCAGCCATTTTACCATGGAGCACTATACCATTCAACAACGCGTCGAAACTGTTCAAAACTTTTCACAAGCTACTAAAAATTTACGGCCAAAAGCGGATCGGTTGCCGATCGGTCAGCTGCTGTACGACGCCGAAACGCGCGGTTAAGTGAGAATATTGCCATTATGGCTGAAGGCCCAAACCTCTAGATTCCTCGTCGTGTATAAAGACCTATGACCTCAATTTGGCAAATTTTGCGTGAATACTTAGGCATACATCCGTATAAGATTTAAAATAAAAAATGTATACACCGACAAACTCACAATATATTACTTAGGTTAAAAATTACAATAACGGGCAATATTTTTTATAGTTTACGAGATACCTAAAACAACAACCAGTATCCTCACAGTAACACCGAAGGCTTTCCTTCACACTGAAGCTCGCTTACACGATTTTAAATGGTATTTGAAAAAAAGTTCAGTCAGACTGAACACAATGTTTCAAGGGCTCCATGATACTTTTTGGAAAAGTTACGAACTTATATACGATGTTGATAGGAACTTGTGTCGAGTCAACAATGTTATAGATACTCGTTTAAACTAACATGCTCAACATTTTCTCCAGAAATAATACTGTTCACTGACAGATCTTTTTTTTTGGGGGGAGTTGCGAAGAGATTCTCCAACACCTTTTGAAACTCTGACTCTACTGTTTTTCATACCGAGTTAGTGGAGAAAATGAAAGCCTTTATATGCACAGCTAGCTTTAGCCAGGCTTTGATCAAAGGGGCCGATAGTGCGAATAACTACACAGATTAATAGGGACTTTGAGTTGGAAAACCTCATAAAAATCATGTGGGCGCTATATCATTTCAATATAAGAGATGTCCTATCATTACCCTTGGTTTCTGAATTGCCTTGCATTGAGAAAATCATGGTAGGTTGTGTTGCTGCTTTTTACAAAATGGAAGCACTGGAACGCTAGGAATCCATAGGTTATTTCTTGCGGACGCACAATCCGTGATCAGTAAGGCCAAACTATTGGAAATCAAATATAGATTCACGGGTATGGAAAGCCTGTGTGGCCTATTATTCCTGTAATAGGTTGTTTGGCAAAAGATGGGGCTTGCAGCCTCATATTACACACTGGCTGTATACAGCCATAATGCGTCCGATACTAACTTACGGTGCAATAGTTTGGTGGCCAGCCGTACGTAAGACCTACATTGTTCGGAAGGTCAGTAAGGTTCAGAGAATAGCGTGTGTTGGTATTACAAGAGCCATACGTACTTGTCCTACGGATGCTCTGAACCTAATGCTAGATCTCCTTCCTATTGACCTTCACATCAAAAATATTGCCTTCAACAGCGCGGTAAGGCTTAAGACAAACTTCGTGCTCAAAAGAAACAGATTATATCATACCACAACTGTGTTTCAAAAGCAAATTTAAGGTAAGATTTCCTACAAGGACAGAATGGAAAGAAAAAAACTTTTTAATGGAATTGGTATGGCATTTCCATTTTTACAGATGGCTCAAAAATGGCCTGCGGGGTGGGTGTGGGGGTGTACTTACCGCATGTGGAAATAAATCAATCTTTACGTTTATCTAATGATGCCTCGGTTTTTCAGGCTGAAGTTCTGACAACTAGAGAATCTTGTCGACTAATAAAGCGTCATATCACAAATAGGTGTAAGGTCGCTATTTTTATCGACAGCCAGGCAGCAATAAAATTGCTTCAATCCACCAGCATAAAATTAGAGCTAGTTAAGGAGTGCAGGGAGGTACTGAGAGAGCTAAATCTTTATGCTGGCATCACTCTCCTCTGTGTTCCCAGCCATAGGAACATTGAAGGGAATGAGATAGCTGATGAATTAACACGCCTAGGCGCCTCTCTTGACGAATCTTTAGGGGCACCGGTTCTAGTCCCCTTGGAAGTCGTCAAGAGAGGCATGTACCTGCAATGTCTTCAATCGGAGGTGGAGGTCGCGTGTTACCTCGCGTGGGACATGTTGACAGGTCGTGCGAGTTTTTAACAAGGCATCGTACCGATACTGTCAGGTTAACGGCAGTGTACTCCGGCCACTGGTGTATAGGTACACACGCAGAGAAACCGCACATCCCTTTTAACACCCATTGCAGAAGTTGTGGAAACTTAGATGAAAAAGAAGCAATCTCCCACTTTCTTTATGGATGTCCAGCCTTGGCGAAGACAAGATATAGGTTCTTGAGAAAGTATTTCCTCGGCAATCTGTCTGACTGTTCGGCAGTCAGTCCAAAGAATCTGCTAGGTTACCTAAAATCGACGGGGTGGGTTTAATAAATGTCCTGTTCAATTCTAGTCCGGTGAGAAAGTGGGTCAGGTGTGGGTCAGCCACCTTAACCAACTAACCAACCAAGGCCAAACTACAACGCTAATTTTACGCGAGAAGAATGCATAACTATGGCTAGAATGCGAACTGGATCACCGAAATTTAGTACTAAGTATGGTAGAAAAAATTAGGTAGAAATATTAGAAAGTGTTTCATCCCTAATATTTTGGACGGCCCACAGTGCACAGTGCACAAAAATCAAAACATTCATGGAAAAGAAACCCAATATTTTTGATACCGTTTTAAAGGGGATTATTAAGAGAAAACAATAACATTTTCAACATTTAAATCATTTTTGTGGATGCTGCAGCACTTCAAACTTCAACATTTTTTGTGCTAAAATGATCATCTGCATAGATTGCATTAGTTAGTAGTTACTGAAAAAATCGCCAAAAATACATTTTTAGCTGTAATATAACAAATTAACTTTTATGTAAAAGATAAAAGACAAACAAAAATATGTTTGCCATTTCATTGCGAAATAATAAAAAATAAAAATGTTATGTATCGTTAAACAACAAATTTTCTGTAAAATATATAAAGTTTTTAGGAGACTATGAAAATTAAATCTAGATGTTAATTTTCAAAGTCATGACTTAAGTTCATGTCAATTTCGTTATTTCGTTATTCAAATAACGAACGGTTATTCATGGGAAAAATACAACAACATAAGTATATAGAACGGTAGTGGTTGTTTCTTTCAATATCTCTATTCAATGAAGATATTTAAAATCAAATCTATAGTTCTGGGTCACGATTGCAAATATTAGTGGGTTATAGAGGATATTGAAAGACTAAGAACTTTCACTGTTTATCACCTGTTTATATATAACTTCATATAAAGTTTTACCATTTTTAAAAGTCTATAAAAAACGATCCCTTCGTATTCCCTAAAAAGTAAATACAGTGTCATTTAATACCGACCTTTAACAATTGGGAAAATGTAAATAGCGAACAATCAAATTGTTTCCATTGAGTATCCTAAATAACGAACAAAAAAAATGTTGATGTACTCAATTCAACGAACAACAAACAAAATCAGAGTGTTTCAGCAGAATAAAACGTTTTAAAAGCAAAATTCAAACTATCATCATACAGACAAAGAAAAACAATTGAAAAAAAAACAGTTATATCATCATACAAAGAAACAAAAACAATTGCAATAAGAACAGTTATGTCAAAAATTGGTTTTATTTTTTGGCATTTTTTGTCATTTTATTGTCTTTGCTCTAAGTGTAAACACATAAACCCATCGGGTTTATGTGCGCAAATTTGCCGCAAATTGTTTAATTTGTGTTTTTAAAATACAAATCATAGTAACCGACCGCTGCCACTCAAGAGACTTTGTAAGTTTGGCAATGCAGCGTGTTTTACCGTTAGCCGTTGGTTTCTGCATTACATCGTTTAGCTGCTATTTGAGTTTGAAAATTGGTATCTCTCGTGTAACAAAAAAATTCCAGTGTAACTTGATGAAATTTTTTCAAAGTTAAAATGAGACGAATAAACATTTAAAAATAAATGCTTAAAATATATTTAAATATCACTAGAAATCAATCAATTGTTTTATTTTAATGATTTTTTTTAAATAAGAAAAATTGCAGTCGATACTATGAAATTCACCTTAGGGCTAAATGGCCGCGGCGCGCCCTCCGAAGGGTTAAATAAAATAAATTTACAATGTAGCTTTTGTTCCTATCACTTTGAATGATTATTAAAATAATTTTTAAAAATACTATTTCCAGTCATTTCAGTCACTTTAATTAAAAGAATAGGCTATTTGATTTTAGTACTCGGTTTAGCGAAAAAACCGATTAAACGAATTGGCCTGACAACAATTGTGTTCGTTAAATCGGAAAACTACTGTACCAATGATTGCAATGATTTTGATGACTTGCCGTACTCTAAAAATAAAAGTGACACAACTCAAAATTTATAATTTTTGAGGAAACGGCAAAAAAAAGGTTTTTACTTATTTTTATGTGCATTTAAAAATGTATTTTATGAAAAATAATTTTTGCGCTGTGTCACTTTTGCTGTTAGGGTGCGATGTGTTCAGAATGACTAGATTAGGCTCTTTGTGATTATATTTTAATTAAAAAATGGCATTGACAATAACTTATAAAATTCTGATTTGAACAGTTGCAAACAAAATTTTTGAAAACATTATATATAGGGCAGCTGGGGGTTGTGTTGTGAGAAGAAGAGTGTGGAAACTAAAAAAAAAATAATTATTTCGGAAATTGCAATAAATGAAATAGTAAAAATCATTTTAAATCCGTTCTCGAAAAAAATGCTGCCGTATAACTTATAACTTCTTAAGACCACAAAAAAGGGCACTTGGAGCCAAAGTTTAAACGACATTTCTGAGCAACTTGTTAACATGGGAAAAGCTCTCTAAATGTTTCGATTTCGGCATATAATTATGTATAAGAAAAAATATTTTCAAATTATCTTTTGATTCATGAAACATATAATTGGCCGACTTTAATTGCATATTTAATACAGGGTAAATTTCATTAAATTCAGACAACTCCTTCTATTTTTGTCACTAGCTTGTATGGGGACGGAGCACTGTGCAGCATTTTGAATTAGTGACAAATAAGAACATTTTCCGGGGATCTATTTTATAAAGTGAAAGTGAAAATTTCGTAATTTCTATTTCTGTAATTTGTAATTACCCAAATCAAGAAAGCTTAAAATAAATTTATTTCTTCATTCCCAAATATTATTTTGTAAGTCTTTAAATAAAAAACCGCAAATACCGTCGCACCTCGGACACATCTTCACGTTATCAATACACACCAGCGGCGTAGGTAGAAATACCCCTTAGGGGGCAAGGAAAAGGAAATAATTTTTATTTTATTACTAATAATTTAAATATACAAGGTTTTCTATTAAGACGCGTCATTTAAAAGTAGTAATTTTTTTCAGAATGATAATAATTTTTCATTACATTTTAACATAATTGCGGCTCTATTTTAGCGTATAACAGGCTCGATAATGTTTTTAAGGGGCAATATACACCTAGAAGCGCGAGAAAAGGCAATTTTAGAAAAACATTTTAAGGATTAATTTTTTTTAAACGAAAGCACTCACTTTTGAGAATATGTTTATTTGTTTTTTTTATTAAAATATATTCAATATTGGAAGAATATTTGTGTACTCTTTCAACTGCCGCAAAAAAGAGGTCCTTCGCAATGACCAATCTAATTTCATCTGTAATCCATAGAAACAAAAAAACCAAAAAGTTTATTAAAACTGACACTATAATCTAGTCTTTGTCGTAGATGATTTGAAAATATCTATATTTGACAAAATGGCGGACGTTTGAACTTAAAGTAGCGATTTTTAGGCAAAAATTCGTTATTATTTTGCTGATAAAAAAAACCTAAGCCAATAAAAAATCTTGGTTTCGAGAAAAACGCGTTTTAAAGTTGAACAATAACTTGTTCTTTGAAGTTATATATAAACAGGTTAATGAACAAATGTAGTCATCACAACAACAATGTATATAGAGACGGGCAAATCAGACGGCCGTTTCGGAATCCGCCACAATTCCTCATCAGTGATCTTAGTGGTAGTTCTTAATCTTTCAATATCCTATATAAGCTACTAATATTTGAAATCATAACCCAGAATTATGGATTTGATTCCAAATATCTTCACTGAATAGAGATATTGAAAGAAACTACCACTACCGTTCTATACACTTATGTTGTTGTTTTTTCCCCCTGATTTGCCCGTCTCTATATACATTGTTGTTGTGATGACTACATTTGTTCATTAACCTGTTTATATATAACTTCAAATAACGAAATTTACATGAACTTAAGTCATGACTTTGAAAATTAAACTCTAGATTTAATTTTCATAGTCTCCTAAAAAACTATCATGAACTGATCGAATGGGGACCGTTCAGAAAAAATGACACCTAGAATCATTTTCTCACAAACACACACACTCTCCCATGTACTAGACTTTCAAATAACGAACTGTTATGCAGACTAGCTACAATGGGAAAAAAACCACAACATAAGTCTTTAGAACGGTAGTGGTAGTTTCTTTCAATATCTCTATTCAGTGAAGATATTTGGAATCAAATCCCTAATTCTGGGTTATGATTTCAAATATTAGTAGCTTATATAGGATATTGAAAGATTAAGAACTATCACTAAGATCACTGATGAGGAATTGTGGCGGATTCCGAAACGGCCGTCTGATTTGCCCGTCTCTATATACATTGTTGTTGTGATGACTACATTTGTTCATAAACCTGTTATATAACTTCAAATAACGAAATTTACATGAACTTAAGTCATGACTTTGAAAACTAACCTCTAGATTTGGTTTTCATAGTCTCCTAAAAAACTATCATGAATAACTTGTTCTCCCTGTGTAATCTGGCTGTTTGGTGGCAGCAAGCAATTTTTTCTTGAAATTTTCACTAGACATCGTTAAGACCTCAAGCTTCATGAAAACATCAAAATTGAAAAACCTCTTCTTTTTTTATATGTATATTTCACTTAAACAATGATGATAAATTAATTTTTCGATTTTGTGCCAAAGATAAAATTAAAATTTACCCAACCAGCAAAAAATGAACCAAAAATTTTAAATGATCTATCATCGCGAAAGTCTTACTAGCGACTCTAACATAACCTTGCCTATCATCGTGAATGGTGAGATATGCTCAGTCTATGAGTCTTACCTCTAAGTTTTTTACTGTTTGGGTTGTCGAGTCCACCGACCACTTAAAGCAATAAATCCCTTTAGCTTTGGTTATGTGGTTTTCGGAGGTTGCATGGCGCTGAATATGAAATTGCCCTCCAGCAAGCGATGAATTAAATATTACTCAATTTTTCCCCTTGAGGTGAATTTCACGTATATTGCTGTGGTCAAAAGCAACAGTAATGTAAAGTCAACAAAGTTTGACTTTTTTAAATCCTTTTTCTAAAAAAATATATCAAAAATATAAAGGTAAAGGTAAGAAAAAAATTGCCTCAGCTCCCCACTACCTTTTATTTTATGGCAGTAGATCCAATAGGTTTCAAGGTAGCTTGGCTATTCACACAGATTACAGCTAGCTTAAGGAAAGTGCTTTTTATGTGTTCCGCTGCTTTCATGATGCCAAAAACCTCTGATTGAAATACGCTACAGTAATCCAGTAGTCTATATGACCTTCAGATTTATTGCATTTAACAAAAAATTCCCGAACCAGTTGCTCCATCTGTCTTTGAGTCATCAGTAAAGTAGACTGTTCAAAGGTCTTCAACATCAGGCAGTCTCTGGAGGGATAGTCGATCGAAATTTCTCAGTTAAAATCACTGCGTGTTACCAGGTAATCAGTTGCCTTACCTATAAGGTTGTGCATGGTATAACCTCTCTTTAAGTTGTCCAGTATACTGGAGTGTTCGCAGTTGGCAAATGTCAGCTGGATAGACTCTCTCAATCTGAGAATAGTCTTTGCTGCATTAGCTTTTACAAACATATCCAGAGGAAGGTGTAGAATCATCTCCAGGGCCATTTGTGTAGCGCTTGTTACAACTCCTGTAATGCCCAGAATGTTTTGAGCAAAAAAAAAAGAAAATCAAAAAACTATTTTTATTGACGATCAATGAAATAAAATTCAACTAATAAGTATTAAATTTCGGATTCCCCTTTATCCTACGCCACTGATACTCACAAGTGGAACAACAATAACTTAATGAATTTAGTCATAGTAGACATTTTTAAACTATAACTAAAAACATTTAGTGAACAAATTTCAACTACCACTAAGTGAATTTGGTTATAATTGAAAAATTTCCAGTCACTGTTCAGTTGCAATTGGAAGAATTCCAACTGCAACTAAATGATTTTAGTAATGGTTGAAATTTGTTCAACTTATTCAGTGGTAGTTTCATTGGATTCTTGCCAGAACCATGAATATGGATTACTAATCATTTTGGCTATTAAGTATGCTACACAGTAAACTTAATATTGACCAATCCACTGTAGTCCAAAACCGACCCCAAGTATGATATTTCATTACTGGTAAATATGAAAGTGCCCCCGGATTTTCATGTATGCAATTAAAAATTTAATGCTTGAATGTAGATGGTGTTTGCTCAAAACAATAATTTTCCACATTCGTGGTTCTGGCACGACCTGGAAAAGATGTTGCGTATGCTTGCGCTCCTCGCATCATCAGCAACAACAACAAGAAAATTTTTATTGCCGCAATAGTCGTCTTCATCGTCATAGCTGTTGTTGTTGTTGTTTTTGCTACTGCTGCTGCTGTCGGTTGACCGGCCTGACAGCAGCAACAGCAATATCAGCAGTAGGTATTAAGCTATTGCTCTTGTAGTAGTTGTTGTTGCTGTTTCTGTTTGTGTACGTTTGTAATGATTGGCTTTTCTTTTTGTTGTTGTCGTTGCTTTGGTTGTTGTTTTTGTTGTTATTATTATTATTATTATTTAGCTTTTGTGTATTGTGCCCAGCTTAAACGATGTGGACAAAATATCAGTTTCAGTTTTAAACACAACGCCGAGCGTATGTACTCGTAAAATCGTAATCAGCGCTGATAAAACCGCTTTGAAAGTTTGCAAAAATATATATGTAAATAAATATATACATATATATATATAAATAAACACAGAATTTATTAATAACAATAATAAATTCAGAATAATAGCAAATAAAATTAATTTTCATTGAAGAATTATAAAAAAAAAATCGTTTAATGCGCGCGCAGCTGATACGCACCGCAATCGTTTATTAATTAAACTTATAATTTTCCGGAGCACTCTTTCAGCAATTTAACTGCGCTAACTACACTGTGCACAAATGTTTATCACCTTTAAGTTAATGTAAATACGCCATTTTTTTCATAAAAAGTTTTTAAGGAAATCAAATTGAATGATAACTTTCATAGATATTGAAATATTTACATATGTGTGATGTGAAAGTGTCTAAAGAATTAAGGAAGCGAAAACTTCGTATTTTCGAAATATTAAAAGTTAATTGCTTTTGTAGTTTCCAAATTATCTACCGAGTAAAGTAACTAAAGAAATAAAGAAAAATCCTTATTGCACTTTGGATTTCGGTCAAATTTTCGGAGGTCGTTACTTTTGTTAATTGTACTTAGATGTTTTTGAACCTTCAGCTAATAGCATCTATGAATTTATGTAAATACCATGACCTAGCATTTTTTTTTTGATTCGTGACCCTAAAAAAGCATATTTACAAAATTGGGCTCGATCTATTATACTACTTGATAAAAAAATAGCCAATTTGAAGTTAGCCATGGGGTTAGCTCCTCAGTTTCAACGAATCCCATAGTAAATGTAGCCCTGGAGCAGTTTACCGCAACCTTTTTTTATTCACGATGCTCCAAAGTTCCTCCAAGAAAATATGGCGTTGAGCATATAACATGCAAAAAATAAACTTAAAAAATGGTACTTCCTTTAGAATGCATGCGTAGAAATATCTATTTATTAACTTATACAATAAAAAATTGTGCATACAAAACTATTGTTAATAATCTCGTTAAAATCTAATTTGACATCTCGTCGCCGAGAATTGATTTGGCGTATGTATATACGTATTCGTATACCTATATGCCAAATCAATTCTCGGGCGACGACCTGTATTTCTTTTAATGAGCACAGATGTTTAATATTTGGCTCGATACTTGAAAGAGTTTTAACCCTTCTGCTGTCACCACTTTTGTTTGCCCCATTGCTACCACCAAAAAAAGATTGCATACCCTTGACTCTAACAAAGACTTTTCTAAATGAATAACTAATCGGCAACTCCAAAAAACACTTCCAAATGCATTTTTTATTCAGGAGTCAAATATGTTATTCAATAACTGCGATAAAAAATTATTATTCATTCGTGACTTATGTATATCCTCAATTGATTGCATTATTTTATAGCTCTGGTTTATATACATGCAAACAGTACGTTACTAACGACGAAGTAAAGCAAAAATATCGGAAAAACTATGGGAAAATGCATACGGTCTGGCCAGACGGTGGTGGTACCAATATGACTAAAATTTTTAAATCTCGCCCCCTACATACCTCAAGACTTCGAATTTTTATAAATCTATTTCAAAAAATAGCCATTTAAGGATATCATGGATTTTGGAGATAATAGTGATATTACAAATAATAAAAAAATGTTCAAAAAGTTGAAAATGGTCTGGCTAGACCGTGGTGCCAAAATAAGGGTTAATAAACATTAAAGTAAAGAGACTAAGTTCACACAGATATACTGAGGATATTCCACCTTCACTGCTATCTAGAAAATATCCAATTGCACCTCCTTAATTCAATCACTTCCTGGAGAGGAAAGTGAAATTTAATATTTTTTGCTGAATTTCAAATCCAATCGTATTGCTTTGTATTCATCGTTTAGAAGTAGTGGTCAAATTTCTGCTGGAAAATGTTAAATGTTGTTATGCCAAATCCAAAATTATATGCTTGCTTCGGTCATGATGATCTTGTTGGCCCTATAGCGCATTTCTAGTAAGCTCGTGTTAACTCTATCTGCCAAATTTCGAGTATATTTTTGAATTTGTGCAATTTGAGCGTGAATTGATTTTCATTTCGACTTTAATTTTTTTTATTGAGTTCGACCCGATGCTCAAATATATCAGTCATGTATGCAAATTTGGCTATTGTTTGGTTATCTACAAGGAGCTGGTATAGTTCATCAATGATTTGGTTGGAATAAAAATTAACCAAAGATCCTATGCGTTAGAAACTATCTGTTTTTTGCTCTTTCTCCAAAGTCAATAGTCAATATTAAATTAAAATTGAACATAAATTCTTGTTATTTGTTTGTTTTTCATCGCCGCATACAGGTGTGTCAAACTAATTTTAAAGGTACGAAAAAGTTAAAAAATTTGTGAGGTTGGGCGATGTGCGAAAAAGCTTGGCCTTGGCTCTTAACCGGCTGTTGTGCCGTAAAAATGTTATTATTACTATTAGTATACAATTAACTTGGTATGACGTATTTGACAGCTTCAGAAGTTCCAAATGGAACTAGAATAAAATTTATGTTCTAATTAAATATTTTCTTCTAAACCTCTTTACCTCGAACAAAAATAATGACTCTAAGTCGATTTTCGACTTCATTTCCGAGATTTTTTCATTAAAATCAACCAATGCTCGTATTTTTTTTAATGCTGAAACAAATTGGCCTGCTAGAGGGTTAATTAGCGATGCCACTCTTAGGAGCAGAAGAGAAAAGTTGAAAAAAGAAGACAAGTGCAAAAGAAGCCAAGAAAAAGCATATCAAAAGAGCAGGACTGAAAGTATAAAGTTACTAGAGGAAAAACTGAGAAGAATTTCATATGGAACTATTTCGATAACCACTGTCGTGTTTTTCAGCATTAAATTGGCAATAACATTTGAGTTTTACTCTTAAAATATTGTTTCTAATGGAACGCGAGTTACCATGGAATCACCCATCACGATAAACGCTCATAAAACTGATCGGCAAATTCGTGTCGGTCAACTCAAATCTAAAGTCAGTTTTAATTATTTGTTTTCAGGGCCGTATTTAGGGGGGAAGTTTTGGAGGTTCCGATACTTTGATATGAGGTTTGACTTCGGATTCAAAAAGGGAAGGTGCTGAGCAATACTGCATTCATAATTTTTCTAGGTCTGTAACAGTTTTTGACTTAAAGTTTCGTCCTGAAACAGTTTGAAAAATTTAAAAGTTAATAAAAAATAGAACAAATTATCGGATCCTTGTAAACTTAGACTTATTTGAAAGGTAATAAAAAGCAATATTTTATTATATAGTATGTTTGGAGTTTTTCTACCATCAGATGACTCTTTCACCCTAATTCGTCCGCCATATTTGATCCGCCGTTTTGAATTATTAAAACCTGACTGCAGATTTGTAACCAGCGGGCCGTTTTTCCTACACCCCTAGATATGAAAACATTCCCATTAGGGTACGATTTAGCCTTTAATTTCTAAATTTTGAAGTTTGTAGTACAATTTTTCAAAAATGGTCAAAACGCTATTTTTAGGGGTTTCAACCCCACTTTTTTTCTAAAACGTGACGTGATGTGAAGATTTTGACCTTAGATTCGTGTTCAGCATGAAAAATTCATTCGCAAGCACTAGTAACCATATTATTCGCCAAACCCGCGCAGGGAAGTGTTATTGGATCAGTTCCAAAGTTTTAGGAGACAATCTTAAAATTTAATTAATTCTTTAACCCATTATTGCTCAGAGCACCCTGAATCGGAAGATCCCTTTCAATGCTGTGACAACACGAATTTAAGGAATATATACCAACCTTATCCGGATTCCTCATCATTGCTAATGGCCCAAATTCTCACTGATAATCATTTGAAAAAATGAGCCACTGATTATTTTTGACATATTTGGTCATTTTTTGAAATTGGGTACGTCATTAGTAATGGCAAGTCAATGAGTTATCGAAATTATGTCTCTCACGATAAAAAAATGTATTGGAATTCACATTGAATAATATTTATTTGAAAAAATTTTAATTGATTATTCTGCGAATTTTTGTCATTTTCGGCCACTTTTTTTTTTTGTTCGTAAAGCTTCAATGCATCATGGTATTTAATTTATTGTATTTAAATATCAGTTTCATAAAAATTATTTATGAATATTTTCTTCGAATGAAAGAAATTTTATAAAGTTAAACAATTTTTATTGGAGTTCTTTAATTTTGGCATAAAAGTGATATTAATGAATATAACTTTTGAGTTTTTACATTTTTATTTGTTTTTCAGCATGATTGCATACTTAGGGTTAACAAAGAAAGTTTACTTCCAGATCTCTCTTAGCGGAGCATAATTTTGCATATTCGAATAAAGAAAGGTGCATTCTAAAATTGAGAAAAAATCTTTTATTTATTTTTGTTCATACAAAACTTTCCCAAACTTATAATCTGTTAAAAAAGGAACTTGAAATTCTTTTTTTGTCGTGTGTTCACTTAAATTTGAAATGCAGAATTTCAACGAAATTAACTCTCGTGTGTCCGCACTATTACTGAAGATTAGTGACAGCTCACTTTTTTCGATATAGCAACAATAATTTCAATTTTTTGCTTTTGTGTTGATACCATAACTTTTTTTTTAATATTCACTTAACCATGAAATATTTCAAGACCGAACTGTATCGATAGATATAAAACTCACATGCAAATCAGAACTTGAGTTACGCAGTCAGATAATCAACAAACAAACTCGAAAATCACAGTAGTAAAGGAAAATTTACGAACAAGTTTTAGGTCTGCTTTTTTTTTGTGCGCAAGTGTAAAATCAACCAATTTTTTTTTATTTATTTATAAAAAGAAAAATAATTACTAGAACCATAAATTACTTAATTGAGAAGCACTGGCTACAAATGTCTTTGGTTCAAAAAATCATTTAATTTCTACTTAACATAATTAAAAACAAAACTACAAAAAGAACTTGTAAAACAATCTCCTTTTATATATTTTTTTCCGTGTAGCTATTCATAGTTACTTCTCTTTTAGCCGCGATCCTCCTTTTCAATTTTAAAATCAACACAATATTTATTTTATATTCATTGGGATATCCCCTGAATTTTGTTGATTCGCTATAAAAATACACACACACATTTTTATATTTCTGATTCCAATGATAACAAATACTATTTAGCTGGAACAACTTATGTGTCATTGATTATATACAGCAATAAACAGATACTTCAAAACAAATTTTGTTTTTCGGCTTCCGGAAGTATGTAAATACAATCCATCGATAAGATATTGCACTACATGTGCAGAATCAGTAATTCCCTATAATCGGCAGTTAGTATTATCAGCACATGTGTAGATAAAAATTGATTAAAAACAATACAAGGTGATTCAACAGAGTGAGAGAAAATTATGTTGTCTTACTATAAACAAATAAACGAAAACACTGTGTGACAGCGATTTGGCACTTTTATGGAGACCTAGCACAAATTGTAGGTCTAGTAATGCTAAGAAAAATGGTATGGAGGAAATTTCCCATACACCCCCAAAATCACGTTTAATGGTCAAAAAACCTGCAGTTGAAAGTATTTGCGATTTTTCGATTTCTTAATTATTTTTTCGGCTTGGACGAGGTTTTTACGATATCATTCGATCCTGGAGATTTTTTGCGACAAAACACTTTCAAAGTAAATTTAATTTGAATGAAAGTGAGTGAAAATTGACGGAGTTGTGTGAATTTTAAGATTTTAGGAACATTTTATTATTTATAATCATTCAGTACAGTGCACAGTGTAGAGTGCTCTTTGATTAAAAAATATTTGTCTCTTTCGTTTCAACGACTAGCACTAATCAGCAAGCATGTTTATGGAGCTCTTGTCTTGGAAACGTTTTTCAATGATTCCTATTTTCTGGTGGAGCCATTCACCTTATGGCGGTGTTCTTGCTGAACCTTTACTAACAAAAGAAGGTTGTTTCTCGACCCGCTTCATTATTCAAAGTTTCAGTGCTCAGTTTAAAATTGTGATATGCTATTATTTACCAGAATATGTAATTTCATCACTATATATACAATGGGTCCAAGATATAGAGTTTTAAAAATTTCGCATATATGAGAAGTAGGCGTGGTAATAATCCAATCTGTCACATTTGTTCAATAATATATGGCAATAATAATGTTTATAAGTACACCAAATTTCATGATCATTTATCTATAATATATACCAAGTTATACCCTTTTTGAGGTTTTATTTGTATGGGAGGTAGGCGTGGTAATAGTCCGATCGTGATTCTTAATGACCTCATGAGCCAACAAACCAAATTTCCGAATTTTGGACGGCTAAAAACATATTTGGCCCCATAGTGCACTGTACTGAATGATTATAAATAATAAAATCGTAAAATTCACACAACTCCGTCAATTTTCATTCAATTTCATTCAAAATCATTCAAATCATTCGTAGCAAAGTAGCAAAGATATGAGCGATTGTTTACATGAACCTATCCAAAAACAGTTTTTTGACCATAAATCGAGATTTTGGGGGTGTATGGGAAATTTCCTCCATACCATTTTTCTTAGCATTACTAGACCTACAATTTGTGCTAGGTCTCCATAAAAGTGCCCGCAATTTTTTTTTTTTGTCACACAGTGTAATATATGATTTATGTGTAAAAATCGTGTTGTACGTGTTATATTAAATTTTTAATAGATATAGATTATAGTTGCTTTACGCCAAATTCATATAATAGAAAGTGAAGAGCTTTTGGTGCTACCTATACCCCACCACAAATGCATTCCGAGATTGCCTACGGGGGGATTTTAATTTGTTGTACCTTACAGTTTCTGTTTTTTTGACTCATTATTAAATATATTTATCGTAATTATCGAAATGTATGAGATTTTCATCTCTAAGGAGGAGAGGGAGGACGGTTGGGTATGATTCAAACCCCCTCTCGGATACGCTAGTGTACCCCACACCCAGAGAAATACTTACTTGGTTCGAAGAAAAACGGCTATAAAATTGAGGAAAAAAGGGAATTATTTGGCGCCATAGAAACGGTTTCCTTATTTAGAGATATAAAATTTCTTTGAGTTGAGGAAATATTTTTCAAATATGAGAAATTGTATATAATTTAGGTAAAATTTTCCTCAGTTTGAGGAATAACTTTCCATAGATTAAAGTCAATTTACTTTTTGAAAAAGAAATCCTCAATTTATGGAATATTTTCTACAAAGTTGTTTTAATTAAAAGGCATAGAAATCGTGCTTTTTTACTTGTATTCATTTATTATTTTATTTTTAATAAGAATTAAGGTTTACATTCATACGTATTTTTACAAACACTACAGGCATCGTCGCCTTGAAATGATCAAAAGATCCTTCAAAAAATTATAAATTGAACTTTATTGAAATTTATATCTTTTGAATATATTTTATTTTTTTCACAATATATATATATTTTTTTTTTTAAAAAATTATATCAATAGCCACAAACCACTTCGGTTGAAATAGAGACGCCGACTTAAAAACTCAAAAGAAAAACAAAGCGTACGCGATTATCTGCTAAGGCCAAAAGAGTAAAGCTAGTTTTTTGTAAATACAAAAATTTTGTATGGAGAACATTTTTGGTATATTCGTCTCTTTCTTACATTTTCATTTTTTATGCAAAAATAGAATGTAAGTTTAATTACCTTATTTTATTCTAAATAAGGTAATTTGTTCTTTTATGGTATTTTGATACTTTTGTTTTGCAGCCAAATGGTGCTTGAATTTTTATATGCTGGTGCGACTAAATTTTGGAAAAAACAGGTTTATGGAAACGTCCATTGTTCCATGCGCATTTATGTTAATAATAGACCAAATAATTCATAAAAGCTCTTGAGTTAAAATTTTATGCAGAGACGCGTTGTAAGGACTAAGTTTTAGAAAAAAAATTATATTTGAAGATGCCCATTTACTACATCCATATTTTCTTGTGTTTTATTTACTTTTTTATCTTACTTTTCTTTAATTTTTGTTTTAACAATTTCATTGAAACTTGGGATTTGATTTCAATTGGTGAGCAGCACCGCAATTAAATTTCCAAAAATGAAGAAAAAACTTACTTCAAATTGAACACCATGGTTGCATGAAAGAAGCACATTTTTCTTAATTTTGAGGAAAATTTACATAAACGAGAGAAATTTTCGTGGATTTAAATTGAGGAAACTTTTTCTTTGTTCTAGAGATGGGTATTTTTCTGGGTGCACTATTATCTGATATTGGTTATGAACTCGAGAACAGAGCTGTAAACTGCTTGAGTATTTTCAAGTACCAATATTTGGACTGGTACTCAGTATTTTGGAACTGGTACTTGAAAGCCAATCAAGTACCGGTACTATGTATTTCAATTTAAAATACTTTTATGCACTTACAAATATTTTAAAATAACAGACAATCAAATGGGTAACAATCCTTGATGAGAATGCGATATTACCAGGGCTAGTTTTTTCCAGCAAATGCTTGCTTTATCATATTTTAGGCATTTTTTCCAAAGCTTGCATATTTTACAGATTTAGAAGAAAAGCGCCAAATATCCCAAGTATATTGTTAAATAAAAATGCGAAATTAAAGTAAATAGTAGCAAGTTATATTTATAGAAAGAGGAAACAATCGTACTTTTATACCATCTGTGTAGTAGGCAATGTTGTCTACTTTTATTTTTTTCACTAAATGTAAACTTCATGTAAATAATTGTTCTCTAATACAGATATCGTAGCACAATTGGCATTTATTAAAACAAGTTTGTGGATCATAGTACCCAATATAAAAAAACTAGAGACTCAAGGCTTAGAGTTAAATAAAGGCCTTGCGTGTGTTGCGGAAGTTCGTAATGCGCTGGATGATTTGGACATGAAAGAATTTTTAGTGAAATTTACTAAAAAATTTTAACGTAATATCGGTTACGAAATGCTAGAGGCTATTCACAAAACTATATATATTGCACATACCGATATTAGCGACAACCACATTAAGGGGTAATACGCACTTAGGAGGCCGAAAAAAACGATTTTTCAAGAATTTTTGTTTAAAAATACATTTTATTGCATTAACATAAAATTTTAAGTACATTGTTTAATTTTTTAACTTTATTAAAAAAGTTTCTTTTTTTTATTATGATTTTTAAAGCTTCTGCGGATGACTTTCGGGAAGTCCTCTAAAAAAGACGTTTTGCGGTGAGCACGATATCTCTGGATGGGATAATCCCAAGTAAAAAAAAAAAAATTGAATTTGTTAATTCAAAGTATTATCTAGTAATTGATGGAAAGAATAATCAAAATATCCATTTTTAAAAAAATGGCTGCTTTACAAACAAACAATTTTGATTTTAGATGAAAATTTTGGACTTAAATTGTTTATAAAATTATGAATAGTTATCGGAAAAATAAATCCTTTGATCAATTACTAAAAGATATATTTAGAAAGCTTATGTAAAAATTTGAGACTGATCAGTGGAGCTATTTTGGAGAAATCTTGCTCATCGACTTTGAAAACATAATTTTGAGAAAAGCGCGTTCAAAGTTTTAAACGCTCTTTACACATAGTGAATTTGTTTTTACATATATGCATGTAACTTCAACAATATATGTCGGATCGATATGAAATTTTCAGAGAATATACTTTTGTATATGTACGTTACGAAAATAAATAAACAAAAAATCAATTGTTTGAAAATTCTAACTGCGTATAACTTCTTAAAAGATTAACAGCAGAATTAGAGTTAGCAGCATTAAAGTTCTGTCCAGTGCTATCTTGTGATGTGGACTGTTAATTTTTGTCATTTGAATCTATTTTGAATATATGTTACAAATTTGAAAATTAAAAGAAAATAGTAATTGTAAATTGCAATAGAGATTAAAAATAATGAAAAATAAGCTTTTTACGCATTTTTGCATTAAAATTGTGCTGTTTTGCTGCATTCATCATTCATTAATTTTTTGTGCTGTAAAAATCTAGCCCTAGATATGTATTACTGTTTCCCAATTTTTTAAACTGACAGTAGTTGTCGAATGGCATATTAAATTAGGGATGACCACCAAAAATATTTTCGGAGCCAAACAATAATAACGATTTAATTGATATCTTCACCTGCAGAGTTGCTTATGTTTTGTATTGCCATGAGCGCGCGGTTCTAAATAAAATCAATGAAATGCTTTGGGTGGTAGGACCAAGGAAAGAAAGCACAGTGTTTGAAGCCTAACAGTTTCTGTGATATTGTAGTAGCAAATACCGTGCTTGCACTAGCCAGTTCTATTTAAGGACCCGTTGAGCATTGTTGCATAATGTTAGCACTTTCATATTAAAATACTTGAAATACTTGAAAGTACATGAAAATAAAATACTGAGTACCGGTTCTTGATCAAGCACGGGTATTTGTTTTTTTTTTAAAATATCAATACAAATACTGGTGCTGATAATTGAAATTTTACAGCTTTACGTAGAAGGATGACTTCGATAGTATAGTGGGTAGTGCACTAAATTCACCAGGGAGGTTGCGAGTACGATTTCCGTCTTGGTCTGGTGGTTAGTTCTCATAAAATTTACAAGTACACATCTTGGTAGGCAATGGCAAAACCATCAAGTTATAACAAATTGCCATAGCGCCATTTGGAACGGTCGTTAATCAGCAGGGCCCACTATGTGATATCACAATTGACTGTTCTGGCCTAAGTGTGTTCCTGAACAGCCGCTTAACTTAACCTAGCCTTAGGTTGCCTTATTATAGAAGACACTAAGGTCAGTACGGCCCGTTATAATCCAACATGGATTGTTTTCACAGTTGCCCTAATCTTTTATTGAACTGAGGTCATCTTGAATCTCTGATATAAGAAGATTCAAGGGCAGCTAAATTGCTGAAATAGGGTGAACCATTTTGTTGTTTTAAACAAACTTCTCTAACTTCTTCTCGAGTTCAGCCAGGTCGCAGAAGAATAATTCACCTACAGAGATGCTTGGCAAGAGTGGAATGATTACAGAATAGATGAAGAGTTATTTCCTCCTCCTTCACATCGAGACTGCTTCTACAGAAGTCATTTACGGGTTCTCCCAATCTACTTGTCTATCAGTTAGACAATACCCAGTAGTTATTGTCTCTACACTGGTAGAAGAATACCAATTTAAAGAAGCTAGATCCTTCAACTTTCCGGGGTTGTAGGATAGCTATATAAGTTTTGTGTGGGAGCACGTATGGGTTTCTCGCTATGTTTTGTTAGCTATGTTTGATTAAGTACAATTAATTTGAGGATTGTGATGAGTAGGGAAAATTGTGCCGAGTCTTGCTAGCTCATCAGCATTGCAATTTCCCAATACAGGTGCACCTTAAAACGCTCAGATATCTAGTTTAGAGTTAACCGGCTGTTAGAGGCAACTTTAAGGGTAGTGGATACACTACCAACAGATTTTAGGACTGCTGTCAACAGTGAAAATGTAAACAGATATTGCATTTCGAAAAGATACTTTAATGACAAGACTGTTTTCAAAAATGCCATCCAGTTTGCAGCCGTCAGTTAAGAATTGTACGCAATATCTTGGCTGAACCACTCCCTCCGTCCATTCCCATCTTGTGGGAAAACGTGCGATAAACTTGTTATCAAAATAAAAGTTTTGCTAAGGTATAGTCGTATTGTATTGGCAGTGCCGAAATTAGAATTTTGTGGTCCTGGGGCCAATATTTTGACAGGTTCTCAAAATTTCTAAAAAATTTTAAGTCTCGGAAAAATAAAACCATAGTAATTTTTGTATGCTTTTTATAATTGAGAGGAGATACTGACGGGTAAAAACAAACCTACTCATTCCAGGCCACACACGTTTTCTGTTCGCAACTGGTGAAGGCCCCGCCTGTAGGCCCCATGCTAAATTGGAAAAGAAGAGATGGAGTTTTTTCATATTGCCCACATCAGCCGGTTTTAGGAATTGGGAAGGGGGTAGATTTGAGAAAATATTATAATGGCGTATTGATTTGATCTTTATGTAATCATTTAAGATGTCGTTAGTGAACATAGTTCCGCTGGAAAGTGCGCAGTTTGGGTGATACGTGTTCCTTACGAAGTCTAACGAAAAGTTTAAGATGGAATCATCCTAATGAATAAGATTGATTAGGATGATTCAATTGGATTCATTTTGCCGAGCATCGATGACTGACACTTTTGTGTTTTCGGCGTATTGGGTTGTTTTTAATGTTACTGTATTTTGGGCTGTGAATACTGAGCAGTACCCTTGGAGGTGACCAGTAGAAATAGTGTTGTCGATTTTATCAACCTCTGCGAACGTAGTATTGTGTACAGATTTTGAACCATCCGCGAAGATAAATTTCCATTGTTCCTTTAGCAATTGTGATTTGATTTCAAGAAAATTTTGCTGAGAGGCGTTGTGTGTTTTGGTTGCTTGCGGATGTCTAGAGAGAAAACATCAGGTGAAAGGTGCCTTCTTAAACTTGAAACTAAATGATGATAAATAGTGATTCTGAAAATATTGCAAATTTTAGAAATTCTGGCAACAGAAGATATTTTTCGATCGGGCTGAAATTTTACACACGCTCTACTGGTCAAAGGACACAACTTTTCTGCATTATTAGAATCTGATCAACGAAAAAAAAAATTTTCGATCCACTTTAATCATGTCCCAGACAAAGCAAACCCGAAGTATTCACAAAAGTTCTATTATAAAAGAAAAAATTATATTCTTTTCGGGAAACCAAAAATTTTTAAGCAAATATAAGAAAATAAAAATACTTGAGTGCATAGTGTATGCAAAGGTGCTATAGCTGAAGGCAATTAACAACTTCATTAGCAAGTGGGATGCCGCTTGAGATTATAATATTTGATATTGTTGTAGTTGTTGTTGTAAATGCTGTCAACACCACTCAGTGATGACGACAACGACAACAACAACTACAACAACAACGGCGATGATGTTAATTGGTGGACACACCTGTTGTGACGCAGTTACGTATGCACATACAATTTGGCGGTGTTTAATTATTAAAACAATCAATCAAAACAATCAACACAAGCAACCAAACAAGCAAACAGACAAACGAGCACTGAGCAAATAACAATGAAATTGGCATTTAGTTAATTATAATTATCATCATGCACGCTTGTTATGCATATAAATATATCTAAATATCTCAATAATGAAAGTATCTGCTAAAAAAAAAAATATACATACATACATACATATATGTGATAAAGTGTTGTGAGAAATGAGCGCGTGTGTATTTCATTTTTAATTACTTGTTATTAGTTTATTTTATTTTTTCTTTTTTGGCGCATTTTTGTTTTACAGTTGTTTTAGACGCTCATGCTACTTATTGAATTGATAGCAGTACAACAACTACAACAACAACAAGTTCCGCAAGCTTCCTTCATATGAATACGATAGTGCAGGTCTATGTGTATCAACTGTGTACATATGTACATAAATACGTTAAAGTAGGCCAAATCGCTACTGCAAATGTACATACATACACACATACGTATGAGCATATACATATATGTAGCTGCGTGCGTGTGTTTCAACTACTATCTGTGAGATACTTTTCAGTTAGTTTAGCTTTCGTTATTTCAACTTCGACGCGCTGTGTTGCTGCGCATTGTTTTTGTGCGCGAATACTTAATAATAACGCTACTGTGCTCACGGTCAGTTTGTGTAAATTATTGCAAAATGCAAGAGAATAAACAAAAATAAATAAATCAAAAAATTAAAAAAAAAACAAACAAACAAAATAAATAAACAAAAAATAATGATAACAACAAAAATTCATTCACATAAGTATTTTTATTTGCAATGCAGTGATAGAGTCAAATAAACCAACTCAAAATACAAAAATAAAAAAGGAAAAAAAAATTGCTCAAATATGCACATAAATATTATTATTATATTTAAAGAATTTACAAAATCGCATAAATTTGCAATAAAATAAAATTAATATTTCAATCAAAATGTTAAAATTCTTTTTAAAGTTCTACTAATGTGTGCTGCGCTGTGAATTCATAATTTTTATTTATACAAATTGAATTCAAATATTTTTATTCTAATAATATAATTAATTTAAAATTTGGCACCATTGCAAATCGTACAACAAACAACAAAAACAACCGTGAACAATGGCAGAACAACGCAATTATCTAGTTGGCGATGATGAAAAAAGTGAACTTTTAGAATTCAGCAAAAAGTTTCTTATACGCAATGCCAATGGCAATGGCAGACAACAACAATAACAACAGCCAAAGCGCACTGTATACGCTCACGAGAAGAAGCATCGGGCCAACCATGATGATGCTGAAGATGCTCATCAAAAACTTTTGGCCGATGATGCACAACCAATGCCACTCAAGGATCATACAATATGTAAGTTTTACAAATATATTTTATTAATTTTTTATTTTGCTATTGTTAATCTTATATGAATAAGTGAAGGAGCCAATACAGAGTAGTTTATTGAACCTTTGTCTTTCCGTACCTCTTCATTTGCGTCTATATATTTATAACATAGTGCAACAAAAAATTTATTCCATGAATTTTCCAAAGGTTTTAGAGTAATTCGAGGGTGTTGATCACGAATCTGAATTTAGATTTTTTCTATCACGTTTAGGATTAACACAGTCTGGTCCTGAAGCCGGAAAGTTGGGGGTCTTCAAAGGCTGATGAAAAAAATTCTTATCTTCATTACAAAAGATAAACATTTTTTTTCCTACACCCTTCCTCTATCTTTGAACCCTTCCCTCAAAAACGGGGTTTTATATCCCACATTTAAAAAAAAATGCTTGATAAGAAAAATACTGTTCAGAAAATTATCATATTGTTTTTTGAGAAAATGTTCCTAGCAAGGATATAAAACTATAGTTTCAGGGAGGAACAAAGAGCCACAGCAAATCTTTTTCAGTCAGATCTGTCTTGCGCTAGCCTCTTCACTCCAGCTTAGGTTCATAGCAAGCGTTCATAACACCTCCAGTAATCGGTCTTCCTCTTCTGCGGCTTTCTTGGGTTCTTACTAAATCGTCGCGCTGCTTTCGTAGTACGTGGCCTCTCCAGCCCAATTTCCATTTACGAATTTCGGTGAGGACTGGTTTTTGCTGAGTTTTGCTACATAAATCAGCATTTGATATGGTGTATAATACTTTCTAGATTTTGTGAAGGCATCGGCTTATAAAGACTTGGATTGCATGTACGCCAGCCGCTGCTGGATTCCACGTTTCGCAGCCGTAGAGCAAAGATGGTTTAACGTCGGAATTAAATATTTTCAGTTTTGTACGTTGCGAGATGTATAATGAGTTGTTCCATATTGAATATAATGAGCCGAAAGTTGCCATCTCTTTTTTGATGCGGCTTTTTATGTCTTCACTCGAGCCTCCTGTCGCCGAGATAACGCTGCCTAGACACCAGAAAAATGTACTTCTTCTAGATCTACACCGTCAATTGAAAAATTCAGCGAATTATGAGTATTGATACGCATTGCTTTGGTCTTTATAGTATAGAATTGCTAATTCTTGCACTAGTTGGAGTCTCGATGCTATGTGAGAATATGTATGTGACAGTAAACAAATATCGTCCGCGTAGTTGAGGTCTGTCAAACGACTAGCAGGCCCCAAGTAATGCCGCCTCCAGATCTCGCGCTTGTAATAATGATATCCAATACGATGTTAAATAGTAGTAGTGAAAGTACACACCCTTGTCGCACAACACTTAATACTCCTATCCAGTCGCTTAAGAGTTGTTCGTAGAATATTTTAATCCGAAATTTGTCGTAGAGTTTTCCGTAGAATATTTTCCTCCAACATATTAACCCTTTGGCGCCCACTAGTACGGGTCATTTTTGCCCTTATCGAAAAAGTTACTTTTTTTACCCATTACGAAGGTTGATCAAGGTTTAATATGTTCAAGAAATATGATGCTCACGAAATTTTACTATAGGCCACTGAACAACAAAAATCTGTAAACTTAGTTTTGAGAAACATAAACCCAAATTTCAAAAATGTTTCCTCGATACGAAAAAGAAGAACATGTAACTTCGTAGTATCCCCCAATCCAAAAATTCAAGAAAAAAATTTGTATGAAACGCTGTTGATAGGGGTAAAAACGGTTATCACCACTGAATTCCTTGACCCCGAATTAGTTAGAAACGATATATCTCCCGTCTGCTACAAAATTTTTTTTTAAATTCGAGCATAGTGTAACAATAAATAAAAAAAAATGATTTCTCTTGAAAAACTGAATTTATTGCAATAATTAATTATAATATCTTAGGTTTGTATTGAAATTGAATCTTATAGAACTCGAAATTGCCTTTCTAACGAGTAATTGATGGATAACCGAAAAAAATTTTTTAGTTCCAAAAATGGTTATGGGTGATAACCAATAAAACCTTTTGATTGTGATATTGGTTATGGGTAACCAACAAATAAAATATTTTTATTGTGATATTGGTTATGGGTAATCAAAAAATAATATGGTGGTGATAATTTTTATGGATAACCAAAATGAAATTTCGGTTGCGATATTGGTTTTGGGTACCCAAATTGCTATGGACAACCAAAAAAATAAAGGCACTCGTTTAAATTACATTTTTCAAATGTCTCAAAAAAAGAAAAATCTTCTTTTGAGTCCCTGCTTTGAATGGGTCTTTTGGTACTTTAGTCAAAAACCTTCAAAATATATTGTAGATATAATAGTTTTAATAAAGTTGAAATACTAATACTGATGAGGAATCGTGGCTGTTGCCACTTTGTCACTTTTGCCACTTGACACTTTTCACTTTGACAAAGAAGACCTTCATTGAGCCTGATAAATATCACTTTCAGATAAAAACTTTACAAAATGTAAAATATTTTTATTTATTTTAAAAATGTTTATTTTTCCATTTAGTATAGTTGATAGTTATAAAAAAAATATCCACAAATTCGAATTTACATAATTCGTGAATTATTTGCATTTTTATAGAAAAACACAACGTTTACATTGTATACAGCCGTGTATTTACACACAAATTAGCATATTTCGCGTTTAACATCTTTAAATTCGGCTTAAATACAATTTAATTTAAAAAAGAATTTGTGACAGATGCGGTGACAGTTTGTGATGAGACACTCACACTAACTAGATAATGATGATTGGATTATTTAGCATAGACGACATTTAGATTGAGCTATAAAACATATTATAAGTATTTTAAATGAATTCGTGGTTAATTTAAATGTTTGACACTATTCGAGTGGATTCCTTAGAGCATAAAGTTCAAAATCGATATTGCATTCCATGATTTATTAAGATTAAGCAATTCTCCTAACCACATAGCTGCTATTATTAAATTTTTAAATCATTGGTGGAAATCTCGACCAAAGCGATACCCAGATTTTTCTTCTTCTCTAAATAAGCATTCGAAAATATCAAAAATGTGTTAGTTTTGATTCGGCAATTGTGATTGTTGCTTTCTTTTATTCATCCAGAAACTCAAGAGAGTAATAATTTTTGGTACATCTTCAGTTCTCCAAATAAAGCTCAAATAAAATAATTACTGACAGCGACGAAACTTTGCAACACTTCCAACACGGTTGCCCTGCTCTTGCAAGGACTAGGTTAGGTTAGGTTTGCACGGCTTGTGCGAATATATATACATATCAGCACTTGCACTCCGAGACTTAATGGTCCATTGTGATTTTCCTAAATAGTTCGCTCATCGGAGATTGTATAGAAGTATTGTTTATGTGCATTTCAAAGCCTTTTATCACCATTCTATTTGCTATTTCATACCCTCATATTTGCTATGTCTACATTTCAACAACACATCCGCTGGTTTTAAGAGGTTGCGGAATAAATCCAAAAATTTTGTATGAAAGACCACTAAAAATAAGTTAATTCAAAATCAAAATTATTTTAGAAATATTAGCAAATGCATCACTAAAACTCAATCTTTGATTTTTTGATTGTTGCACAACTATAGCCGCACATAAAGAATAAATATAAAATAATTACAAAATTTGCATGAAATCAAAAAATTGTTAACTCAATAATGTGTTGAGCCTCTTTTATTTTTAATTGGCACAAAAATGGGATTTTTAAAGCTCTATGACATGGTTGTTCGAAGTTTGTTCTGAATTATAGATTCCCATGCCGCAATGTTTTCATCGAATATTCGTTGAAAAATAATGCCCCAAAGGTTTTATGTTTGGTTCTGACCCAGAGAACATGCTATCCATTTCAAAACTTTTACGTTGTACTGGTTGTAATGCCAGAAAATGCATTACTGGGCGCTGTATTTTTACAGAAATGGACGCAGAGTTGTCCTCAACATTGTTATGGCTTCGGCAGAATTCATTCGACTACTTAGAAAAGTTATTTCCAGCATTCCATTGCAGCAAAAAGCTCCCTAAATCATTAAGGTACCTCCATCAAAATTCCTTTTGAATGAATATCGAGGTTGCCTTACGATGTGCGGAGAACGCTTCAAAACACGAGTTTACATCCATCGAGAGACATTTATGCCACATTCTTTCGAATTTTGGTGAATCGCTTGCCATAATAACACAATTTTGAGTTAGTCCATCTCATCCGTTAAGTTTTTTAGTAAGCTCACAATTACTGAAATCGATCTCTCTAAAATGAGTAATTTTGCATTAATTCTTGTCATTTAAATAGGTACAAAGTGGCACTAAAATAAATGAAAACTTAAATCTAGAGAAACGATCCGTGGCTGACCAAAACTTTGCGCGAACTGAAAAAGTTTACAATGCGGCTATAGTTATATACTGATAGAAAAATAAAGATTTTAACTTAAATTAACTTAATTTTAGTTCTATTTCATAAAAATTCAATGTATTAATTTTATAATCTCTTAGAACCAGTAAATCTTTTGTAACATAGGTGTGGCTATAGTTATGCACTATAGTGTAGGAACCCAGCAGAGAGTGACAATGTGCTCAATGGTCATCAGTGAAGCACGACATTTTCTTGCAATCTCTAATTTAACTATTTTGGATTCTACTGCTTTCATTGCAGCCTGGCTCTGAAAGATTAAAATAGTAATGTTCAGAGCCCGAATCATACTATCTTGTAGAAGTTTAGCTGCTGTCTCAATAGCAAAAATCTCTGCCTGAAAAACGTTGCAGCTGTCAGGAAGATGATATTACCGCTTTAGCTGCAGGTCTTCTGAGTAGAGACCAGCTCCGATTCCATTTTAAATTTTTGAACTATCAGTGATGCTCTTAATCCCAGTATTACAATATTACGATATGCAAACATTAACCCTCTAGCAGGCAGGTCCGCCTACAGGCGGGGAACCGCTTGATACAATTTAAAAGACTTTTAAATTTTTTTTAAGTGTATGCATGCCACTCAGCAGAATACCGGAGCTGCATGTTCCGTAGCTTCAGTACTCTGTGCGTTGTTTCGTTTTGATTCTATCGTCAATTGAAGGTCAGATTTCGAGTAAATAACGAAAAAAAATTATTTTGGGTGATATTAAAATTATATGGGACAGTTTTAATTATTGAAAAACAAATATTAATAGTTGTTTGTTGGAGTTGAAAAAGGTATTAGGAAGTGGGGAATTGATTATATTTCACATTTATGCAATTTGAATACATAATAACTTTTAAGTTTTTCATTTATCGGGACTACAAGCTTTTTGATGGATCACCTCGAGCAAAAATAATGACACTAATTCGATTTTCGACTTCATTTCCGAGTTTTATACATTTAAATCAACCAATCCACATATTTTTCAATGCGGTAAAAAATTGTCCTGCTAGTGATTTAATAAAAATTCGGTATTCAACGAAAGTTATGAGTAAAACTCAAAACCTGCTCCAACCCTGACGACACTCCCTTAAATACATACGTTTGTTCTATACACTTATATTTTGAATAAGAAGTGCTTCTGATCACGCATTTTGAAGTAAAACTTCGAATTCACTTGCACGATCAGTTAAGTTGTGTAGAAGCATGAAATAACAGTTGTTTCAATGTATATATATTTAATCCGATTTTTTATTTTTTATTTTTTGTTTTTGATTTTTTTGCTTTCTAACCGATTGTAGGGTATTACAGTAAGTATCAAAAATTTAATCCAAATCAAAATGCAGCGCGCAACAGATACCGACTCTGTAGATATGAGAAGCGTTGAAATAAATAATTTTTGTTTTTGTTTTATTTGTGCAATTTTCACTTATGTATGTGTGTGTGTATGTATTTTTATTGTGTTTTTATAGTACTTAGTTTTTGTTTTTGCGTTTTTGTGTTTTTTATTTTGTGACCGATGCGAAGAATAAAATTCTAGCTTAATGATGCGATGATTGATCTATTTACGCTTGCCACTAACTAACTACTATGCAGTAAAATTTTCGCTTAAGTGAGGAGCGGCTAGTGACTAGTAAAGTATGAGTACGAGAATAAAGTCTAACCCCATATCAATGCATTTGAATCACAAATTTAAGCGTATGATATAGTAGAATTCTTGTGAATGTAATGCGACCTATTTTTTCCTTTTTTTGTTTTTTTGCTCAAATTGAGGAAATACTTAGAAATCGTTGTGAAATTGAAATTATGGAACCCTTAATATGATGACATCTTACTGGCATACATTAATATGTCGCCGAAAGTAAGTATCGGGTACCTAAATCATTAATCTTACTAAATATATTAAAGAAAAATTTAAGATATCATGAATTTCTTATAGTTGCCATAGTTGTAGCTGAATACACGTGAAAATGCTTATACATTTTAATAAATTATGACTATATTTATGTAATTTTCACACTTGATTTGCTGTTCAAATGAAATCAAGTGTAACCAAAAAAAACAAAAAAACTAACTAACTTTTTTTTAACATTATATTTTACATTTAAAAAAACTATGTAAATCCAATGGCTGCCAAATGTTTATTTAGTGACATCTGTGAGTGAAATATTTAAAACATATGTATATGAATAACAAAATTTTAATTAAATTATTGCAGCATTTCTACAATTATTTTAGAGAAATGTGGTCACTATCAAGGGGAGGCACAATGCATAGTGATTCGACCTTATAAAATCGCTGGACAAAAGTCGAAGGAGCTGTCAGATGTAAATGAAATTTCCCACATATTTGAACTTGAAGTCTCTGATCTTAAATTTAAAATCAGTCTTATTGTAAGAGAATAACAATAAATTAGGTCGAAAAATACATTTTTTTATCGTATGCTTGGAGCTAACATTGGAGTTAATAAATAAATTAACTTTTGAAATGAATATTGTTTATTTCTACAAGCTAAATAGTTTCGCAGGTAATGGGGTTTTTATTGCATGTAACTTTTGAGTTCTTTAGTTTTTTTGGATTTTCGAAAAGAAATTCAAAAAATTGTGAGCGTTAAAAATAAGGATTACAGATTTATGAAAAAAATGTTCCAATACAAAATTAAAGCATATTTCTTCCTCTTTTAAAGTTGTAAACTACCAAAAAAAAAAATCATAACTTTTTTTTAATAATTACTAAGCTAACAAAACATCGAAAAAAAAAACGGATTGCATGAAATTCGGAGCGAAAAATTCAGTGTGCACGTAAGTCGGATCGATGATGTATGTAATTCGGATCAGCAATATTTATAGCCAATTGTCTTTATTTAGATGCAAAAGGTGAATTTTGTGTTTAAGGAAATATATATAAAAACAAATTTTTGTATGTATGCGTTAATGCATACACACACATACATACAAACTATTGCCCAAATCTACATATTTTCCTTATGTAATCATATACCGTTTGTCCGATCCTAGTGAAATTTGGTGTAGAGATGTATTTGTGTGTATCTCAAAGTGGGCGTGGAATTTTCTCAAAAACCCAATATCTTCGAATAGACTAGAATACAGTGAAAATATAACATGAACCAAAGTATGTTTTCTAAACTAATTTGAGGTCGCTGAACACGAAAATCACATTCATTTTTTTTTCTATGGGTAAGTTTTCGAGATATGACAAAGTAATGGTTTTTCAGGTTACAGTTTCACTTACAGGCTAATATCTCATTATCTGAAGTTTCTACCGATCTGAGTTATATGTTATCTAAGATATACAACTTAGATCGATCGATACTATAGGAAAATAGATATTAGCCTGTAAGTAAAACTGTAAGCTGAAAACCCGTTATTTTGTCATATCTCGATAATTTACCCACAGAAAAAAAAATCAATATGATTTTCGTGTTCAGCGTCCTCGATTTAGTTTAGAAAACATACTTTGGTTCATGTTATATTTTTAAAGTGAAATTTTGTATTCCAGTGATATCGAGCTAAATTAATAAAATTTGATATGGAGACTTACTTGTTCGACACCGAACGAATTCTCAATTATGGGCCTACTCATGGGCGTATCAAAATTAGGGGAAGAGGCTGTGGCTGGGCGATAGATGCGAATCTATTAAAAACAAAAGTATGGGAGTGTGCAATCTTACAATCTTACATCTTAGGAGCAATAGCGAATCTAAGGGGCGTAGGAAAAGGGAGAGGACTTGGGATTAATTACCCCTTACCTTCCCCCACCCCAATTCCCTCCTCCCTAACGCTTCCCTAACCTCCCTCCTCCTTCCTTACTGATAAGAATTTCATATTTTTGATCGTTGAAGGCAAATAAAAAAAAATTTTAAAGGGATGAACAAATGTTAACCCCCTTAAGGTAAATCTCTGGATCCGCTACTCCGTGGCCATGCCCGTGAGCTGATAAAGAATGAAATATATGAAAATCATTTCTTCGAATCATTCTAAGAAATTTCTGATTTAAAATTTTTAAGTATATTTGACATAATCAAAAATTAAAATGTAATCTGGAATAAAAAAAATACTAATCATTTAACTCTAACTAGTTTTTAAAAAAATATTTCATTTTAAATTTGACTAAAAATTACTTGTTAGTTTCAAAATTGGTATAACTCTAAGAAACGCTATTAATTTGAATAAAAAAAAATATTTTTTGATTAAAACTCAAAGTATTTTGCAAGTTTATCTAAACTTTGAACTCAAATTCCACAAAAACTCTCTAAACAGACGGTCGATCCGAATTACCGCCAAACATCACATATTATATCTAAATCACAACCAAAAAACTTTCATTAATTAAAACTACATAGTTTTTCTAAATTTTTTAATTATGCAAACACCTTATTTGCTTGTAATTTGCAAAGTAGAAAATCGTAGGTTGGTAATTCGGATCGATTTTAAAAGATAATTTTTTTCTTAGTATGCTTTCTAAAATGGTACTTTTTTTTTACCAAAGTATAGCTCAATATTTAGTGAATAAAGTGATAATTGTTATAAAATTTGTGGGTTTCCTATTTTATTTGCTAAGGCTTTGTATGAAAATACGCTCACTCTTTGTTTCTTCACTCACAACTGATTGATTTGAAATAATTGAAATAAGTATTTCATACCTTTAGAAAAAAGGAAACAATTTTAAAAAATTGCAGAGAAAAGTTATTAGCAAAACAAAATCGATCCGACTTATATACATCGATCCGAGTTACCCTCATTTACGTTACATGAGAATTTTCAATTCATGCAAATCTTGAAAAGCTTGCATTCTTTTAGGATAAAAAAATTAGTTTTGATCCAAACAAGGGCGAAAATATCGTGTTTGAAACAATTTTCAAATTATTTATTTTCACTTTTCGCCTTCCAATGCAATTGTGATAATGCCTAGAACACAATCGGAGACGGACGTCGGACGACAGAAAACTATCGGACAGATACCCACGGGCGCGTTTTTCCGCCGACTTCGATTTATCTTGAATTTTTTCTTAATGAGCTCCAAAAACTGACTTTCCTATAGTGAAAATATTAAATTGATTTGGAACCTTAATGCAATATTTGTATTTTTTGCTCTGATCGATATTTGAAAATACAAGGCTTCGCTCCGTGGGCCTTTTGGTACAACTCTCTCAGTTATCTACCATATATAGCAAATGCCCTCTTTTGGTAAAGTACTAGGAGGAAATTTTATTTTCATTTGCTATCTTTCGAATCTCACTTTTTTTTGGCTTTCCTTGTAGTTAAGATACAAAAATAGCACCTTTAAAGTAAAATACTACTACTACTATTGTGGCACAACAGCCCCTGGAGGGCCAAGGCCGAACTTTTCGCATCCATTCATGTTGTGTGGGAAGGGACCTACAGTTTTATTTTTTATTTGTATTTTATTTTTGTTTTTTGTTTTTTTACTCTTGTAGGTTTGCCATTGCCAGCCAGGAGGTGGTGCCGTGTAGAAAAATTTTTATTTTCTATTTTTGATTTTTGAGCGTGCCGAGATATGGCACTTCTGCGTAACAGTCCAACACACTTACCACTAGGCTACGGCGAAGTATAATATATTGTATTAATCCCACACACTATTCGTGTTATTTTAGAAATTCATTTAACCTCTACCAATTCCAATTTGAAGGTTTGTATTTTCTCTATAGCTTAAATATTCAAGGGTCATAAGTCACAAAATATATATATTGCAAAAATAACATATTGGTTGTGCAATTTAATATATTTCAGCTAAAGAATATTAAAATCTATAAAAAAAAGGAAAATAACATATTTCTTATGTTGACTTGCACCAACATACATACATAGAAGTATTTGAAGACATGAACTTCATACAATTGCCACAAAATGCATGCAGGCAAGCGTGAAATTATATTTTAAAACTATTACACTGACTCACACATTTGATCGTTTCTTTCGTGCAAAAGAAAAAGTAAATTACTTTGTTTCCTTTACCAATAATATTTAATTTTCAGCGAATAGAGTGTGTATGGGAGGAAAAACGAAGTAAAACTTGCGTTTTCAATTGACGATCAAAAATCCAGTGGTGCAAACCAAAAAGAACTAGAAACTACCATTACTGGAAAGGGAGTCTAAGCTAGATCTCAGACTCTCTTTCCGACTACCTGACCATTGCAGCGTTTTCCAAGCGGATGTAATGGCTATCTATCAAGCAACGATTCATTCATTCGATACGAATATCCGCATCTACACGGATAGCTAAGCAGCAATCAAGTCCCTTGCCGGTGTTTTCACTACATCAAAGCTTGTTCTTGAGTGCCGATCTTCACTCAACTTTTTGTCGAGTCCCTCGCAGGATAACCAATATTGGGTACCTGGACATATGGATATTTCAGGCTCGCAGCTTATCGATATATCACCTTCCTGCACCATTAGTGACCCTCTTACGTCTATTAAATTAGCCATTAAGCAAAATTATCTTGAGGAAGCAAAAAGATCCTGGGTAGCGGAGCATACTTGTGGTATTACCAGGCTAACATTGACCACTATGGACAATAGACGGACTAGGCAGTTACTTAACCTTCGCAGAAACTCTATCAGCATTACAACTTCGGTGCACACGGGTAATGGCGAGACATGCTGCAAGACTAGGACTGCCTTCAATGACTTCTGTCGGGGCTGCGGCTCTGAGGAGGAAGAAGAAATAGTCCTCCATTTCAAGTGCGAAAGTCTATCCCTGGCCAGGAGGAGACTAAAACTCCTGGGCTCACCTTTTTTCACTAGTCTGTCCGAGCTATCATCCATAAATATTAAGGGTTCTCCACTCCGTAACTGGGGGAGTCGCGCCGTACTGTGGTACCACAATGAGTCTAATTCTGTGATTAAGTGTGCTTTCAAGTAGAAGGCTGCCACTCCAACCTAACTTAACCTACCATTACCGTTCTATTTGTTGTTGTATTTTTCTCTCTTTGCAACTAAAATCAATTATAATATTTTTTTTTTGCATTCCTGTCAAGGGTTAGTCATATGTTTTTAGTCCAAATTTGGCCGAGCCAGTTTCGGCAAATTCGGTGGTAAAAATTTATTTGGAACCAAAGTCGTATACTTTGCTTTGCTCTGTCTTTTACTTTACACCTTTTAAATTTTATTTATCCATTTATTATTCAATATTTAATCATAATGCCATTTGATATTCATGACTTTAGTCTTTTTGCTTTATCTAATGTTTCATTTTCAGTAACCGACAAAGTAACATTTTTGATCTTTCGATCTGGTCAGTTAGTTAGATCAGCGCAGCATCAGTTCCACAACCAGACCTGATAAAGCAAACAAAAAAATGAAATTCTTGGTACTTTGGTGATAACACAAGTTCAATGAAAAGTTTTCTAATTGAACACGTGCAATTTGAATAGTGTTAACCCGAAAATGCGGAAATAAAATAACATTTCAGCCCATACTGCATATTCCAGTTTCAATCCGATCATTCAAATCAATAGAATTTAGAGAAAATCATAATAAAAAAATTTAAAAATGAAATCTTAAAATTTAATTTGTCATATCTCAGAAACAAATTATAGGATAAGGATAAACTAAAAATATTGGAAAGGTGAATGATAGTGCTTTATGATGAAACCAAGAAATAGGTTTGTAGGTTTTACAAAGTCAAATAAAATCAAATTTTAAAGTTATAGTTTTTCAAAATTGTAATAAATGTCAAAACCGTATTAAACAATTTTCTGAAACGGCTCAAAAGATAAATAATATGTAAATACATATAATGAAAGATTTAAGGAAAATTTCTAAAATTACTTTCTTTATTTTAAAACTTTAAGGGTAGAAATAAGCTTACGCGAAGAATTTGCTTAACTCTTTCTGGTCAACTTCGGTTTGGTTTTTGCCTTGCTGCTGTCGAATTCCATTCCAATGCGACTCTCCATATATTTGTATTTATTTTTTTTACAAATTTTATTTTATTCGTGCTCCTAGCGTGCGTCTAACGATCGCCAACCTAAATAAAAATGGTTCTAATACAAATTCAGTTTATGATAGTTTTTAGGAGGCTATGAACATTAAATCTAGACGTTAATTTTGAAACTCATGACTTTAATTCATGATTTATTTTTTATTTGAAGTAATATATAACAGGCTTAATGAACAAATGCAGTCAAAACAACAACAGTGTATATAGAGACGGGCAAATCAGACGGCCGTTTTAGAATCCGCCACATCTCCTCATCACTGATCTAAGTGATAGTTCTTAGTCTTTCAATATCCTCTATAACCCACTAATATTTGCAATCGTGACCCAGAACTATAGATTTGATTTGAAATATCTTCACTGAATAGAGATATCGTTATCTCTTAAAAACTATCACCTGTTTCTCACAAACACACACTCTCTCACGTTAGGTTCCCAACCGTACTCTTTAATGAGTACATGTTCTCTTTTTCAGGTCTTCTCTTATTTACTCTATCATTTTTCATCAAAATCTTTTTACCACGTTTATATCAACTCGCTTTCAATGGTGTGTGTCTGTCTGTCAGTCTGTTCGGTACAAATTTTGCAACCGATTTTAAACTAACTTCCCGATGAGCTAGAGACTTGAAATTTAAAATATAGTTCAGAACTGGAAGACAATGCAATATGAAATATCTAAAATATATATAAATATAATAATATTTAAAATATTAGCATCGGAAGTTTTTCCATTTTTTTCATAGATCAAAGCATTGAATTCATCGTTGTTGCTTTAGCGGGAGTAGAATATATGTATATGTGTATACATACACAAATTCAAAAACAAATGAGAGAGAGAACAAAAACAAACAATAACAAACTTTTCTTTTCGTTTTGTTCCGCTTACAAAGAGCATAGATTGTGAAGACATCGCAATTTGCTCTTGCTGGAATCGAAACAAAAAATCGTAGAAACAGCAGCGACGTGCAATACCGATGGTGTGACAGCGACGGTTGTCAACACATCCAGCAGACAAAAATGTATGAATGGACGAGTTTGACGTGTTTGATTAAATAAATATTTAACATTTCTTTTAGCAAATAACTTTCAACATTTACAGTATTTGTATATTCTTTATATACAAATATGTAAACGTTTTGTTTTGATTCTAAGAATTTTATATAAGTACTTTTAAATCTTTTTCTACTGATTTCATAAAATCAAAATGCGAAGAAATATTATCACTATTTTCAACATTGTATCTAAATATATGTATATAAATAAGTATATTTAGCTAAAATGTTAGAACTTTTCATATTTTATATTTTAATATATAAATAAATTATTCTTCTTGTACATTTTTACATCCATAACAACAAATCTTCTTCTTACTATGTATTTGGCAAATGCCTTTATTTCAATTCTGTAGAATCACAACGAGGTGCAATGTAAAAACAATATTTATTGAGTACCCATTTATGTGAGAAGATATAATTTGAATTCTGTTATATTTAATGAATAGGGCTATTCGCAATCTGGGGAAAATGATCTTGCACGAGTCCAATAATTAATTGTGACATTGCTTAGACAATTGGTTTTGCTTCAATGTGTCAACAATTTCGAATTCCAATTGAGTTCAAGTGACTTCAATGGTTATTAACCATGACTTCAAGGTATTGCAATTAAATTGAATGCATTCTTTTACAGCTCTGGTCTTTACTTAATATCGATTGCAAAATTTCACACACACAAGACTAAAAAGTAAAAAATAATAATTTAAATAAAAAATATTTTTAATATACCACGTTTTCAAAATGGACTAAAAAGTATAAAATAATTTCTCCTAACCCCATTCAGATTCACAACCACATATAGATTCCTTATCACATACAAATTGTCTTGAAAATTTGTAACTGTGAATTTTAGAAGAACGAAAATACTTGTATGATTAAAAACGAAAAACGTGGGACGCATATGGATAGAGATAAAATTGCTAGCCATTTAGGTGAAATATTCATCCATCAATTTCCTATTGCATGCGAACCACGTTTGTTGTTTTAAATCATACAAGTATTTTCGTCCTACTAAAATTCACAGTTACAAATTTTCAAGACAATCTGTATGGGATAAGGAATCTATATGTGGTTGTGAATCTGAATGGGGTTAGGAGAAATTATTTTATACTTTTTAGTCCATTTTGAAAACGTGGTATATTAAAAATATTTTTTATTTAAATTATTTTTGTACTATTATTGCTCTTTTTGTACTCTTTTTTCAATTGTATAAACTTTTCAAGAATTTGTTTCTGCACATAGAATACAACTTTGTTGACAAACATTTAACATTTACTTTAAACTCTTTTGACAACAAGCAGTTTCTATTTGTATTTGCGCCTAAAAAAGCATAAAAAGAAAAATATAATTTAGAAGTTAAACATAATGTCGCGTATAAAATTTATATTTTCTTAAGCACTACAAAAAGTATACCCAGTATTAAAAAAACAAAGGTGGATACCAAAGTGTAATAAGACCATTTGTATCGAGAATAAGAGCAAGTTCGTAGAAATAAACTAAATAGTTCGTAAGAAATAAACTAAATAGTTTACTGCTTGCGGATTCTACAATTGTGAATTTAATTCGATCTAGTAGAATGAAAAAGGAAGGCACCACAGCGCTTCCTCCACAATCTTTAGAAGATTTAAAAAATGTTCTGATGCAATTAAGACATTTCAAATTGTAATACAGTACTTTGACACTGAGTTTAGAATTTGCCATAATTCGATAGACTTTAAGTCGGCTTAAAATGAGAAATCGGAAATAATTAGTCAAATTATTTTAGATTGTTTGAAAGAATTTAATATTTTTGAGAAATATATAGCGTTTTGTGGCGACAATTGCAACATGAATTTCGGCAGTATAAATAGGAAAGGAAAGAACAAGAAATATCATAGATTGAAACAAGCTTTTCTTTGTGGCGAAAACATAATCGGTATTGGGTGTCCACTATTGAACAAAATTCTGATGAGTTTTTGAAGATATACCAATATGTTTTTGCTATACCCCACATAATGTCAATGTGGAGCGAAAGCATGATGAATGCTTGACGAAAATTCAATTATTTATTTTTACATTCATTTGATGTACAAAATTTGTGTTTTATTAAATGTACTCTTTTTTTACTGTAAATGTTCCCTTTTCCCTTTAATTTAGTTGGAAACTTTATCTCACGTACTAGACTTTCAAATAACGAACTGTTATGCAGGCTAGGTACAATTAGAAAAACTCAACGACAAATAAGTATAAAGAACGGTAGTGATAGTTTCTTTCAATATCTCTATGCACTTTTCCCTTTGAAACATATGATTGAATGTGGTAGTCACTGTAGTACATAAGTACCATATATTATGAAATGTGACTATAGAAAAGAAGAACGATAAAAGCATACAATACGCTACTTGCTGACAGCACATGTGACCATAAGTTACCAACTAAACAAATCTTATACACACTCATACATACAAGTTGTGGTGAGTGACTTCATTAAATTGTGAAAGGTGTATGCAGTATGAAGTCTATGGTTAAGTAAACAACTTAACCAAAATTTGCACTTAAGTAGGTAAGATTGAAAACAAAATTAGGTAATTTTAAAATGAAAATTTTTTCTTGTATTTGAAGGAAAATCTTTAAATGACATTAAGTAGCTCCGGCGGCATACCTTATTCAATTAAACGCTTTGTATTTATGTGGTTATTAAAAAAGTAAGAGTTTACAAATAAATTGATTTTAAATGATATCTGCATCAAAGAAAAAGTAAAAGAAATATTTCAAAAATTTATTTCTATTGTCTACTGCTCAAATTCATATCATCTATAGTATATTTGGAAATCTTTCTATGTTCCAGTAAATGCTTTGACAATCATATGAGGCAGTGAGAACAAAAGCGATATTAACCCACATTTGTTTATAAATATACTTAAACTTTCAAGGCTAAATTAACCTAACTAAGCTATTCATGGCGCCATTTGTTTATCGGTACATTAAATTTGAAATTTCAGGTCCAGTTTATAGATTAGTATTGGAGAACTTTATAATGGTTTCTGGTTTACTTTTTAATTTGGTTTTAAATTTTACTTTGGATCTAAATCTCTGTCTAGTTTTTACTCTTTTTGTATCGATTTTAGGTTTGATTTTTAACCTGAATTTTGGTATGCTTTTGCTTTGAATTTAGGGCCAAATTTTGGTCTGCTGTAAAGTCTAAGTTTTAGTCTGTTTTTAATCTGATTTTTGGTAAACTTTTGGTCTAAGTTTAATTTGTTTTTGACCTTAGTTTGGATCCTGCTCTGCATCATGACAAAAACAAATATTTACTGAGTCTAACAAGTACTAGAAATATAATCAATATTTAATCATTCCCACTGTAAACCAACTAATAGACATTGGGTGCATAACACCCTGGAGCAAGGAATTGTGCAAACCGTTTTTGAGCCCATCAACTAGCCATCTGAAAAATTAGTTTCTTCACTCGGCTTTAATGTTGACATTCTTCCATAGTTTTTATATTGCGTTTCAACTTTAAGTCTCATTTCATATAAAATATATAGGTGTTGTAATGTAATTTCATCACTTTATTCGTTATTATAAAATGTAGCCTTTTCTTGTGACGTATTATGAACCATTATTATAAATAGTGGTACTCTATTGTGACGTATTGCAAATCATTGTGAATTGCAACGTTCCCGTTCTAATGTATTGTCAAACTAGCGAGTAATGTAACCAATCAAATGACAGCTTCTAAAATGTAAAGCACTCGCTACAAATATTAAGAAAAAAAAGAAAAGGAGCGTCCATGGCGAAATTATATAGCGTCAGCTCTGTCTTCTTCTTCTCTAATTTTTTTTATATGAAGATAATCTTAACTGTCAAAATCTTTGTTTTTTTTTTTTTTTTGTTTTCCATGCATTTTTTCTTGTGCTTTTGACAATTACGATTTTTAGCAACAACAAAGTAGCGTGTTGTTATTGTTACGTTGTACGTTGTTGTTGTAATGCTGCTACCACCATGTTAAATCCGCCTTGGGAGCGTCATTCGTAAGACGCTATTACAAGCAACAAGATTGTGTAATTTTTGATATCATTAAACTAAAGAAAAAATAAAAAATCTCATTAAGATTAAATAAATGTTTTGTAATATAACACTTTAAAAGAAGAAGAAGAAAACAGAAGCCATCAAAATTTTTAAGAAAAAACTCTAAATTCTAATAAATCTTAAAATTTTGTTTTTACTTTCACTCTGAGAAGTTTGTTAGTCACCTTCAGAATCATTAAAATAATCCTCAAACAAATAACACATTGGCTATAAATTTGTACCAAATGCCGATTGAAAATGTATAGATAAATATTTACAAATTGCGTTGGAAAAAGTTTTTTAGGCACGCAGCATCGTTAAAAACAATTAACCCATCAAATGCGCCTGGTTCCTTTTTGAACTTGCCACTGTGGCATACATTTTTTTCATGAAAGTAATTTTATTTGTTAATATTTTTTTATAAAAAAATAAGTTTATCTTTGGCAAAAAAATAAATAATAATTATGAATTTCTCCACTGCCTTTTTCCAGATGGGGGTTAAAAAATATTCTCTTTTGAATCCTTTTTAAATTATGCATTGAGAATAATTCTTAATAAAAATTCGAAATAAAATACAATGAGAAATGATTGGTGGATTTTTATTGAACCATTGTAAAGCTATTATGGCAGCTAATGTCTCACAAGTTTGGGTGCTCTCTGTATATCACACTCTGCCAAAAACAGATTTTGTCTGGTCCTATTACGACACAGGTGATGTCTTGAACCAAATTAAGACATACAAATAAGATCTTAGAAAAAAAACGGAATTTTGTTTTAATTTGAAAGTTTCATTAAAAAATTCCCATAATTTCGGGTATCCGCATATGATGGGCTAATAAAGTGTATAAATAAATTATTTTTATGAAGTGTTTACCCCAAAAATATTTGCGTTAAGCTCCACAAGGAAAAGTAAATTTATACAAATTTTGAGTAGCAAATATAAATAAAATTAAAAGTAAATAAATAGAATGTTAAATAATGCAGCAGTTTATTTTTGAAGCTGTTTACATAAGCGTAATGGCAAAATATTAATTACAATATTTAGTTTTGCAGTCTGAATTTGAAGGTGAAGATGTTTGCTTTACGTAAAATCATCAGCATAGCAAATCACTATAAAGTAGCTAAATTTAAGTGATTGATTTTGTAAATAAAAACAAGACACAGATGATTTTTAGAATTAAATTTGCTATCCACATCCATTGGATTCTTCGTAGGTTAAACTCTTTATATACAAAAATGCATGCTTCATTCATTCATTTATCATAATTTTTAGGTAAATGGCAATATTGTGAGTAACGATTGCCTTCGAAAGTTCATCGCGTTTTCGCTAATTTTAAAAATGGTCATTAAGTTTGAAAATCTTTTTAACCTTTAATTTAGTGAAATTTTATTTGTATATTTCGATCAAATGTGTATGTGTACAAGCCGCGTAAATCTGTACTATTTCTGAAAGTGTATTTCAAATCTAAAGAAGCGCTAAAAAAATCTCTGTCTGTCTTAACCTCAGTATTATTTCCAGGTATCCTTCCCTTTAGTCCTTAGTCTTCCATTAAATCTTTGTTGAAGTCAGCCATCTCCTCTGGAAATCTTTTCGCCGAAGGCGCTAAAAAATGTGACATCTTCCTCATCAGCCACAAGCGCAAGCGAAATAAGAATAAATGAAAAAAAATTTTTTAATGCACGCGTTTTTAAAACGGACTAAAAAGTGTAAGTATAGAATTTAAAATTGTGGATTTTAATAGGTTTGAAATACTTGCATGATTTTAAACAAAAAACGTGGGTCGCATGCAATTCAAATTGATGGATGAATAGTTCACCTAAGTCGTTACTAATTTTATCTCTATCCATAAGCGTCCCAAGTTTTTAATTTCAAACCATGCAAGTATTTTCATACCTACTAAAATTCACAATTACAAATTTTCAGGACAATCTGTATGGGGTTAGGAATCTGTATTATGTTATAAATCTCTATGGGACTAGGAGAAATTATTTTATACTTTTTAGTCCGTTTTAAAAACGTGGTATATTAATTTTTTTTTATTTAAATTATTATTTTCGGCTTTTTAGTCTTGTGTGTGTGAGATTTTTTACTTTCAATCCAACAACTATATAGGCCCAAGCCCTTATAAATTTTCCTTGTTGAACTGTGTGATCGATAATAACCAAATAAGAAAAGCAGCACAGTTTTATTTTTCTTTGAAATAATATCACATAAGAAGAATTAGTTGTACGAAAGTGTACTAAAAATCTTGCTTATGTACTGACGTATTTCTGAACTTTAAAGTGTACTGAAAAAACTACGATCGTATCTATCATTAGCCCTAACAGATGGCTTTACTTTACTTCTTATTTTTTACACCATCCTGAAATACTATAATTATTGAATAATAATATTTATACACCAGCCTGAAAGTATGCTGTACTATAATTATTGTATGATAATAATATTTATACGCCAGCCTGAAAATATGCTGTACCATAATTATATAAATAAATAAACGTTAATATTTTATATTATTTTTATATAAATTTTCGACATTTTATTTTGCATTGTCATCCAGTTCGTTCTGAAGTTTCAAGACTGTAGCTCATCAGGAAGTTTGTTTAAAATCGTTTGCAAAATACCACCAGATCAGACAGACAGACACAATTAAAAGCGAGTTGATATAAACGTAATAAAATTGGCTTAAAACACAGTTTAAGGACAGACCATGGCATGAACTAGAAGAACCCACGCAACATGACGGTTTTTGTAGCAAAGACTTTTGATACGGTCAGTCATTTCATGCTTCTACGTGATATGTATGACTCAGCGCTGTCTAAGGGGTGGCTAGTTAATTATATGTGTAGCAGACAATCGTTCGTGGAATTTCGAAACACCAAATCTAATCCCCACAAGGTTGAGTTTTGACCCCCGCTGCACCATGATTCATCCTTTTAGCGGATCCCACGAAGGCCTTTGGGGATAAACCCGCTCTCACGGACGGAAATCTTATATATTTTGATTACTGTTCATGATTGAAAATAAAATTTAAGGGAGCGGAAAATCCTACCGTACCCTTCCAGTATCTGGATTCGCTAGTGATTCTTCCCATAGACACAATTCCAGAAATCCATGGAAACGAAATTTAACAAGTTTCATATGAATTTAATGATAATAAATAAGCCAAAAAATTTTGCTCATAAAATTGTTTTAACTCTAACAAGACTACTTCATATAATTACCTGTACAGGTAGCCCGCAATAATTGGGCTTTTATGATAACAATTGCGTAAAAATTAACCTTCTCGGACCTCAAAACCGATAAGAAAAATATCGTTTGCCTTCTTTATAAATAAATAGCAAAATCAAATTTCTTTTGAAAAAATAACTTGTTGATTCTATAATATTTTAAAACTTTACTCTACGTTTTTTGCCTTTAACTTATGTTCGTGTTTTGACAAAGCACCTTCGAAATGCTTAAAATTATCCAAATTTTAATCCAAATACAATGTCAAGTCGATTTTTGGCGATTTTTCAATGTTCAATTTCATCTTTTTCGTTGTGTATGCGAAACAGGGATGCCAACTCATTTTTTCTCTCTCCCCGATAACCTTCGAGAAATTCCTCGATTTTCGATCGAATTCCCCGCATTGGTATAATTTCACATTATAACAGCGTTACACGCACTTTCCATATACAAATTTTAAAGAAACGAATGAAAATGAGGTCAATAGTGAGTGTTATTTTAAGGCGACCCTAAAACTTCTCGGTCCAAAACTACTACGTACTTTCTGACTCCGGAATTCTTAGCATATAAGCTTTAGCCCACTTTTGGACATCAAAGTTCTCAAAGGAGAAGACATGGGATTTCTTTTAACTCAAATTAAAAATTACATAAACTTTGTTTTGAGAAAAACGAGTTCAAAGTTTTGACTATCGGTTTTTAACATATAAAACTTCATCTTCTTTATGATGGCTGACCATAATTTGTAAGTTTACAGATTCGTCAGCAATGATAAAGATTTCTTAGTCAGGAGGTGCTGGTCGAAGGCATAGCTAATCCTTTCTGAACGGTCGAAAGGGAAGTCGAAGCGCCGCGCGACTGTTTTGGCATGACTGACTCTCGGCGCTATAATCGTCTGTATCTACGAAAGCACTATGCGTTCTCTGAAATTTTTACAAAATACTTTCGAAATATAATACTTTCAAATAGCACACTTTTTTAAAAATCGATTTCTCCAAACCAAAAAATTGCAGGATCTGCTTAAGATGAAGATTTTAAAACCTAAAATATGAAATATTTCATAAGTTAAACATTTTACGTTATATAAAATTTGACAAATAGTATCATACAGACTTTAATTACTAAAAGCTGAAAGACTTCAAATTCCCCTCAAACAACAGCGCATTCCCCGTACCAAGTAAAATTCCCCGCAAATCGGGGAATTCCCTGCAAGTTGGCATCGCTGATGCCAGGGAAAGTTTTCTGGGCTGTTTTGGGCGAACGCGTTTACCCGCGTTGTAGTACGGGAACGGACTTTATGATTTTACAGCAGTAATATGACAGCTTGCGAATTGGCAAATTGTTTATCAAAACTTACCACATTTCTGCTGTATTAGGATATTCTGTTTTTTTTTAAGCATTAATTATGCAACGCTGACTACCAAAGTTTGGGCAATACGAAAATTACAACAAATTACAGATTTTTAATTTAGTTGTTATTTTATTAGTATTGATGTAATTAAAAATTTTTTAATCGGAGATGAAATATCCGTTAGTAGCACGTTTAAAAAATAAAGAAATTTTGGTTTTTGTTATTGTTTTTTTATTAATAATTAAAAAATAGTCCTCTTGAAGGGCTTGTTCAGCAACTTTGGCGGAGTATATCTTTTGATCGGCGTTGTCCAGTGTGTTCTAGCTACTATTGCATGAAAACCGGAACTTTAGTCAAGCTATTAAAACAAAACTTGCTGCTATTACTCTCATTTTAACTACCAAAACACTAAAATGAAAATATGGCAAAATAAATTCAGTTAGCATAAGCAAAAATGTTTTTTTTTTTTTGTTTGAAAAATTAATATATAGTTTTTTTTTTTTATTGTACTTACACAAAAATTCCTGTTAAAATGTATTTCATTTTGCATGTCAAGAAATATTAGAAAAGGGCAAAAAGTCCTTTAAAAAGGAGATTAGAGGATAAATATATTAAAAATTAAAATTAATTTCGTTAAGTTTTTGATGGGGCTAAACTAATTTAAAGAATTAAAGATTTCTGCTCTGTTAGAGATATTTTGGCCTAACCAATCGAATTGCGTTGTGTGAACATTTTGGCCATATTATTGATTTGACAGATTTCTCTTGTTCAGAGACTTATTGTAGAATTTTTTGGGAAACATATTAAGCTTCTATAAACCTTAATTATATGTCTTTTTTGCTATATGGGTCATAAATACTAATAAATAAGGGTTGTAAAGGATTAATGAATTATAGAAAAATATTTTTCATCAAAATTTATGTTAGGTCTCTGAACACAGTATTCTTCTTAGACTTGATTTAAGATATTTTACGAATTTTCTCATTTATAAGCTTTTAATACTTTGTATGGCAACACTCCAAAAAAATACCCATCTTCCAAAATTTTTGTATTTTTGTATTGTATAAATGACGACCTCGATAGTCTAGTGGATAGTGCACTAGACTTTCATCCAGAAGGTTGCGGGTTCGATTCCCGTCTTGGTCTGGTGGTTAATTCTCATAAACTTCTTATATTCACTATCGATATGAAGCGGATGAGAATTATAAGAATGTGTACAAGTACACACCTTGGTTGGTAATGGCAAAACCACCGAGCTGATAAAAAATTGCCACATAGCCGTTCGGAATCGGCGTTAAACTGTAGGTCCAACTATTTGGTATCACAATGAGCCGTTCAGGCCTAAGTGTGTCTCTCGACAGCCACTCCAAGCCACCTTTTTTATAATTTATTAGAATTTGGTTGAAAATGAAGAGGTAGACGATTTAGAAGGTGAGTGGAGGATTTTATTTCCAAATGATTTTATGCAAAAAAGCGACAGTTTCGAAGAATTTTGCCATTTTGTTTTTGGCGTGAAAAATTTCTTAAAACAAATTGTGTACCCTCATTCAAAAAGTTTTGTCGGAGCCTTATTTTGTCTGCCACACAGTAGCGCTCCACCAAAAGTTTTTTTTTTTTTTGCAAACCAAGCACATAAAACCTGATAAATTTTGAAAATATGTCATTTTCTTATTACGCTTCAAAAAACACTTCACTTTTTTAAAAATCACTTCGATTTTTTAAGAATTTCATTTCACAAAAAATTTTTTAAAAACGACAGCCCTGTTATTTTTGGAATAGAGACATTGAGAGAACCGACGTTTTTATTAAGGTATGGAGATCGTCTACATACATGACAAGCAGAGACTCTAGGCTCTCTCAGTTCCATCTCATGTGCTCTACGGTTTGTAATACATACCACAATGACGAGGGGCATGCACAACAAGTCACATTATCATATGTATTTTCTCAAAACTTTTAAATTAAATAAGGGAGGTCTATCTATCAATCGATTGTCATACGTTGACTTCTCGTAAGTACTTTTTCGCCACTTTTAGAAGAAACAACCAAAAGGCAATAAATTCGGTGTAAACAATATGTTAAAATAACTTCAAAATAAAAAAAATTAATAAAAACCGTTTTTTACATATTCTTTATATGCATTTATTGTTTTTTAGACGTCTCTCTTATAGTGCAAATACACGAGAGTGTATTCGTTCCACAATAAAAAATTAGCCAAAAATTAGCTAATTTTAATATGATGATAAAATTATAAAATGTGAATGTTTTTATTTCTAACTTTTTCAGCATTTTCAGAAATAATGTCTTGAAATAAAAGATAATACATTTATAACATATAGTGGATTCTCGGCTTGGGTATGTTTCTTATCTATCTTTCTTTCTCCCTTCCTTTCTTTCTTTCTTTCTTGGGGCTTTGGTACAAAAGATCTTATAGGTCGCAGTGCCTGACTTTCGAGTCGTCCTTCCTTCAAATAATAATAACATATAGTGGAACCAGTTATTTAGACGACCTCGATAATCTAGTGGATAGTGCACTAGACTTTCATCCAGAAGGTTTGCGGGTTCAATTCCCGTCTTGGTCTGGTGGTTAATTCTCATAAACTTCTTATATTCACTATCGATATGAAGCGGATGAGAATTATAAGAATGTGTACAAGTACACACCTTGGTTGGTAATGGCAAAACCACCGAGCTGATAAAAAATTGCCACATAGCCGTTCGGAATCGGCGTTAAACTGTAGGTCCTACCATCGCCACTGTGGTCTAGTGGAAGAGTGCCAGACTCTTGTTTCTGGAGACCCGAGTTCGATTCTCGGCTTGGGTATGTTTCTTATCTATCTTTCTTTCTCCCTTCCTTTCTTTCTTTCTTTCTTGGGGCTTTGGTACAAAAGATCTTATAGGTCGCAGTGCCTGACTTTCGAGTCGTCCTTCCTTCAAATAATAATAATAATAATAATAAATTGTATATAATGATGCGTACCAAAATTGAAGCCACTAGGACAACTCTTTTTATTTTTTTCCATCCTTTGTATGGAGTCAAACCACTATGCACCTTATTGACACAGCCCACATCTAGGGATTTGTAATCACGGCCATAATTTTTAAACAAAAACATTTTGATTACAGTTGTTACAACAATAACAATCGGTGATATAAAATAGTTAGAATTGAGATATAGTTGCATATATAAATTTTACTTTTCTTAATCATTTGACATAGATTATCTGCTTTAAATATTTTTGATGATGGGCAATATTGAATAGTTTTGGAATGGGTTTTTAACTAATTAAAGTAACTCAGTTAATTTCGTTTAATTTAAATTTTCATATTTTAATTTAAGTTTCGCACATACTTGCTATGTAATATATTTTTTGGCCTATTGGGCTTTTGTATTACAAATGAATGAATAAATAAAATAAATAAATAAATTGGCATGCAGCATTGCGAAACTGATTTTCGTTAAATATGGGCATGGTTGGTCAACCTTCACTCCAACTCCTTCAAGAGTCATCATCGCTATAGAAGTAATTTTCCCCCTTCGTCTTTATCTACACCGATGTTACTGCTTAGCATATTCACTATAACTATCAGCATTAGATATGATTTCTATAAAACTGAATTTTGTATTCATTTACTTAACTGTAGCATACATTTAAACAGATAAACAGCACGTGCAATTACACATAGTAATGTGAGCACATGTGGAATCCCCAAATGACTCAAATGACTTGATGCTTTAATGTGCGATCATGTTTTTGCCACGCGGCTGCCTCAGTATATCACAAACAAAAAAAGTCAAACAAAATGCAAACAAACAGACAAACAGAGAAACAAATGAACTGACAAGCAATCAAGTTGAAAAAAAAGCAAACAAAAAATATAAAGTACAAAACGATGCCAAAAAGATTTTCGCGAATACCCCACCTGGTGTGTATCTTAATCGCACAGCGAAAATAATCAGCATATAATAGTAAACTACAAGTATAAACAAAACGACAGCGAACATCACCACCACCATCACCGCCACCTGTCACTTGCCACTTCCTCGTATATACTCACTCATCAGCGTCATTATCACCATTATCATTATCATCATCATCATCATCGTGATTGTCATTATACTCATCAGCAATAGCATCGCTGCGCTGATTCATTCAAGCAATGAGCAGCAGCAATGAGAACAATAACATGTCACCGCAGCTGTCGGCGGCATTTTTTTCTTTTTTGTTGTAAATGATATGGCGAATGTGTTGATTATGATGCGGGTGACTGCATCTGTTGCAACCTCAAGCTTACCGTCACACGAGAGCAGCCAACATTATTCTCACAATTTTGAGCAGTCTTTTTTTATTTGTCATTTCCGAGTGAGTTTCTCTTCTCCATATAGGCACAGTGGTAGGTAGATATAGGAGAGCTTCGCTCATTTACTCATGTGCTCAACTTAACTCAATCACTCACTTGATTTTTTTAGACATACCTTTATTCAATTCATTCATTCATTCACTCTCGCTACGACAACAACAACAAGCTGGAGATAATTACGACATTAGATGCAACCAGACCAGTTAATCATCTTAAATATGAGAACGAGTGGCAGTGAGTTCGTTATGAAGAATACGTAGCAGTGTTGGCATTCAAGCCTATTTTTGTTCGTATTGAATAGAATCTCAAAAGTGTACTAAGTGTGCCTAAAGTATATAAACAATTTTATCTTAACAAAACAATAGTCGGAGTTCAGGTAGAAATCATTAAGTCTTTCATATCATTTGCCAAATATAGTAAATTTTACTGTCGCCATACCATTGTTGAGTTCCATTTCACAAAAATAGTCGAGAACAAATAAAACTACTCAGTAATAGAACCAAATAATAATAAAAATGTACTGAAAATGCTGTTCCGTACTGTGTATAATTCGGATCGATTTTGTTTTGCTAATAACTTTTCTTTGGTATTTTTTAAAATTACGTCCTTTTTTCGAAACGAACGAGAATGGTTTCCTCTTTCTAATGGTATGTAACACTAATCATTTCATTATTTCGATGATCGATGATCCGAATTTATGTAAATGAGGTGTTTGCATAATTACAAAATTTAGAAAAAGTATAAAGTTTTAATTAATGAAAGTTTTTTAGTTGTGATTTAGATATAATAGGTGATGGTTGCAGGTAATTCGGATCGACCCTTTGTTAAAAGAGTTTTTGTGGAGTTTGAGTTCAAAGTTTAGATAAACTATAAAAATATTTTGAATTTTAGTCAAAAAAAATTTTTTTTTATTGAAATATTAATTGAAATTAGTAGCGTTTCTTAGAGTTATACCAATTTTGAAACTAACTAGTAATTTTTAGTCAAATTCAATATGAAATATTTTTTTTTAAAAACTAGTTAGTGTTAAATGATTAGTATTTCTTTTATTCCAGACTACATTTTAAGTTTTGACTATGTCAATATACTTATAAATTTTAATTCAGGAATTGCTTAGAATGATTCAGAGAAATAATTTTTTATATATTTCATTGTGCAGCAGCTCATGGGCGTGGATCCGGTAGTGCGATCCAGAGATTTACCTTAAAGGGATTAACATTTGTTCATCCCTTTAAAAATTTTTTTTTTGTTTGTGGCTGATGATCAAATGTAGAGGAAGAGGGGGAGTTACGGAGGGGGAGTTACGGAGGCTTTGGGGGTTGGGAGGGGGCTGTTATGGTGGAGTTGGGGGTTAGGGGGAAGTTGGGAGGGGATCTGCGGTATTTAACCCCAAATCCTTCCCCCTTTCCTACGCCTCTTAGATCCGCTATTGCTCCTACGTAAGATTGTACAATCCCAAACTTTTGTTTTTAATATATTCGCATCTATCACTCAGCCACCGCCTCCCCCCCTAATTTTGATACGCCCATGAGTAGGCCCATAATTGAAAATTAGTTCGGTGTGGAACAAGTAAGGCTCCATATCAAATTTTATTAATTTAGCTCGATGTGATATACAAAGATATTGGACTTTTGCGAAAATGCCACGTCCACTTTGAGATACGATTGAATTTTATAGACCATAACTTGACATACACATAAATGCATATCTACACCAAATTTCACTAAGATCGGACAAACGGTATATGATTACATAAGGAAAATACATAGGTTTGGACAACAATTTGTATGTATGTGTGTGTATTTCGACAGCTGCCCAGACTGTGGCAGCAGCCCACATGACACGGCTCACCTCTTCTCATGCCCACAACACCCAACAAACCTGACCACACTCTCCCTCTGGACGAACCCTATTAACACGGCCCGCTTCTTGGGTTTGAATATCACAGACAAAACCTGACACAACTTCAAACATATTGATCAGTTTATTGACTAGTTGTAGCTGCTACAACAACAACAACATGTGTGTGTATGTAATTACGCATACATACATACATTTTTTTTTATATATATATATTTTCCTTAAACACCAAATTTATCTTTTGCATCTAAACAAACCTCAAATTAAATATACTTTGCTATAAATTTTGTTGATCCGAATTACATACATCATCGATCCGAATTACATGCACACTCAATTTTTCAATCCGAATTACATGCAATCCATTTTTTTCCAGGTGATGTTACCTAAGTAACTGTTGAAAAAATTGTTATGTTTTGTTTTTTTTTGGTAGTTAGGAACTTTAAAAGAGGAAGAAATATGCCTTAATTTTGTATCAAAACATTTTTTTCCATATATCTGTAATCGTTATTTTTAGCGCTCAAAGTTTCCCTTACAAAAATCGATCCGAATTACCCTCATTTGCGTTATTGACGAGTCTTAAAGTGTACTGAAAAAAAGTACAATTGTACACAAAAATCCAACACTGATATGTAAAAGCAAGTTAATTTCAATTTCTCTTAAAGAGAAAAGCAGTGGTGTTGTAGTGAAAACAAAAAAACAATAGCGGGATGCATAAACTCATCGATTACCACTGCATGTCGTATCGAGTTTGTAAGGCTGATGTTACACGGTCAATGTTTTGCTGTCAAAGTTTTCTGTTTTTACTCTCTTTTCATCGTTTTGTTTGATGCCCTGTTACACTATCAGTTTTTTGCTGAATGTTTTTTTTTAATACTTTTATCTGCAACTATGTTTTTCTAATTAAAAAGTATTTAATTGTATTTCGGAGTGAATGAAAATTCAACAATTGGAGTGGAATTGGATGGAAAATAATTATAACGACGATATGAGATAATATTGGTGGAAATAGCCACAAATTATACAAAAAAAAAAGATTGCATTTATATATAAAAAACGCAGAAAAATAATCTTTAAAATTTGCGAACTATTAAAATAAGCTCCGCCACTTTGTTACTTGGCCATTGAATTACCATGTTTTTATGTTTTTATAAAAATTATTAAGTAATTTTTTAAACAGCACTCATTTTTACAAACAAACAAAAGCCAAACAACGCAAAGGGTGGCAAAGAAAAAAATGTATTTATAAGTTAGTAAAAAGTCTAGTATTTTTCATAAAATATTAGTATTTTCCAATAAAATACAACAGTGCATCTTCAGCAACCCCATTTTATTTGAAGTGATGCAGGTTTTTTTCGACAGTAAAAAAATTTGAAGTGAAATGTGTTCATCCTCTCTTTTGCTCAGTGTTCACTTTTCAAAGCAACAACAATTGCATTGCAGCAAAACATTGATCTACATCGCCTTTACACAAGTTAAAGCATTAAATGACAATTATTTGTTTTTTTTTTTTTTATTTAAACAATCAATACTCAGGTGTGCCCCTATGAATGCAAAACACTGCGTTGATTGAGGAAGGAAGATAAATTTGTGGTAGGAGGAAAGAGGGAAAAAAAGCTGTGAACGTTTGTTTTTTTATTTTTGACTTATGACCATCTTGCGGCAAACGAGTATGTACCAGTGATTTTGGTACTGAGATAACAATAACAATTATAAGTTCGCCTTCCGAGAAAAAATGTTCGTTGAAATGGCATAAAGTCTGCATGTAAGGATATTTGAATAACTACCAGACGCATGATTTATATCGTATGATTTGATGCAGTTTTTATATTTCTTGTTTTGATTATCTCAGGTTTTTGAGGTTAATCTGGCATATGCTAACTAGTGTTATTCTCGTAACTATAAATTAAAGTTGTTCTTTTCACTCATAGATTTCACATGATAAGCGATCCTTCTTTGCAAAGTGCACTCACCTAATACATATCACAAGGTTATCTTATATATTTCAATTATAAAGGGTGATTCCTTCTCGCCGGGCAACACGAAAAGAGGTGAGACAAGGAAAATTCATTCAGTTTTTACATAAAAAACTTAATAAGAACTTAAAAATTCTAATAAAATGGTTTCAAGTTCGAATTTTCAGTTTATAGTTTAAAAAAAAATGAAAACGTGCCAGACTACAGCCACAACTGAAGTCAAAAACGAAATTAAGCTAGTAAAAAGTTTTGAAATAGTTTATAAATTTAGTTCATTTGATGTCATATACCCTCTTTAGCTTGCAATGGATTGAAAATAGGCGCCCTATTTCGTATTTGTCCCAACATCCCTCAACACCTCCCTTCATGTTAATCAATAGGAAGGAATTACCCTGTATAATAATAAATTATCTTATTGCTTAAAATTCAAAACATTTAAATAAACATGTAAATAAATTTTAATTAATATGTGTCATTATTTATATGCAAATATTCTTTTCGATTATTTTAAGTTTCAACTCAAGGTAATAAAATAAGAAAACAAGTTTTTAAATTATTTAAATGTAAACCGTTAAAAAATTTGTTAACGGTTGAACGACATTTATGGCAAACAAGTTTTATCCCAAATATATGGTATACACAAAATTTTGTGCAAAAATATTGATTACTTTAAAATGTAAATTGTTGATAAAATGTTTTAAAAACAAGAATTAGCATACATGCATGTGCATGATAAAAAATGTTACATTTGAGTTAATAAGATTTTGTTATTGAAAATGAACGGGTAAATTGCCAGATTTGAAAGATCTCGAACATTTGGAAAAGAGGACAGATTAGAGAAACAACTGAAAGTAGGAAAATATTATTTTTAAAGATATAAAAATTTATCATCAAGTAAAAAGTGCTTTCCAAAAAAAATTAGCTTTCATTGCATTTTTTTTTTATTCATAAAAATTTTTGCTAAAAAAGTATTAAACGGCGCGAAAACTTACCCACCGATCCAATGAATGGAAAAAAACATTTTTGCAATAAAAATGCAGAAAATAAGGATATATAAAGAAGGGTTGGTGCAAAAATAAAACTAAAATGAGTCCCTTCTGCACTCGTTACATGATGTGATGACGTACTTCAGCATATGTCTTTGCTTTATTTAAAGAATCAAAAGAAAATTTTTTATGAGACAAAACTGCCATAACTCATGATGAAAATATTTTTTCAATATTCAATTTGTTTAATTTGTTTTGCAATTGAATTTCCCATTTTGATAAATGTTTGAGGGATAAAATACTTACACTGGCATGCATTCTTAATTTCAATTTCAGTAAGAATTTTGACTAAATTGTCACAAAAGAAATCAGCCTTGAGTACAGCAAACATAGCAATTTGTTTTAAAATATAAATAACTACGTACAATTTTCGAAATTATTATTTGAAATAAATTTTATGTATACTTTTAGGCACTGTAATAAATTGCATTTTCTAGACAGATAACAAAAACTTTAAATAAAATTTCTTGAGCCCTTAAAAAATTTTAATTCTTTTAAATATAATTTACATACACAAATACCGCCACTGTATTACAACAAATAATATCAATGCCCAAGCAACAGTCACAAGTTTACCCCCTCCCCCTTCCACAATAAAAGTCAATAAAGAATTTGTAAAATGTAACATTTCCTCCCTTTCTCAACCACCTCCACCACTAAGAGGAAATCTGAAGAAAAGCAAAGAGAGAGCGAAAGAGAGAAACATGTTAACGGCAACAATAACAGTACTACAAAAACAATAAAAGCGAAAAACAGAATAGCAGAAAAATTAAACATTTAACAGTGAAGAGAATAGAATCATCTGTCTGGTAAAAGTAAAATGAGAGGAAAACCGAAAGCTGAGAATATGCCTACATGCCGTTAACGCTGAATGTCGACGCAGAGCGCTAACATCAACCGCCTGTTGTACCGCCAAAGATGATTATCATCTACTCATGATATCGCATAGTCATGTCGATAAGTATGTAGTTAGGTAATCATTGAATAGACTAAATGACCCCAGTTGAAAAATATCATCAGGCAATGGAAGTGATAAGCGCTACAATATTAATGCATTATTGTTAAAACGCTCCATATCATGTTAGGTAATCTTTTGGTGAATTAAAAAACCAAAATGACTGGCGGCATTCGAGATCGATGATGTGCAAAAATATCATTGCTTAACTGCGAATATACCTTCAAATGATATTTATTTTCATGTTTCCTTTAGTTATTTATTTGCATAGTCTATAAGTATAAAGTTCTTAAAGACTAATGAAAGTGCGAACTCATGCGAGTGAATTTCAGGCAGCATTTCTTTGAAATGCATCTGAAATGCGAAATTGCGCCATACAAACACGGTCAAATGAAAATCTGCATTTCAGATACATTTCAACGAAACGCATTTGAAATGCAGAAAGTAACTAGCAACCCTCAAACAAACGGTTATAAGAAACAGGAAAAAATTGAGATGATTCTTTAGACAGTTTGAATTTTCATATTGTTTATTTTTAATTATTATTTCCTATTTTTTACCCTGATTTTCACCATTCCGCCATTTTGTTATTTTTTAATAAAAATGATTATATCTACTACCTGCTGGAATGGCAAACCTACTGAATAATAACCTACTTAAATTTTTTGTTTAAGATGACTTCAAGTACCGTAATCACCCGGGCCAGCTTCTCACCTTTTTTTTAGGTATCCACTTTGGACGTAAAATACACAAAAAAATATCGTAAAATAAATTGAAACAATTTTTTTTTGTACAGATAAAGATGTCAATAACAACACAAAAAAAATTGAAATGATTGTATTTTATTTTGCTATAATAAAAAATTCTCGAAAAAACCTTTAAAATTAGGCCGGAACACCAGACTACCTCTTTAATTACAGTCAACGCTCAAACCCGTGAACTAATAAAAACCAAGGGTGTTGACGTTTGCGATAGTTGAAGAAAATAACGGAGACTTTATGATCTTACCACAGAATTATCTTCACCTTAAATATTATATTTTCTCTTAAGTTCTTGTAGTAAACATATCTAGAGAACTCCCAAAATTAATAAAATCATGAAAATTTATACACAATTTCTAAGAAATTTTGTTCACGTTTTAGAGCTTTCAGAGTTTTATTCACGTTTCAGAATAGCCAATGGAGAAAATGTTTGTTCACGTTAGTGGATGTTCACATTATCGAACTCTGACTGTATTTTAAGGAAACTTTTTACGTATTTACTTACACGTTCAAATTTGTTTCTTTTTCGCGGTTGCTAAACTATGGTGAAATACCAATAAAAACAATCTCTTTGTTGACTAATGAAGAATCGTTCTCAAACGGCCATTTTATCTACCTGTCTCTAGATACATATATTCTTTTTGTGTGTGTTTTTTCCTTCTACTCCTCTTGGACTTCTACTAAGCACTTCCATCTGACTTTGTCTCCAAGTGTTCTTTGGTCGCCCACGATGTCTACTTCTTTGTGGGTTCCCTTCAAGCATCATTCTTATGATGCTGCTGGCTGGCTTTCTTAAGGTATGTCCTATCTACTTCCGCATTCTTCTCTTTATCTACGTTAATATTGGTTCTTTGTTTGCAAGGATCCAAAGGTCTTCATTTCTCATTGGAATTGGATAGAATATTCTGCATATAATCCGCAGACATTTGTTAATAAATACTTGTAATTTCTGTGCGATATTGTTTGAAATTAACCAGATTTCATATGTGAGGGTTGTCTTTACACATTCGGACTTTTGTTCCTCTGGAAATTTGCGGACTTTTCCATATTGGCAGTAATCTTCCAAACGCTCTGCCTTTGTTGAGTCTATTGTTGACATCTTCTTCTGTTCCCCAGTCTGTGGTCATCATGGTGCCTAGATTGGTCTTCGACTGTGATGTGTTAAATTTTTCCCCGCTCAGAAGGCAACATTTTTTTGAAGAGAACACAATACTCTCTGTAAAGGTTGCCTCTTTTTGGGAAAAGAACACGAAATTTGACAGCCCTCGCACGGTTCAGAAAAAATACAACATCTTATAGAGATAAGAATATGCTATAAATCTTCAAGTTGGTGGTTTGCCATAACTTCATCTAGTAATATTGCGAGGAGAAGGAATGAAAGTGGGCATCCTTGTTTGACTTCTGCGTTGATGGTGAAAAGCACGCTGGTGTCGACATTGTGTAGTACTGCTAACTCAGAATTCTTGTACATCGCTGTAATAATTCAAATCAGCTTCAGAGCGGCTTGCTTTCTTTTTTAAGATCTCTATATAACGCTACATTTAATTGAATCAAAGGCTTTCTTATAGTCGATGAACAGCATGTATAACAGTGAACGCCTTTCTATGGATTGTTCGATAATCATCTAAAGCGCGTTAGATTGATGGGCGCAACTTTGTGAGGGCGAAAACCTGGAGTCGAATCGTCTGATCCGTGAAGATATAACATGTATTTTTGTGCAAATTACGAGTTACGAGTTATACGTTCTCGGGTTAGACGATTTGACCACTACTTGTTCGTCGCGTATAGTCTTCTCTATTTTTTGTAGTCTGTCTAGGGTTATTATATTTTGTTGTTACTTTTCAAAAAAAAAGCAAAACAGTTAACTCTTATTTGTTTTTAAAACTTTTACAAAAAAAAGTAAGCATTTAAGAGTTCTTTAAAACTCTTATTCCTAAAAGTTTCTAATGTTAAATGCGGAAAGCACTTATCGTCGCCTGAAAATTGATTTGGCGTATATGTGTACAAATTCATATACCTATATGCGAAATCAATTCTCAGGCGACGTTATGTAAAATTTTCACATCTAAAAAAATTCCAAATCGGCAGGAAGAAAAACTTAAAGCGCGGAAAAAGATGCAATTACAGCTGCGTATATGTGAACATATCGTGCTCGATGCATTGAGTAAAAGAAAAATAATGCAACTACGATTTGGTGCAATTGCAAAATATTTTTACTATCACAACAACAAATATATGCGCTATGGAATAAAAATTGGTATTTGCAATGATGCAAGATCATTTGCAATTTATAGTGAATTAGGCTATTATATATCAAAGATAATGATATCTAATAAATGTTTAAGTTTATAAAAGAATTGTTTTAATTTGAATTATTTACCTAGCATATAGATTATACATCAAATCCCTATATATGGCGATACATATGCGAGCTTATGTATATGGCATTTAGTTGGCTTAACTGTTTACACATCAAATATCTTGCGTGCCTTGCACACATCCATTTTTTTTTTTTAACCACTATTTTTTAATTACTTTTTTGCAATCTTTACCACTACTTTTACTACTAATATTTTATACAGCTTTTCTAACCACTTTTCTAACTGCTACTGCTGACAAATTACAAGTCAATTTGATATTAGTGAGAGATCACAGGAAAGTAGTGGTAAAAAATAGTAGTAGAAAAAAGTAGTAGAATGAGTACTAGAAAATAGAAGTGGAAAATAGTAGCTGAAATAAAAAAAAAGTAGTAGTTAAAAAAAAATTTTTTCAAAGACTTAAAAATAAGAGTATTCAAGACTTTTAAAAATAATTAAAAAAAAAAAAATAAAACCCTTTAAAGACCCTTATAATTTAACTCTTATAAAATATAAATTTATAAACACTTATTTTGAAGAGTTTTTGATAAAAATTATAAGAGCTTCATGCTCTGATTTAAATACCACAAAAATTTTATTAATTTTAGAATTTAAATTAATTTGGCTTAATTTGTTTATAAATTAATTATTTTGTTTTTGTTTACAAATTAATGAACAAATAAATAAAATTAAATAAACAAAGAAATTAAAGAAAAAATACTACGTAAGTATATAGAAAAAATCCACTTTCCGACTGGGTTAGTACAAACAGAGAGTGCAAATGAGAGAGAGAGAGAGTGTGTAAATGGCCAAAGAAGATTCTGCAATGAGATGGTACTGCAGCTGCTGCTATTGATGCCTTTCTTTATTGTAATAAGTGATGGTAAACATGATGATGGCAAAAACTCATTAAATCTCTATGTTAAAATAACCGCAATATGTTGCAGTATGTACATATGTATTTAGATGCTGCTGTTATGGCAACTGCTACTGTTACTGCTTCCTCTGTTGCTGTCGCTGTTACTTCTGTTTGCTTCTGCCTCTGTTGCTACTTCCGATTGTATGTGCTGCCACCTATACTGTTATTCAATGTTATCACAATTTAATTTAAAGCGCGCATCACGTTAATATATTTACATCACCAACATCGGCAATCTCCATCGTCGTTGCTGCCGTCGTAGTCATCATCATCGCTAGCGTCGACGTCGTTGTCTTCACTCTGCCGAGGCATTGACAACGCAACGCATAAAAGTATTTTGCAATTTATCCGAACGTTCAGTTACTCTCGGGATTTTGGCGTGTGAATAACGCACAAATTTGAAGGATTTCAAGAAAATCAAAAAGAAAAACAAAAACAATCGCTAAGAAAAAAACAGAGAAAAAATAATAATAAAAAAAAAATAACGAATTAAAACAAAAAATTTAAATAAAAAAATAAATTCGAATTTTGAATAAAATCGCGAAAAAACAAACGAGTGTGAAAAAACTCACATTGTTGCTATTTCGTTTGGTTTTTCTTTTTAGTTTTTCGGTAAGGAATAAAAAAAAAAACAAATCGCGTCGCATTTTCATAATCTTTTTGTTTGTTGTTGTTGTTATTATTGTCATTGAGTTAAACAAGCATATTTTTCTTTTTTTCGGATGTTGTTGTTTTAATAAAAAAAAACCAAAAAAAAAAAGACTGAAAGGCGCGAAATAAAGACCAGCATCAATAACAAGAACAACAGCCGCAGCAACAGCAACAACAGAGGCAGCAGCCAACGGCAACAATTCAAACGTTTGCACCCCCGCATTTATTTATTTAATTCTTTTTTTTATTTTGTTGACTTTTTTTTTGGTATGCGATAAATTGTCATAAAGTATCTGAAAGATACATTTATAAATTTTATGCTGTCGTTTTGTGTTTTTTTATTATTTCGTTTTCCGTGCTGTCTTTTATTTTTTTTTCCTTTTATTTGGCATAAATAATTTCACATGTTTTTCCTTTTCATTTTTCAGTTGTTGTTATTCTTTGTTTTTTATTCTGCGGGTAATTTAGAGCGCCTTTGTTTTTTATACATATATATTTTTATTTTTTTGAAGCGCCAAATATTAGTTAAATGATTGCTTTCTTTTTAAAACATTATTTTTTGTTTCTTCAGAATAATCCAATTTCAATCTAAGATCAAAATTTAATGATATCAAATTTTCCAAATTTGTCTGTTCAATACATAAGCAAAATCAAATAAATTTTAGTTGTAATAAGTCTGCACTTTTCATATTAAAGTTGAACAGAGAGATTAACGTCGGCGAAATTCTTTTTGCCAGCTGAGCGTATGAGTAATATTTTTAAGCAATCAAGCGGTAAAGTCTTTAGTCGATTTAACAATGTTAACAACAGCATTCGAATATACACTGGCAATACATTGTGGTTGTTGAGTTAATTTTATTCTTCACCACGTGTGATGCTCTATAATCAAACACATAAATAAATCACTACATATATATGTAAAATTGTGAATTCATGTATTTATGTTCATCAACTAGAATCTCTTGCAGACTACAAAATAAAAATTAAACAAAAACATTTTATTATTTTTTCTGTAGTTTTCAATATTTCATTTAATATTATTTTCATCATCTTGATATCACAAGCTTTTTACAAAGTTATTGTGAGTAATATTAACATCCAATGGATCTATAATGAATATGAAAATTGCTTTTGTTGCTTTAATCCGACTTATTTACTTTTATTGTTATTCAATCAGACATTTAAATTGCCTTTAAATTTCAACATGTCGTATGAGTAACATTAATATCACATCCTAATGATATATGTATGTAAATTAGGATAATTAAAAATATTCTCATACTATTAGTTCTAAGTATTTTAATTATTTTAAAATGTAAATATTCACAATCAACTTTTTTTAAACTCCTTTACTCAATCTGTGATTCTGTTGTGTAAGACTTAGGAATAAGGTCTCAATGAAGAAGAAAATATTAGTATTCTTACCACTGCATTATGGTCCAAAAGCCAGAGAGCGGCATAAACTCAAATAATGATTATAGAACGGTGAAACTTCAAATATGCTCTTCCACTGTCATCCAAAAGTATGTATAAAAAATGGAAGTAATTGGTAGACTGCCACGCCCACCTCTTATACAACCAAAATTTATATATATATATATGGTGTGTTTTTGTTCTAACGAAAGTCGATCTTTTTTAACCAAAATTATTTCTCTTTTTGTCACGCCCACTTTTAATAGAAGTCTAATATTAAAAATGGTAGATAGAAGACTGAGATTTCGCACATACTTCAGAAATCATTCATTTATATAATCAAGTAGAAATATTACATTTTGGTTTAGGTTTGCGTTAAGATATTACAATGACTTTACTCTAAAATCCTATCAACGACTTCTAATTCAAACGAATATCCAGCAAGCATCTTCAAATCTTCATCGAAATTAATTAAAGCTTTAGGAAATTCCAAAGGCTCAAGTGATTTTAATTTTCAATTATTTTTTTCATTATTTTCATTGTGTTCTCACATACAGTGTCGGGCAAAACTAAAGCACGAATTTTTTCTTATTTGCATTTTGCTCAGTAATATTGAAAAACATGCTTTTATGAATGTGGAAAGAATATACCCTCATTTTAATAAAGCACAGAAAATTTAATATTATTTTTCTAATAAAATAAAAACATTAACTCAAAAGTAACAAAATGCATAAAACTGACACAACAAAACTAAAGCACATATGGAATACATAAATGGAAAAGTTCGATTTCTCCACTATTTTGTAGTGTATCCATTACTTTTCAGAGCTGTTGCACAATTTCGTGGCCTGAGCTCAACAAAATTGCTCAAAACATCCGCAGAAATGTTCTTCCATGTAACTTCCGATAGGTAGAAAATGGAATCCTTATTTTTACCGTTTACGCGCTGAATTTTCCGATCTACAATTTCCTATAGCTTCGTGGTTTCACCTACGTGTTCTAAATACTTCAACCCAGTAAGACCTAGCGGTGCCATATGACACCTTGTCGTTAAGCCGTTTCTGAGCTGGGTTCAAGAACATTTTTTTTCTCAAGCTGCTTTCTTGATCTACCTATTTTGGTTCCCGCTCGTCCTTAATGGGTTAAAGATGCAAGTTATTCAAAAAAAATTTTCATCGTCATGAGTGGCAACCTCCTTTTAAACTGTTAGATTTGGCAACTCTAGAGAGCAGAAGATTAATGTTAAATGCCATGTTTGGACTAAAAGGCTGAATAAGTTAACCTGAGTATCCCAAACAGCGACCCAGATATACAGTTTTGAATAAATGAAGTTCTTAACGAACCCATAATAATACCTAAAATTACCCTTTTCGTTGTTTGTGCATTGACTTCAACAACCTGCATGGCTTATTTGGTTTGTCCGATTCTCAGTTTTCACACAAAATTCTATTTGGGAATTTTTAAATAAATAATCTGTAGCTGTTGTCGGTTTCTGGCTACTACCAGCCCTTTCGCTATTCAAATGCGCCTCTCGTCCCAGGGAACCCAAGATTCGCCGAAAAACAGATTTTTAAAGTAAGTCCTCAAATATTCTGTTACCTACTCTTTCATAAAGTCACATTTCTATGTAGAAGTTAAGTAAAGTCTCTGTATTACAAAGGAAAGAGAATTTAATAACTACAAATAAAAATGTAGTTGACTTAAAAAGATCATCCAGCTCTAGACTACGCTGGAAATAAATGCATTACTTCTTTATTGTCACTACAAAATATTTATCAAAAAAAAATAAATAAAAACAGCAATAAAAAGCATCATAGACTAATTTGACATGGAATGTAACGCAATTAAATGCAGTAAATTAAAGTTTTTTATTTCAAACTTGTGATATCTATATTTTATTTTATTTTATTTCACTAGACTTTACTTAAAACTTTCAGTAATTTTCAACCTACAATTAAGCATGACGAATATATTATTAAATATCTATATCACTTATGCACATATTTAATACCATAATAGAACTTAATTACATTTGAGTGCATATAGAGTTTTTATGCACTTTTATTTGATCATATCTATTATCCATAATCAAGTAAAAGAACTTTCTCTGAGACAACATGTCGTATACGTTATTGACATTTACATTTATTTGTATGTGTTGCGTAATTAAATGTGATTAGTGGTAGTAACTGTTATAGCAATGTTTCATTACGATACATGCTTTGCTAACGTTGAGCTATTCAAGAAAAAAAATATTTTTTTTTAATGCAAATTAGTGAATTAGCAAATAAAGTGATATAAAAAACCCTAGTTCGGATAAAGAGTATCCTATTTAATTTTCTGCAAAAAAAAAAAAAAATACTTCCAATTGATTCTGTTCTCTTTACTTCAACCTATATAATTTACTTACGTTATAACATTACCTGTTAAAATTTTATATTCTACTCTTAGCATGTTATACATTTGACGATAGCTTGCTCCTGGTACAATAACTGATTGCATATCACACAAATTTGGCAAAAGTTATGGTGTTTCTTCTTTCCTTTGTTTGGCACTCTATAAGATTAATTGCGGTGCTCATCTTGTGGCTCAAGTAGCAAACACAAGACTAAACAAATATTAAAGACCGCCTCCATGATATATAATGCTGCAGGATTCTATAATTATAATTATTATATTTAACGTTTTAAGGGATTCATAGCCAATGCCATGACTTCTAGCATATTAGAAAACAAATCCAAAAGTCAGTGATGGGATTTTTGTTTTCGGTTGTATGTTCCTAAAATTTGGTTTATCCTATCGACACCATCTTTAATGGGAATGTAGTCAAGAATGGTTTCGAGATTGTTTGAGGCTGTGTCAATTGCTGCATTGTTCTTTATGGTAGATAGCAGAGAGATATTCTTGGGAAGCCTTGTAAGTCAATAGCATTGCATCGATGCGAAGTGCGAACTTCTATTCATATAAAGGCAAAGATTAGAATACACCATAGCTCCAGAGCAGTGAAGTAAACAAAATATTTGCGATGATATTCTTACCACAATTTCTCCATAGTTTTACCTATTGCAATTGGACGACCTCGATAGTCTAGTAGGTAGTGCACTAGACTTTCATCTGGGAGGTTCGGGTTCGATTCCCGTCTTCGTCTGGTGGTTAATTTTCATAACTTTCTTATATTCACTATCAATATGAAGTGTATGAGAATTATAAGATAGTGTACAAATACACACCTTGGTTGGTAATGGCAAAACCGCCAAGCCGATAAAAAATTGCCACACCACTGTAGGTCCAACTATATGGTATCACAATGGGCCGTTCAGGCCTAAGTGTGTCTCTCGACAGCCACTCCAATCTAACCTAACCTACCAATTGCAAAACAATGGCTTCTTTCAAATTGGTCCCTGGTTGCCTGGCCGAGCTATCGTTCCAAGAAAATTATACCATAGATTGAGTGGTTGCTTAGCGTCTTTTGATACCACTACCTCAGTTTTGATTAGTAATAGAAAGAAAAAAAGGAAGAAATATAAGAAATCATTATTGGTAATTCAGTATAACAGGCCCCAAAAACGGTTAACTCAGATTACAGAACTTCAGCGTGGTATTTAATATAACGTTAGATGCCTCCTCCATTCCTTCGAGGAATGTTTTGTCCATAGTTTTAAATCTATATCATGCCAGAGTCGGGTATCCCTACAGGAAATATTCGAAAGTTTTTACCATTTCGTTGTCCTGGCAATTTCGTCAGAAGTCATTAAACGGAACATGTAGTTTCGCTGAATGTAATCCAATCGCCCAAAGCCCCAAAGCAGCTCTTATCTTGGAAAAAGAAAAAGTCACAACATTCTTGATATGACCTAGGGTTACCGGATGTCCTGGTTTTCTCACCAATTCGGAAAGTATCTCAGTTTTTGCTTAAAACGTCCTGGTTTTCATGAATGAAATACAATTTCCACAATAGGATTACGGGAAACGAATCAAAAGTTTTCCATTTTTCCATAAATTTGCAACAAATGCACATCTTCGTTCTTCCACAAAAATCTTAATGTCCCCAGTAGCATGATCTAGAATTGAATAGCAATATTTTACTATTGTGAATGTGGATATGGGTAAACTAGTGGAAGTGATAGAAACAGCAGAAAAGTCAACAAAAGAAAAACATAAAAAGTTGGGAATCATAATTCTATTTAATTAAAATTAAAAATAAATACGCGAGTGTCGAGACGCGTAATTTAAAATACAACAGATTACTTGGAAACAGGGGTAGGTTGCACACTGGTCCTGGATTTTCTTTCAGGCTTTCTGGTAATCCTACACTTACCTCTTCATCTGATATTGAATCAGATTTTTAAGGGCTAGAACTTGTACTGACTGAGATGAGTCTTCAATGAGGGCCCCTGCCAACCCAGGCCATCAGCATACCCATTTTTGCACTAACGCTTCTGTGTTTAGGAAATCAAATAAGTGTTAAGTTAACTTGTTGGTTTAGTCTAAAAAGATCTCTCTTAGACTCGCCGACTACTTTGAATTTGGCATTGTTTGAGATCATGGCTCATAGTCAGAGAAAATTGTTTCTCTTTTCCGTCTAGTTACATTGGATATAATTAGCCAACTAGCTTGTTATATGACAAAAAAGCTAAACGATAGAAATTAAATAAATCTAATACGCATGAGAAGACTCCAGCGGCTTCTTCAGAGTCCATTTTTGGCACATCAGTGAATATAGTACAGTCCCCTTTATTTGCCAAAAACCGACTGATTACACCAATCGTGTTGCCTCTTCAAAATTACAAATTTGAGATGTGAGTTTTCAAAACAAAGTTCTGAAATAGTGTAATCATTTGGCTGTACCAGATAAGATAAGATATTGATTATACTACTGTGATCATGCAATCTAATAATCCAACAGCCTGACTCCTTAAGTTTAACTGCGGTACTAGACACTGAAGATTCGACGTATAAGTCTATAGGCATTAGACGCAATAACATATTAAATGCTGTTCTCTGCACTGAAGATAGTTTAAAGAGATAGCTACTGAGTGTTATTCATCAAACTAACGCGCCATACTTGAGGATATGGTGGATGCCCAATTTTGTCGAAAGTTTTCTTTCAAACGTAAAAAGCTGAGTCAGCCTTTTAGATTTGCTCGTCGATGTTACCTCTCCAATTAAGTTTGCGACCCAAAATAACTTCGATACTAGAGCTAGTGGTTGTTTAAACAAGGAAGATTAAAACTGAGTATTTAGCTTTATTTCTCCCGAGTTTACCTAGTTGTTGCCCAGCTGGTTGCCCAGTTACTGAATAAACTCAATGCTCAGTTCATGAAGTTACTTATTAAGTTCAGATGCAGATTAGATACAAAAACATCCACTAGTGGATCTAAGGAGGTGACTTTTGAGCTTAACTAACTCCTCTCTTCTTACTCACCTCCTCCTTACCTATGACAATCCCATCCATTTTAATTGTTAGTCATGAATCAGGAACAAATTCAAAGAGGCGAAAAAATTAAAACTCCCTCTTAGGAAATTCTTAGATCCGCTAGTGAGAGTAGCCAAATCGCACTCACATAAGATACAATCTTGATTCCGCTCATATCAAATTCTTTCAGAATAGATTTAATAACTGCAAGCCAGAGCAAAGGTGACCACTCTTTAGGAATACAGGAGCTAACTCACTGTTTGCGCCCCCAAGCAGTTAAGACCTTCCAGTATGGACTCTCTGCGAACGTTGTTAACAGTTCCTTTAACCCATATCTTTCCAACGTTCGATTAATCGAACAGCAATTTTGAAAATTCGCCAAAAATATATTTTTAATAACTTGGTCACTTTATTTTTTTTTTGGGTATTTTCTTTTATTTTTTTCGAATACCAAAACTTCTTATTGAAGACATATGGAAATTATGGTTTGAAAATTTAAAAAATTGGAGCATTGCATCTAGCTACGTTAATTGCTTAAAGCAAATTGATCTCTCAATTGTACCAGAAACCTGATGAAGTGCCGTTTCAATGGGCTTTCCTTTAAGGTAGGCACGTTGAAATACATATTTTTTCCTTAAGTAAATATCAAGGATTCTTTCTAGAATTTTTAAAAATGAAGGAAAGTAAACTAACTGATCGGCCTAAAGTCTTTTACAAACTCATAAGCTCTTCTTCCTATTTTAGGAATGAATGTGACAACCTAAAGCAATACACAAATTTCTCATATACTTTATATTGATAGTGAATATAAGAAAGTTATGAAAATTAACCACCAGAAAAAGACGGGAATCAAACCCGAACCACCCGGATGAAAGTCTAGTGCAATACCCACTAGACTCGAGGTCGTTGATTAACAATATACTGTGTACGATATTTCTCGAGCATTATTGGTATAATGCCATCAGGTCTTGGCGATTTGTAAAGATAAAAACAATTCATTGCCTAAATAGCTTCTCTTATTTAGATTATTGTTTGGAAATCTCTTAATGTTGAGCATGACCTACCTCTACGCCTCTACGCACCGAGAAATGTGAACTAACTAGTAGGTCAAAGGGGTCATGCGAACATTCCGTTCAAGTACCGTCAGAATTTTTGATATAGGACGGATTGGAGTGCTCTTAAGATTAAATTTTACCCAACCTGGCTGAATTTTATTTTGTATACCAATTACATTATTGGCATTACTTGTAATGTCTGTTTTCTCCTGGTCTTTCACCTGGTTCTTAACTGCGGTCCAAAGAAGAGCTATAAAGACGAAATTTAAAATAACAAACTCATAAATAGTTATGTCTTTTATTATTATTATTTGCAACTAACTAGAAACAAATAAACTTTAAACACTTAAGCAATTCATATAAAGTAAAAAATTGTAAAACGAATCAAAAACAAAAGTAGCAATTACTTAAAACTGCATTTAAAATGAAGTAAAGGAAAAAAGTAATAATAAAAGAAAAATCATACTCAGTTGTAAACAAAACAGCAACAACAACAACAACAAAAGTAAACAAATATAACAAATATTTGCATAAAAACAAGCGACAGCGAAAAATAACCAAACAAAAAACAATAAGATAAAAAAATAAATACTTGGAATAAGTCATAAAAAGGATTTCCGCCTATAAGTATCTGTATATGTGTGTGAGTTTGTTTGCGTCTATATATGAGAGTAAGTGAGTGAGTGTGTGAGAGTACGTGTTTTATGATTTAGAAAAGAAAAAGTTTTCATTTCAAAATTTGAAATTGATCAAAGGGCATAGCAATAACCACAATATCAACAACAACAACAACAACAACAAAAACAATAATAACAATAATAACAAAAAGCAAAACAAAGCGAATAAGTGAATCAGAAAAACGCAACAAGAACAATAAACGAAAAACAAACATTGAAGAAGAAGCAGAAAGAAGTAGTCGGCAACCATAGAATATTGCATGCTTTATAGAAATCTCAGCAACAGCATACGCACAGCAGCAACAACAACAACAACAACCGCAGCAAGATTAACATCATTATCATCATCGTCATCATCATTAATAAAACCAACGGCACTACAAAGAAGAGGAGCAGTAGTAGCAGCATCCTTTCACAGTTGTATTTAATTTTGTGTGTGTTTGTGTTTGTGTGTGTATTTGTGGCACCACAAAGTCTCGCACACAACGCACTCCTCAACGCAAATTGCTCTTTCCTCACCAACACCACCACCACCACCACCATCGGCACCAGCACCACCGCCACGCCCTCGTTGTTGTCGCCTACAACATTTTTATTTTAATATTACGTGAATCAAGCAAGCAACTTGTTTTCCCATAAGGTAAGCTCATTATAGCATACAAAACAGCAATAACATTACACAAAACAAAACAAAAAAAAAAACAAAAACCAACAAGCAGTAAGCTGCTGCAATAACAAAAGCGGCAACATGTTGCCTGTTGTCTATGTGCCTGTCTGTCTCTCTGTACACTCCACATTTTGTATGTGTGCGTGTGTATGTGAATATGTCTGCTTTATGCCGCTTCTCTGATGATGCTTCCTTCCGTTTACTGGTAGCACATATGTACGCTTACATATTTATGTATATGCGTGCGTGTGTGTGTGAGTGTTTGTGTTGGCAGGATGTCGTGCTTGACGCTCGCTCATTCTGATTTATTTTCTTTTTTATATACTTTATAAAATGGAAGGAGTAAAATGTATAATATTTGCGATTTTGCTTTCTTTTATTATTTTATTGTAGTTGTTCAATATTTTGATTTTTTCTCTTCTTTCTCTTTTTTTTCCATTGCACATTTCTGTAAATGTGGGAAGTTTTTTGTGTTGACTTTTTTTTCTTTGTCATTGAACTTAACGTAAACATGAGATTTATTGAAATTATTAAGAAATCAAAGTATTATGATCAGTTGGCAAGAATTAAATTTAAGACTTCTGTATACACTATGATGAGAACTAGAGGCGTCTATCCTCAAAACTTAATAAGACTTAATTCGTCGCTTGATTTTTATTATTAGGAAAATTAATTCAATTTCAAAATATTGAATTTGGGTATAAATAAATACATATGAAAGATGAATTTGCAATAAATTGAACATTAAACGAGCCAATAACAAGGCACTGGAGGAAACTCCTGGTAACAGAGAAGACAAATCATCAAATCATTTATTATCGAATATAATCTGTGTATCATAAATGCTGAACACGTTCTGAATAAAGGGACAAGAATAAGAGACTGTCGAAATACAATGACATAAAAGATTTAGATTTCGGGGTGGGCTGGATGGATATAGACCTTCTATAGCACTCAGTCATTTGGACCATTATACTTTCCTTAGATAGATGAAAATGAGAAGATAAAAAAATAAAGAAAAGAAGAATTTTACACTCCACCAAACTTTTTGGTCTCTTTAAGAAACCTAGGAAGATCATGTTGGGGAATAGAGTGAGCTGAACTCATCTCTTTAAGACATCTCAACAAAGTAGACATCTCCTTTTTCTATCAAAAGCTTTTTCTTCCTCAAAGCAGGATACGCAGATCCTTTCTCCCGCGGTGAAGAAGAAAGTCAATTTATCTCTCGTACCATCTTTCTTTGCGAGCATAACTCATGAATTAGTTGATTCATAGCATAGTTCCTGCCAAACTGACACCGATGATTGGTTCCGGGTCCATTGGATTTGCTGCAGAGCCGCGGTTGGCCAATTCATTAGCCATTTCGTTGGCAGGCACGCCGAAGTATGCAGACACCCATATAAGGCATAAATTATTTGATCTCCCGACACTATTAAGTTTTGCCTTATAATCATTTACGATCTTCGAAAAATTGGTGGGGTTTTCTGGGCCTTTAGAGCAGCTTGACTATCACTGCGGACTCCTATTTGTATTATGCGTTAACCGTTTTCGATTATCCAGCAAGCTACATTAAAAATAGCAAGTATCTTTATTTGGAAGACTGTTGCCATTTTTCCATTACGCTTGCTAATCTTGTAAACTATCTTGCACCAAAAGCTTATTCGTCGTTTTAGTAAAGATTTCAAAAATCCATTCATTTGAAAAGCTTTCCAGCCGTTACATTTTGTTGGTCCTATTCTCTCGTCCAATGCTTGAGGTTTACTCATTAGTTTGAAGTCGCTTGAGACTAGAAGATTTGTACATTCCCTTATGATTGACTATGACCTAATTTATGTGAACATTGATTGTCTATTTTTGCTTGGAAAAATTAGCTTCAAAGTGTTAATATAAAATCAAATATTAGAGATCACTCCAAACATTATGTTAGTGATGTTGCCAAATTGATGAGATCCCAATTCTTAAGAACACACTCGACTTGGTTCAATCCAGTCAAATATGCATCAATCAAGTAAATCTTTCAAGAAGCCAAACACCATCTTTATTTAGTTCTAAAGTTGGTTCAACTTGCAAAAGTGCATTTTAAAACAGCATTTTAAAATAAATTAAATCGAGCTTACGAACATTGGACTTACCTGTAAAAAGTCGTTATTATAAACGAATTTTTATTATTGCTCTTAGTTTCACACAAAGTGATATATGACTACAAATTTGTCGTTCAATTAAGTCAAAAATTGCTATACGAATAATTCACTTATTTATTTATGTATACAATCTTCTGATTGAATATATTAATAAAATTCAGTCATTAATAATTTAAGAGAATGGAACAAACAAAAAAAAAAAAAAAGGGAAAGCAATCAAATATTTAATAAATATTTATGTATTTCTCTTATGCAATATTTATAGCATATTTATATGTGCATCGAACGATAAACAGTAAATATAAATCATATTATCTGAAAAATATATTCTTCACTCGGAGAATTTGAGACCTGCTTTTGATATTTCATTGTTTAATTTTGCTTAAATTATTAAATTTCAAAGTACAATAAAAAAAAAAAATAAATAAATAATGAATACTCCTTAACTTAATTTATATGATTTCACAAGTTCCAGTCTGCTGAGCGATAAATCGAAATCTAGCGAAATTTACATTTATCCGCTTCGACTTGATATGACCGAAACTAAAAACTATACCAAATTACCGTCTCAGTTGTGTGGTGCCTAGTCGTGCCGGTAAGTGTGAATCACTGCGTTCGTTTCTCTGTTATAGCAAGACAATTTTATCTATCGTTCTATGTTCTTTGGTCGCTTCGGTCACCAAAATAAAAATATTAAATACATATATGAAAATCTAACAAAAAGTCGTTCAATCGCTTTGGTGATTCAGACTTTCTATTATGTTTGTATGGTAATTTCATCGGAAGGAGGCTTTTAGAACTTAAATATAACATATAATATAAGTTTCAAATGACAGTGAACAAGGAGTTGTTTCCAAAATTGGCATACTCTGCACTTTTGGGTTATGATTTTGCCACAATCCACATCTTTTTCTTTCAAATCAACATGTACAATTGGGTGACTCTTATATGGCCGTTTTTTACATGTTTGATAAATTTTCATGGTTTACCCATCAGTTTAGTTGATGAGCTATGCGGAATCGAATAAAAGAAAATGTTGCCCTAGAAAAGATTCAATCTATTTTTTTGTTTTTTTTCAATTCCGCAAAATTTTACATTTGTGTAAGGCTAGATTTACATACATGGGGAGGAAATATTGTCAGTGGTATACAGCAATATATTTTTTTTTTTGCTATTTAATTCGAAAAGAGGTGAATATTCAAAATTCAAATTGACTACTACTTTTTTCTGTTTAAGAAATAAATGCTTTTTCTAAATCTTTAGAATGCAATTCGGAATTTTCTAATCCGATTCCGAAATTATTTGGAAATACCTGAACAAAATGACTTTTCTAATCGCTAGTAGCATATCAAGGGTTTTCCATTAATTAATTAATTTTTTTTTAGATATTGAGTTCAAATTTATTGTGGGTGTAGTGCAAGCATTACATTTTATGAATGAAATTCGATCTCGGTCATATGACCACCACGAGCCCGTTTACAGCGATCGATTCTTTGGACCCAATTTTCCTCTCTCGCACACATTTTGACCGGAACGTTGGCAATTTCGCTTTTGATATTGTCTTTGAGCTCGTCTAAAGTTGCTGGCTTGTTAGCATAGACCAGTGACTTGATATAGTCCCTTAAAAAGAAATCCAATGGCATCAGATCGCATGAACGAGGCGGCCATTCCACCGGACCATTTCTCGAGATGACACGTTCACTGAATTTGCCTTTCAATAAATCGATTGTGACGCGTGCTTTGTGGCTAGTGGCACCGTCTTGTTGAAGCCACATATCGTTGATGTCAAGTTCATCCAATTCTGGCCACAAATAATCTTCCAACATAACACGATAGAGCTCTCTAAATACGGTATTACGACCGAAAATTGGAGTAAGCCCTCTTAAAGTGGCGACCACAAACTTAGAATTTTGGTAGTAATTTTTAATAATTTCCAAACGTTGCTAATTCGTGAACTTAACCATGATGAAAATGTTGACTTTAACTAACCTTTTGACATTGACAGTTCATTAAAAAAGTTTAAAGATGCGTTCATATAAAGATACGAAATTGTTATGTCCCTAATGGAAAACTTAAATAAAATTAATTTTATATATTTATAAGCAATGATCAGGATGAGGTCTTATATGAGACGTTGAGAGTAAAGATGTTTTAAGTCAAAAAATCATATTTTGAGTGCTGTATAAAATATTGTAGGCATTTAATAAAATTATTTTCCCACTGCACAAAGAAGTTTTGGCAAACAGTTGAGGCTAGATTTATCCCTCCGATGGGCAATGTGGTCTAGCCAGGCCATTTCGATTTTCAAAACTGAATATTTTGTTCCCCCATTGACAAAAAAAAAATTTTAAGACCAAAACTTCAAGGACTGTACCATATGGCCTAGACAGGCCACATCGCATTTTATATTTTTCCTTGTCTGGAATGTCCTTCGTCTCTACACCAAACATCTTTATTACTATAATGATTAGCACAGAGAAAAAATATGCACGAAAATTCTTTTTATCTGTAGTTGTCACCGATTTTTATACGAAAACTTTGTTTCCTTTTCTCAACGAAAATTTGACAATGTTGTCGTACGCTGCCAAGGTAGAAAAAAATGTTCTATTGTTGTAAAGTCAACACTATACGCAAGCCACCGAAACCACTGATAAATACAAGTCGGATGCTATCTTGGACTTCAACGATTATAAAGCAGGAGTGGACACGATGGACCAAATGGTATCTAGATACAGTTGCAAAGGATCAACAAACCGTTGGCTATTGTTCATGTTTCACAACATTCTGGATATTAATCTGATGATGCATTGGTGCAATGTGCTTGACACAAGGTGGAGAAACTAAAACGTACAGATAAATATATATACGTCTACTTTTCAATAATATTTATGTTTTTAACTTTGCTAATAACAAAATTCTACCTGGATCATGTTTCCCCCTTATTACATATTCTATTATATATACACAGAAATTCAACATATATATATACTTACTATTTGCTTACCTATTTTTATTTAAAACTACTTTAAACGGACAAACCTTGTAAGTGACCTGGCTAGGCCACTTTGCCCATCCAAAGGGGTAAAAGTACATTGCCTATCGGAGAGTTAATGAGGTGCTGGGGAGGTCCCTGGTGATGAAAATCTAAATATTCAATAAATTGCCTTATACCATTTTTACTCTCAACTTTTACTCTCTTTACTCTCAATATTTATATAGTTACTTGTGTAGGGCCCGTTTTGATTGAAAGCTGCCCAGAGTATTTTCCATATGGGTATCTGTAAAAGAAATATTTTCGGCCAGGAGTTATACACATTCGAGTGGATCAATATACAAGAAACTTTTGCAATTTACATCATGAAGTTTTGAGAAGAGGAGCAAAAGTTAGAAAAATCAATTGAATTGTTTCTTGTACTAGAGCACCATTTATGGACGACTGATCCCATATTTAGCCTCTATTTTGATATTAAAACATTTTAACGGGGGCTCAAAAGCAAATGCTAGAAACATCAGGCAAGGTTTTAATGTTCCCTGTACTAAAGCTTTATCTAAGAGGGGCCGATTTTATTGAAATTTTATGCACCAAGATTTGGGTCAGGGAACCCATTTTTGGTGCCTATTTTAATATAAAAAAACAAAATATTCCGAAGAGGGTTCCGGAACAAAAGTTAAAAACATTAGAGGCAATTTACCGGATTATAGTGAATTTTTGACCCGAAAAATCCCTTTATAAAACTCAAAATACGAGGGAGAGAAGAAGAAAACAAAAAAAAAAGTTTCATACTCTTGTATATGTCTCCTCTGCTCAAAAATTGCTGTCATGACGAGGGTTACAAATGATCCACTCAAATGCATATAAGTATATGTACATATATGTATGAAAACTTTATAGCTAATAAATAACGCTAACACCTAATGAAATGTGCCCGTAAACTACTACCATATTATACACACAGAAACAACAGATCACTTATATTTTAGTTTCCAATTTTTATATTCTTTCTCTGCTGGCGCTTCACGATTTTAACATAAGAAATATAAAAAAATAAAAAAAAAGCATTGTGAGAAAAATGGGGGGATAAATGTAATCTTAAAATACGAGTACAATAAGATGATGATGATTATGTGGATGAGGTATCTACGAGTGATTGTGGCATGGCAATATCGCATAAACTAAACGTGTATTCATACTTCATCATGAATTTTCAAAAACTTGTCTCATTTATATGCAAATTGTTCCATTTTGTTTTGTTTAGTTTGGTTTTTTGTTGTTTTTTCTTTTTTGCTGCTATTTTTCATATTTTTTTATAACTGCTGGGAAGTTGCTGAGAAGTTAGTAGCTATTGTAGGTTTCGACTTGGACACCTGCAATTACATCATCTGCAGCATCGAAACAGCAACCGCAACAGCACCTGCGTCACTATTCTCACAATTGTTCTCGCTTTAGGTCTTGTCAGATATTTTGTGCTGTCTTGTCTTCTAAGAAAATTAAAATTGCAAAAATATTCTAAACAGCTTTTATGGTTTTTTTATATTTTATTTTTGCGATTTTTTATGCTACCTTTCTCTGTAGATACCACGAAGCGAAGCAACCTACCCAAGAAAGCTGTATAGCTTTGTATGAAGAATATTTATTTTTATGTATTTTGAAATTTTTTTATTGTATTGTTAACACAAAAAATGTAGGTCACATCATCTTCTCTAACAACAATAATTGCTGTTGCTGTTGTCGTTGCTTCTGTTATTGCTGCTGTTTTTTCTGTTTTGTAACAATGATTTTGCAAATCTATTTTTTATCAGCTCGAACAGTTTCATCACTTTACTCTCCTTAATGGAAGTTGTTCGTTCTTGTGACTGTCTGTCCGTTTGTCTCTTCTCTATAAATTATAGTCCCTGCGCTGATGATGATGCTGTACGGCACAGAACTCTTCTTTATGAGTTCATGTGGATTCTTGACAACAGAAAAAAAACTATTGTAAATATTTCCTTTTGCTTGTTTTCCCGTATTCAATTTTTTTACTGTTAATCAAATTGTAATATCCTCGTAATCCTATATACAAATAGATTTGCATACATGTATTTATATACATACATTATATGAATGTGTGTATGTATGTGCTTATTTATTTATGTATGCGAGCTTCTCTGCCAATATCGTTGTGTAAATTGTTCATAAAGATATGTAAATATGTTTTTGTTGTTGTATTTTATAGTTCAATTTTAACCCTCCTCCTCCTCCTGTAAAAAAAAAAAATTAAAGAATTCGGGCTTTTGGGCAAGTTTTGGCGAACACGATATTAGCTGTGTTTCTTTTGTCACGCATATAGATTAATCATCGCAGTGACAAAAAAAAAAACAATCGGTCCCGGTGGTTATACAAATTATTTTTGTTTTTGCCTTTGATCCTATTTTTTTATTTCTTGCCCATGATTTGTTTACACTTTTTTATCTCGGTTCTTCGCAGGGATATATACTATTCCCGTGATCAAAGATTAGACACTATGGTGCATAACTACAGCCCCATCTATGTTTCAATAAATTCACTGGTTCTAAGAGATTGCGGAATAAATGCTATACATTTTTATAAAAGACCACTAAAATTAAGATAATTCAAAGGTTCCGTAAAAATTAGCTCCAATGAAAAATAGGCCAAAAAACTAAAAAAACACAAACAAAATTAAAGAAAAAAAAAACACTGTTCCCCATTTTTCCCATGCAAATTGGACGTAGATTCCAAAAGGATTATGCAATAACCGGTTTAGTTTTCGCCTTACGATGTGCGGAGAACGCTTAAAAACAAAAGTTGCAGTCCATCTAGAGACATTTAAGCCACATTCTTTCACAATCTGGTGTCCATTTTATCTTAAATCGCTTGACATTATATTGATAAAGCAGCTCTTTTTCCACAATTATTTTGTTTCTTCAAATAATTTCGAATTAGTTAATCAGATCTATTAAGTTTTTAGTAAGCTCACAATTGCTGAGACCAACCTCTCTAAAGGAAGTAATTTTATATAATTTGTTTGTCATTTAGGTACCATCTGGCATTAAAATAAATGAATAACAAAATCTAGACAAACGATTCGTGACTGACTGAAACTTTGAGCAGACTGAAAAAATTCGCAAAGTTTTGCATCAATAAAAAACATCAGCAAATATTTCTAAAATAATTTTAAATCTTTATTAATTAATTACGTCTTTGAAACTCTCTTCCCATCATTCTTCGACTTATTACTTATGCAGAACGTTTCAGAAAGGAGCTAAGGAGTGCGCACAAAAAAATTTTAGATTAGTTTTGTACTTCCATTAGAAGTGCCCGATAAAAAAATTAGCATATCATCGTCTTTGATTTTAATGACAGATGAAGCTAAAATAAATTATTTTCATTTCCACAGAAGTGTTTGTTAAACACGGATACTCAAGCAGAAATTCGAAAAATTATTGTGAAAGTTTTTCAACAAAAACCGAAATAGATTCACTTAAAAATTGCCAAACTACTAGACTTTTTACTAACTTTTTCATTCCAATTGTTGAATTTTCATGCACTCCAAAATACAATAAAATACTTTTTAGTTGGGAAAACATGGTTGCAGATAAAAGTATTAAAAATAACATTCAGCAAAAAACTGATAGTGTAACAGGGCATCAAACGAAACGATAAAAAGAGAGTAAAAACAAAAAATATTGACACCAAAACATTGACGGTGTAACATCAGCCTAAGGCTGCGGTTATATTGCAAGTATGCTCGGCGAACACCATGAAATTGTTGTTGCACCGAACACAAAGAGAAAATCTTTACTCACTCTCACATCAAACACGATATGCTCGGTGTATACCATAGTACACTGAGCTCGGCGTGCTCAGGGTGGCAATGAGTTATTTTACAAAACAGTATCATAACATACAAAATAGTATTAAACAAAAGAGTATATTTTGACAAAAGCAACTCTGCAACGAGCTGAATGTAACCACCTCGACCGAGCACGGGAGAAAATGTTTTGTGTTTCCTCGAACACCGAGCACCAATATAACCAGGCACTAATCCGCCAAACTGCCCAGAGCTGAGGCCAGTGGAATATTGTTGTGTTTATAGCTTACTTGATTTTTCGATTTTTCTATGATACAATTTTTTCGTGCACACTCTTTATTATTACATTTTGAGATTAGAAGTATTGGTCCTTCTTTCCTAAGTTATATTTATTTTATTCCTTCTTTTCTTATAACATTTTTCTTCTATGTTTATGTTTTATTTTTAAGTTAAAATTTATATAATTTTATAATTAAATAATTTTATGTAAATTTAAATTTAATTTATATTAATTCACTGTATTAATTGATTAGTGCAATTTAGTAAGACTTGTTCTTAATGTTTTTATAGAAATAAATAAATCTTAAATTATCTTATTTTTAGTTCTCTTTCGTAACAATTTATTGAATTTATTCTATAATCTCTTAGAACCGGTGAATGCGTTGAAACATAGGTGTGAGTAGTTATGCACCATAATGTATAATGCCTCATACAAAAGAAACACAGCTATTATTACATATTGTTAATATATATCTTACAGTTAACACAAGTTATTTCTATATTTGAATAAAGCTTGAACACAAATAAATTAAAATTTTTACATATAGTGTTATAATTTAATGCTTTTTGTAAATTTAATATTTATCTCTTTTGGCGCTTGGTCAATCTACATAGCAACATTTTACCCTCATAGTAAAAACTAATAAAAAATTCAATACCTCCTAATTTTTTTAAATTATTAGATGTTATTTAATTTTTTCAATTAAGAGTTATTTAATTTTTGAGCTATTTCGTATTGGTCACTGAAAACACCCGAGATATTTAACATTAAACAAGTTTTTGGACAAAATTTCCCCAAAGTATTGGATGAGGGTTAATAAAGGCAAAATATTTTGTTATTCCTTTTTTTTTTTCTTGTGATTTCATTTCAAATTATTGAAATTAATTTTTATAAATTCCTGGAATATTCTTATTCATATATTTGTTTACATATTACAAGTAGATTTTTGGTTGAAAATCTGAACAATGCTCTTTTTAGGTAAACATTTAGGTAGAATTTTTAATAATACAAATTGTTATGATTTCTATCAAAGCTTCACATTTTATAAACTTATACAAAAGTGAATTTGAAATAAATAAATTCACTTATTACACATTAGAAATATAAACTCAAGTCCTTCCCAATGTTAAATATTTGACAATAATATTAAAATGAAATTTAGATCTTTTGTAAGAGCAACACATTATACAAACAAGTTTATAAAATTTTGTTTTTTTTTTTGCTTTTGTTTATCCATAAACAACAGATTTTAATATTCTCGGTAGTTCGTGTCAAAACTAATGTTAGATAAATTTTTAAATCATTAGAAATAGTGATGAGTGGTATTAAGTTGTATACACACTGTGAAAGGACACTGATAAAATTTGGCTGATTTATTATTTATTTATTACATGATTTATTTCTGTACGAAAATTTTTTTTGTGGTAGCATATGTATTTTTTCTCAAGGGGGACCCTTATGTAAAACGCAAATTCTTAGTCGATTTTTAAGTTTTTTTTTTTTTTGCAAGTATATCTTTTCGGGGCCATATGAGCCGTTGCGTGCAAAAGTGGTGTAAGTCATAAAATTCGATTTTGAGCATTACATTGGTTTAGTAGAAGTATTGTAAAAAATAAAATACTTGTTAAATTATTTTTCTCGCTGCACAAGCAGCTTTATAGGATACATGTTTATCTAATAATCATTGTTTTTACTTGAGCATATACTGAAATATACCATTTATGTACCCTCAAAATGACTTACACCATTTTTGCAGGCAACATGTTTATTAAATTAAGTTGTATATTATGACTTATACCAAATTTATGGCGGACGCATTTTAGAGGATCGTGAGTTTTGTAATAAAAATAGCATTTGTTATAGAATTTTTTATTAAAGATATAACAAAAACATTTTTCAAATTATTTTCGAACTCTAAACAATATTAAATTCAATTTTCGTAAGTAAGGTATAATAAAGAAAATACAAAACTATTAAAAATAAAAATCAAAATTTTATAGCAAACCTCAAAAATATTCATTTGTTCCATCTTCAATCATTTCGTCTTTACATGTTTTTAAGTTAAGGAAAAATGGGTGATGAATTGGTGGAATATAAGGAAACCAGTCCGTCATGTCAGTCTTCTTTGCTACTGTTACCGCTCTTGGGGGCGTAAACGAACGGCGTTGCTGTACCACCTTGATCAAAAAGTTCCCGGAAAAACCACCGTGTGGCGCTCCCATCGTTCCGATTTGAGTTCTGTTTCTTTTTTTTGTTAAGTTGGTACATCTGTTGTTGATATTTCTTCTAAATCTTAGTATCATAGCTTGATATTTGCAAAAGTTACGTAGCCAAGAGTACATCTATCTCTTTGTGTGTTGGCGATTTTTTATAATTTTATTAAATTGTATTGTATTCAATTTTGCGTAAAAAGGGAATTTAATGGTGCGCGAACGTTGGAAATGTTGGAAAAGTGTTTCGGCAGCGATACTCTAAAGAAAACTGTCGTTTAGCAGTGGCACGAGCGGTTCAAAAGTGGTTGTGAGTCACTCGAAGATGATGAACGCAGTGGCAGACCATCGACATCGAAAACCGATGAAAACGTTGATAAAGTAATAGAAGTTTTGGTCAATAACCTCAAATTAACCATCAGAGAATATTATTTGGGCGTTATGAGGTATTCGCGTGAAGCAATTCGCCGAAAGAGACCAGAATTGTGAACAGAAAACTCGTGGATTTTGCACCATGATAACGCACCGTCGCACAGTGCCATAATTATTCGTAATTTTTTGACGAAAAATGCAATAAATACCATCCAACAGCCACCGAATTCACCTAATTTTGCTCCCTGTGACTTCTTTCTGTTCAATCGAGATAAAAAACCATTTCGGGGAACGCGTTTCAGCAGCCCAGTGGAAGTAATGGAAAAATCGCAGGAAGCACTGATAGACATACCGAAAATCGAATATAAAAAATGTTTCGAGGATTGGATCAATCGCAGGCATAAGTGTGTTGCAGTCGATGGGGATTACTTTGAAGGCGACAATATAGATTTAGATGAATAAACTTGTATTTTTAATTTTCTGAATAAATTCCAAGAACTTTTTGATCAATGTGGTATTTCATACAAATTTTGTTAGGACTTTAGTTGTTTTTTTAGTTTAAGCTGTGAAAATTCTTCAAATTCACAAAGTGTTTCCTTTTAAAATATAGTGTAGGGATTGTCTATTTCAAAACGTAACCATTTAATTCGCAGTCAGTTCACAGTCTCTTCCTGTTGATTAAATGTTGTTTAGTATACCGTTGTTTTGGTTCCCGCTATCATATTTTACTACGCGTTTCGTTCTAAAACCATAACCTTCTTGATCACTGACTTACACCACTTTTGCACATAACACTATCGCCATTCCGTTCTAACTTTCAACATTCTTTTGCCATCTACCGGCAAACAGTTGAACCTAGACTTACAAAACTTTCGCACAAAGCGGAATGAGGTTCAAGTTATTGCCGGGTGGTGAAAACCCAAATTATAAAAAAAAACATGACTTACACCACTTTTGCACGCAACGGCTCATAGGTATATACTTTTTATTGCATAATTTTGTTTTCTAAAACAAATTTTTATTTCTTAAACACAAATTAAAAATGACGGGGTATATCCCCGAGTCGCAGTGAAACTGCCTGGAAGGAAGGCCAAATGCGGTGCACTTTAGAGCACCTTGTAGGATTATCTGAATGAGTCTGCCCAAAAACTGTAATTAGTATAATGTACCTTCAATAAAATAAAAAAAAAATAATTATTTGCTGATTGGAAGACCTCAGAACCAAAAAGTCCATTTTTTCGGATAAAATTTCAAAATTTGGCTCAGCCAAACTTAAATAAACATAAAATTTCTGTGAAAGAACGTGAAGTTTTTCTCGCTTTATAAAAAAGTTGTGTTATTCAAAATATCAAAGGCAAGTTCCGCAAAAAAATCCGATTATCGCGTTCTTATCGATCAGTGTTTCATAATCCCACAGTATTTAAATATCCTATAAATATTTGATTAATATTCTGAAGGATCACGTTGAACAATTAAATATCATTCAGCGAGGAATCAATAAATATTGATTAGGATAATTAAAATGAATTGATTTAACTATGCATGTGTAGAACACCGAGGAATTTTTCATCACTTGTGTAATTGCCAGATGCTAAACTTAATTAATCAAAGAATAAATTCAAAAAATTAAAATCATTTTATTTTTTCAATTCTACTAATAAACAATTATCAATAGGTAGCAATAAAATATTTTTATGTGCTTTTTTGAAATTTATTTTTTCTGACAAACCGATTACGATTTACGATTTTTCTTTGATGTTAAGTAAAATAATTTCCTAAATTGATATTAAGCTATGTACTCGTATCAACGTACATACATAACTACAAACATGATAATGTACTTTAGCACCTAATATTTTTATTGGGGTTTTTGTTTATGTACACATGAGTGCATATTTATGTTTGCATGCAAGTGTTTAAATAAAATTAAAAGAACATACACCCACCCACCCACCCACTCACTCAGCGATGAAACTCTTCATTATGAAAATGCTTAAATTAAATCTTTTTAAATGAAACTTAAGGCAATTTAAATTTAATGCATTAAAAATATTTATAGTTATTTCTATTTTCTTGAGTAATTTAATTGATCAAAATCTCAAAAAGAAAATATAAATTTAATTGGAATGTGTCGATTGTTGAAATGTGTTATTGTTTCCAAAAACGAAAATATATTTAGCTAATTTGGCAATCGTTCAAATTGTTAAATTAATTTTTGGATACAATGAATTGGAAATGCTGTGTAGTGGAAAAATCCATTTAGCTTTTGAAGCAGAAAGTAAATAATTACATATCCATTTAGAAAATTATAGATTGCATGTATTTCTAAATAAGTTATGAATTGATTTCAATTAAATTAATTATAGTAAAATATGTGTATGAATATATCAAACTCATTTAAATACGCTTGAAAAGTTACAATAAAAACACGCGCGGAAATATTTGAAAATATAAACACACACACACACACTCAAACACATAAACACATTCGAATCGATCTGCATAATATCGAATCAAAACAGGTAAATGCATATAGTATATGAGGAGAAGGTAGGTACAATAGAATTATTGTGGTCAATAGCCTCAAATTGTCACATTTCTTGTTAAATGATAAATGAAACTGCAACAAAAAAAAAACCTACAAACAAATAAAATACGTTTTTGTGAATGAAATTACAACTGATGCCAGAAGAGAACAACTAAAATAAAAAAAAAAAAAAACGAAACACACAAAAACATCATTAAAATCATTATTAGCCGAACAACAATCATGAGATTCTTGTGAAAAGTAAAATCAAAAAATGTGCAAAAATAACAAAAAGTAAAAAGAAGAAGGAAAATATTTATATTTTGTATTCATTCAAAAAAAACACTTACTGACTTACATATAATGACAAGTGACAGCAACAACAATATGATGTTGCTCTAGCGCCATACGCAAAAGAATGTATAGAATGTTTGGCATGTGTGTGTGTGTATTTATATGCATGCATGTGTGTGTTTGTGAGCGCGCGATTTGTGATGAGCAATCGTAATGAAAGTGGCAAGGCAATATATTCCATTATAGACATTCTGGCACAAAAACAGCAACAACAACAACCACAGCATCAACAAAAATATAAACGGAAGTAAGCAACACAATACACCACCAACAACAACAAACAGTCAACCAGCTATACTCACATTTCACACTTGTAGATTGTTTTGTTTTCATTCATTTTTTTCTTGTTTTACATTTTATAGCATACAATTAAATATACAAAATATAATATAATAAAAAATATATGTACATGTAATCGCACTTAATAGTTACACTATGCTACAAAGTAGATACCTACATAAAGGTATGCAATTGCATTGTTCGACAAAAATCAAATTTTTCCAAAATAACAAGGTTTTGAAAGTGGATTCTGGTAAAGCCCAAAAAAAAAAAAATTATGCGTGTCATGGGGATTTAAAAGTTTACATCTGTTTTAAATTTAGGCGGGGTTTGAGTTTCCCTTTCTTTTGACAATTTTAATGAAATGAAGACTCAGATATCTTGTTTAGTTTTGCATGTAAAAGGGTTGAATGTTCTTACGACTTATAGTATAATATTCTAAAGAATATTTCTATGAAACATTTTAACCTTTTAGCTCCCACTTTTCTGGGATTTTTCTAATTTCTTCCAAAGAAATTGTTTTTTTGATCAAAAAATAGTCTCAAAATGGATTAATATGTTCCAGAAAAAAGTTTATCGTAAAATTTCACTAAAGGTGAAACTAAAAAAAACTAAAAAATTCTAAGCTAAACTTAATGTTTAACAAGCCTTTAATGAATTCCGAACGGGTTCCCATCGTGAATCGAATGCACGTCACGAAAGCGGAACAAATGCTATCATTCATTCCGACGTTTTCGTAGTTAAAAAATATATTTAAATTAATTATATTGTAGTTATTATTGCGGCAACAGCATTGTTAGTAAAAAGAGAAAGTAGCCGCCAAAACGGGTGTTTAAGAGTAGAGCACAAAATGCTAAGGGGTGTTTGCACAATCAAGCGCGAGTTAAAGGAAAGAAATATAAAAAACTTCCGTCTCAACAAGGACACGTCAAAATATGTATTGGATATGGTGCAGGACGGATTTGGACCAACTCATAGGTCTGAAGTAACAGCACTAAGTCACTAAGTTAGTACTTTGCGATTTCAGGCAGAGGGTGTATTTCAACATGGTGTTGGCAAGGACCAAGAAGTTAGAATGGTGCAGTCAACAGTCTGGCCATAATGGAGGAAAAATTATGCTCGCATTGGATTACGCTGATAATGACAAATGAGGAAAACAGAGAGGCGAAAATTGATTTCTATTGAAGAGAGCGATTTCCCGGCATTGTTATGCCCATCGATAGTACACATATCAAAATAATTCCTCCTGCGGAAGCAAAATTTCCATATTATAACCGAAAAGGCTATTATAGCATCAACTCTGATAAAAATAAAAAAAATATAGAAACTGCTCCAGGCTTTCATCAAATATATTTTCAGATGTGCGATAATAAAATGCAAATCAAATGTGTTAATGCGCATAGAAAAACAAATAAAATGTAGCAATTCAAAATTCAGTTCTGTTTTTTTTTTATATATTATTTTTATCCAATTTAAATTTTCGATTGATTTCTTCCCGTTTTAATTTTCCCATAACAGATCATCCAATATATCGGCTTGAGTCGTTAGCCCTGTTAAGCCTACAAAGTCTTGTGGCGATTTCCTCCAACTTTTCCTCACTGGATTTCTGAAGGTCTTCAGTAGAGCTCGTGTAGTGGTGTCATCTTCTTACTGGTGGAGATTCTTCGAGAGGTTGTTGTAAAGTCCTCCAAAAATGGCTACTGTTTTTATATTTTGTATATAAACATTTCCACAACAGTTACGATAGTTTAAAATATTATTCGCTACTTATTTTTTTCCATGTAGTCATATATTTTACTGGTAGCGCCAGACTGTTAAGCTGTACCGCAACATCCTACCAAAAACTTTTTACATTTTCCTTCAGTACATTTGGGACGCAATATCGGCAATATCGGGACTCTCAATCAGCATTCTCACCAATCTTTCATATTGACTGCGGTTTGTGGCTGGACGAGACCTATTACAGTATATAAAATATTCATAAATAAACACAAACATGCTGTAAATTGGTGGTGCTTAGATTTTTTTTGCAATTAGATGTGTAAATAATAATGAAATAATCATTTTTTATCTGCTCCCGACACACTTGACGAATTTTTTGTACGAAGGTACAAAAATATTACAAAAAACTGTCAAAATTTCTATTTACTAGGAATCAATGATATCATTCTCACGAATTTCGAATTTTCGTGGCTACGCCGGAATTAATAATACCGATTTCCCGTCGTTACCACGTCGGCATCCCCGTCGGAATTAACTAAATAAACGTTAAAACTACACAATTTTACTTGGAAAAATTCTTTTAGAAAAATTCTATTTCATCACAAACTTAAAAAGTTTCATTTTTCTTATATTAAAAGTGTTCCATAATAAAATTTTGTGGGCAACATTTCTCCAGGAATCTTTAATCTCTTTGGTTTCTTTTGAATACATATATAAAAGTACAGATTCAAAAAAAGAAAAAAAACAGAAAAAAGGAAGGGAGATAAAGGGTTAACATGTTTCTTAAAAATATTCGGCAGTCAACTTTATTATAAACCGCTGAACACTCAAATTACCTCAGAAGCAAAACTAACCAAGATATCTTAAGTTTTATTGTACCAAAATAACCGAAGATGAGTAAACTTTAAACCTGCGAAGTAAAGCGTTAGAACAAGTACAAATCAATTTTTTTGTGGTCTACCAGAATCTATTTTTTCTTTTTGCGCTGGACTGTGTTATTTGAAGTTTAAAATTTTCAAAGAAATTTCAGATATTTCGGATTTCGGCAAATTATTTAAAAAAGGTATTGAGTGAAAACCTAAATAATAATTTCGACTCCTATAGTTTTTTAGTTTTGATTTGAACGCATTTTTGGCTCAAGCGACAAAATTTTTTTGAAAAATTTACCTACTGACATTTTCAAATTATTTGCGTCCTTAATGGCTTTTCTCAGGTTCTATGGTATTTGTGTCTTCATTTATGAAACTTGGTTTTATAGACTAGTATAGGCTTAGTCAGTACTTAATGAATTTAACCTTTGAGACGTCAATTTATATTTATAGTCCTTCTTCTAGACGGCCGTAACCAGAATTTTTTTCGGGGGGGTTTTCATTCGACGAAAATACTCATATAACATTTTTATGAAACAGATGTTTAAATGCGATGATGCATTTGATGTACCCTATCAGACTAGGCAGAAAAGTGGATGTCTTAAAGCTTTAGGAAAAATTTTTGTTTCCGAATTTTCTTAATCTTAACCTAAAAAAAATTGCCGAAAATGACAAAAAAAAATTCACAGAACAATCAATTTAAATTATTTTAAATAATTATTATTCAATGTGGATTCCAATACATTTTTTATCGTGAAAGACTTAATTTCGATAACTCATTGACTTAACCTCCAAAAAATGATCAAAAATGCCAAAAATAGTCAGAGACTAATTTTTTCCAAATGATTATCAGTGGGAATTTGGGCCATTATCAACGATGGGGAGCCCGGATAAGGTTGGCATATATTCGCTAAATTCGTGCAGTCACAGCATTGAAAGAAATCTTCCGAGTCGGGTGCTCTGAGCAATAATGGGTTAAAGGATTAATTATATTTTAAGATTAAGAACTTTGAAGCTTATTCAGTAACACTGTCCTGCATGGGTTTGGTGAACAATATTGTTCCTAGTATTTGCGAATGAATTTTTCTTGCTGAACACGAATCTGAGGTCAAAAACTTCCCATTACGTCACGTTTTAGAAAAATGGGGTTGAAACCCCTGAAAATACCGTTTTTGGCCATGTAGCACAACTTCGTACGATTTCAATTCAAATTTATTTTTAAAATTTTTTCTTTTATTTGACTTTTTAGAAAGAAACCGATTAAAAAATATTTAAAAATCGTTCAATAGATTTTATTTTGACTTTTTTTCCATCCACTGGCAATCAATATCAAAAATTAGGAAAAAGTTTTCACATCTCGGTGGGGGGGGAGGTCGGGACCCCCAAAACCTCCCCCTAAATACGGCCTTGCTTCTAGATGTCCTTTAACTTGTGGTATCACAATGGGCCGTTCAGGCCTACTTTTGTCTCTCGACACCCACTCCAACCTAAGCTAATCGTCCTCCTACCACTTATCTCTTTTCTTTCCTCAATTAACACAGTGCTTTACATTCATAGGGGTACCCTTTGAATTGCTTAATTAAAAAAAAAAAAAAAACTTGTAAGTTATAGGGCGATGACAAACTCCCTCTACTTTCTGCTACTACTTTCAAATGTCTGTTTTGCGAGGTTACCGCCCGATTTCTCCTATTGTAAAGAGTAAAAATTGCTTATGAAAAATTTTTCACTTCGCCGTTTGAATTCGGCATAAAATTGTAGGACCCTTTCATTCGTGTACAATTCACACAATATGAATGGAAGCCAAAAGCTCGGTTTAAGCCATTGTTGTGCCATAAACGAAGAAGAATAATTGAATGACTAATGATTGAATGACTAATAACTAATTTATTTAGTAATGATTATGACTAACTATTTGACTTTTACAAAATTTAGTCATGATTCGTTAGTCATAACTAAAATTTTAGTTAACTAATTATTTAGTTGAAAAAATAAGGTGATTATGTCCCACTCTGATTACTTAAGTACATCTAGAAAATTTTACATCAATATCCTCTGTACTTAGAATTTTCATCGAGTTTTATTGTATATAAATAGAGTAAGAGAACTTACTTATATTTTTCTTTACCTCCTGTGTTACCTCGTGTGCATTACAACTAAACTAGTTAAAACTAAAATAAAAAATTTCAATTAAATCCAGGACGGCATTATTTTACCTTGATTTTTTTATTGAGTTGAGCTAATCATTCGAAATAATTGTAAAGAGAAAAATAACAAAAACAATCTTATTCTATACCAATGTTGGTAGCGAGTTAGTCCTTGCAGACTTTGGGTGTAAAATGAACAACAATAAAAATGAATTTATTATTATATTGATTGATAAGTCAACGCAAGTTCATTCCAACATTATTGATAAAATTCTTGCTGCATAATGTTAAATATGCAAATACAATCTAAAATATTTATGTGCTAATTTTTACACTTTGTTTTCATCACCATTGTTGTCGTTGTTGTAATACAAATGATTATCATCATCACATCACTATTGTGTGTTAGAAGAAAATCCATTTATCCCATTTAAATACATACATACATTCATACACACAATACAAACAAATAAAAACAAACATGTATGTATGAGTTAACATTTCGGTGTATGCATAGAAAATGTGACAGTGCGAATGCACTTTTATTGCAATTGTTATTGTATTCAGTCATTGTTGTTATTACTGTGATAATTCTCTATGTGCAGCGTGCATGCATAACAAATAAATCGAAATGGCATTGTGTGTTGGAAATTAGGTTATTATCTTTATACTCGTATATATATACAAATATATATATATATTTTCTTCATTCAAGTATTTTGTTGTCATTATTATTGTCATTAACAATATACGCAGCATTAGCTACTGTCAACAGTTGTCACTCTTAGTGCATTTTGACATGTTAATTTGCGCGCGAAATGAACAAAAAATGAATAAGCATGATGATAATGTTTTTCTGTTGTTTTTGTTTTTGCTTTTGTTCCCACACACACAGACATATTAATTAAGGGTAAAAAGTGATAGTGAAATTGATTTTATGTTCTTGTTGTTTAATATCCGTATATTATAGAAATTAATGTATTAAACAAAATTTATTGCAGTGATATATCACAGCAAGCAAAAAATTATTACAGTAATAAAACTTTTAACATTTATATGTATTTATATATGTATGAAAGTAAAAGAAATAAATAAATATATTTACATGTGAATATTGTGATTTGCAGAACATTCATGGTTTTAACTTTTTGTATCACATCGATGAAAATGAACGTGATGACAGAAATGTGAAATGTCTCAGTAGATTTTGGCTTTGTGAAATAATACTCAAAATTCAAATTTAATTTCATACGACCCCTTTTATAAAATAAGAAAAATAGTATTGATTTATGTTTTTGATAAATTGTATCAAAAGAGAACATATTTAACATTAGAAAGGTAATCTTTGTCGATTCGATGAGCACCACATAAATTATTTAAAACAATGTCGAAATACGATTAGAAAAAGGAAGTTAGGTTCTTTCCAAAAATTTTAGTTAAATATGACTTCGTCGTTATTCCTTTTACCTTTCTAGGGTTAAAGTTCAATTTTTAAAAATACTCCATAAAATGTCTGTATAAACTTCAATATTTCTAATTTACTTTTCGAATTTTAGCTTTGTTATGTTTCTAGATTGGCTCGTTGCAGCCTTTATTATGAAAATTTTGGAACGGTGGTTAGATTGACAGCTCGGGGAATCCAATCTGTCTGACCTACAAAAACATAATCTAATGCTTTTCGATTCTGATCAAACGTGAATTGATTTATTTTCTATCATTTCATTTAATTAAACTATTGGATTTCTCTCCTTCTTCATTTATGTGGAATTTTCAATCACAATAAACTATTGGATTTCATTCCTTCTTCATTTATGTTTTTCATTCACACTCCAATTTTAATTACCTACAGCAATTACAACTTTCTCTTCTTTCATCTCAGTTCATTTATTGCCCTAATTTTATAATTACAAGAAACTGTGGGCGCTTAAAGCAATTTCATATTTCTAAATTTCTATCTAGATTTGCATATCATGAATCGTATCTTTTCTAATTCATATTCAAATCTATACATACATGCATTAGGCTGTGGCTATATTGCGAGTGTGCTCGGCGAACACCATAAAATTGTTGTTGGATCGAACACAAAGAGAGAATCTTAACTCACTCTCACACCGAACACGATATGCTCGGTGTATTGTATACCGAGCACGCCGAGTATTCAGGGTGGCAATGAGTTATTTTATAAAACAGAATCATTACATATAAAATAGTATTAAACAAACGAGTATATTTTGACAAAAAACAACTCTGCAACGAGCTGAATGTAACCACCTTGGCCGAGCACGGGAGAAAATGTTTTGTGGTCGTCGAACACCGAGCACCAGTATAACCAGGCGCTTAGCGGATCCAAGAGAGAGGGCGAAGGGTGTTTTGAGGTTAAAACCCTTCCCCTGCCGATGAAAATCTCATAGTTTTTGATCATTGGTCATATGGTAAATTTAAAGAGGCGGAAAAATTTAAATGTCCCCACTTTTCCCATAGGAATGGATCCACTATTGTATTCATGCAAATATATCTCTTTGTTGTAGATTTGTTAAGCTCCCTCAAAAAAACCTCAGATTAATGGCTTGGACCAATTCTTGTAGACCTTACACTAATTATCTAAAAATATCAGTAAGTAATTCAAGAGAATCTTTATTGTTGTGCTCAGGTGAATTCCATCGAGTGCCTCACTTTCGCCTAGTAAATGTTCAGCTGCAATTGGAATGGAATTGAACTCACCCAATTCTGCTTCTATAGTTCCATAGACGGTAGCGAAAATGTCGAAGTTAAGGAAAGGTCTCGAATTAAATTGTCACTTTTACATCTTCAACGGTTGTTAGTCATATTCGTGTTTTGTGCCATCAATTTTGAAGAAACACCCAGCGTTAGATGGTGTTAATTTTAAGCTCAACTATCTCCAACTTGGTATTTAGGTCGGTGAATTTCGATTGCTTAATTCAATCTCTGCGTATTCAATCTCTTCAAGGTTATAGTTGAACTTCTACTGAATGGCTCATTGCACTACAAAAGATATTGTCCAGATCAGTTACGTACAATATCAATTACAAATTATAAAAATTCCGCACTATATGTATTCCAGGGCATTTGGTGGGTCTGATATGAAAAGAAATGTGGCTCTTCCGAAAAAATATTAGAGCGGGAACCCATTATCGGCGTTAGTTTGACAGGAAATATACTATGGATCAACGACTTTGAGAGTAACACTCATAGCTAAAGCCACGGGTTTTTTTCCTCTTCATTTCCTTTAATCTCTATCGGGATATAGGACATTAATGACCCAACAGTTGCTTCCAATTCCTTGTAGCTAAGTAGTTTTACACTCTCCAGTCCTTCTGCAGATTTCACGCGCTCAGCAAGGTCATCTACTTCTTCCGTCCAGGAGATTCCTCTCAATGCTGTCATTATCTTTACGATGAGTGTGGATCAACTTCTAAATAGTTGGATATTGTATTACTTAGGCGAGAAATCCGTAGTACATTTCGAAGACAGCAGCTTACAAATATGTACCTTCAGCCGTCTGAATTTTGTTTGCATTCTTTTCTAAATACAGCAACTGTACAATAGTACCAATATACCATTTAATGTAAATAGCCCAGCTTTCCAACCTATGCTTTGATTGTTGTCACGCCATATGTCATTTAGCCTTCTTAGTTTCCCCACAAGCGGCAGCTTTACTTTCAAAGTATCCGATCCATCCGATCGATGGGATGGCGAAGTACCTCAACGACATCGCTGCTAACACTTGTCAAGCTTAAAACTATGTTCTTCCTGAAGCTAATTCAGTACAGCTGACGGCATCTCCCCGTTCTATAAATCGTCCATACATACGTAAAGCTTCTTATTGTTCACCCCAAACCGCTGTTAGTTAAACATATTTTTTCTTCCTTCCATTTCGCTTGGGAGCTTCATCTGACTTTGTTTTGTACAGTTGTTTTTACATTTTGCCACGTTGTATTTTTAACTGACATTTCTTGATAATTTGAATGTTTTCACGTGTTATTTGGTCGCTAACTAAGTCTGCTACCTTGTGGGATATAGTCATGTACCATGCTCGTAATGCGGTTGCCTGGCTTTCTTAGAGTATGTCCCGATCACCTCTGTTTTCCTATCTTTATCTGGGTTGTTATTGATTGTAGGTTTACAAGATTTCAGAGGTTAAAATTTCTCAAAAAATTGTCCAGAATATTCTAGAAAATTACTTTTAGTTTCTAGATGATGTTGTGTAAAATTAACTAAGATTCACTTCCATATGTGAGAGTTGACTTCACCATTGCAATGAATTTTAGAATTTTTTTGTTCTTTTGAAAACTTGTTTAGTTTGTTGTTGGCATCTTCATCTGATCCACCGTCTGAGGTCATCACGTCTCTGGTCTCTACTAACTGCGGACACACTGGACTTTCCTTTGTATAGAACGCGATACTCTGCACCTTCATATCGCTATCTCTATTCTTCAACCACTTTTGAAACCAACCAAAAATGAATGTAGCGGAGAAATGAGGTTGAAGAACTGGTTTAAAATAGGTATTGTTTTTCATACAAACTCGCTGAAATCTTATTTCTATCTGGATTCTTAGGTGATTTTATACAATGTAAGCAAAAAAAAACTCAATTTCGCTTAAAATGGAGATATGTGGTTGAAGGATAGAGGTAACGATATGCTACCTTAATCATAGTGATGATATTCTCCAGCCCTCCGTCATTGAGCAGTCCAGGGTCAATATCTTTACTTCGTCTTGCATTTTTCACTTCTTTATTCGATTTTTTTCTATCTATGTTTGGACAAATTTCAATAGACTAAGTTGAAGGACTATGGCTCTTCTCTGTACACTTTTAAATTTTGTTAAACACATATCTAGGATTATAACTCAAAGCTAAACGATTAATTCAAGTTCCTAAGCGTTACACTAACGGAACAAACAGTTTTGCTCTGATTGAAGCAGTTTCTTATTATATTTAACTCGCATAACACCATTGGTTTCGAATATTTTTATATATAAACTAAAGCTCAGTACAAAAGCTCACATAGGGTCCAGAGCGAGCTTTTCGCTTCCATTCATATTGGTCAAGTTATATTTGCACACGAATTGACGAGACTTACTGCCGAATATGAACAGAGAAGTCAAAAGCTTATGCTAGGTAATTCTACTCTTTAAAGTTTGCATTTTAAGCCAAGACGTGTTGCCGTGTAGAACATTTTTATTTCTATTTTTGACTTGAATCCGGATACCCTACGTAGGAGTCTGGCACACTAACTGCAATGATACAGCGACCACCCAGTCAAGCATTTAAGCACTTGGGCACTGAATTACCCGGGCAATTTTTGTTGCTCATACGAGCGAGTTCACATAAATATGACCTACAAATGAAAATCAACTGAAATCTTTTCATTGAATTTCCTTTTCAACCGTACATTGCACTGCAACATATGCACTCACATAAATATATTCTTGTGTTTGTATGTGTGTACGTATTAATGCAAGTATCGTAATATTCAGCTTAAATTTACAAATGTTTGTATACGTTTTACATACATATACTGACAACATTGCAACTTATTTGCTACAATAAACATTTACCGCCTCATACGCACAACAATATTTAATAATAATTTTTTTTTTTTCATGAACCAAATGAGAAATAAAATAGAATTAAATTTGGCGCCATGTCATTCGCATTTCTCATTCGTTTTTATTTTTAGTATATAAGAGTATGTGCGTGTATTCGACACTACTACATTCAACAATCATAATAAAACCTTTTTGCTTTTTATTTTTTCTTCAAATAATATTGCAGCCGATATCTATTACTGCCGCTGTTATTTTTAAATGACTTATTAATAATGTTTCAATGTTCGTATAAATTTTTTCTTGATATTCTTGCATCCACTCGTGTGGGTGAACAATTCTTTATAGTATGATATTCTTTTTCTATTAAAGAGTTCAGTCGACAATTGAAAAGAATCGTTTTTCATACTAAATATTTTTCAATTATCATGTGGAAGAGAAAAATTAAAAAAAAATTAAAAAAAACAAAAACAAATACATACAACAATAACAAATAAAATGTCAAAAGATCGTCGTCTCATTGTCATTAACACACTGAGTGTAGGGTGGCATGAATGGTGGTGGGGAAAGATGTGATTGGTGTGTTGTGCTTGTAGTGGAATGTGGCTTTGTGAACTTGAATTTCATTATTTTTTGAGCAGAACTTGGCGTAAATGACTTTTAAAAGAGTAATCAAATGTGTTAAATTGTTTTTTTAAATATATAAATAAACGCATTAATTACTTATTAATTTTTTGTATATTTATTTTCATTTAAAATAGAAGAGACGCGGAAGAACGACTACACAAGATAATTGAAGATATATTTACATATATATGTACTCATTTAATTAAACTGAATTCTTTTGTCTTAATTGACAACAAAATTTTGCAGATGCAAAGCAAACTCTAATATCACTGAATAGACATTATGAGATGGAATTGTGCAACGCGAAAGCGAGTCAAGCATTCGGAAAAGGTTAGGGCGGATTCACCGACCAAGTGCTTTTTTTTATTAAGTTTGCGGCGTTTTAAATGGAAAGCGTAGGTTAGGTTGGCTTAAATAGAAGTGATCAGAAAAACTGAGCGTCCACGAGGACAAAAAAATTTTGTTCATTATGATCCCCCTATACATTGTGGAATCTTCCCCGCCCACGAAACAGATCTTCTCAAACACATATCCATCCTGAAACCACTCAGTACTCTTGATAAACCTCACAAAGTCTGTTGGGTGGATCTCAGCCAGATCCTCTAGTCTGTCTTCTAAGAAACGGAGTAGATGAATTTGGAAATCGGGAAATTCTTCGTTTTCGCTACTTCTGTAGTTTTCTGCTGCTCCTCAAAGTCATTTCGCTAATTGCACAAAAGCCTGTGAGTACTCCGGTGAGAACTCGAGCTTGTTTTTTCTCTAAACAGTGGAAACTCTGAGTTCTTTTGTTATCAAGAGAAGGTCATAAACTTCGAGTTTCTTACAGTCGCTCCGATCTTGCCAAGATCAGTTGATTGTTTCCTTCACTTTTTGCTCTGGACTTGATTTCACGGTTCTCATTGGTCGATTTAATAATACCTGTTCATTTTCAGGACCTAAGGCTGCTCCTATTCTCGCTAGTATATTAGCTTCGTCGTTTCCTTTAATATTCTTATGTTTGAAAAACCAGCTGAGTTTGACTTGATGGGTGTTACTCATTTTCTATAAATATTAAGAGCGTAAAAACTTTCGCCTTAACCTTTTCCAGTCTTTATTAAAGCTTGCTTTTCTTACTCACAATTTGCCATTAATTTTCAATCAACCTGTTTCTCTAAGATCTGTTAAAATTTGTAATAACGCATTCGCATGAACTGCCAAATAAAAGAAAAATATCTAAATAATAAGGCCCGACTCTTTTTTCGAAGGGTTTACACTCACCATGAGTTCACTAACGCCCATTAAAGAATGCGGAAAGATAGTTTTTTTCAATGAAAGTGATTGTTCTTAATGAGCTATAAAAATGAGTCTAAAAAGATTCGTTTAGTCCCCTTTTAGACACATGCGATTTTTATGGGATTTCTCTCTGTGATTCTCTTTTGTAACACTGTTCTATCTAGTAGATGAGTGCTACAGAGATGCAAGTAAACGCCCAAAAATCGTAGCAAAATCGTACGTACGATTGAAATCCTTTGCCTTTCGTTTCTCCTCCCTCGCCCACAAACAGCAAATCGTAGAGAGAAATCGCACGAACATCGCAGTGTTTAAAAGGGGACTTAGTGTTCTATCTAAGACTTTTCGAAATCAAAAAAACGCAGAAAAAAGTCAAAAAAGAGGGTAAAAAGAACCCAAAAGATTCCAAAGAGAAGTCATAAAGAATCAAAATCAAAGTGAGGGTAAAGTCATAAGAGAGGATAAAAAGATTAAAGAAGAAATTAGGCAATGAGTTGAACAGAAAGGAAAAAAATGAAATAAGAATGTTAAAAGAGCCAAAAAGAAAGATTATGAGGGTTGAAAAAATCAAATAAAGTAGTCAGAAAAAGGGCTCAAAAGAGTCAAATATTTAAAAAAAAAATCCTTCATGATTAATTGTAGATTTTTTATTTATCTGAACAAAAAATAAATATAAACTTTAAGAATTTTGAACCGAAATATTTTTCACGTTAGTAAATAGTTTCTTCTGTAGATCCCCACCACATTAAAAAATTGCAAATAAACAATTTGAGTTCGAAAATACTCTTTATGACTCTTATGACTCAAAGCAAAAAAAGAATCAAAAAAGAATGTTAAACGAAAAGAAAGATAACTAGAACCGAACTTCAGGTCTTTATTGTGGGAGAACCGTGTGAAAATCTTGCACATAAAATTTTTGTTGAACTGTGTTATCAGCTGTTCGCTCAGTAACAGAAAAATAACAAAATTGAAAAATAAAGTAAAAAGTTTTTCAAGATGTTCCAGCTCACGAACTTGTAATCGCTGGAACTGAAATATTTTGGGAATTATCATAAAATAGAACGAGGTTCATTTTCAGAAGGGCACAACAAGGCCAATTTTTTTGTATAAATATATACATATGTATATGCATTAATACATAATTTTTTATATTTATTGTTTTTTGTACCTGTACCTAACTACTATTTGGAATCTAATAAAAATAAGATATGTGAAACCAGACTTCGGTTTTAGGCAAAAAATATACTTCTGCATATAATATCTAAAAAACTTTTATTAATGAGTCCTTCTCTAAATGTATTTCTTGCAATCAAATAGAATATCATATTGAATATTTCGAAAGCATTCCAATGCAAACCAATTAAACGAAACAGGCAGTGAAAATGTCTAATATTACAAAAACATGTTTGCCTTTCAAGAAGTCTTTCCTTTGAAGTCATTATGTAACCAAACATCTTAAATTTTTCTTTAATTGCTTTTGTTTTCTCTTATCTGTGAAATATTTTCTGTCGATTGACATGTAACTTGTTTTTGCATACCTACCACATTTAATTATCATAATTGCACTGTGCAACAAAATTGAGTTTTTTCCATCGGACTGGCGATGATTTCACATGCATGCCAGAGTAATTTGAGATCATTGAAGACCGTTTTGCTCTGCCAAGTCAGGTTCTCGGTATAAAGTATATGAAATTAAAAAAATTACGTTAAAAAAACTTACCAGTACATTCTTAATTTGAGGTTTATAGTTTTTGGTGTCTATGGGTAAAATGTTTAGTATAAAAAGAAGAACACTTCTTGTGAAGACAAGAGTCCTCTATCTGCATCCCATACCCCAAATTTTAGGATTTTTTTTTTTTTTGAGTATTGGTTTTTTATTTATAGTTTTAGCCAACGCGTTGACAATATTATTCTGAGCTATGCCCAAAAAACTCGAATTTCATGTACCATTATCTCAAAAACAAGAAGTCATCAGATTTGAGCTGAGCGACCCAAAATTTTTGTAAAATACAAATGCTATTCAATTTTGGCTGTTGTACTGTGTTATGAATTGAAAGTTTCGAAGTGGACGTTTAAAAAAATTTACAGCCGGAGTGAAATTTAATATAAATGAAAGAAAATTTTTACTAGTTGATTGCAATTATATTTTATAACTACAATTAACTAAATTATTAATGCATTTAGTATAAAATTTTACGCATTTTTGGTTTATATCAGTGTCATCGATGTTGCAGCTGTGGCAGACGTGTGTATGAAGCGAAGCGTATGCAGGAACGCGAGATCGTCCAACATGCCATGAGGATACATAATTAATTATCAATTTTAATGCAACGTAAATGAAATTTCCTGCAGAAGCACGCACGCATACACTCACACACACACTCGAATGGTTTGTAACTGCGGTTGGGCAACATTGGCGGACGCATCTGGAATATGCACTCTTCGTATGGCGTGCATGCATGCCACACATTTCTACTATAGCTATGTAGAATTTGTGCGACGATGTTTTTCTTTATGAGCCCCAATGTGTGTGTGTGTGTGTGTGTGTCGGTATGCATATTCCACCGTTACCGTCGCCATCATCACCATCATCATCATGGAAACAGAAATTCATGGCCATATGGCGCGGTCGCCATTGCTGAAGGTCGCATTTCAATGTTACAAATTACGTTCATGGCAGCAGAAGCAGCAAATGAAAATAAAAAAATAAAAAAAAATAGAGAAAATAAGTGAAGATAAGTTTGTGCAGCATGTGGCAGACATAGAAGGAGGAGGTCGAGAGGTCGAGAGTAGTAATCATAATACATACAAGAGTTTATCAAATGCAACAACTATAACCTGTACATACCTATACAATAAATGTGCAAGCTATGCACATGTGTCACCGTGAAATTGCCACATTTGCCACATGCAACAATGTATGCATATAGTTTTATGCACACATACACACGTACAAATATAACGCATACAGCATTTTCATTGTTTTCATTTGCATTCGTATCGACTTTTAATTTGCATACCAGAAAAACATGAAAAATACATAAAAAAAAGTGAAAATCCAGACTCACTGAACAACTGCAAATACTGAAACTGGTCTACATTTTATACATACGAATATACCATAAATTTACGCTTCAATAAAAACTGTCAAAAAATATTAGCTTCGTTATATTGTAAAATGGAACCAAGCATAAAAAAGTAAAAAAAAATAAATTGACAGTAATTGCATACAGTGGCGCATGTTGCATTGAATTCCATATCACCAAAGCACGACGTCCATACATACCTATGTATGATATGCACATTAGGATGCGTCGAAAAAAGGAAAAATACGAGTATGAAGCATTTGTGCTTCTGTCCATAGGAACATTAATGGAAATGTGTTTTCTGATGCTTTGGTTAGATAGGGGTCTACGTTGGACTCATCTCAGACAGTACAAGTCTAAGTACAGTCTAAATCTAAAAAGAGGTTATATTTTTTCATACTTTTTGCTATAATCCAATATCAGATAGAGGAGAGGCTTAGCTAAGCGTGCCATATCAAGAACAAAGTGGCCCCAATACAATATTCTCATATCTCTACAGCTTTTAAATTTTTCCAGGATGGAACTCAAACTAATAAACGCATTGTATACGGTACACTGGGCGATTAGATTACATGCAGCGAGACAATGTGTTCTTATAATGATTTCGAAGAGGTTGAAACTCTCAAACTCTTCCTATGTGAATCTCTGATAAACCATTCCGCGATTGAATAGGGCAGGCCTCTAACAAATTTTCAAATGGTTTTCGGAATTTGATATACTGGAACAACAATAGAGCTTTCTTTTATTTCCAATTTTAATATTTGAAATGTAGAATAGGTATAGCAGTAATATAGAAATGATATTACTAAATGTAAACTTCTTATGATTTTAACTTTGTTTTCACGACAATTTCGTTTATCAAGACTACTCGGGAAAGTTAGTTTCTGATCCCAGCACTAATTTTTATTTTAAACCCCTGTTTTTATTTTGAAAAATAAGAGTTTAACTTTGTAAAGAAAAAAAATTATCCCCCACGTAGTCACTTCAACTGGATAATGTCAACCTTAAAAGTTGACCAAAACAAAAGAAAAATTTCCGATTTACTACTGACATCTGACGCTAACTTTACCGGCAGGTTCTAGGAAAAATTTTTTTTCACTCCACCCTAATATACACAATTAAAGAGTAAAAAGTTCATACCTTGTTAATAAATATGTGTGTTGCACCAGGTGTGATACTCTCAATTGTTTCTTTATACGAATCAGATTAAATCTAACAAAGTATCTATTTGCTCCTATAGTAACGATAATTTAAGAGAAAATGTTTATTTAGAAAACTAAAAAAAAACGTAGTTTTTTTGGGCGTGAATGATTCGGTTTTTCTTATAAATTGAAGTGTGGAATAAATTACATAGTTTGAATTGGTCATCCAATGCTTCTTCTTCGTTGTGTGTTAAAATACGGTTGTAATCTTTAATGAATTTAACGCCATGTTCTGCAGCGTTGCTAGCGACGAATAAATTTTGAAAGAATTCCGAACTAATTTGATATTCCTCATTGTCTTTCCATACGGATGGGTCGAGCTCGAAAAAGACAGTTTGCAGTTCGAAATTGGAAAAGAGAAGTTTTGTTTTTTATGAATCGAAATAAGATAAATGGCATTTGGACAGATGTTGATACAGCAGAATCCTTCATTTAAATAATTGGGGCCTTTTTTCATTTTTGGAGTTTTTTTCATTTTCAGTTTGGGGCAATTTTTCATTAGGGCTAAATTTCACAGATGCAAAATTACTTTTTCTAAAGTATAATCTCCAATTAATTAATTTTAAGTACTAAAATCTTATTTTTATTGGCAATACCATATTAAAATTATTACAAATTATCAAAGCACTAGCTACCAGGGCTATCGGCATATCAAATTATAAAGAGAGCTCAATTAAAGAGGCAAGGTTTAAATTACTTAAAAAACAATTTAATTTTTTTTTTATTTCATTATATTTTATTATATTTTACAAAAAAATGCATTTAAATGCGTTTTAAAACGATGTTTTATGCCTCAACATTTTAACATTCGAGACAGCCGGTGATGGGATAATGAGGGATATTCGATCAGAATATGCAAAATTGACAAATAGGAGGCGATTCATTCAGAATCAGATGTAAATGTTTAAGACGTGTATGTCCCAGTCGGATACTAGCGAAATATCGATTTTTATGTCAATAGGTGGATATGGGAAGGTTTCTTCTTTAGATTGATGTTTTTATACTAAAATCTTACTTTTGCTATGTACAATGTACATATTGCTTTTTCTTAATAAAAATAATAAAATGGTTTTAAAAACCTAACCTATTAAAATATCGTTTGTCCTTTAAAAAAAAAAAAAATTCACAAAAATATTTGCCAGCAAATTTCACTAAGGGTCACCGAAGAGAAATTGAGGAACATTAAAAAAAAAAAAACAATGGTTGAAAAAATGGACTCGTGTCGTAGTTATAGATATTTTCGTGTAGAACTTGTTATTAAAAACAAACCAGTCATTCATCCGTTAATTTGAAAATTTGTGCCAATTTCAGCTTCATTTGTTAAGTAATTCTGAATAAATCCATTTTGAATTCGAAGTGCAATTGCATTTCCGACAGTGTAACTCGAACAAATTTTATCGGATCATCTCAAAAATTTCAGAAGACATTTTTAAAATATTATTTTCTACGTGGACATCTCCTCTTAAAAGTGGACATGGTGGTTTAAATATTGTTGTACCCAGTCTTCCATATTTCGGTGGGATAAAACTAGTGTCCGACCGAAACCGACTTTTTCGGCCGAAACCGAAACCGAATTTCGGCTATTTTTCTGATATTCGGCCAAAACCGAAACTTTTTGATATATGTGTATATATCTGTGGTCACAAGGCATAACAGCATAAGTGTGTTTTTTGTATTTTACAAGAGAGCACTTCAAAGGTTCAAGTGCTAAGAGTAATCAGGTTGAGTTGTGCTATTTTTCCGCTCGTAAACCACTGAACCGATAGTCTTAAAATTCTGACACAATATGAAAACGGATATGAAGATTCAAATTATGTTAATAACTCGAATTCGACAAAACTCGAGTTGTGTTGTTATTGCTTGTGATCACAGATATATTAAAAACAAAATTCAAATCATTTTAATTTTTTTTTTTAATTTAAACCAAAAAAAAAACAATCCATGTACATTAGGGCGTACCAATTTTTTTTTTTTTTTTTTTGAAAAGTACGTTAACAGAAAAATTCTATATTCGATTCTGATAAACTTTGCCGAAGAAAGTATGGCAAAACAATGGATCCTACCCCCAGGTAAAATTCGAAGAAGTTTCAGTACTACGTACTGTAGTTGTTCGAATAAAAATCGATAGTTACGTTTAATATTACTTTAACTTCTACGAATTTTACGGGGGGTAGGCTCCATTTTTTGGTCATAGAATATGGAACTCGGAGTACTTTAAAAAAAAAAAATCATCCATACAAATTGGTACGCCCTAATGTACATACTTTGTACTGAAATACAATTTACAGTAAAATTTATAAAGTTTCGGTTTCGGCCATATTTTTTGCCGAAACGGAAACCGAATATTCGGTCGGACACTAGATAAAACTTGAATTTTCTTGAGATCATAAGGCAAAGTTTCTTCAATTCCAGTACCAAGCTAAGCATTTGGAATGAGAGAGTTTTGAAAGTTATTTCTTTGCAAAAAAAAAGAAGCCATTTTATTTTTATTTTTTACAACTAATCAATTATAAATAATTACTTAGACATAAAAAAATTTATAACTTTTTTATACTCAAACAAAAACGTGTACCTCAAACCACATTATCTACTGTATACGTTATGCAAATATGAATGTAGCAATAAACAAAGATTAAACATAAATTACAAAATACATAAACTTTGTACACTTTTAAAAATAATACTAATAAATATAAATACACATACTTTAATAGATAACAATTAAAACTAGTAGAAAGTAAGTTTGGTCAAGCTCTAATATAGAGTACTCTATACATGACCAAACGTCTATACTTCTAAAATATGGTCCGAAAAACTCCTAATTTAATTCAATCTCTTACAATACTTTGATTCAATATTGTTTCTTGAAGTTTGCCTTTGTATAAGAAGTTCCAAGTCCGAAGCATCGAAATCAATATTTGTTCTTTTGAATGTAATCAAAACGCCTGGGGGCCTGCATTCTAAGGTTCCAAGAATAGCCGGAATTTGGCCGAATACCGCTCAAATCCAGAAAAATAAGTTCTAACCCAAATACATGAGAGGTAGGTATGGTTACTATCTAATTTTAAAAGTTCTAGCATACATTTGTCATCAACCCTGCATACTATGTATAGGCGGTTGTAGGGTAAGCATATAAAACCGAAACTGCTTCCACAAGATCTTTTAAATTTTATAATTAATTGCTGTAGTGATGATAGGTAGCTCATTAAAATTATTTAAATACTTATACACACACTTTGTTGAAGTTCGATTTCGTGTAAGGAAATTAGTTGCCAATTTAATGATAGTTTATATTTTACACACGTTTGACTTTACAACTTCAACATTAATTAAATAAATTAAATAAATAAATAAAAAATAATCGTTTGTTAGGTGGATCGTCCACAACAGGCTGGTCCACCGTGGCAGTTCTGCGTAGTAGACGAACTTTTACTGAAACTCTCAGAGGCAAGCATATACTATCAAGCTTATGCTGATGACCTTGTTCTCATAACCAGAGGTAAATTTAAATAAACTCTTTGTGACATTATACAAAGAGGGCTAGGTATCACAAGGAGATGCTGCAGGTCACTACGTAAAAATATTAAAAGTGTTAACCATAAATTTTTTTATATATTAAAAAAAAAAATTAAATAAATATTTGCATTTTTAAAGCTTTTAATTCACAGTATTTCTAAATTATACAATCTCAAGAAAAACCAAAATATGATAATGGAAAAAGAGTATTTTATACACTTTTGTTGTGTTTTATAGCCGTAACTTAATCTTTAGAAGATATCGCGATAATGTCGAACAGAGCCAGGTGGCTATTCGAGAAATATGCTCTTTTGAAATCCCCTCCAAACTGGTGTGGGACTGTTTGAGCAAGCTCAATCAACTGGACAAGGACATGTAGGAATAGAGGGTAATGAACAAGCAGAAAGGGGGCCGCGATCACTTTAGAGGGGCCTGAACCCTTCTGTATAGAAGCTAGATACAAGAGGCAAGAACTCTTTACTAATCTTACGGGACTGAGGGAATTCAAAGCAATTCTAGGTAACATTCTGTGTTGGTCTTCAGTATGTAAGTTTTGCTATGAGAAACTGAAATCACCAGAACACATTTTAGCTCATTGATCCACAAAATAATGAAATGTCTGGGCTTGTTCCAAGTGCTCAGCACTTGCGTCCATAGATCCGGACGCAGTACTCAAATTCTTAAGAGAGACTGGACTGGATGAGGTACTCTAAGCTTAGACTAGATAGAGAAAAGGGACGTACAATAGATCTGAGAGGTCGTGGTACAATCAACACCAACTTCTCTAAAAAAAAGATAATTGAGCAAACTCAACGCCACTAAAAAGGAGGAAGACTTGTACTTTAAGATGTTGTTCATAGTTCTTTGAGAAAAACAATGCGATGCCACCATAATCTCAATGCTAAAATCACTATTTTTGCACTTTTAGGTTAGGATATCTCGAAACCAGAGCCAATTGGGGAAGTTGAACCTCGGATTCGGTTTCAGCGCATCAAAAAACTTCGGAAAAATGTATTCTGGTTTCTAAGTTAGAAGGTCGACTTAATTTTATCGGCCTGTTTTATTCTTAAAAGGTTATTAATTCTCTAAGTAAAATTTAGCGTTGCATTATGTAAAACTCAAAAAATAAAGTTCCCAAGTTTGACGAACAAACTCCCAGAAACTAAATAGCAGATTTAAATGATTTGCATAAAAAAATAAAGATTGAAGAATTTATATTAAAAAAAAAAGTTTATCAAAAAATCTGATAGAGAGCGTCTAATGCATTTCGAACAAATCTTCAAAAGATTAAAATGTGTGATATTTCTCCGGCAGTTTTTTTTTAAATCAATTTAAAACTAGATGTTTCATATTCAGTCTTTTCTGCGTAACGTTCCAGTTCGACCATATTAGGTCGCCGACCACTTAAAAAAAATGTTTTTTGGTATAATTATAATTTCAGCATTTTCCATGATCCTTGAGCTTGAAAATAGATCATAAAAACGTAACGTAACGTTAAATTCCCTTTTTCACACGGCCATATTAGTCCAGTCATTATAAAGATTTACATCATAAAAATTCTGAACTGAGATTTTTCTTCAGTAATTATTAGTGGGGTTATGATAGATTCAAAAACCACAAAAATCAGTTCTGGGGATGCAGAGAGACCACAAACCCCCCCGCCTCGCCCTCAAAAAAAAATCCCCCCTTTGGTGAAAAAAGCCTTTTTTTACTAATAACTGGTTAACCGTTGGAGATATCGAAAAATCAATATGTTGATCAAATTGCAAAATGATAATTTTTTTATTTCTAACTTTAACAGGATTTTCAGAAGTAATGTTTGAGCTAAAAGATAATACATTTATAACATATAGTGAAACCAGTTATTTTTATTAGGCCTGCAAATAGTAAAAGTAGTAAAAACCAACAGGCAACTATACTATATTGTTATTTTTGTATACAAAAAATTATCCGTTGTCAATGAAAATAGCAGAGGATGTTGAACTTTATATTCTCTTCAAAACCCTTTTTGAGTTTTCTTCATAGCTTGTTTGGTCTTCGAGTAGTTCAATTTTTCCTATAGGCTCCGCACTCAAAAATTCAAATTAACAAAAGTTCGCGAGCATCCACAGTACATCCAAAGTATTAAATTTGCAATTTCTTAAATATTGAATATCTCGAAAACTATGACATATGTATACGAAAAAATTACATAATACTTTTTTTAGAAAATCACTTAAGCTTTTTATGTGTGCTAGATAATTTTTTGATATCTCCAACGGTTAACCAGTTATTAGTAAAAAAAATGCTTTTTTCACCAAAGAGGGAATTTTTTGAGGGGGTCGCTCTGCAACCCCAGAACTGATTGTTGTGGTTTTTCCACTAACAATTACTGAAAAAAAATAGCAGTTAAGAATTTTTATGAACTTTTGGTGCATTTCTTACTCTACCGACTGGGCTATATCTCTGAAATTATTACAGATCGAGATTCATGAATAACAAATACAAAACATTATAAGATTTAAAAATAAGCAAAAAAAAAAAAAATGCCCACATACGTAACTTTCTAGTCCGTGTTTTGGTTCATATGAAGAATTTTTATTTTTTGACCGCCACTGGTTGGTTTGTTGCGATTAATTCTTTTTACAAAACATGTCCCTGTTGTTATGGGAAAATGTGACGCTTCGTCGTTTGCGTGCATTATGTTTTTGTGGTCTCAAAAATAGCTTTGTCTTTCATTGAAATCAGTGTCCAAAAAATATATAGATTTCGATGTACAAGGTTCATAATAAAATTTTCGAGTTAATTAGTGTTATCCCTGCACTGAAAATTAAATAAAAAATCCAATTATCTAAAAAGAATTTGAAATGGTTGGAAATTTACTTGTAATCGACTGTTTAGGTATTAAATACACATTTCAGGATTACTTATAGCAATGATTTACTTAAGATTAATGCACAAAGTGAAATTACTTTGAGCCATTTTCAAATCACAAACTTGGAAACTTTCAACTTGGATTAAACTATTCTACTTACTTAAAAAAAAAAAATTAATCCGTCCATTCAATAAACTTTGCTGTGTGAAAGTATTTATTTGTTAAACTTTTTTCATTGATGCTGGTCAATAGCAGCAACTACGACAAAAGTAACAGTAACTGCAACAATAACAACAACAGAAAAACAGGAAAAAACTAAAATTACAGTAATTTTTATTATTTACAAAACACAACCAAACAAATATAAATACAAAGTTAACTTTACTTGCACAAAAGTAAATGTATGGGGGGGGGGGGGGGGGAAGAAAGAGTAAAACTTAATTAAGTAAAAAGTTAACCAATTCGCTTAAGTCAACAACAAAAAAATGCTGACCACATACAAACATACCAGGCAACACCTCAAGCAAGCATACCCACTGCAGTGAAACTAGAAACTCTTCTTCATCTCTTATTGCTATGAACGCGTAGAATCGCTTTTGGGGGGCCGGGGCTAAGGGGTACATGTAAAATCATAAAAAAACAAAAACAAAAAATAAAGCAAAGAAAAACTTTAGCACAGAAAGAAGCTGTGTTTAATCTTTCTTTTAATGTGATTGACTTTGCTCATACACACTCCTTACACACACACACACAAACATGCATACAAATAAGTGTAGTCTCTAGAAAAATGAGAGTAAAAGAAAAACAAAACTAAAAATGAAATGAATACGCTTGAATTAACGTACACACACGTATTTTGCTGCTTAAGGTCGCTTAGAGTTGTTGCCAAAAGTTTGCTGAATATATATTGCAGACCATTCACCCAACGAACCAACTAAACGTTTATTTAGTCACTCATTTGGGTTGGATGCTTTAGATTCTATTGCTTTGTGAGAGGAGTTTGATTTTACTGGTGTGTGATTTGAAGGGGTGAACTTCAACTGGCGGTTAATTTAAGCTGAGGCCGCGTAATATTACGAAGAAAACACCCATTCTAAGTCGAGGTACAGTTAATTGCTAAAAATTTTAGTTTGCAAATAAGATAGTTGGAAGTCGCATGCCATGGAAATAACCTAATATGGCTATGGGGGCTTTAGATGGTCTATAGACGAGCGTTGCACATTGGGAAAAATATAGGTAAAACCCTCGCAACGCTTATTTTAAGCTATAGCATCTATACTACAACACCGTGAAATATCAAATAATTATCAATATTTTTGCTTATTTCTAACAGCTGATCATTTTTTTGTCAACAGAAAAAAATGTAAATCCAAAATTAAAAAATGGATTTCAAAAAAAAAAATATTAAAAGCAGTTTTAATTTTAGCTCCGCAGAGATTTCTTTCCTACTAGAAGTTGTAGAGAAGCGCAAAGTAATAGAGAGCAAGCAAACGAAAAGGGCAAGTGCGGAAGAAAAGTTGAAAACATGGAACACTCTTTTGCACATGCAATGCAACACCAATTTGTTCGATTCCTTATATGCGGGCCAATAAGCTCCAGGACGTTATGCGCAGAAGACTTTGTAAGACGGAATCGTTCATAAAAACTTTTCTCTCCAAATATATGAAAATGGTTTGGCCGCGATTTTATTGTTCGAAGTCTTCTTAAAACTGTAATGTTTAAGATTTCGTGCGTTCTCTTCACCAGAAAAATTCATTTTGGTTTTTTTTTAGATTCACAAACACCTTCATTGAGTTTAAACCTTAAACTGAGTTTAAACTTCAATCAAAATTGACTGAAAAACTAGATGATAAGTTTAAACGTAGTTTAAACTAGAAACTGAATTAAACTCGCAGCAGAACAGTCATAACCCTGTCGACACATGATCTGAGTTTTGCAAATGACATTTTATATCAACGTTACTTTTATATTTGTGAAGTAAACAGAAGCAGAATACACGTAGGCAAACCAAGGAACGCTATACTCAGAAAACACAGAACAGAATAATTTCCTGTTTTGGCGGTTCATAAAATCATTCACGTTAGGCTTAAACCAACTTTAAATGCAAGTGAAGATCATCCATAATTTTATTGTTGGGAATGGGTTTCAGACACTTCAGAACCATATTCCAGTCCGACTCAAAATCTTTTATTGAGATGTTTTTGAACAAATTCGATTTCAAATCTCAAACCATGTTTTTCCACTATATAACAAAATAAAAAAAATTGTAACACCCATCTACAAATTGGGTGGTTCTTAATGTTTTTTGGAAATTTTTTTTATTTACTTAAAAAGCAACATCACAAAAGAAATGGAAAAAAGTGATGAAAGATAGCATAAAAAAAATTAGCATAAACCAAAATTTAAACGATATCATCTTTAGTAGAACTGGAACAAAATTCAAAGCCCAAACAAAAATATCAAAATATGAAATCATTGTTGTTTAATTTAAAAAAAAAATGTTATAGTTAAATAAATTAAATCGATTAATTACTTTTACGCCACCTTGTATCACCAAAACAATATAAAATTTTAGCATCCAGAATATAATAAAAGATTTGGTAAAAGAACCGCAAACTCATTTACTCGTCCACCTGGCAAAACTAGAGTGTCAACTGCTTCAGGTTCGATTCCCAGACAGGGTATAATTGCAACAATAAATCCTCGTTAATTCGTTCTAATAAATAAAACCACTTCATTGGCTTAGTGGAGTACCTGAGAAAATTCAATTCTAAGACAGAGGCACGAAAAAATCACTTAGTAAGTGGTAATACCATTTAGAACTACCGAAAAATTGATTTTTTATGATTTTCTTTTTCTTGTTAACTTTATGAAAGATATTGATAAATTTTTTAAAAAATATTTTATCAATGAAGTCCAACTTTTACTGAATTTAAAAACAGCTTGATAAAGTGTGGAAAAATGTGATATATCGTTGCGAAAGATAACTCTATCGAACAAATTACAAGTTTTTGTCTATAAATGTCTAAGATCTATTGGCCAATGGCAAACTGATCCATGTGGAAGAATTGTCTACTCTGTCGAGGTCCTACTTATCCTGACACTGATGAAGCACAGTCGAAAGGAAATTAGTAAAACTTGTGAGAGCCTCATTGGTTTTCTAACTTTTTGCTTTGGGAGGCTAACATGTCGAGGCAGTAACAAAGCATAAATGCTAGGCGCTGACTAGGCATTATAAAATATTAGAACTTGTTTTTTTTTTATGCAGAAAAAATCTGCATTTAAAAGCCTTTTTATTCCAAATCGCCGACCTTCTTGCCTCCCTCTCTTTCTTCAGATATATTTTTTTCTTAACATTTGGTAGATTTCACGACTGCATTGTACAGCACAATTTTTTGCATTAGGGATCACTTCATATAATTCATAACTGATTTCTTTTTTCGCGATAACTCAATTTATTACTCATATTTTCCTTTTAGAACTTCACCATCCTAGTTTTCTTCACTTATGTCTAGTTTTTCCACAGACTAACTAGGTTCTCCTCCAAATACAGTTCTATAGGCTTAAAAGGCTCCCGATTGCGACTGAAACAAAAGCAAATAAAATTAAAATAATTAGGTCGTACTCTCCGCAAACCGCTCATTATCTCTGTAGAGTAAGCACTAGAATTGAACTCATATCATCTCGGCTAACTTATTGTTAAGGATCTTACTTGGCCAAAATGTTTGTGTAGGCCTTAAGTCCCACAGAGAACAAAAACCATTCATACGTTTTTCTTTCTCATTTGTAGGAAACGTGTAAAAACATTGGAACTTTCTCACAAAATTCAGTTAATACTTGAGTTAAAATACAGGATTCATTCCTTTCGACATGAAACTTTTTTTCCGTCCACCTTAATGTTCGTAACTACATGTAAAAGTATGTGCGCGTGTACATCATGTTCAACCAATACATAGAAAGCACTCAGACGCGATTGTGCTGCTAAGCTTCTTTCTTCTCCTTTTTTTCTCTTTTACTTTGTGTTATTTTTCTTTCTTTTTTTCATTGAATCACGAATGATTATTTTCTTTTCTTATTCTTTTTTCTTGAGCACATAATTGAACACTAATGCAATCTTAGTTCTCCCACTTAACTAATTGTTTGGGTTTATGTTAGTGACATTCTTAATAGTATTAATTTGTATTATTTAGTGTTACACGCGAGTGGTTTCATGTGAAATCTAATTATTTTCAAATTTAGAAACTTTTTAAATGTACACTAGAACTTTGAGTTTAAGATGAAGTTTGTTAAAGTTCAGAAGAAGAACTAACGATTCTGAAATAACTTGAAGAAAGTGACAAAAAAAAATGGTCCATTTTGGATCTCATAGAACCAGAAATGATTTTAGTAATAAAGTATGCAAAAAGATAACTTCAAACTCAAAGGGAATATGAGGTGACAATTAATTTTAGAAACATAAGCGGTCAAAGTTCATCAAAGAATGTACCTAAAAATATGATTCCCCTGTTACTTTTATAATTCAAAATTTTGTATATATCTATGTATAGTTTCTCATAATTACTTTCCTTATATATATAGAAATTCTATAAATAATTGCATTTTAATTTTATTACCATTTCAGGTCTTTCGTGCAAAATGCACAGAAATCAACCGTCCCCAGAGAATGATAATAATTCCACACAAAGTATACCTGATGCCGCTAAAATCATTGATGCAACATCACAAAAGCAACAAATGACAGTGAATCGCAAAAACTCAAATTCGCCCATCAATGATGCAGCAGCAACATTACCACAACTAGCTACAAAATCACCAGCAGCAGCAACAACCCCGACAACAGCAACTAGAGAACCCAATAATGCAATTGCCAATAGTGGAGGTGGCGGTGGCGGTGGCGGTGGCGGCCCTCCACCACAACTCCCACGTAACGAATCGGAAAATTCCACTATTATACCGCATACAACATCGCAACAGACCACCGGCGACGATGAAGAGACTGATGTAATTGGTGATTTAGTGGGTCAGTTTGGTAAATGGCAATTTTTGATGACCATTTTATTGTCACTATTTCAAGTGCCCAATACATTTCATATATCATCATCCATATACCAGGTTTGTATTGTTTAACACATTAATAGCTGAAACATATTCGCATTACTTCTTTCTTCCTTTTCTCTCTCTCTCTCTCTTACTAACTTTTTCACTCATCATAACAGGCGGCAAATAAAAATTTCTGGTGTGTACGTCCAACACATTTACAACATCTGCCAGTCGATGTGTGGCGCAACGTGAGCGACTCTAATGACAATTGTTTTCAGGCCCACATTGATTGGAGTCAAGTATCGAATCGTACTGCGACTGATGAGGTAAGTGCGGTAAGGTAAACCGGTAAGGTTTCCTAAAAATAAAATACATAAATCCCTGCAAAAAAGAACAACTACTTACACCTATTTCAGAGCTTGTCGAAACAATTACATTTATAAATTGAAAAGAAATTAATTATAGCAATGCATTTCTTTTCGTTGTAGCCAAACGACTAAATTACTAAAATGCATATAAAGAATGCGTACGCAAATTTAAGAGGGAAATCCGAGACGTAAAAATGCCCTCATGGGCGACATTTTGTTGTAAGATAGAGAGTACTTGAGAGTCAAGTCGACTAAAGAAATCCTCTCCAATAGTCCCAATATGCTATCGGTCATAGCAAAAAGCTGACAGTAGCTAGACTACATTCAGTGCAGAAGTCATTGAACTCCTTGTCGGTTCTCACTTTCCATGCTGCAAAAAGACAGCCAATCTAATTCTTGCTGACAATAGCAACACTTAACGTGTACCACCGGAAGTAAAAACCTCAGATAGAATGCGATGGGCAATACACACTTTTAAGTCTTTCAAGTTCTAGGCACCTAATGGCATAATTCCCGCGGCACTGCAAAAAGTAGATGATGTATTCACTGCCTGGATAACTCTCATTTTCGAGGCATGTCCACGTCCCACATATATACCAAAGTAATGGACTGAAGTGAATGTAGTTTTCATCCCGAAAGGGGTAAACCATCTCACACAAAAGCGAAGAACTTTCGACCAATAAGCCTCACATCTTTCCTATTAAAAGTAATTGAAAAACTAAGAGATTAGAATGAATCTCCAAACGAAACTTTCACTCTCACGACATGCACATGAAGGACTGATCTGTTGAGAAAGCATTACATGAACTAGTACAGCCAATTGAGAAATCTCTGAACTACAAAAAATTCACTCCTGCGACCTTTCTTGATATAGAAGACGCATTTAATAACATCCACCCAATAGGCTATCGCTACCAGAGTTGCCACGGCCTAAAAAATGTTGTAATCGAATTCTTCTAAAAATGTTAACAATTTGAAAAAAAGTAAACAAACATACATATATAGTAATAATAAGAACAGGAATGCTTAAATAGGGGTATTTTAAAGAAAAAAAATTTTACCCGTGGTTCAATCCCATGCAAAATTTTGGCTAAAAAAAAATGTTCAGTTAAACATTTTTTTTTTAACTTTCTTGGCTCCACATGGAAGCCTAATGTAATTACAACAACAAACGATTCCACTATTTACTTATGTAGTGTTAATGGCTTGGTTCTAATGCAAAAATTCTGTATTTGCATTATTCTGGGAAATATGTACCTAGTAGGTCATTCTAATGTTGTAGGACCCTTCATAATTTTTAACAAGACACATTTTCTCCACAAACGGTATAATAGTTTTCTCAACGGTGTTTTTTTATCTGTCATTTATGGACAAATGGGGTTTAAAATCCCATTTTCAAGAGGAAGGGAAAGAGTTGGAGGAAAAGTATTTATTGTTTATCTCTTTGTGATTAACAACTTTGCATCAGACCTAAAATTGGTATCTGCTGAAATAAACAAATTTCTTAATAGCCCCTTAAAATCCCATTTTTCCGAAAAACAAAAATATGCAAAAAACATTTATCAGTGAATGAATGTGGCGAAAGTGGTTTTTAAATTTAAAAGCGGTTATCGCGTGAATTTCTTTTCATTTTATTATCGGGCTATATTATTACCATGTTCCCACTGAGCCGAAATTGCGTAGTTTCGGCAAATGGTTTCGGATGAAACTGGAATCTTTCAAATTGGGTCAGCTGGTTTCGATTACGGTTCCGTTTGACAGTTCATTGTTTATTTCTTATTATAAAATGCCAGCGATTAATATAATTATTGCTAATATAGAATAAATTTGAATACGAAGAAAATCAAAATGATAAACGAAATATTTAACACCGAAATATAAGTGTAAAGGAAAAGCGTCAATTGTTATGTTTTCACTTCAACCGCAGCCACTATGCAGCCTGCCTTAGCTCCTGCGCCATTTGTTCATATGTATGGTCATTTTTATTTTGCCCTACGCAACTCCTCTGCCTTTTCTGCCCATACTTGGGCTATGAGCTCCTATTCCTGTGTACTACACAAATAACTTTTTTTATATTTTCGCTTTTCCACAAAACTAAGAAAACTAATGCTTCTATATTTTATTCTAATAAGCCATGCATTTTGAAGAGCTCGTAAATATGGACCCCAAACTCGGTTTTTCTCTGCACGACCCTGATAGGTATTACCGGTGTTTGCCCATAAAAAAGCATTTCCAGTCAAAGCCTCTCTCTCCAAGTCGCTACTATCGCCTATGCGCAAAAATTTATTTCATATTATTTTTTAGTATAAGATGATAGAATGAGGTTTGGTCTGAACTTTCACTATTCACTGAAAGAGTCAGTCAACCCAAACGCAATGTAAAGATTAAAGTTATAGTGCAAATTAACGTTTCAACTAAGAAGACAAAGCCAACATTTTTCTTTGTTTGAATTTATTGCCGATTTCAACAAATGTGCAGTAAAATTTTCATGCAAAAGCTTCCAATAAACTATTGGGCATTCATGCAGAAAATCCTATTTAGAAATGTCTATTCACTCACTTGGAACATATTAATTTTATCTTCTCATTGCAGCTGCAGCAGCATCATACATTGGAGCCTTACTACGCCTCCGTTTCCGCCTCAACAAATGCACAGAATTCTACGCGAATATACTGTGCCGCATGGGAATACGATACTGATGATAATTTGGGGAATACATGGACATCCGAATGGGATTTAGTTTGTGATAAAGAGTATTTAAAAAATGTTGCCGAAATGTTCTTTCTACTTGGTGTTGCAACAGGTGGCTTATTATCCGGATATTTATCGGATAAATTTGGACGTAAGAAGATGCTTTTTATATCGGCGGTATTTCAAACAATTGTTGGTATGTATACAGCTGCTCTTACATACATATATTAAATAAAATTTTCAAATATGTTGACAGTCTCATTTATTTCATGTTACTTCTATCCTTCATACTACAACTCAGTAACTGAAACAATTATAATTGCAAGTTGCACTCTTTTGCACCTGCAATTAAATAGCATCGTACTATTGTGGTGCAATCCTTTTGTGCACTTAAAAATGACTTTGACATTTGTTTATGCTGCAGCTGTAGCTACTGCTGCTGCTGATGCCACTGGTGTCAACAGGAACTGACTATGAACTTGACAATCAACTACAATAGCATCAATAGCTGCAGCAAAAAAAAAAAAAAAAACAGTAACCAGCAGTAAATAACTAAAATAGTCAACCTTGATAACCTTGATTGAGAATTGCTTACATTGTGGTTAAAACACTTTCAAAAGGACAATCATAATGACTGCCACACACATACATACGTACATACATACTAGGGTGGGTCAAATTTTAAGCGATGAATTTTCTCTTGTATCGACTATGCGGTAAAGTTATTCTACATGAACTATTCTACTGTAGACTTTTAGCTTTATACTTTTTAGCTTAAGTTAGCAAATTTTTGTAGGAAGTGTTTGGAGGTGTATCATGAACCAAAACCTCAAAATTTGATTTTACAAATTTTAAATTTTTTTTTGAAAATCAGAAGAGAAGTTATAAAAGATTCTAAAATTTTTCTTTAACCCTTGATAGACTCACCAAAAATTATATTTTATGACTGTCCTTTGATGAATTTCTTTTCAATTCAGATGTGAGCCTTTTTATGAATTTGAATTTGGTTAAGCACTAATCAGGACTTACTACAACTACTAACCGTCGGTTAAAGTTTGGATTAGTGCTTAACCGGAGATTGAGAAAACGGCTCTTAGAGTTATACTTCCTTCAACAAAATTAGTTAGAATTTTATGTAGAACAATGTTATCGAAATGTAAAAAATTGTTCCCACTCTAATACATACACACATACACATAAATGTGTATACACATATGTATATATATATGTATGAAACTTGAGTGCTTTTAATTTCATTCAAGTGTGTATTTGTATGTATGTAGGGCGTTTGTGAGTACATAAGGGGCTGGAGAGAAAAGTGCCATATCAGAAAGGGTCATTTTAAAATCAGAAAATATCAATATAAATCAGAATAACAGCTGATGATGAAGCCAAAGGGCGAGGTTAATTTATAAAAGAATATGCGCACTATTGAACAAATATGCAAGAACAAACACCAATACATCAGACTTCGTCAAGTTTTTCTTTCAGTCCACTTATTGCCAATACTCCAACCTATTAACCCTAGAAAACTGGAGAATTTTATGCAAACGTTGACGATATGCAATTGATGTTGTAAGGCTTTCGAGTGACTAATTTTCAAGGGTTAAATAGTATCATTTATACATAATACATAAACCATCTAATGTGATAGGGTGAAGAACGTGATTCCTAGTTTTAAATTGAACCCTTTCTATACCTGCTTTGAATATTTTTTCTAGATAATATTTCTGAGAAAGTTTGTTCCAAATAAGGGAAAACTATTTTTATTACAAATTTCACTTTCACAGAAAACCCGCAATAGCTGATCTTTTATTATAATATTGGGAGAACATTTAACTTTCTCAGACCTCAAAATCGATGAAAAAATAAAAATAATGTACGTTTTCTTTATAAATAGCATAACACAATCAAATTTGTTAAAAGGAAATAAATTACTAAATAGCTCTGTATTTTTTAGCTTTCAAAACCTATATTTTATATCACCTTCCTCTTCCTCTTTCTCTCCATTTTACCAGGCATTGCATTATACTTTCCCAAATCGTTTGAAATGTACTTAACACTACGAACCATACTGGGCTTAATGTCCGTATCGGTGACGTATGCGGGTCTCATATTGGCCATTGAATATGTGGATGGCAAGTGGCGCACCATTGCTGGCATGTATAATCTTTTTCCACTGCCAATCTCGTATATGGTCATATCGGGCATTGCGTATTTAACGCAGGACTATCAGAAATTGCAGCTTTGCATTGGTATACCAGGCATATTTTTATGCTTTTTGTGGTAAGTATAATTTTTATGTGCACTTTTTGTTATTCTGATGCGTGTGATTTTGTTAAATTTTTGAGATAGAAAGATTTTTATTATGTGTAAAACAAATGTTGAAAAAAATTCAAATAAAATTTGTTTAGATTTCGCTTAAGATTTATTTTATTTATAAAGAATTGTGAAAAGTATTTTATAGCGCCCACCGTATGGCATCTTCTCCACGTGCGTGTGTGTGTGTGTGTAGATGAACGTGGGTGTTAATTATATAAACACTATAATTCAAATTTTCACATGATTCTCATTAATTTCTCACACATGTCTAAAAAAATATTTTTAATTGTTTATTACTTCTTTCATTTGTTTTCTGTCTACAATGCTTTGTTTGTTATTCACTTTTTTATCATTTATTTTTTTTATTTTCTATTTGCAACAGGTTCGTTGTTCCGGAATCACCGCGTTGGCTGCTGTGTAAGGGGCGTATCGCTGAGGTGAAGCGCATTATTGAGGCTGCCGCCGAATTTAATGGACGTCAATTGCCACCTAATTATGAGAGCATGCTGAAGCCACCCACACAAGAGTCCAGCTCACAGGATATTACTTGCTTGTTTCGTTCGCGATACCTGCGCCGCATTTCAATTTGTTTCCTCTGCATTTGGTTCACCATGAATTTAGTTTATTATGGTCTTGTATTGAATATGAATTCTTTTGGTGGAAATGTTTATTTAAATTCGGTAAGTTAATAAATTTTATTACTCATTAGTTAATATATTTTAGTAGACATAAATTTTTGCTCGGCAACTTTTTGGTATATCCAAATTTAGTTACTGGAACCATTAAGACTCTATTAGTTATTTCTGGTATAATTCAAGTGGGGACTCCGAGATACTTTTTTCCTAATGTTATCAATGTTATCAATCAAAAAGAGACGAACAAGCAAATAAAAAATGTTTGAGGAAGTTCTTAATAAACTACCATTCCAAAGAACGCAATAACGTCACATACTCTTCTCATGAGAAGAGTTCATGCCGTTGTGATTTTTTATATACAAGATAAAGCATTCACCCTTTTTTTGCAGGAATTTTAATTTTTGCAGTTTTTGCCAAACATGGAACGTTTTCAAATTTTCTAAAGAAATATTGGGCAAAACGTGATATGCCCCTGCTTGACTGTTATTCAAAATTCGAGAAACCCATCTAGCAGGTTTCTTCGTATATTCCAGATGATTTTCTAATATTTATGATACAGACATGTCATTTAAACCCAGTAGGACCTTTATCAACTTTAGCGCTCACTCAGACCACATTTGTATAATAAGTAAAAAATTACGATGACTTTTACAAGGGTCGTGTTTCACAGAAAAATCTTCGGCCTAGAATCTTGGAAGCCAATTGGAAACATTCTCCATTGATATCGATATCCGTAGAAAATGACAAATCAAATTTCTTGCTGTTTTGGCGGTGCGATTTCTTATCTGATTTTTCTGACCTAAAATTTAAATTGAAATGTCCTAATTTTATTAAAAATCTGTCATAATTTTTTAAAAACAAACGTCATGTGAAGCATACTAGCTTTCTAATTTTAATAATCACAACGCAACGCAACGTTAACTATCGATAATTATAGCGACTTAATGGTCACGTTCAGAAAACGCCACTGCTACCTGTGTGTTTTATGAACGCAAATTGATCACTTTATGATCAACAAAATTTATATTGAGCAGTCGTCATTTTATGGAGCGTATTATTTTTCTGATTCTTCAGCTCAACATGTTGCTGAGCAGAGGTCGTTTTCCGAACGTATGATACGTTATGAACGTAATGATAATTGTCGATAATTTTAAAACTTGTCTTTAGTTAATTTTTATTAAAACAAAAGAATTTTGAGTTAATTCCAAAAATTAGTTTACCACTTATATCATCCACTAAATGTTTGGCTTGGAGAATTCTGCCTGTAATTGAAGTTTAGGTTAAGTTGAGCACTCGTGATTCGAAACCCTTGAGGCTGAGGCTTCTTTGAGGAAACTGATACACTCTTTACTTACGAGGAGGGTTATCAACTCGAAATTGGAGAGCTCTACCATAAAAAAGTATGATCACAGAGGCACTACGCAAACTCCGAACCCTAGTCACTTCTTTGACTGCTACTGCTGCTATCCCTCGAATGAATTGGCTGCAAAGTGATTGTCTATGCGGACGACATATTTATTGCTATATTGGGTAAACTGCCGAGCACACTAGGGGATATTATACAATTTGCTCTAAATAATCCACAGAAAACCGAACTTGTGCTTTTTAGTAGAAGATACAAAATACCATTATATATTTCATCTTCACTCAACGGTACCAGGCTAGTTCTTAAAGAAGCAGAAGCTAGGTATTTAGCCCTCATTTTAGACAAAAAACTTGCTTTATCTACCCGATCGCAGATTGATAAAGAAAATGAGCAAATGGGAACCAATGGGGTATGCTGCCGTACATGCTTCACTGGCTATGTACTTCTGTAGTCAGGCCCATTTTGATGTATGGTGTTGCGGTCTGATGGACAAGGCAATTCAATTCAAGGCAAAACTTCTTCCCTCTGCATCACTGATGCACTGATTAGCACTGCCACCAAGTCCTTGGATATCATACTTCATATCCTTCCTCTTAACATCTATGGTAAAAAATGTGTATTCAGTAATGCCCAGACACTAAGCTCTATCTCGAAATGGTCAACGGGTAAGTGATTCCAAATCATTTTACTTTCGTACCTAAAACAATTAATTATATCCTTGCGAAACCAATCTTTAACGATAAGTTCGATTTCTGACAGACAGGAATGAGAGAATAAAGAGCGGTTTCAACAAAATTCAATTAATTTCTACACAGATAGCTCTCAATTGAATAGCAGAGTTAAACCTGGCATCTTTTGCGAAGAGCTTGGTGTAAATATATACTGTAGGTTGTCAGATTAGTCTACTTTACTTCTAAAGTAGCCCTCATCTGTGGAGCGTCTCTTAACGAGATGTGCGATCAGTTTGATCTGCACCTAATTTGGGTGTATAAGTATATCGGGGAACGAAATTGCTGACAGGTTGGCTATTAAAGGAATACTGTTGCAAATCACTCCTGGCAAGAAGTGTATAGGCAACGTGTAAACTAAAGCTAACCTTGAATGCAATAAAACATACAAACGAAAGGTGGTCACCAGAAACAACTTGCAAAACTACGAGGCTCATTTGGCCTAAGCTGAATAGTCGACGGACGAGCGACCTGACACATACCAATCGGCAATTCATCACTACTGTGACTTGGGTGATTACTTGATTGGAAAACAAACAGACAGACTTCCATTTAGAAATCACTGCAGAAGCTGTGGCAAGGAGGAAAACAAGAAGCTGTAACACATCTCCTATACGAATGGTCATCTGTGATTCACTTACGAAAGAAACATCTGGGCAGCCTGCAAGCGCTCGTAGGGTGCCTTTTTAACTTAACCTAAGTTAAGCTTGATTTTTTATGATATTCCGACCTGGAATGAATGTTCCGACCTTAACTACAATTCTTTTTTTTTTCAACTGCCCGTAACCCCTAAACTACTGTTCCAATCATTTTCTAAAATTCATCAAAAACCATATGCAATTCGCCTACAACGGAAACTATGGCCAAAAGTCAAAAGGCGCTCCAACCTAGACGACATTTCCCTATTCAAAAACTTCAATTTCATTTCCGATTATTCGAATTTTTTTAGAATTTGGAATATTTTACAAATGTATTCCACAGTTCCCAAATGTGTTTAACCCTTTCAGTCATGACGTCCTTTACAAAGGACAAATTAAATTACATAATCTACTAATAAAATTATATATTTTCAGTTCTGTTAAGTATTTTCTATGTTTCTGGATTACCGAACATTTGAAATTTCGTGCTTATGCTCATTTTTTTTTACAAGTTTTTGTCTTTGAAGTCAGGTTAAAAATATATATCCTAAAATTTATCATCAAAGCTGGTTGAATTATTTTATAAGTGGAAATATTGCTTTCCTAGTGTATTTGTAAAAGATAAAAAAATGTAAAAATCCGAAAATTTAAGAAAAAACATTAATGAATTTTTGTCTATAGTTTCAGAAGTATAATTATTCAAGCTTTAATGAAGGAGGATACTCAGAGGCGTGAAACTTGTTTATATTAGTTATACAAGTCATAAGTAAACATGAATTTCACGCATAACTTATTTATCGATTCCAATTAAAAAGATGGACTGAAAGAGTTACGATTCCACAAAATCTTTCAAATTTATTCCAAATGTATTTCAGAATATTTTAAATCATTCAGAATGTATTTGAGATTCGAACTCCAGAATTTTTCTAAAATTTCCATCAGCCAACAAAATGAAGAAACTTTCAAGTATTAAATTCAATATTAATACGTATGAACAAGTCAATTTTAGAACTCTAATAGAATTAAATTTCACTTGCATTAAGATTTCATTTTATCCATCAAAATTTGTTCCGGTCTGCAAAATCAAACACAGAAAAACGAAAGATGAAGAACGAAAAGTGAAGAGATTTAATGCATGTCGGCAATATTTAAACTGTCAGTTGTCAACGGTATAAATTGAATTCAGAACTTTGACATTCTACATTTTGAGGATTTGTCATAATGTACTCGCCCCGTCCAATCCTCTCGTCACCGTATCCAAACTACATAAATTTAATTGAATTTGTTAAGTAAATTTTCGGTGAAACTAGAAGTTCCAGCATCGCAAAAGCTACATTCAGTCCAAAAAAGGCCTATGTATGTAAATGTGTTTGTAATGCAATTATCTTGTTAAAATCACTGCTCACTGACACATCAACCAACTACCAACTACCAACACTGCCAACCTCCACCATTCAACAGAAAGCAAACAAGTAACAAAAACTAATAAGTTGAAAAACAAAACAAAATAAAGTAGGAAAAACTTAGCAAATTTTAAAACTTGATTCACACTTTTCCTCACAGCTAGCAAAAAATAATAAATATGGGCATCATGCCAAGAATTTGTCAAAAATTATGTTTTAATAAAGCATTCATGTTTGTCTATCTGTCTGTCTGTCTGCTTTTCATTTTGTTGTGACTTTACTGGTAGCTGCGGCAGCTGGGGGCTTGTGGGAAGATGGCGATGGTGTTGATGCTGGGCAATGGACAACACAAAATAATTTTAATTTATGTTATGTTGTCTGCGGTATTGGCAGATACTTATGTTCATGTTGTTAGTGTTATTTATTTATGAAAACAATGTTTGACCCCGATTAATTTTTTAAGCTTATTTAAACTCGTCAATGGCCAATTACTCAAATATATATTTGAATAAATATTTTGCTTTAATGTTTTTCTAACTAACTAAATTTAAATTCAATAATTTTCAGGCTTTAGCTGGTCTAGTCGAAATTCCTGCCATTGCTATTGCAATGTATATTATCACAAAAGTCGGCAAAAAATGGTTATTTTGCGCAACATTAATATGCACTGGTGTTGCGTGTTGTTGTGCCGCCATAACCGAGGGTCAAGATGATATACTCTGGCTGAAGATAACATTCCTAATGATTGGTAAATATTTCTTATTTCTAAATATATATCCAAGTATAATTTTTAATTAAATTTTTTTTTTTTTTCATTTAATAGGAAAATTTACTATTAGCGCTGGAAATACTATTATGCCAGTTTATACTGCTGAATTATATCCGACAGCTATAAGAAATGTTGGTGTTGGCGCTTGTAATGTTGCTGCTGGCATGGCTTTAATACTGACGCCATATTTATCTTTATTGGTAAGTTTTTGTTTGTTATTAACTAAGGGGTGAACCAGAAAACTTTTAGAATTTTTACGGAGACATAAAATTTAGTTTATTAAACATTATTTTTTAAACTATAATTCACAAAAAAATTGATTGAAATATTATTAGCGGTTGCAAAATTGTTTAACATTTTTCTTAACGTTCTTAGTTAGAGACTGGACAGTACGTTCGGTGACTACTGCATACACTTGATTCCATAGATTTCGGAATTTTATATCATTTTTGCGAATTTTCTTTGTTTTTCTTAGGGTTTGCTGGGGTACAATAGATCTCTCAAGGTCGTAGTACATCACACCCCTTCTAATCTATATATCTAGGGTTTGCTTCATTATAGCCCAATATCTTTCAATAGGCCGAAGTTCCGGGCAGTTGGGAGGATTTGCCTCTTTTTTGACCAGTGAGACATTATTTTCCTTATACCATTCCAGGTCAGCTACCTGAAGTAATGACTTGTGGCTAGGTCTGGCCAAAACAAAACGGTTCCAAACTATGAAGCGTTTTGGAAATTTGGTATATAAATACATACCTCAGAGTATTTTCTGGGTTTTGTATCCCTATTCTTTGTTGTGAAATAGGCATTCCCAGGCAATTGGATGAAATCCGCCTTACAGTAGGTCTCATCATCGAGAATCACGCAAACGAATTTGGTTAGATAATTGTCATACAGCTTTCGGGTACGCGTCTTCGCTATTTTTTTCTTTGCTTCTGACCGGTCAAGTACTTTTTGGTGTTTGTAGGTCCTTAACCTTTGACTTCGCTTATATCGCATTACAGTTGATTGTGATGTACCAGCTGTAGCTGCAACATCTCGAGTCGACTTCGTGGGATTAGCCCGATATGAACTAACAACCTTTTTCAGCACTTCTGGGTTATTTGGACTCTTTTTTCTTCCTGACCTCGCTGTGCTTTCCCTTGCAATGCTTTGTCTAGACTTCGTCTTATCAGTCAAGTAATTGTCCAGTATTAATTTGCGGCGCTGTTCTTGTTGGCTCGTCATGTTGACTTAAGTAGATTCAAGATAAAAATGACTAATATAGAAAAAAACTGCACTATTTGTAGATACTATCACTTGAAGATAACGGAGTCCTAACTCTTGATAATTGCGTACAATGGATATGTAAAAGTTCTAAAATTCTTCTGGTTCACCCCTTATTAGAAAGATTTCATCTTTTTATTGTTATTTATTATTTAATGCACAATTCAATTTCCATTCCAGACCAAAATTGAAAGTCATTTGCTAATGACACTACTCACCGCTTGGAGTTTGTTTGGCGGTTTTGTTGTATTGTTCTTACCAGAAACAATGATGTCACATTCAAAAAAGAATCCACCTGAGGAAAAGTAAGTACACAAATGTGAGCCAAAAAAATTTGATTGCTTTGTGACATTTTTTTTAAAGTTTTTTTTTAAGATGTCGTTAGTATTGTATTAATTGTTGGACAAGGCAATCAAAACAAGGAAAAGTAGAATTTTTTTAAAGTGCACAATGTTTCGACGACACAGAGAAGCAATCAAAAATATATGTAACTGTTCTTTTTTTTTGCATTAAAACTGTAAAGGCAACATTATAGGGTTATACAATATCACTCAGGCGAGCAAAAAAACAAAGCTTTTTTATAGAATTTTTTCCTTTACTACTAATAAAGCAATCAAGGTAAAGTTTTGTGGGTTTATTATAAATGTTTTAATGTATACACAAATATTTTTCATTTTGATTTACCATATAAAATAACTTCGTGGCAGTGGGACAGTCGTGAACGTCTATTATCGAGAAGGTAAACGGTGTGCAGGGTGGCAATGACCAGGCAGCACCTATAGCAATTTATCAAATTTTTTCTTACTTTACCTTGATATTTTTATTATTATTATTATTGATTTTTACAAATTTGGCATACTAGTCCAGTCGGTAGAGTAAAAAATGCATCAAAAGTTCATAAAAAGTGTTATCTGAGATTTTTCTTCAGTAATTGCTAGAGAGGGTATGATAGATGTAAAAGTCACAAAAATCAGTTTTAGGGATGCAGAGCGAGGATATATTTTATATACAATGAAGGACATAAGTCTTCGTACAGCACACGGAATTTTCAGTCTCTGTAAAACCAAAGAATCTAAAGCTAAAATTAGGTTTGCAGTGTGACTATTTATTCCTAAAAAAGTAAATTCACAAATATGTATAACTAAAAATTAACATGACAAAAGTCTTCATTTACAACGAATTTATCGAAGGACCAGCTATTTATGACCAATAACATTATATGGCTCCTTCAATTTTTAGTGGGTCCTCTTTCGGCGTCAATGCAAGAGCTTTTATGCTATTGAAGTAAAATTTTTTATTTTTACTTTTGGAATAAATAACCATTCTTTATGAAATCGCAAACCTAATTTCCCCTTTAGATTCTTAGGTTTGGAGAAACTGAAAAATCGGGAGGTATGTAATGTTATTAAGATTACAAAACTTAGTACTAAAATATTGCAAAATCCAAAAAAGCTTGGTTTGCATACTGATTTCAGAATTATATAAAATCAGTACTTTTTAAAAAAAAATCCAAGAAAATCAGAGCATGCCCGGCTCAGTGGTTTCTGAGAACAGTAAATTAAGTTTTTATGTCGAATCACAAAGTACAATTTTTTCAGCGTTAAACAAGTTTGATGGCCAATACAGCGAGGAAATTGAATAATTAAAAAAAATGCATTTGTATCTAGAACCTATGTCAAAAGTTCTCAAAAAAAAGTAGGTCGTTTCCAATTTTGGTTCTGTTAGATTTTGCAGAAAAAACTTTTTGTAAAGTGAAGTCTTTAACCTTACATGAAATTTGCGGTGCATTTCAAAGCCATCATAAACAACAGAAAAAATGAATGGAACTGTTTTTTGAATTGTTTCATAAGTTTAAGTCCTTTTCTATTACACAAAGCCAATTGCACGAAAATTCCGATTTGAATTTTGGCCCATTTCGATGAGATGCGAGACACAAGTGAAAGGAACGTGCGCAGTAAAGAGCGAAAGCAGCCGATTGATTTGACATTTGTGTTTCCCGATGCTATGGGATATATATGAATAAATATATGAATGGAATTTAGTCGATATAGCGCGAAATTCAAAGATTTTTTTTTTTTCGTGCGTTACTCCTACAGAAAAAATTAGCCATATATGGACGAAAAACTCAAAAAATATGGATAATAAATATATTTTGCTTTAAAAAGTTCAAGTAATGTTTTAAAGATATTTATTACAATGACCAACCACACTTTTTTTCCGAAAACAAATGATCTCGGACACTCTTTTGTAGGCAAAAAAGTATCGGTCTATATCGCCGGATGTTTCTAATTTTCTTCGGAAGCAATGTATCAATGAAATCATCTTCTTCTTCAAGGTTTCCTCCTTGCAAAATATCTGCAACTTTCTTCAGAGTTCCTAATTCTATTTTATGTACAACAGTACTTGTTATGAGTGGAATTAGGTTTTGCCAGTTTAAGTTCAGTAGAACAAGAGATATTAGCCCTACCATTTCAAAAAAAGACTTTTTTAAATAAACTTTTAGGTTTAAAAATAAGCAAAGACTTGGCCCATGTGAGTTTCGTCGATTTTCAACGTCCGAAAACGTCTTTTTGTCGATTTTAATAGAAAAAAGTACATATGCTCATTACAAATCGGATGTCAGTTTTTCAAAATTTAAAATGCCGGATCCAATTTTAAAAATTTGATCGGATTCGCTTGAATCTCGTTACAAGGGGATTTTTGGCATTACTGATTTCGAATTTAATGTAAAATTTGTAATTAGCGACTCTGAAAACCCCTATGTAACGAATTTCAAGCGAATTCGGTGAATTTGAAAAATAGTCAGCTATATTAAATCCGCTTTTTTGAGTTTTGAAAGTCCGATGTCAGATTCGTAATCAACGTCCCCAGATACACCCATGTAATGAGTTTCAAGTGAATCCGATCAATTGAAAGTTCATCCGCCATTTTGAATTTCAAAAAGCTTATGTGAGATTCGCGACCCTGAAAACTCTTGAGTAACGATTTTGAAGACAAATAATTCTTTACTTTAACAGCTGTTTTTTCGAAAACTTATTTTCGGACATTAGGTCTCTTTTTTATTACACCACGGCACAATTACATGTATTACTTTCGTTTTACTTCGAATAATTTCATAAATATTTTAGGAGAGTATTCGTGAAACTATAAAGAGCCCAAAAATCAAAAAAAAAATATCGATGTTCTACAAATTCTAAACTGGAATACCTCCTTAAAAATAAAATTATCAGTTTCTTTGCAAGAATAGGTACGATAAAGTTGTGGGACACTTACTTTCAACTGTATTCAACTAAAACCAAAATACATTTATTGTACCTATATGATGTTAATTCTGCATTGAAAAATAAAAGAAATAAAATTTATGGTGGACTCGAAGGTCAAAAATAAATATAATAATGTCGAGAAAAGTTCAATTAATCAATTCATTCAGTTTATTAATTAATATTGCCGCCATAAAACAAGTAGCTAAATTTTTAATTGTGATCCATATATTGGTCAAATTCACTGAAAGTGTTAAACTAGTTGGCGAAAAAACACTGCTATTTTAATATAAACATTTTTTAGGCAATTTTATCTTAAGAATGCAGGATTAGAGCTACTATATCAACAACTACATATCGTCGGCATTCAGGCAGAATACACTAAGATCATTTTTTAAATATCTTAGATGAAGTCCATGGTGCGCTACGAACACTGGCAGAACTTAAAAAGTTAACAGATTGATACACACATTACTATACTATATCATCAAAAATCTAATGTATTATGCGATTCGAATTATAGATGCTATTTAATACGGATTCAATTAAAAAAATAATAATAATTTGGACTTAGCGATTTCTGCTTGAACGACAACGATACAAGGCGGGCAGGAAGCGACGATAGGTTGCATGAAAAGGTCGACAAAAACTGAAAGTAGGGGTGTATTTGTTGACGTTTGCAGGTAAAAAATCCGATTGGAATGAAATCCTAGCTGCTCTCCTTTCAAAAATATCCATGTTCTACATACAGTAGGTGGATAAAGTAAGATGTCAAAATGAAAAGAGACCTTTAACACCAAATATCTTCTCAAAAAAAGATAGCATGAAATGTTGTTGAAATAGCAATAACATTATAAGGAGCCAAATTTAGTTCTGATTTTCTTTTAAAGTTTAATATTACTAAGTGACAGTACGATGGTGTAAAAGCTTTAGCATCCAAAAGTACCACTTTTTTCTATAACAATTTTAGTGAATTCGTCTTCTATGATGAAAACAAGATTTTTACGTCGTTCTGAAGTATTTTTTGAGCATTATTTTTAGAGTATTATTCACTATTTTCCTTTATAACTCGTTAGTTTGGGGAGCGTGATCTGAAAAATACTTTTTCAATCTGTCCTTGAATTACCGTTTGATGACGAGTCAGGGCTCAATAATGATCATTACATACCATTTAGAAAATTTAATGGGACATTGTGATCTGAATTGACGAAACCTTTACCTATTCACTTTTTCTCTTCAGGCACTTTTCAGCATTCAACTTGGTTTTCAGTGATACAACTTTGATTTTACTACCAATGTGCAAACATTCTGGAACTATTTTCGTCTTTAAGATGCATGAGAAGTCAGTAATGGGTCCACAGAAAAGGAAAACTGTTCAAAAATCCTTATATTTATTTCATGGACTCAATTTTCTACAAGATAGCTTTGTCTTTGAAGTTTTAATTCGTTTCACTATAGAATTAAAACCATTAAAACTTTGCCTCGAAATTTTGTTATGGTTGTCCACCCATAACAAAATTTCGATCCATGATAAGAATGAAAAAAGCTCATAGAGTCCATGTTTTTTGAAGACTTTAATCTTTATTATGGATTTTTTCTGGCTTTAAAGGCATTTGAAAGAAAAAAATGTTTCAAGATATATGTGCACGAATGGTTTTATAAAATTTGTGTTATTGGAATCCAAGTTGAACGCTTATAAGGTATATAAGCCCAATAAAAAACGTACCAGTTCTTGAAGAGAAAATCTTAGTAGTTAATGTTTTTCAGATCAAAAAACTAAAAGGTAATTTTTAAAAAAGTACTGGAATTTATTCAATGAAGGAGATATTTTATTTTCATTTAGCCCTGACTCGTCATCAAATGGCAACCAAAGCACAAATTGAAAATGTGTGTTTCAGACCACGCTCCCCAAACTAACGAGTTATAAAGGAAAATGGTGAATAATAGTTTGGGAAAAAATAGCTCCTTATAATGTTACTGCTATTTCAACAACATTTCATGCTATGTATTTTTGAGAAGATATTTGGTGTTAAAGTTCTCTTTTCATTTTGACATCTTACTTTATCCACCTAATGTATGTAAAACTTGGATATCTTTGAAAGGGGAGCTGCTAGGATTTCATTCCAAACGGATTTTTCACTTGTAATTGTCAACAAATACACCCCTACTTTCAGTTTTTGTCGACATTTTTATGCAACCTATCGTCGCTTCCTGCCACCGTGGATATGATTTAAATAAGTTATATTTGCAATATATTGCAAAAATCTTTTTATTCCATACGCAAAGAAATCGGTATGAATAAACCTTCTTTTTATCAATTATTTTTTTTTTTTCGTTGTCTCTTTTCAGATGTTAGAAGATCCAATTAAATTTTGTATGCTACCATTTCTAACAAAGGAGCTAACTACATAAACTATCAGCATCAACATAATTAGTAGTATCTATTGTACATTCAATGAATTCAAAGGTTATCAATAATTATAATTATTGATACCCTAATCCATGTAAATCAGCATTGAACATTCAAATAGAACAACAACAAAGAACTATTACTGGGATTTTGGCTGGTCCAAAATATACAATACATAAAACATTATACCTACAATAATTGCATACATGCATACATACAAATCAAATTTTATATTATTTGACATTGTTACATATCAATGTTTCGTTCAAAGAATAATGCTTTTAAAAATACAAAGTAGAACACAAATAAAAATAAATAAAAAAACGTGTTCTCAGAATCTTCCACAAAATAAATGTTGCTTTTAATTTATAAACAAAAAAAAATGAAAAATATAGAAAAACTTTGCATTACTAAAATAAAAATAAAGTTGATTAAAAAAAAAAATACTTTAAAAAAAATATTTCAAATACAGGCAGGACCTTTTGTTGCACATAACATATAAAAAAATAAATAAATTAAACATATACCTAAAAAAAATTCAAAAATGAAATGTTGCCATATCTCTAAAACAATATGTAAATGTTCTTGACAAACAAACAAAATGTGGAAAAAATCTAACTACATAACTTTCAAATGTATCAATGTACTCGTACTGTGTGTAAAGTGTATTTCAATTGCTTACCTATTTAATAAATTATATGTATATACATACATACATATACAAGGTGATCCATTTAAAGATCCATTAATACAAAGGGAGATTATTGGCATATAATTTAATTGGATTTTGTTTAACAACAAATTGTTAGATTTTCATATTACCTTTTTTTAAATTAGGCATTCGAAAGGAATCACTTTGTACATATATGTATGCATACATAATTACATACACACACATATACAAATATATATATAAATATATATTTATAGTTAGTAGTCAATTAATGAATTAATATATCAATTATATATTTCTTAAATATTAAATAAAAGTAATAATTTGTCAATTAAATTAAAATTAATTATAAAAGAAATAAAATTCAAATAAAAAAATGTATGTATTGTTATAAAAAGTGTGTAAAAGTGTAGCATAAAAATAGTAGTAGTAAAAAAGTAGTAGAGATAATATCTTAATTTATGCATTTGCTATATATTTTATTGAAAATCGTTTTAAAATAACTAGAATTTGTTTTTCTATAATAAAAAAATCGCCATAACGCATAACTTTCCTTGAAATTTTACACCGTACGATAAAAATCTAGTTTTTGATTCACACACGAATAAAGAGATGTAATCGCAAAACAAAAACTCAAATGTAGTAAAATTGCGTTTTCAGATTTTCTCAAGAACGTTAAAATTTTTTTTTTAAGAAATGCAGCAATTCAAAAAAATTATTTAAATATTTTAACTCCTCCTAGAGTATAAATATGAGTATCATATGAAAGCAGAGAATCTCTAAAAATAATCGATTTATCTGGACATACTAAGAATATCCTTTTAAAATTTATTCTTTAATATTTTTACTACATTTGGGTTCTAAAGTTGCGAGTCAATCGATTTTTCGTGTATGAAAAACGCTGTCGCACTGTGTTATCCTTTGCTGTATGTAATTCTCTTTTCAATTCTCTCTGTATCCCTCCTTCTTTCTCTCTCTCTTTCACTTTCTATTCAAAAGCTGAGCGTCCTTCAGTTAAACATAAATTAGATTCAAATTTTTATTTCCACATTTTTTTTATATAAATTGTAATTTATTTTTTCACTTAAAATGTACTTATCGTATTCAATTGTAAAAACATACAAAAAAAAACTCTGATTGTATATGTAACTACTATAAATTAACTACAAATAAATTATTATTTTTGATTTATTATTATTTAATGTACTTACAATTAAGCAAGAAATTCTCGTCTCTTTTGTAAATTATTTTTATTATTTTTTATTCGGTATCTTTTTTTTAAATATTTTTTATTATCAATATTTTTGTAAAATTTTATACTTACTTCTATAATATAATAAATACAACATTGTCAATTTTCATTGTAATAAATATGTGTATGTAAACAACAACAATTCATTAACAAATAAACGAGCAAATAAATAAAATTAAACAAAAAGTTTTATGTAAAATTGTTAGTGTAGTTTAGTGTATGTATTTGCGTCAAATTAGCAACAACAATAAAAAAATTAAATTAAATTAAATTAAACCCAAAAATTGTAGTTATCAATTATTCTGATGTAAATTTGTCTTACAAAAACCAAAATTATTAATAATAAATATATAATAAAAATTATTGAAATGTTAAAGCAAATGACTTTCTTTTTTAATGAATAACACAGTGGCAACAAATTTTCAACTTTTGTCTTATGCGCTAGATTTTCCAACGGTTTTATAGTAATTTAGGGTCGCTTATCACGACTACGTCCTCAGTTTTTCTCCATCATATCTAGTTTTCCCACAATATGGACCTGAAGTTGGAAAAATGGGATCATCAGAGGCTGTTAAGAATTTTTTTTTATTTCAACAGATACAAATTTGATGTGTGAAGCAAAGTTGTCAAGCACAAAGAGGTAACCAATTTTTATGCAAGCACTTTTCCTCCATCTCTTACTCTTCTTCTTGAAAATGGGGTTTTTAGCCCCCTTTTTCAATAAATGGCCGATAAAACAGAAACCGTTGAGAAAACTATTATACTGTTTTCGGAGAAAATGTTTCTTGTTAAAAATTATAAGGGGTCCTAGAACACCCGATTAACCTACGAGGTACACTTTTTTTAGAATAATGTAAAAACCGAATTTTTCGCATTAAAATCGACCCACTCACACTACGTAAGTAAATAATGGAATCGTTTGTTGTTGTAATTACATTAGGCTTCCATGTGAAACCCAAAAAAGTTAAAAAAAACTTTATTTAATTGATTTAAAAAAAAAAATTTTTGACCGTGGTTCAATCCCAAGTGGAGCCAACAATGAAAGTGATCGGATCAATATGCGTGGCACCTTCCATACAGTGATGGTTCGTATAAATGCTATAATTTCCATATAAATCAAAATTTTAAAAGTAAATTTTTGCTCTGATAGTGACCGGAGCAGTGGGCGTGGTGTTTCTTGTGTAATTGTTTTACGTATTTATGAAGCAAATACTAATGAACATGTACTTACATCCAGAGAAATACTTACTTCGTTTGAAGAAAAACTGCTATCAAATAGAGGAAAAATGGGAATGATTTGGCGCCATAGAAACGATTTCCTCATTTAGATATACAAAATTTCTTTGAATTGAGGAAATATTTTTTCTTTATTTTAGAGAAAAATTTCTATGAAAGAAGGAAGTTTTCTATAAATTAAAAAAATATGTCTTCAATTTGTAGAAGTTGTGTTTTTCAAATGAATAATATTTTATTTCATTTAGAAATTGTATATAATTTAGGTACAATTTTCCTCAGTTTGAGGAATAATTTTTCATAAATTGAAGTTAATTTACTACCTTTTTAGAAAAAAAAATCCTCAATTTATGGAATATTTTCTACAATTTTGTTTTAATTAAGAGGCATAGAAATCATTTTTTTTTACTTGTATTCATTTATTATTTTATTTTTAATAAGTATTAAGGTTTACATTCATACGTATTTTTACATACACTACAGGCGTCGTCGCCTTGAAATGATCAAAAGTTCCTTATGGCCATCAAAAAATTATAAATTGAAGTTTATTGAAATTTATATCTTTTCAATATATATTAGTTTTTTTTTTCACAAAATATATCAACAGCCTCAAACACAACCGCTTCGCTTGAAATAGAGACGCCAACTAAAAAATTCAAAAAAAAAAGAAAGCGTACGCGATTGTCTGCTAAGGCCAAAAGAGTAAAGCTAGTTTTTGTGTATACTAAAAATTTGTATGGAGAACATTTTTGGTCTCTTTCTTACATTTTCTATACACCTAAATTTGTAAAAATGAAGACAACTTACTTCAAATTAAACACCACGGTTGCATGAAAGGAGCACATTTTTCTTCATTTTGAGGAAAATTTACTTAAACGAGAGAAATTTTCGTGGATTCAAATTGAGGAAACTTTTTCTTTGTTTTAGAGATGGGTATTTTTCTGGGTGTAGTTCATGAAATCAGTTTCAAAGAAAATTCAACATAACCTTTCACAATTAAGAAATGAAACAGTAAAATTTCCAAATTTTTAGCCATATGCTAAAAAGAAATTTCCCTTAAAAAGCAGCATAAACATCGAAAAGCTAACGTACAACAAATGTAAAAACCATAACCAATTTCAGTATATCTCTCCAATTCTCACCTTCTTCAAAACGGTATTATTTCCTTTTGTTTTGATTGGTTTCTGTAATAATAATTTTTAGTAATAATTTGCACCAAAAAAATTACTCGCATCAGCTTATAACATAAGATAAAATTCATCCTAAAAGTATATTATAACTTCTTGTTGCCAATGAAAAAGTGACTGCAATTATCGGAGTGGCAGGTATGAGCAGCTCTTAGTAAACAATGGAAAGAAGAAATTTCAGTCTTTATTATAAAAACAGTTAGAACGCGGAAATCGACGGGTTTCATAAGAAACAAGCTATCAAAGTTAGACTAAATTGTATTTTCAGTTGCTTTAATTAGGGTTCCCAACCGCACTCTTTAAAGAGTACGTGTTCCCTTTTTCAGGTCTTCTCTTATTTACTCTATCTTTTTTCATCAAAATCTTTTTTTCAATTGTATAAGCATTTCAGGAATTTGTTTCTGCACAGTGAATACAACTTTGTTGACATTTACATTACATTTACTTTAACCTCTTTTGTATTTGCGCATTAAAAAAGCATAAAAAGAAAAATATAATTTAGAAGTTAAACGCGACATTATGCGTATAAAATTTATATTTTCTAAAACACTACAAAAAGTATACCCAGTATTAAAAAAACAAAGGTGGATACCAAAGTGTAATAAGACCATTTGTATCGAGAATAAGAGCAAGTTCTTAGCCTGTCTGGGCTTAGGCATCTATTGGTTTTCTTTGTTTCAAATAGGGTACGTTGAATCCATAAAACAACATTGCAGCAATCTCAATTTCGACATCTGTGTTGGATAAGTTCAGGCCGGAATCTTCCTAATAAAATCAAATATCTGCTTGTGAGGTTGATCTAGCCTATCACAGAGTAAAACACCATCTAAGCTATAAGTCAGTCGATTGTAGAAATAAACTGAATAGTTTACTGCTTGCGGATTCTACAATTGTGAATTTAATTCGATCTAGTAGAATGAAAAAGGAAGCCACCACAGCGCTTCCTCCACAATCTTTAGAAGATTTAAAAAATGTTCTGATGCAATTAAGACATTTCAAATCGTAATACAATTTTACCGAATTACAATTAGTATGCTATTCATTTTCGGGAAATTGATATTGAAAATATTTTAAATGAAATTTAGAATTTACTTTTCACCGTTCGGACAGAGTGCTTAAAAATTTTTTGTGATTTTGTCAGTGTGGACATCAAACAGATTTTAAGTTGATAATTTTTCTAGTAAATTGTCACATGAAAAGTGGGCCCAGTTTTTTTTTAGTGTGAGTTTTTGAAGATATACCAATATCTTTTTGCTATTAGTTGGGAACCCTACTTTAATAAATTGTATATATTCAACTAATTATTAATACAATTAGAAATATATATGCTTCGGATAAATATAGGAATAGCAATCGCAGCAAATGTTTAAAAATCCGGACTGAAAGCTGTAAAATGTTTTGTAGAATAAAATTTCGTTTTAGGATATTTTTAGTAAGTTTTTATAACGTCAAATAATATAAAATAGAAAGTTTAAATATGCATACATATCGGTAGCTTAGAGTGAAAAAAAAAGCTAAGGTCACTATTTATAAAAATAAAATCTGTTTTGCTATTGTAAAAAAGAGAAATTGCAAATACATCGGTTGCAAAAAGGTCATATTTTGGGCCGTATAGCCATTTGAACTTTCCTCAGGGAATATTGGGCGCCGTGCCAATGATTCCACTCGATACCTTCTCCCCAGACGGTGTCATTCATTTCTCCAATGAAATATCGGCCATTAAGATTGCTTGAAAATATTATTATATAAATAAAAATATTTAATTATAAATTACAATATTTACCTGTCATGGCAATTCTGATACCACCATGCACCATGAAACCATTCAGCACAATTTGCATTATCTTTTTCATCATTATCGTTGTCTTTCGTCGTGAATTTCATTCCTTTCTGTCGTCGAAGTGAATCTCCTGCATCTCCACTAAATTTGCCTAAAACATTTAAAGCATATTTCTGATCTTCTGTTCCAATAGAAAAGTTATCGTATTTCGCATAGCGGTTTTGGCCCTCGAAATCTTCCAGCTGTATCCAGAGTTCATTTGGTTGTGAGTGAGTCATTGCGTGTATTATGTCCAATCCAATGAAAAAATTTGACTGTAAATCACCGAAACCATGTTTATAGTCGTCCCAATTGCGATAGAAATCAGTGGAATTATCTTCGCGACGTTGTATAATTGCCCAGGCAGGGCCATTGTCTGGATCTTTCAAGCAATACACATTGAATGGCTTCAAACCAGACAAATGTAACTTATAAATGCCACTGGTGTCATCACCAACGAACAAGAAAGCTTCCTCGCAATTGTTTGGCCATTGTTTTTTCTGTTTACATTGAGATGCTATGCTATTTTCAAGCTGCTGACCGTTGACGCAATGCTGTCCAAGTAAGTGTTTAAGCTCTCCATTTTCTGACTCTAGTTTCTCAAGATTTGCTTCTAATCTAAAATGAATTTTCGTTAATTTGAATTATTTTTAAAACAGAATTAGAATATTCTTCTAAGTATTACTTTTGATCCAGTTTTGAAAGAATCTGTTGAATGTGATCGAGTTTATTTTTCTGCTTATGAATTTCTTCTTCCAAACTGTAATGGCATTTAGTGTGTGTTACATAAACATATAACTAAAAAGTGATTAATCAATACCTTTTAAGATTTAACCTAATATCCGATCCAATTTCGTCTTTCAACATGTCGGTATTCGAAAGATGAATCACAAAACTCTGAAAGATTAATGGAATTTCTTGAATATTGTTTTAGCTAAAGTTTAGTTTACATTCATACAAACCGAATCTTCTGAATTTTCCTTATCATTATCTGTAACACTGGCTCCGTTTCCATTTTGAATTTCTGCAACAATCAGTGAGATCGTTATTATTTTCAAGATTCTTGGAAGGCTCATCTTTATTTCTTCTACTATTCTTAGTTATATTTCGGAGTCTCCTTTTCCGTTTAATTTTCGTTATATTTGTTGCCGCTCTGATGGCATCAAAAATTTGCTGTGCCTTTTATACTCAATTACATTACCAAAAATCACTTCCGCACACGTTACACTATGCATAAATTACCCTTATAAATTCAGACCTCCTGTAGTTATTGTTCATGTGTGCAATAAAACGAAATATTAATCTTTATTCTAGTTTCAATGGAGTTTCCAAGATATGCGTTTATCAAACATAAAAAAACCATCGCTTCACTTGATCTTTTCTTTAAATGCATCATTCTCTATTGAGGTACATGAAGGCTACTTGCTAAATTTTTTTTCGATGTGCTGAACAGTGTAGTTTATTCGTGGTAAAAAACACAAAGAGAATTTTCTTTCCATTAAATGTATAAATAAAACTTAAAATCTTGTTGTTGAAAATAATTAAAATTTTATTTTTATTTATATTTATGATGATATAGCTTAATCAGTGAACATTTTCGGAATGATAGCCTTATCTCTGCAGTAACCGAACAAAGAATATACAACACATAGAAGGACATTGCTCAAAAATTTTCTTTCGTTTCGGATCAATTTTTTATTAATTTTTTACTAATTTTTTTTTCGTTAGACAACGTTCCAAATTCATAAACTTTAACTGAGGATAAAAAAAATTACGCACTAAACTAAAAAAGTTCCTTGGAGGTTTTGTTGTGGAAGACGTCAACTTTCATTTGGTTTTGGTTTCATCCCATTCGCAAACTTCAATTTTATTGCGTACTCATATTGAACTGATCGGTATATTCAAATCACAAAAAATAGCTGAAGATAATCGGTGTTCAAAATTGAATAAAAAAAAAATTATGTAAAAAACATTTATTTCAGAATTTTTTTAAGAGTGTGTTTAAAAAAAGTTTGAATTTTGTTATCTGCTTCAAATATATTTTATTCTAATTAATACTTAAACTAGCAAAGTTCTGATAGGTGATTAGAAAATCATTATGGTAAATTTTATAGTCCAAAATACACTATGCAACAATTTATGGGGTAATGTTCGGATACAGGGTAACGTCTATAATAGCTGAGAAGTACTTGGCTTAACAATGAAAACCTTATATAACATTGTGCCGAAAGTCTTGGTTAGGCGTTCGGTACACCCCGTTGAAGCTGATCGGCTTCAGGTGTCATGAACTTCAAATATTGGCGTTTGTAGTTTTTTTGGAACACAACCGTACATTTCTCGATGTTTACGTATGAAAATCTGTTGTAGGAAAAAGTGTAACACTGTCTAATACAACAAAGTCATATCTCTTTATCTAATGGGTACTTTTTAACCAAAATAGTAAATTTGTTCATAGAATCTCAAAAACTGGAGTAGAAATCGTATGTAGAAATGAGAAAAAAACATTCATTTTAGAATATAAACTAGGGTCTCAAAACATGGCCCAGCCTTAAAACCATCCATTCTCGTTTTGCCTTATTTAGTAAGAACTATGTCACAGAAAACATTAACATTTTCAACCATTTTTTTGTATTAAATTTTTTATGCAAAGATAACATTCTATAAAAGGATGTAAAAATAAAATTTAACAATTAACCATGTGATTTTTTAAAAATACTAAACAACGGAAAGAAATCATTTTGAAATTTCCCATTTTAATTCTGCTGAAAATTTCTTTGGGCTGTAAATTTTTGAATACTTTTTTAAATCGAGTTTCTGAAAATTAAATAGCGCCTACATTGGATATGAATAAAATCACAAAAAAGTCAGATTTTTTAATTTCAAAATGGCTTATGAAATATAGCGGACCAAGCTTAATAAAAGTGGATAAACAAAACAATAACTTTTTCTTGATAGTTTTTTAGGAGACTATGAAAATTAAATCTAGGGGTTAATTTTCAAAGTCATGACTTAAGTTCATGTCGATTTCGTTATTTGAAGTTATATATAAACAGGTTAATGAACAAATGTAGTCATCACAACAACAATGTATATAGAGACGGGCAAATCAGACGGCCGTTTCGGAATCCGCCACAATTCCTCATCAGTGATCTTAGTGATAGTTCTTAATCTTTCAATATCCTATATAAGCTACTAATATTTGAAATCATAACCCAGAATTACGGATTTGATTCCAAATATCTTCACTGAATAGAGATATTGAAAGAAACTACCACTACCGTTCTAAAGACTTATGTTGTGGTTCTTTTCCCATTGTAGCTAGTCGGCATAACAGTTCGTTATTTGAAAGTCTAGTTCATGAGAGTGTGTGTGTGTTTGTGAGAAAATGATTCTAAGTGTCATTTTTTCTGAACGGTCCCCGTTCGATCAGTTCATGATAGTTTTTTAGGAGACTATTAAAAAATTAAATCTAGAGGTTAATTTTCAAAGTCATGACTTAAGTTCATGTCAATTTCGTTATTTGAAGTTATATATAAATAGGTTAATGAACACATGTAGTCATCACAACAACAATGTATATAGAGACGGACTTTTTCACTTAGATGGGGTTTCATGAAGGGTTTTGAGTTTATTTTGAACCGCTGATCATAAAAAATACAACTACAGAAAATCAGAATGATGAATTCATCGGAAATCACTATTCTGCTAATTTAAAAATCTCGGTTAGGTCGCTAGATGGAGGCTGGTCAAATATATGCGCAAACACTAGATGTGATGCATGGGGTACCTGAAACTAATTTCGTTTAACCCATCAAGTCCGAGAGCGTACCCGTTAAAAAACAAAAAATCTTCAATCATACGTCAATTCAATTCAATCAATTATCGTTACAAATTCAAACAGCAAATAATATTGTAGTATTTTTTAATTTTCTGTAAAGTTTCTCGCTTCGCGTTAGAACAACTGGGATAGCGATTACGTGTTCTGGTAACTTTTTTTAATCTGCATTAAAATATACTTCTTTGTCGTTCTTATACGCATCATTAGGACTAATGAGTTAATTTTTTTTTAATTGGAAGGCAAAGATTTTGCTAAAACTAAAAGCCTGAAAGTATGTGAATTATTTTTATACATAATTCAAATGCAAAGACTACCCCATACATATGTGTGTATTTGTGTGACAACAGGCGCCCATGAGGAATGCATAACTTTTATCATAAACGAATTTGGTCATGAAAAAATCATAAAGATGAATTGAACTGTAAGGGAACATGGAATGCACAGATTTCTTCTCTTATAGCTTTGCTTCAGTTTTTATACAATCGAAAATAGTAAAGAGAAAACATACCTAACCAAGAAATGCAGCTTGATGGTATAAACACAACCAAAGCAGTAGGCCGCTAACCGTCTACTTCTTCAGAGAGAATAAACACAATAAGAGCGTCAACACCTCTAGCGTCAAAAATATGTAAACGAAAAACAAAACAAAAGCAATTGGATTTGATTTTAGTTTTTACAATTCATTTTGTTGTGTTTTTGTCAATTGTCAAAAAATAAAAGGAAAAACTTAAGATTCTGCAATTTGAAACAATTTCTGTATAAACTAAAACTATTAACTTCGTTTATTTGCGCAAAATCACCAATAGAATAAAAAAACAAAGCAAAACTTAAGAAAAATACATATGTTTTCGTACTAAAACTCTGCAGCACTTGGCTTTTTTTTGAAAAATATGGCAATGTTTCCCCTCTTACAAGAGAGAAAAAATTATGAGGCTGAGAGAATTTGAATAGAATCTAGTGTAGCGTCGTTGAGGCGGCAGCAAGCCTCAAAAATTTTTTCCCATACAAGTTCAAAAAATTCTATGTGTTTGTTGTTGAAGTTGAAGCCCGCAGCTTTGGTTGTGTTTATACCATGAAATGTATGCAAGACAGCAGCGAAGAGCAACTAAATAACAGAATTTTTCCTCGAAAATTTGCTTTTTTCTAACACCGATCAACTAACTTTTGGCGATACGTTGTCGCGCGTCTGTGTACTTTTTTGTTTTTTCAGTACAGCACAGTAACTTAGTTGTTTTGTGAAAGTTGAACAATCAACATGTCTTCAACGTTCAATTGTTATCGGAAAATTAAAAAAAAAACGTGAATTGAGGTTTTGCAAAATGATTTGTATTCACTGAAAAGTAAGTAATTTCAGTTATATGAAATCTAGTCTTCTTAAATACTTAGCAATACTTTTGTTTTACAGGGAATGTTGATGAGTGCTAAACTCTTTCAGAAAAGTTCCTTAAAAGCCAGGCTAAAAGCAATATATTGGTGGAACAAATTCTCTCACAATACAAATTTCCTATTAAATTAAATTTTCTACTATTTCTGCATTGGAATCTAAGATTTGATACATGATATTAGCAGCGAAAAAATAATGTATGATTTCGACATCAATTCCTTCATTTACGATAGTTATTGCATAAAATTGTAATGAAAACTATTTTTTGCATTCCCAGGTAATGCAAAGTAGGAAGCATTGCTTTTTATAGGACATCGCCGTGTTAAAAATCATGTATTCTGAAAGTTATAGCCTATAGCAGCTATAGCCTATAGGAACGTGCATTTCTATACATTCCATTTTCGGTTTGGGCGCGTACGCAGAAAAAAGATTCGGGGGGAGGAGGTTTTCTGAAATATTTTTTTTTATATCAAAATTTATCTGATGTGAATTGGCACGAAGAAAGTAATCACAATTAACAAAATGCAATCGTTTTTGAGGCAAGTGTCTTGCATACTTTGGTAGTGTTAAGTTTCGAACATAATTTATACTTTTCATACAATTTTTGCTGAATTTCTTAAAACTTAGAAGCTTTGAACATTTTGCCGCACCAATAAAAACCGTTCTATATAACCCTTCGGAGGGCGCGCCGCGGCAAATTAGTCGCAAATTGTTTAATTTGTGTTTTTAAAATACTGCTTCTTGTAGCCGACCGCTGCCACTCAAGTGACTTTGCAGTTTTTGAGATGCAGCGTGGTTAGCCGTGGGTTTCTGCACTGCATCGTTTAGCTGCTATTTGTGTTTGAAAATTGGTATCTCGCTTTTGCGGCTAATTTACTCCGGCGTGCCCTCTCGTGTAACAAAAATTTCAAGTGTAGCTTGCAGACATTTTTTTTAAGTTAACGGTGACGAAAAGACATTTAAAAGTTAATACTTAAAATATACTTCAATGTCACTACAAAGCAATCACTTGTTTTATTTTAATAATTTTTTTTTTTGCTATAAATAAGAAAAATTGGAGTCGATACTATGAAATTCACCTTGATGCTTAATTGCCGCGGTGCGCCCTCTCGTGTAACTTTTCAGAGCGCGCCCTCCGAAGGGTTAAAAAATTGATTTTGCATAATGTTTGTACTTGTAAAGAGCCATAACAGAGCTGTGAAATTTGAAAAAAACGTTGGCTGAAAATTAAAAAATTACGGAATTTAAGGTCGAAAATTTCGGGACTTTCGATACCATTTCGGAACCTAAAGATATTATTTGGTTTTAAAAATGTTTTCCCCTTGTTTTTGTCGAGATGAGTAGAAACTTTTCTGTGCTGTTACTTTTCGACTTGACGGCATTCTTGAAAATTTATAGTGTTTTCCAAAATGTTCCTTTACGTGAACATTTTTTCGAGTCAAAATTTTTGCACTTCCCAAAAAACTTTACAAACAAAGGGTAAGAACAGCCATCAATGATTTTCTAAAAATCGAAAAAATTAATAAATACTAGGTATGTCTTCTAAACACAAAAATCACTTGATTAAGTTAATCGTCGTCGAAAGCAGACAGAGGACTTTGGATTTAAACCGATAATTTAATAAATACTAAATATGTATATCCAAAATTTTTTAAAAAACTAAAAAGGTTATAAATATAAGTAGGAATCCAACCGTGACAGAACAAACGAGAAACGGACGAGACCTTCAAATACAACACTGGGGAACTGGACGAAAGAACGAAAAACGGAGAGTCGGAGTTGAACTAGCGGACGTGCGTGTCTTTATTTTTTTTTAATTAAATTTTAAGTTTGTGAATTGAATATGTTTAAGTTCTTTAATATTAAATAAACATTTTAAAATAAACATTAAAAAGAGAGTGTGTTAAAAACTACATATATTTAATTCATAACATAGGGAGGAATTATATACCAATCAGATTTTTAGAAAATCGTTCACGGGTTGTTTATATGCGAATAATTTGTGGACATACTATATGTATATTTTATTCAAACCCCCCAGATGCTATAAATTTGACCAATATTTAAGTTTAGCTCATATTTTAGACAATTTCCGTTTAAATTTATATAAAATTAGCTTCGTTGATCGAACTGTGCGAATTTTGGGTAATACGAAAATTCCAACTAAAAAAAACTTTGCAAAGAAATTGCCATATGAGCGTGCGAAATTCCGATCTAAACCTAATTATTGTACTTATCATTCTTATCGTTTATATGAGTAGCTCCACTCCCAGGTTCCTAAAGCTACTTGTTGGAAGTATTTGTTCATAAAAATGTTTTCCACACACATATGCCATCTCGGTGGCCTAGTGGTAGAGTGCTAAACTTTAGTCCCAGCTGCCTCAGGTTCAAATCCCAAACGATGTACAATTGCTATAATAAACATTTTGAATACGAACCAAATCAGACCACAAAAACACATTTTCGTAAATATCTCGACTCCAGCTCGGCTTACCGAATCCATTTTTAGAAAAAATTGTAGCTAACATATACAATAAATAAAACTTATCAAAATATCTTGGCTACAGCGCCACCTACAGGGTCCATTTTTTGTATATACAGTACCCGCTCGTATATGTGAACATCCAAACGAGTGAACAAAAAAAAGCCCAAAATTTTTTGTATACGAGGTTCTAAAGAGTAAACAAGGCTAATCTCTATTATGTGAACAGTATTTTAATTTTACTTGTTTATATTTTCAAGTTCGTTTTTGTTTGCTTTTAAGTACATGCGTATGAAACTTTTAACGAAAATGTGAGGTTGCAGTATAAACTTCGGAAGTTTTAGATGCTTTCTATAAAATTATTGTTTGGGCTGACGAAAACTGTACAACTGATGAAATGTTGGTGTGTCGTAAATGCAAAGAGCAATCATGCAAATGAACCTTAACTAAAAATTTGTTTTTTTTTTTTTGTTAATTTGAATTCTGAAACAAAAGCTTTGTACAATATGCAATGAATTTAAAAAAAAAATGCTTTTTTTTCACTAAAACACAATTTTGTAATTGTTCATATAAAAGATAAAGAGGTAAATATATGTAGGTACATATCTATATATATATTTACGTTTTCGGTTATATGATAAATTCAATTATGGGAACTATGCTTGTCTGAATTAGTTCACATAAGCGAGCGGGTATTGTAATTCTTTGAATGTAATTAACATATATTCAAAATATGAGATAAATCGGATCATAAATACAATTTATCGAAATATCTCGAAATCAGCGCCAGCTAATGGGTCCAAAAGAGAGATAAACCAACCTAAACAATAAACAAATATATCTGTGGCCAAAGCAATATTCGCTTAAGTCGACTTTTAACAGAATTGAGCTATAAATGCTATCGTATTCTTCTTATTCCAGTGTAGATGTACGTAAAATTCCCGAAATTCTATGTTTTTTAAAACAAAAGTTATTATTACGTTGAGTGGCAACTAATGACATTAACTTCAAACCCTGTTTACTTCAAATGAGATCTTCAGACCTAAGCGATTACTGCTTTTGACCTCAGATATGATGTGAATATGGCTTTAAATTTTCCGGAAAAAATTTCCAATTTTCCTTTCTAAATCAATCAATACGAATGTTTTTGTAACATGCGGAAACTGGTTTTGGTGAAGTTTTCTGAGGTCAACGTGCTTATCCACTGACCCAAGTGAGCATTATTTATATATTAATTTTAAAAAGAACTGTTCTGTGTTATTACAAGAAAAGTTGCCTTTGGTTACACAGAGTGATTATGTTGCAAACCAAATATTAAGCACACATAGGTCCATAAACGCGAAGTTCCACCGCTGCAAATTTTTAATAGAAAAGAATGAACGTTGAATTTGAAGCCATCAACAGTTGATTCAACTGATTCGCGTGCTATCCAGCTAGAAACGAACAGATACAAGTAAACTTTGTCACTTACACACCTCTGATCTTCATGAATTTTTATAAACAAACAAGGATAGTTTTAGGATTTAGAATACAAAGAATGAATTTTCAGTTCTCACACAAATATTTCAGTTAACCTTGTGAAAAGGTTTCAAATCATCAAAAACTGAAATATTGGCCATGTTTATAGTGAAACTAATCCTAAATTGTTTTTGTTTTTTATTTTAAATATATTTAGACAAGTACAAGTATAATATGAAATGAAGAAATCAAATGCAGTATTATAGCTATACTTGATATTTAAATTGAATGGATCCAAAACAAGTGATGGATCTAACTCAGTTTTGGCTGTCTCCGTACCGCAAGTGTGGAGATATACACAGAATATCTTACTCTAAATGAAATCATGTTTTGGGCCGTATTGCCATATGAACTTTCCTCAGGGAATATAGGGCGCCATGCCAATGATTCCACTCAATACCTATTCTCCAGTCATTGTCATTGATGTTTTCAGAGAGATACATGCCATTCAGATTGCTTGGAAATACATTAGGTATATAAATAAAAATATTTAATTATTAATTACAATATTTACCTGGCATGGCAATCGTTATACCACCATGCACCATGAAACACTTGAGCACAATTTGCAATATCTCTTTCATCATTATCGTTGTCTTTCGTCGTGAATTTCATTCCTTGGTGATATCGAAGTGAGTCGCCTGCATCTCCACTAAATTTGCCTAAAACATTTAAAGCATATTTCTGATCTTCAGTTTCAATAGAAAAGTTATCGTATTTCGCATAGCGATTTTGGCCCTCGAAATCCTCCAGCTGTATCCAGAGTTCATTCGGTTGTGCATGAGTCATTGCATGTATTATGTCTAATCCAATGAAAAAATTTGACTTTAAGTCTCCGAAACCATGTTTATAGTCGTTCCAATTTCGATAGAAACCGGTGGAACCATCTTCGCGACGTTGTATAATTGCCCAGGCAGGGCCATTGTCTGGATCTCTCAAACAATATACATTAAATGGCTTCAAACCGGATAACTGTAACTCATAAACGCCACTGGTATAGTTCCCAGAGAACCGAAAAGCTTCCTCGCAATTGGTTGGCCACTGTTTTTTCTGTGCGAGCAGTTGACTAAGAATGTGATGTTCAAGTAATTTTTTAATATTCGACTCCAGTTTCACAAAATTTGTTTCCAAGCTAAAATATAATTTTGTTAATTTGAATTATTTTTAATGCAAAATTAGTATTCTTCTATTACTTTTGATCCAATTTTGAAACAATTTCTTGAATGTGATCGAGTTTATTTTTCTGCTTATGAAATTCTTCTTCCAAACTGTAATGGCATTTGGTGTGTGTTACATAAACATATAATTAAAATGTGATTAATCAATACCTTTTAAGATTTAAACTAATATTCGATTTAATTTCTTCTTTCAACGTGGCAGTATTTGAAAAATGAATCACAAAACTCTGAAGGATTAATGGAATTTCTTGAATATTGGTTTAGCTAACATTACATTCATACAAACCGAATCTTCTGAATTTTTCTTATCATTATCTGTAAAACTTGCTCCGTTTCCATTTTGAATTTCTGAAACAATCAGTGAGATCGTTATAATTTTCAAGATCCTTGGAAGGCTCATCTTTATTGCCTCTGCTATGGTATTCTTTTTTCTATTTTCGCGTCTGCTTTCCCGTTAAATTTTCGCTATATTTCCTGCCGTACTGATGGTTCAAAAGTTTACTTTATATTAAATTTCTTTGCAGAAAATCGCTTCCGCACAGGCTAAACTATGCTAAAATTACTCTGATAAATTCAGACCTCTAATTATTACTGATTCATGCGTACAAAAAGAAAGAATTATACATTTTTATCAAGCTTAAAAAAATAGGCATGATCTTCAGGCTTTGTACGAATATTTTTTAGAAATATTCACTTCACTTAATCTTTTCTTTAAATGAATCACTCTCTAATGAGGTACATGAAGGCTACTTGCTAATTTTTCTTCGATATGCTGAACAGTATAGTTAATCTTTTCTGTAAATGTACCTAAAAATAAAACCCAAAAATTTTGTTGTTGGAAATAGCTTGTGATATAACTGGCGGATTTAGGATTTAAGTTTAGGGTGGGTTGATTATGTTAAATTCAAAGAATACCATTAATCATAAAATACATGTATTTTGGGATATATGTAAGTATTCTCAAGAATAATTGAGTATTTCGGGATTGATAACTTTCTGTCTGCAGTAACCGATGTTCTGGCAAAAAACATGTGAATTTAGTAATATTTTATGAGATATAAAATGAAAATTAAATGAGATCTGCAGATTAGCCGAAACTGGAAAATAAATCGGAAAGCAGATAAAAATCAGACCAGTAGCCACGCCAAAACCCAAACTAAAATTCAGGCAAAATCCTAGACCAGGAATCGTCCAAAATTCTATAAATCAAATTAAATTCTGACCCAAACTCAACCCAAATCTAAACTATAACTTAAACCGAATTTCAGATAAAAAGCAGAACTTAAAAGAAAGACTGGACTGTTACTCAGTGTGCTCGGGATTCTTGCTTGGTATAGTCAAAAGCCGGAAATAGAAAATAAAAATTTTTCTACACAAGACCACATCATGACTGGAAGTTGGAAACCTTCAAAAGTAAAAATTTTCTAAGGACAGCTTTTCACACTCTACCATTTGGATTCGACATAAGTAAAACAGTAGGTTGCTTTCATTCGTATGTAAATAAAATTCGCATAATACGAATGCATGCGAAATTTCGACCTAGGACTTCTATGCGTTAGCAAAATATGTAGAAGAAAATTAGGAATACAAATCGAATCATAAAATCAGACCTAAAAACTGGTAAAGAAACATTATCAAAATCTCCAGAGGTAGTAATAGTATAAACTGGCCATGGCATTTCAGATTCATTGATGCCGATGTAGAAAGATTTTAAAAACTTATAAGAATTTACATTTTGGAGGGGACTGCAGCCTCGTAGCCACTGAGGCTTATAATACATGAAATTTTTTATAAGTATAATTGGTTACACATACATACATATATACATACAGTTACAGACAATAAAATAGAACCATTAAATTTTTAAAACATATTGTCAACCAAGAGGCATTGAACTCGGGCACCCAGCGCAAAAGTCCAGTATACTAACTACAGTGACCAGTATGATCGTAAACACAACGTGCGAAGGATTGTGCCAATTGCATTTGCAAATTATTGGATGAGAATTCACGCGAATTAGCCAAAACTTTTTAACGTTTTGCTAAGCTCAAACATTTTACACATTTAAGGTTTGGCAGTCAGCCGATGATGGATTCTATAAAAAACTTTCACCTACACAAAAATATAAATTTTGTTACCTCGAAATCAAAATCGGTGCAAACTGAAGCCAAACACATTTTTTTTTATATTGACTTTCAATATTGATTACCAATATAATATTATTAATATTAAAAGCCATAATTACAGAAAGTCTTTTATAAACCTTTTTGCTTTGGTCTAATACTCTGCACACATCTGTACATAGAGATGCAAAAAGATTGATTAAAGAAAAAAATTCCAACATTCCATTTAACGATAATTTCTAAGTATTATTCTTTGTTCTATTTTCGCGTCTGCTTTCCCGTTTAATTTTCGCTATATTTCCTGCCGTACTGATGGTTCAAAAGTTTACTGTGCGTTTTATATTACATTTCTTATAAAAAAATCACTTCCGCATAGGCTAAACTATGTAAAAATTACTGTTATAAATTCAGACCTGCAATTACACTACTCTACAAATTTACAAAAACTTTCACCACAACGAATGGCGATAACATTTTCTATAGTGAAAAAAAAAACAATTATTTAATTGATTTAAAAAAAAAATTTTTTTGTTGGCTTCACATGAGATAGAACCACGGGTCTGTAGGCCCTTTATCGAAAAAGACGAAATTTCAAGAGGAAGGCTAGGAGATGGAGGAAAAGTGTATATTCAAAAACTGTTTGTCTTTGCTTCAGACAACAAATTCGTATCTGCTGGAATAAAGAAATTTCTTAATAGCCCTTGAAGAACCCATTTTTCCAAATTCAGGTCCATATTGTGGGGGAACTAGATATGATGGGAAAAAACTGAGTACGCAGTCATAATCAACAACCCTAAAATATTACAAATCAAGAAGTTGAAATTTAGTTGCACTGTGTTTTTTATTTGATTAGAATAAAATTGGTGTAAAAGAAAAAATGGTTTTTGCATTGATGTTAATAAAATGTTATAGTTTCGCAAATTATGACTTTTTCATAGACTAACATATTTGTGTTGGAAATTTTGTAATAAAATTCTCTATAAGATAGGAAGTTCAAAGTTGAAATTTGTTTGAAAAAATATGAAAAATGCGATTTTCTTTTACCTATTTTCGATCATAACAGTAATATTACTGATACTATTGGCACGTATTATACCTTAAAATTTTTCTCTAACTCTCATCTAAAATAAACAAATAATTAACAATTCATTAGCTGAAAATTAAAATTTTTACAACCATTTAATTGAAGTATGTACTCTCAACAGTGAACTTTTTTGATTTTTGCCATCTATATGGAAAATGGAGCTAATCAAAAAAAAAAAATCATTAGGATATTCTACGGAAAATTTCACTATAGAAAATGTTACCGCCTCTCGTGCAAAATCTTGTTGAGTAGTGTTATTATTGATTCATGTGTACAATGAAACTAAATATTTATTTTATTTTAGTTTCAACGTAACTTCAAATAAATTTCAAAGCATCAAGCTTAAAAATTAAATGTATAAATAAAACCCAAAAATGTTGTTGTTGAAAATAATTTAAATTGGTGTATATACGATATAGCTTAATCAGCGGCGGATATAGGATTTAAGTTTAGGGTGGGTTGATTGTGTTAAATTAAAAGAATGCCATTAGAAATTAAATACATATATTTTGGGATATATCTAAGTATTCTCAAGAATAACCATTTTCGGATTTATAAGTTTCTCGCTGAAGTTGCCGACGTTCTGACAACAAACAAATGAATATAGCAAAATTTTATGAGACATAAAATGAAGAAGGAACAAACGAATACATAACCCCGGCGTCGATGAATATAATTTTTGTTACACCGTCAATAAACTGGGTGTGTGACACCCGAGAAACAATAAATCCGTAAATTAGAACTAGATTTTTTTAAGGTTTTCTTTTTTAATTTCATAAAACATATTTTAAGTGCAAACCACAAAAATAATAGAAAGATATTCTCTTCTTAAATATATTTTGTTGAAACAAAAAGAAAAGATCAACAAAATTGTCATAAAATCACTGAACAGCTTCTCCTTTTTTACATCTTTTCTTGATGTTTGGAAATTAAGTGAAACAAACACACGTCATAGATTTATGTTGTGTGAGTTATATTCGTACACGAAAGGAAGTAACCTACAGTTTTATGCCGCATCCGAACGGCAAAGTGAAAATATTTTCTTAGGCAATTTTTACTCCTGGAGGTTTACCAATGACAGCCAAGAGGTGGTGCCGTATAGAAAAATTTTGATTTTCTTTGCCGAGCATTGAACCTGGGCACCATGCGTCATAGTCTAGTACACTAACTCCTAAAATGGGAAAAAACCTGCGAATTATTGTGCGAATTTCATTTAAAAATAAATCAAAGTCCACGCGAAATATCCAGCACGTTTGCAAGGTTAACTGTTTTTAATGTTATACTGCCTTAGAAATCACAATTTCAATACTCACATTTTTCTCGCTCAAAATGTAAAACAGAATAAGTGTCCCAAAATTTTTTTATTTCACCGGATGTTCTATTCTCCAGTGCGGAATTTTAGAATTCAAGATTTGCTGTCACCCGATGGTATTATGGACGTGTACAGATTAATTGACTCAATAAAAGCCTCTCACTTACACAACAATACAAATGTTGTTACCTCACAATCAAAATCAGTACAAACTAAAGCCATATACACGTTTTTGCGTTTTATGTGCCATATAAATTGCCAACATAATATTATTAGCCATAATTATTGAAAGACTTTTATAAACATTTTTGCTTGAGTCTAATTCTCTGCACACATCTGCACATAGAGATGCCAAAAAAAAATTTTTTGTTGTTTGAAGAAAAAAAATGTAACATTCCATTTAACAATAGGTTAGGTTAGGTTGGAGTGGCTGTCGAGAGGCACACTTAGGCCTGAACGGCCCATTGTGATACCACATAGTTGGGCCTACAGTTTAACGCCGATTCCGAACGGCGGTGTGGCAATTTTTTATCGGCTTGGTGGTTTTGCCATTACCAACCAATGTGTGTACTTGTACACTATCTTATAATATTATTCTCATACACTTCATATTGATAGTGAATATAAGAAAGTAATGAAAATTAACCACCAGACGAAGACGGGAATCGAACCCGAACCTCCCAGATGAAAGTCTAGTGCACTATCCACTAGGCTATCGAGGTCGTCATTTTAACAATAAGTTCTAAGAATTATTATTTACGAATATATTTTAACAAGAAATTTGAATTTGTTGATTTGCGCGAGTACTCAAGATCGATCAACTATTACGAAACAAAATACATGATACTTCATCCAAAATTTTTTTATGGATAGTTCAAGGTCACAATAAGGGGCTGATGGGAATTTTATTATCTCGTCGTCTTAAACAAAGTTTCTCGCAACGATAAATAAAACACTTTTTTATTTTTACGCCAACTTTTATTACCTTCTCTGAACTCTTCCTTTCCGCAGTCTTTGGTTTAATATGTTTTTTAATGTTCATAGATGCCAACGGAATACTTACGTACATTCTTTTGAAAAAATATCCCTCATAAAAAGTAAAAGTGGTATCTACGCCTTGACCTACCTAACTCAAAATTTTTAGAGACATATGGAAGGTGAAGAGTTGGCTGCCAATTACTTTCTTATACTTTCTGATTTTTGAATTCTTTGAAAAGGTGAAGTGATTTGGCAAAAATTGGATTGGCGAAATGATGGTTTCTAAATCGGAGTGAAAAAACTACGGTTAAAGTGTTGGCGATGGAGGAAGGAAAGAGCAGATAGAGGGGTAGAAATTAAAAGACGAGCGGAGAGAGAACACTTCGGATTCTTTTTAGTAGCTAACGACTTATGTATACGCTGACATCATTTGTTATTTCATTATTTTGACTTCTACCGACTAAAGCCACCTCCATTCTCTTTTTCCATCCTTCCCCGGGGGACTACCCGTTGGATTTACTTGGCTGAATCTAACAGTTCAGTTTTGGATCTATTCCTGACTTTCTGTTCTTGTTCTTTAAGCGAATTATAGCGGAGTCATGCTCTTTGTCAAAGGCTTGCTTCAGCTCTCCCCTTTCGTTTTCGAGGCATGCGAAATGGAATAGCACGTGTCTCGTGTTTTCACTTTCGTTCTGCTAGATAGGATAGTATGGGTCATCCTCATGTTTGACTTTGTGCTGGTACTTCTTAACCCTTTCAATTACATATTGTAAAAAAACGTAAAAACAATAATAACTGATGTCTGATACATCAGTCAGTTTTTGTTTGAATAAAGATTGAAAGCGTTCAACGCTTGTCAGATTCTACCCTTAAAAATTGTGTTGTTGGTCTCTGAAAGAGGTAAAGCACCCATGACCGCTTGACAGTGGCGAGACGTATAAATCTACGTCCCCTTGCCTCGATTGACACCAATCCGCAATGTAGAGAATCAGCATAAACATCCAACGCCTTTTTATGAAATACTCTCTGCACTACTGCCACTCGCATACTAGATCGTTGTCGCTCCCCCATTTTTTAAACGCCCATTACGTCCGTACTTAGTAGCTGTAATTCCGAACAACGTTTGTTTTACGATCTTAAAAAAATCTTTTGTGAGCAAAATCAGCTGTTTATTTTAAATGGTGAACGCAAAATGCCAGCACAAGCGGCTAAAGTGTTTAGTTACTGCAGCGACCATTGGGCATTTAAGGGTTACTTTGAAATAATTAAAAGAAATTTTCTTTTAATATAAATTTATCCAGGGCTCCCTTTAAAATCGAAAAGAAAAAAATATATTTACTCTATATAGTTTCACTTTTACAGTGTGTCCCATGACACATTTATTATTTTTTCTCTTACTTTCTGCCAGAGATAGAGAAAAATTCCTGATTTTGAAATTGTTGACTGGTGGATTAAAAATAACTGAATGTATAACATAACAACAAAAAGTTATTAGATTTCTCAGTGGTAACTTTATTAAAAAGCGCTTGGTTGTTAACGATATATGTTACTGTTCAATAAGTTAATGTAAGTTGAAGCTTTCATTTTGATTTGGCTAATATTTTATGCTGGCAACTTCAAATAGTATATGATATCAGCTAAAAGCATTAGCTAAAAACAAAAAAGCTCAAACGATCTCACGCTGTTAACTTAACGTTTTATTGTTTGCAATGTGAATAGAAAATTTCAATTTTGTTAACGATTTATAACAGCGCCGCAAGCGGTTACCTTTATTAGATCGCAACTAACCGAAAAGCGGTAAGCAACAATAGCAAATAAATAAACAAAATATCAACAAAAAAAGAAAAAATAAACAAAACTGAAATTAAATGAAAAAAGATTCAAAACCAATTTTGGTTTTCAACTGAAAGTTATATTATCTAAAATAAATAAAAAAAGTAACAAAAAAGTCAAAATGAGTGGAGTTTTACGTCGCGGCTCCTTGAATTTCGATTGTAAATCAAATAATAAAAATGGACGCGGTAGCGCCGATCTAAATTTATATGGAGGATATCGTGATAATAAACCGCGTACACCGGAAATTAGTGTAATTGCTTTAGATTTTCGTCGTTATTCCGAGGATTTGAAAAAGGATGTAAGCAAATTGAATTTATCAACAACAACACAACCAGCAGCAACAGTGATAACAAATGGCGGCAATACTTCAAAAGATCTGAGTCAGGATATTGATAGCGATGTCATTTCGAATTTTATTGGCCATTATGATAAATGGCAATTTATTTGGACATTGCTGTTAAGCTTATTCCAAATTCCGTCAACTTTTCATTTGTTTGCATTTGTTTTTCAGGTAAGTTTCGTTTCGAAATTTCAATTGCGAAACATTTGTTACAATTGGAATTATTGAAAATATTTCAATTAGGTTTTTATTTCGCAAACAAGCAACAAAAAAAAAAATAAAACAAATTAAAATTAAATGATATTTAATTTGCTGTTTCTTTTCACAAGTGTGTGACTGGAATTCGTTCATATTTTATTTGAGAATTTTGAACTCAATTTGTGCTGGGTAGAATATAAATCAGTATAATTTTTTAAATTTTTTTTGGCTATTGATAATTTCGGAATATCTTGAATATATATGCACAAATATACAATTGAAGCATCAGCTCAATCAACTTTTTATTACATTGTAAAAAAAAAAAACACAGACGAAAACAAGAATTTGTCAATGTAATTTAACTGAGTTTTGATAAGATAAATAACATTCGAAAAAAATTGACATTGACTTGCCATTACTGATTATGAGCCCGACCTCAAAACAATTACCAAAAGTACTAAAAATAGTCAGAGGCTCATTTTTTTCAAATGATTATCAGTGGGAATTTGGGCCATGATAAGGAATCCGGATGAGGTTGGCTTATATTCCCGAAATTCGTGCAGTTACTGCATTGAAAGAGGTCTTCCGAGTCGGGGTGCTCTGAGCAATAATGGGTTAAAGAATTAATTACATTTTAAGATTGTTTCCTAGAACTTTGGAACTGACCCACTACTACTGCCCTACATGGGCTTTGCGAATAAAATGGTTCCTAGTGTTTGTGAATGAATTTTTTATACTGAACACGAATCTGAGTTCGAAAATTTCCCATCACGCCACGTTTTAGAAAAAATGGGATGGAAAACCCTAAAATAGAATTTTTGGCCATTTTTTTAAATTGGAGAGCTGAACATTGGCTTTCTACAAACTTCGAAATCCAGAAATTATAGGCTGAATCATGCCCTTCCAAATGAGCCCTAAACCCGAAACTGTAAATCAAAAACAGTTACTATCCTAGAAAAACTATAAATGCAAAATTGCTCAGCATCACCTTCTCTTTTTGTATCCAAAGTCAAACCTCATGTCAAAGAAAACAAATTGGATCTGGTCGCATAGTGTAACTAAGATTTCAAGTTTATTTTTTTATATTTGACTTTTTAGAAAGAAACCGATGGAAGTAAAAAATATTTAAAAACTGTTCAATAGATTTTATTTTGACTTTTTTTTCATCCACTGGCAATGAATATCAAAAAATAGAACAAATTTTCCACATTTCGGGGGGATCAGAACCCCCAAACTCCGCCCCCCCTAAATACGGCCTTGGTGGCGATTACACAGTGCAACAAAAATTTTATGTGCGAGATTTTCCAACGGTTTTATTTAGGAACAGCGATCGTGACTGCTTATTCGGAATCTGTACCTCGTAGGTTATTTTAATGATCTGAGGCCCCCTTTAATATATAATATTCAAATATTTTCTACAAAGACAGTTTCCTCAACTTTTTTGTTCTATCGGCTATTTATCGAAAAACGGGGTATAAAAATTCATCAAGAGTGAAGTAGGAGAACAAGTGTAGGAGATGTAGGAAAACTGTATATGCAAAATTTTTTTATCTCTTTATTCTTAACGATTTTGCTTCAAACATCAAACCATCACTAAGATCACTGATGAGGAATTGTAGCGTATTCCGCAACGTACGTCTGATCTGTTTGTCTCTATAGGCGCAACTCTTTACAAATGCACGCATTTTTATTTCAATAACTTTTTTCGTTAATAACATGTGAAGAATGAAATCTGAACTAATTAAGAATAGAACGAGCAAAAAAACGTGTAACTCTTTTCAAATACTTTGAATTAACAAAGTAATTGTAGTATTTATTAGTTATTTTCAAAATACTTTTAAGTTTTTAAGTCATAAAAAACTTAGTGGCGAAAATCTCGCTACAACGTTAAAAATCACCCTGCAAATTATAAACTCCAAACATGAATAAAAATTAAATTTTTCACCATTTAAAAAAAACGGGGTTTAAAAAAAAAATGTATATATGTTACAATAAAAGTGCTAGAGAATAAGAAAATGATAGGAAAGAAAAAGGTTGTGTTAGCAGATATATTACTTTGAGTCTCCTAATGTGAAAGCACAAGACAAGAACAAATCTTTATATAAGACCAAGTTCCCAGAATCTGCTATCCAGTAGTTTTAACAGATAGCAGTATTACAGGGAAAAGTTGCTATCGGTGCTTGGAAAGTTTATTCATAAACATCACCAAATGAGACAAAATAATTTCTTGTTCAATCCTAGCGCCAACACTACTCCCAACGCTTTTTAAACAAATATGTGCTGAATAACTTTAACCTTTTAAATGCCCCAGAATTAAGAACATTTAAAATTTGTTGGGACTAATTAATGAGAAAGGTCGAAAGAAGTGGTTCTCAAGCTTTTCTTTTCGTGTACCACCAATGTCCAATGTGGTTCAAACGCTTACCACATAACTAAAAAAAAATTGTGCTTTGTGTACTTTATGTCCACCAAAACTGTAGCGTAATAATAAATACCGATAACCATGGAACCGATTGTAAAATGTAAAAAATTTGCGCAAATTCCGATTTTAAATAAAATTCAGCCATCGCTTATTTCGTTTGTCGTCTATTATATCTAGCGTTTTGAGGTCTTTTGAGGCCTCACATACCACTGGTGATACGTGTACCACAGTTTGAGAAACCCTGGTCTAACACAATGAATATGGACCAAAAAATATAGACTGCTTAATTGAAAAATTCAAAAATAGTTAGAAACCATCAATTCAATTGAAATCGATGAAGGATATGCCACAAAAAAAGCCCGAAAATCAAACCGCAACAGAAATGAAAATTTTTCTTTAAATTTTAAGTACCTAAATATTATAGTATTTTATTTTGATGTCGGAAAAAAGGTCATTTTCTTGCCAAGGCATGGTTCCATAATAAGTAATAATAATAAATATATAAAGTAAGAAATAAACATATAAAAAGCAATTAAATAAAGAATACACTAAAAAAAAAAAAAACAATTAAATAATGAATACAATTTTGAACTTTAAAACTTAATACTAATTAATCTTATTAATACTTGTGGGTCCTTTTGAGAAATATTCATGAATAGAAGATTTAAACTTTGCTATGCTAATTATTGATTTTATATGCAGGGGTAATGAGTTCCAGGTTCTTATGGTGTTAATGAAAAATACTTGACTGGTGTTTAAGTAATTAAAGCAAGGCATAATAAGTTGCTTGGTTCTGTTGGATTGTGCAAAGATAAGTTTATCATAGAGATACATTGGAGTTCTTGTAAGTATTAGTTTGTGAAGAAAAATGCAGTTTCTTGCTTTAAAATATTCATCTAATTCCATGCCAAGTATATGTTTTCTCCAGCTGTATATATGGTCAAATTTTTTGAACCCAAAAACATATCCAGCAGCATAGTTCAGTGCGATTTGTAGCTTATGAAGAGATTGGGAGTCAAGTTCACAATACAGGAGTTCAGAATACATAACAAGCGGGACAACAAATTGCTTTAGAAGTAATTTTCTGGTTTCCAAGAGCGTAAAATTGGCGGTCATATGTAAATTTCTCAACACAACGTTGACGTGTATGTTTCTCAAATTTTCGCTATTCTACAAAAGTTTTTTTTTGCTCACTTTAAACTGCTAAAAATTCTTAAGATAATGTGTTTTTACCAAATTTAATTTATAAAGTCTACTGATTATTAGAAAAATATAATACTATCAGCATTTTAGCATTAACCCTGCTGACATGCCCAGTATCTAACACCTCGGTTGAGAGGTTTTTTCTCAAATGAGTTGTGATACATCCAAAATACGAAATAAGATTATTGGTTTCTATAACTGAGAAAATTCCGTCATTGCCTAAAAAATTACCGAATAGAAAGTTGCATCACATTCCAACCCACTCCAAGGATGTTGCAGTTGCTTAAATCTGACATTATCTACGCAACTTATAAAGAAATGGATCTCCAAGAAATTTTTGACGATAATTTTAATTGATGCAGCAAGATGTACAAAGCTTGTAAGTTTCCAGAAATTCAGTAAAAATTGTATATAAATTATGTTTGTTCTTGTAAGGAGCAATACTAAAACTGTGGAATTTGAAAAACAATTTTGACCGAAAAATTTTGAAAAATCAGAATTTATATTCGAAATTTCGGTACTTTCAACACCCTTTTTGAAATTGAACATATCTGTTCTCAAAAGCAGTAACCGCTTAAGTCTGAAAATCACATTTCGAGTAAACACAGTTTGAAGTTAAAGTGATTGGTTGCCACTCTATGTAAGCGAATACTTTTCTTCTTTTATGATTTCACGGATTTCACGTACATGTGCATTAGAATAAGAAGAACACAATAGCATTTATAACTCAGTTCTGTCATAAGTCGACTTAAGCGTTTATTGTTTTTGACCACAGATATTATCTGATTTCAAAATTTTTTTCCACTTTTGTTCATCTGGATGTGTAGAAACTGAACTGAACTGTGCTGTTATTCTTTAATTTGACGCCATTTTTTGCTATTTTTCATATCCCAAAAATGTCCCTTTATTTGCTCAATTTTGGTACATACTGTATATATGTGTATGTACTTACATAGGTACATTGTATTTCATATGTGTGCGATATACATATACATTCTGTCAAATAAGTACCCGGAAATTCTCATTTTAAATTTCCCCTCTGAGAATATTTCAAAAAAAATTTTTTCCCAGGTTGGCACAACTGTCAACCACTATTCTGTGAATTTTTATTGCTATGTGTCATTTAGTTTGGTTACGGCATCATTAAGAACAAGTCAACCTTTTTTGAAATATTCTCAGAGGGAAAATTTAAAATGAGAATTTCCGGGTACTTATTTGACAGAATGTAAATATTGTAATAAAAGTAAATTCTAAATCTAAAGGTTTTTTTCTAAAAGAGGCAAAACTGAAGGTATTTTTGGTACATCTAGAGGGAAATAGGTTTCGCAATCTGGCAACAGTGCACAAATCAACAGATGAGCTAGTGTTACAAACGTTGTAACACAAAAAGTTACGTGACCTATGACAACAGCAATTACCTTCACTTCTAAATGTATAGTCATCATTTTTTAACTTGTTCGAGTTTATATTTTTTTTTTAGTTTAGAAATGTACTTAAGTCCATTTAAGCAGGTTATTTAAATAGAAGAAATAACTATTTGTACATAAAGTTTGAACGCTTTTATACAATAGGTATCTAATGTAATTTGTTTTCTCCAGAAAGTCAAATCTTTCTATTTTTGAGATATTTTAGGAAAATCGTCTGCAAAAGTCAAAATTTTCAACTTTGCATCAGGATAACTTAAAAAACAGGTCTTCCTTTTCATGACTTATAGTATGTTCACATTGCGGCTGAAAATTTGATTTTGGTGTCCAAAATCGATTTTTGCTGAAAATCCCTTGAAAATTGAATTTTCATCATAGAACAATTGCCAAAAGAAACTCTGATTTTCAGCCGATATTCAACGAAAAACGATTTTTGGCTATCTATTAAGTAGTGTAGATCATTCAATCATGTGATATATTTATTTGAATTCATTTATTAGCATTTTATGGCTCGACTCAGGGAGTTGGCGGCGTTTACAAAACTGTTTTGAAAATCGGGTATCTATCTGCTACTTGTTTTCTTTATTAAAAGCATTTCTATTAACGTTTTTTTTATTTTATTTTTTTTTTATTAAAAATATGATTGTCTTTACTTGTTCTTTGAAATTTTCAAATCGATTTCGAAGTTTACACACTACTACTACTACTATGGCGCAACAGACCCTGTAGGGCCAAGGTCGAGCATTTTGCATCCATTCATGTTGTGCAGATTTGCCAGCCAATAGGTGAGGCCGTGTAGAAAAATGTTTATTTTTAATTTTTGAGCGTACCGAGATATGAACCCTGGCACTTCTGCGTAGTAGTCAAACACACTAACCACTTGGCTACGGCGACCACTTCGAAGTATACATACCGATTTGAAAAGATCAATCAAAAGTAATTTGAGTCAATGCAACATATGTAGAGATCAAGTTGAAATAATTAATACATTTCTACTAGGGATGTAAATCCCGGAATCCAGGGTTCGCTCTAAACTAGTCTCAAAAATTTTTGAGTCTTTGTTCATTAACATTTTTCAGTTTCTTTATAGTACGACCTCTGTAGAACAAAGAAAACAATTTATCAATGAATTTATCAACAATTTGTATTAATATTTAATAAAACTATTAATCTCGGGATTATTCCTGCGTTTGGAATTTGAATCTTCTAAATATCAATTCCCGAAAAGTCTTTCGGAATTGACATCTCAGATTTCTACACACAAAGACAGTTTACGTTCAATGTTTAAATGTTTCTAATATGTAAATTAGATTTTTAATCATAATTGCTCCGGTTTATACTACTATAATTAAAATATCTAAAAGTAAATGGCAAAAAGATTACTTAACATATGTAATTATTACATAGTTATTACTTAAGTACGTACTATATCAAATTTATATTTAATTTACATCAGTTTAACGAATAGTAGATAATTTATAAGAATAAAGAAATAACAAAAAGTTCATTGCAAAATGAACAAAAAAAAATGTTTAAATTTGAAAAAAAAAATGAATTTGAAAAATATGTTATTTTGAACCCGTTAAAGAGTGAAGAGTGATTAAAGGTGATCAATCACTTCTCCAAGCTAATTGCAATAGTAAAGTGCCATAGATATTTAACTAATTTTAATAAACTGCTACTTTAACAGTATTATTAGCACATTAACCCTTAAATACCCACTGGTCACTGCAGTGACCACCCACTTCAGCAGCTGCATGTGACTCCATTTTACGTTCACCATTTTAAATAAACATTTGATCTTACTATCGAAAGTTTTCTTTATAAATACGAATGAGAAAATGACAACTGTCGTATAGTTACAGTTATTTTTAACTCGAAAAGCATGTTTTACAAAAATTTTGAGCCACAAACTAAACAAGAGGTTTTTTTATTTTCGAATTTTTATATAAAATTATGTTGCCGTGATAAAAAATTTGTCCCAAACGATATGGCGTAATACCAAATAATTGTTTTTTTAAATTATTACATATATATTTTCGTTTATTCTCAAGATAATCCCCAAAGGCTGCTATAGAGGTAAACCATGTAAATCGAAATTACGCCACCTTAAACTAATTTAGTTGAAAACACGTAGAACAAACGTTGTTCGGAATCACATTTACTATCTCTATGTATGTTTTTAATTGAAATCGGACGTACTGGGCGTTTAAGGGTTAATGTCCAAGGACGCATAAACAAGTAACTTTCCAAAATATTTTTTTTTTCAAATGAAAATATGCACAAAAAATCACAAAAAACACTTTAAATCACAAATCTGAAAACAAAAATGGTTCATAACAAATTTTTTTTAGTGGTTCAAACATTTGAAATTTAGAGCCTAAACCTGATGTGCTAGAAACTTCCAGTGGAATTCAAATTCCAGTTGGAATCATTATCTGCACATTTATTCAGAATCGCCAAATTAATAAATATAATTTTAGGTGATTTGCTCAGTGCTCAAAAAATGCAGCTATGTATTCTGGTCACATAGTTTACATTTTTAGGGAGTTATTTTTTTATTTAAACCGAAAATTGTCGTATGGACTCTTGTGCCTTCATGGGCACACATAAAATATTCTAACCCCTGAATGACATACAGTAAGCCCCGGTTAAGTATCTCTACGAAAAATGTCCGGTCTTTGGGGTACTTAAAAACAAAAGAATCCCAATTTAGTACCTCAAGATATGTATACTAATCTCTCTTAAGTTACTTCAGAGTAAATTTTCTCTTTTGTTTAAGCAAATTCTTCAAATATTCCAAAAATATTCTTATTTTTTGCAATTTCTTTTTTGGATTTTTTCTATTGCTCAATCAAATTTAAGTTTTCCAACATTTGGTTTATGGTCAAAGTTAAACTTTTTTGCCTTAAGCTAAGCATTTATATTATAGTAAATTTTTTAATTTGCAAAGTCCAACTTTTAGTGGCCCCTATTTCAGAATCGAATAAGAAAAAGTTTTCTTCTTGAATCCGAATTAATAAGAAGAAAATTCGTAATTTCGAAGTCGGCTAAAGGCGTTGAAATGATGGAAATATTTATAAACAAAAGGAAAAATGTATAAAAAGCTACTAATATTTGAAATCGAAACCCAGAATTACAGATTTGATTTCAAACATCTTCACTGAATAGAGATATTGAAAGACTGTTGTTATATTGACTACATTTGTTCATTAAGTCTGTGATATACTACTTCAAATAAAGAATTAAATATGAACTAGTCATGATTTTGAAAATTAACGTCTAGATTTAATTTTCAATTCTTTTCGTCTGCGGAGCTCTTTTGGATGGCATTTAATTTCGTGGAACCCTTAGAATAAAATCGTAAATGAAACAAAAAGGGAGAAACAAACAATTTCGAATTGGAAAATTAACTCACTATTTCAAAAATAGAACACATTAACGGGGAGACCCTGGGAAATTTTTCTGGGGTCCTCAGGCTCCATGGGGCACAGTTTGAAGACCACTGTTATAGATGATAAAAATTTCAAAAACCGGCAATTTCACAATTTTGGGTTAAGATTTCTCGAAATCCAGACTTGTTAGAAAAATTATACATCCTGATTCGGATTCAGTACACAAAGATGCATAGCAAATCACTGTTTGTTTTCTATGATCTAAAACCTCGTAGTTCTGTGCTGTTATTGACAAATTGATTTATATTGATAGACGGATCTGGGGGTAAAATCTACAGGTCTGGGGTTTTAGAAAATGGCCAATTCTACTCAAATCTGAAATGCATATCTGTTCAATAATCTGTGTGTTGAAAAATAATCAGAGATATGAAAGTTTAAGACATTCAAGAATAGGGAAAAGTTTTGATTTTGGAATTATTTTTCACTATATTTACTTTCTTTATCTGAAACTCTTAAAAATATATTAGTCTGCAAATTAGTTTCTATCAAATATCAAAGTTCAGATTGTTTTTGGTTTAAAAAAGGACACTGAAAGCACCAGGGCCGTATTTAAGGGGGGTTCGTCCTGAAACTGAGTTTTTAAAAGCTTAAAAACTAATTAAAAATTTATTTGAAATGTAATAAACAATAATGTTTGGTTTTACAGTAGTTATATTTGAACTTTTCCGTTAGAATTTAATTAATATTATTTAATTATATTAATTTTACGAAAAGAGGAAAAAATGGAGATTATGATTAAGTGGTGAAAACGAGAGGCACGTGATTTTTTTAAAAAAAACTTTCATGTTTTTAATAACATTGCGAAATAAAGTCTGGACAAAAATGGCGTTTCGATCTTAAATTAAATTTATATCCATACCCAAATTTCCATCAGTATAAAAAATTGATTTGTGTTGGAGTTATAAACGTTCCGGTTCGTTTTTTTTATGGAGTTTTTACCGCGAAACTTGAGAAAAATCATCTTAAATTAAAGAAGGCAAAAAGTTTCGTCAGGTAATTAAGGAATCTGGCGGGTAAATTAAAAATTTTTGAAAAAAATTATTATTAAAAACCACTTTTGTCAGAAAGATTGGAATTAAATTGTGAATTTTCAACAAATGCCGTCATCGGAAATTTCTTTCATCCTCCAATTTTAGGAAGCAATCTTAAAATGTTATACTTTAACGTTAGAAAGGTAATTTTCATCGATTCGACGAACACCTTATACACATTTTTTCAAATTTCTCTTTGCTGTACCTCGAAGTAAATCAATTAATTAAGTAATTAAAAATAAACAAATCATTTAAAAAATAAATATATACTTTGTATATTATTTGTTTAAAAAAAGTCTGAATATGAATAGGAAAGCTATCTACTCTTTTCAGAAATTGGAGTCAAATATGACTTCGTCGATTCGACGAAGATTACCAACGTATGCAAAAAATATGATTACCTTTCTAGGGTTAATTATTTTTTTTTTAATTTCGAGGTCGTCATTTCCCATTAAGCATTATTTTCTGCTGTTTGGTAGGATCCATCAAATACGTAATTGTGTTCACTTGCGGATCCAGAATGGGGATTCCAACACAAAAACCGATGTTTTTCGACACATGAATCGCGATTCTGAGACTAAAAATATATAGTTTTAATAATTCTACAACAATCCTGACTTCAGTATATAAGAGGGGAGAGTTTCATAAAAATTAATTATGGATATTTCCTCCCCATGAAAAAAAAATCCTGGCTTAGGCCCTGTAAAGCATCCACAATGACCAGAAGAGCAAATTTAGTTTGCAAAAAGGAAGCATAATGAATTTTTCTTCTACAGTTTTTTCGAAATTTTCTGTAAAATATGTATGACGATATTTCTTAAATTTCCGTCGATTCTTTTTATCGAATTTGTCTCGAAATGAAGCAAAGCATCAAATACTTTATATGGGCCTGATGAAAAAGTAAGAAAAAATAATCAATTCTAAGTGAACGAACTATTTTTCTATAGTTTTCAGCAATGTTTGCTATATCCTAGTGACATTTAAAGTGAAAGCCATTTTTCATTGCCCATGAAAATATTTTTAGTTAAATTGATATAAATTGGGGTAAACGTATAAACTGAAATGGAGTGTAGTTATGCAGGGATTTATTTCATATCGTATGCAGATGATAATTATTTTTAATTGGAAATATTTTTACAAAAGAATAATATCGAAAACTCACATGGTGGCCATTCTTGAGATGTTATGAATCCAGAAAAATTGTCTTTTATCCATGTTTGCGTTAATTTTGCCATGGAAGGTGCAGAATCTTGCTGGAAAGTCCAGTTTTCATTTCCGAATGTATCTTGGGCCCAGGGAAGAACATTTTCATTTAAAATGCTCCGATAAACAACCTGGTCAATTTTAACACCCTCTTCAACGAATATTAGAGGGGTTCTGGCATTAGCGGAAACTCCAGCCCATACCATAACGGAAGCTGACTTTTGAACTCGGCCAACAGTCCTATTTTGTTGCGATGATGATGTTAGCCACATTCATCATTTTGCGCATTGAAATGTTGTTCAACCGTGAAAATTTTTTAATCTGTAAACAAGATATTTTCAACATTTTTTAACACGGAGGAGTGTAGCAACGCCTTGCACCTTTGCAGTCGCAAATCTTTCTTTTTTTGTGTCAGATCTTGAGCTTTTCGGAGCTGGTACGGCTTAAGATTAAGCTTTGATTTTGCAATGATTCGCACTGTTTCCCGGTTTACTCCCACTTCCTTAGCGATTTTTCTCATTGAGCGCCTTAGATTTCGCTTGATTCGTTTACGAATTTTTTCTGTTAAACCAGTAGTGGCAACTGTTGAAAATTTTCCCCGGTCTCTATCTCCAAAACCCCCAGTTTCATTATATCGAATAATAGCTCGGTCTACCGTACGACTTGACAAATTTAAAGCCTTTGCAATTTGACGGCTACTATAATTTGCCAAATGAAATTTCATAATTTCACGACGAATATTTTCCTTGTCCATTTTTATGGAAATTTCAAAATGTAATAACAAAAATTCAAATGAAATTAAAAGCAAAGCCAATGATGAATGAATTTGCTTTTTAAATCAAAGTAACGGTAAATGGCAAAGCTTGCTGCAGAGTATTAAACTTGCGTCACTTTACAATTGTCACCCTGTATAGTGTTGGAAAGCGAATTTAGTAGATTGCATTTTAACATTAAAACCTCAACAGTTTTATGTTCCACCCGAAAACCAGATCATTCCCTTAGTGTATTCCCCGCAAATTTTCATTGCTGATTGTCACTCCCTCTTCTCTTCCATATCTCAAAATATCGAAATTCTCTCATTTTCACACTATATATACTATACAAATTTTTCATCTCTGCGCATATGTAACGACATGCATAGATTTTTATTTTTTTTTTTAATGTTTAAATCAAGATAATAGATTGAATAGAAAACCAGCATTCTTTTATAATATTTTAATTATAAATTACATGATATTATTATAGTTTGCTTATAACATTCGCTTTTACATATTTATAAATCATGTCTATCACCATATATTGACTCTATTATTAAAATAATCATAATTTAAAACGATATCAACACTTGATGTTAAATTGGCACAATGTAAAATAATTTTATTCACGCCAGTTTTTTGTTTAAACAATAGTGATTACTTCAATCAATACAAAACCAACAATATAATTAAAAAATAGTGGGTGTAAGCAACAATTTATTCAGTGGTGGTTTGGTCACAAAGTTCGCTGTGTTTTTCTATATTCTTTTCTATTTCAGAATGAATATTTTTATTGAGCACCCTCCACAAATGCTCTCTAAATTATAGTCACATCCATAAAAACCCCCAAAGAATATAAAATATTTTTTATTTTTACTATTTATATTTGACAGAAATCATTATTACTCAAATTAAAGTAATTAAAAAATTCACTGATTGCGAAAATATTAACCCTCATGCATGCATTTTGTTTTTGTTTTTTTTTTTGTTTAATAAAAATTGTTCTTAGAATAACTTGGGTCAGCGGAATAAGAATATGTTGACAAATTTACGAACATTCATAAGTTTTATTGAATATTCTGAAATAATGTTGAATCTTACTTACCACAATTTTTTTTATTATTTATTTTTCACTATAACTTAAAAAAACAAACTGTAAAAAACACTTCTGAATCACTTTCAAATAAACACAACTTTTGAATTGGAGTTGCTAAAAAAAATGCTTTCTGAAAGTCTTTCTAAAAACTAGTAAAAAGACATGGGGTTGGCCCTCGATTTAAAATAAATTTACATCGGGGTTTAATTTATATAATATTAACCCATTAAGTCCGAGAGAAAACCGATTAAAAACCAAAAAATCTTCAATCACACGTCTTTATCGACACAAATTCAAACACCAAATGGTATTATCGATTTTTTTTTTTTTTTTTTTTTAAGTTTCTCTCTTCGCGTTAGAATAACTGTGATAGCGATTATGTGTCCCGTTAACTTTTTTTATCTGCATTAAAATATACTTCTTTGTTGCATCATTAGGACTTAATGAGTTAATCCGCCTTGAGGCGAACTAATGCATTTGAGGGTTAATACATTTTATTTTCAATTAATTTTTTCACGAATATTTCAGAAACAAAACAGCAAATTTAATCAACTTAAAATTGTTTAGCCCAATGGGAAAAATGCTTTGGAAAAATTAACCTCTTATGTTTACATTGTACAGAAAGAGAGTATCTGAGTATTTTTGGAGAAAATTTGGATCAAAATGGCTCAAACAGATTTCCCGGTACTTTATAAATCAGCGACCTTAAATCCAAGGCAATTAACTATTCAGACGGACAGTTGAACAAAAATTATTCTTTTTTTTTTAATTGTTCAAAAATATCAAATTTCACGAGGATATTTCATTTTCATACTGAGATCTTGTTGCATACATATGGTAATAACTTTCGGTGTCATAAGTAGCATGGCTCCCAGGGTTAAATTTTAAATGATTTAAATTTAATTAGCAAAAGATAACAAAAAAAATGATAAAAGTTACTTAGAGATTAACCTTTTGGTATCATTCAGGAGATAGCAGGTCTAAGGAAGGGGGAAGGGGGGAGTTGGAATTAACACCCCCACCCCCTCGCCGATGAAAATCCCATAAGTACATTCTGATCGTTGCTCATGAACCAAAAAAAAAAATTTGAGAGGGATGAACATTTAAAATCCTCCTCTTAGGAAATCTCTGTATCCGTTAGTGTTGCGTACAAGCTTTGAAAGCAGTTACTAACTTTTTTTAAAAATTCTATTGTAATAAAAACTCAATTAAATGTCAGCAATATAAACTAAATGTGATATAAAAAAATTAGAACCTGAATCACAACTTTTACTTATGTTTAGCAAAATAAACACAACAATTTTATTTTTGTTTATTTTTTCTTCAAATTTGTATTGAAAAAAACTAGTGCGGCAAATGCGAATAAAAAATTATGGGTCAATAAACAAATGAAATGGTATGAATATGCAAACATTTTGTTTTCGGGTAAGCAAATTAATAAATTATTCCACTGGCGTCAGAAAAAGATAATATAGTTTTTAAATCCACTTTAGGCAAATCTTTGAGATTAATACTATGTATTATTTCAATGTGTAAGAGCAAGGTCACTTCGAACCTCGCCTTAAGAACAATGCATATACAATAGATGGCTTATTTTGCTTAAGTATTTGAGATCTTCCCTCCGATAGCAGAACATGAAAATAAGGTGATAAAAACCAAATATGAAAAAAAAATTTTAATTTGCGAAAACTGGATGCGCTACTCCGAAAAGCGAATGTTTTACAATGGGTTTTGGATCATGTATGGAAAAAGCATTTATCTTGCACATAAAATAATTTCAGATATATATTCCTATGTAAAATAGGCCACTTAGGCAAATGGCGTACAATTTGATACAACTGAACCGTAAGCCACCCCTAGCGCCTAAAGTGACCATTTAGCACTTTTTTACGAATTTTCAAATTAATCCGTTAGGATCTTCCAGATAGCGGTAGCTTTTTTAAAATTAAAGTACCTAGGATTGTAGGCAATTCAATTTAGTTTATTGAAAACTCAAAAATCGAGTTATATTTGAACTAGTAAATTAACTTTTAGTGAACCCTTGTCGAGGACAATCAAGTTCACCTTTGACAAATGCCGTCAAAAAATTGCACGAAAAAACAAAACAGGCGTTGAAAAAGTTGTCTTATCGTGAAAATTTGTAATCTTTATTTACATCTGTCAATTACAGTATTATATGTTCAGGTTTCCCACTTACAACACGGTACTCGTAGAACACAATTTCGCTCCAACACGATTTGTTAATAGCGGAAATCCCCATATAACAGGATGCCACTATAGCATGATTTCCTTCAAAACACGTGTCTTTTCAATTAACTATATTGGATTACGTAATTTGAAAATTCGTAAACAAAAAAAAGTGCCAAATGGTCACTTTAGGCGCTAGGGGTGACTTTCGGTTCAGTTGTATCAAATTGTACACCATTCACTTTAGCGGGCTATTTTACATAGGGATAGATATCTGAAATTCTTTTATGTGCAAGGTAAATGTTTTTTTCATACAAGATCCCAAACCCATTGTAAAACATCCTGCCGGCACTCACACAAATAAAAAATTCGTTTTTCAGAAACGAAATTTTCACTAAACGAACTTCGTTCATGGAATGTTTTCATGATGAGCGAACATTTATTTATCATAAACGACTGTATTAGGTTGCCATGAACGAAGATGTATTCAGCATAAACAGTCTAATTCTTTCACGATAACCGAAAAACGTTTTTCACAAACGTTTCTATTCGGTTGCCATGAACGAACATTTATTTATCATAAACGGTTCAATTCTTTTACGATGAACTAAAAACGTTTGCAATAAAATAAAATATTTCCCTGAAAAATATAAAAAAAAGCAAAAACAATTTTCATATGTACATTGACATTTTATTGTATTTGCTTTCTAATTACATCACGGACTCCAAAAAAAGGAAGATACATCCTGTTAAAAGAAGAAATTTTCATTACCATGCACTTTTTTTATATGTAATTAACACCACGCATATTTTTCAATCACTTGACTCTATGAAGACAAAAAGAAATGTGATGAAATAATTTCAATGCACAATTAAAATTCTTCAATAATGCGTTGACAAATGATACTTCCCGTTATGTTGTGTTGATTTGTTATTGTGTGGAGTTTGAATGTAAGCGTCACTGCTGCTTCTTTTTGCGACGAGAGCGAGATGAGAGGAAAACGAAAATAAAAAGAGAAGAGAGTTGTGGACTTTCGTTTAGCAGAAACGTTTTTTTCATTTGCCAGAAAAGAAAACTGCCTTAATTTTATCGTGAACGAAATTTTGTTCATCATTAGAAAACATTTATAACAAATTCTGTTGAAGTTTTCGCAGTCTTCTTCTTGTTACTAAAAAAACAATGTCTATTTTCCATAGAATAATGAAAAGCCTTTTCCTTTCGTATCCTTCAAAGCCTACAATATTATGCTGAACACTGTAGAAACTTTCCAATACCGGCAAATTTTTTTACGCAATTAATTTATACAAACAAAAAACAGAAATATGAAATTTGCAAGAAAAAAAAAAATTTAGATAAATTGGAAACAAATTAAAAATTAATTTCATTTTAACCTGTTATGTTAATGAATGATAAAAAAAATTCATCAACCGAACCGCGTATTAAAAAGTGAACGAAATTGTCAACAAAAATAGGTAAACAAACTTGATGTTACATTGCAAGTTTCGTTGTTGTTGATGCTGTTGACTTTCATGTAGTGTAAAAAGTGGCAGGCACTTGCCACCGTAAAATTGATTGTGAAGTTGTTTTTTATTAATGTTTGTTTATAATAATTTCGAGCAACATTTATAAGTGTGCACTTCCATTCACTTAGTAATATATGTTTATGTACCTAAATGATTTATGTTCATATAGATAAATTTTATTACGATAATATTAATACGTAATTGCCATTTATTTATTTAATATTATTTTTTAATTTCTCTTGCAATATGAGGTCAAGTTGAAATTTATGAGGTGATGGCATACATAACATAAATATTCAAAAATATAGATATGTAAAAAAATGAATGAATGAAATAAAAAAAGTTATAAGCATAATCACGTTCTGAAAAAACACAATTATTTAGGCTGTTCACAAAGTATCGCATTCTCTCATTTGTCATAATTTCTGTCATTTTTCATACAAAATCATACGACATTATGATTGTACGCCAGTATATGACAGCTTGTGAATCGGCCGGATATCTTACAAATATTAATTTTAGAGTAGTAGTAAGGCTTGGGTACGAACTTTACAGTTAAATCTGAATTAAGCTAATATTTGTTGCCAATGTTAAGAATAAATTTTGAACTATACTTTTTAAGTAAATGTTTTACGGTTTAACTCATTGGTGATAATTATTTAACCCATAGATGACTAAGGTAACACAAATCTAACAAACTCATTTGATTATATTTTTAAGTAAATTCACCATATAAAATTTATTTAAACTTTTTTATTTTGAAACAACGAGTAATACTTAACCCATTAGTGACCGATGTTACATAAATGGTTCGACTATGGAAACTTTCTTCAAGTTGCACAGAAAGTTTTAAAAGTTTCAAAGACATCTTACAAGTTTCAAAGGCAATTTACAACGGCTGCTATATAAACTTGAAAATGCAATACCATACAGTATTGAGATCTCGGTAGGAAAAACCTAAGCACTCGTAGTGTCAAAGGAACAGAAATGATTTAAGAATAGACGTTTGAATTCGCCTACCTAGAAGACTCTATAACTAGCAGCAGAGATCTCAAAAAAGAGGCATAAATACCAACAAATAAAGCTAATTCAATATCAGGCTTTTTGAAAACGAAAGCAAAATGAGAAACAATAATTCTATGAACGAGAACAGAAAAATGAATGTGGAGAGATCATATCCGCAGGATGCACAACAGCATACCCTAAATATCAAAATAAACAATCCATGACAAGAGAGACGACCACAAAAAGATGGCAAAATTACAGGACCTAGGAGTCAGTCGACAACCAATTTATTTATAAGGGAGTGTAGCCCGGTATGAGACAGCACCAAATATGAGACAGTAGATTTTTTACATCATGCAATATCAATATTGCCGATCTGACTACATTCAAACTTTTCTTTTGACATGAGCCAGTTTTTGTGATAACACCGAAGTGAATAGATGTATTGCTTGTATCAGCTGCAAACATCGTATGAGAAAATCGATCACGAAAACGATCATTTTCCGGGTATGAGACACAGCATATCACCGGGTATGAGTGTTTTGATCCAATTTTTTTGTATTTTTAGCCATGCCGACCCCAAAAAATAAAATCGTCCATGAAATAAATCACATGCAATCAGCCTGTTCATTTAAAGTGTGCAAACATAGCGATAACGATTTGGATGAAGAAGACGATGGTAAAAGAGAGATGATGAATTAAAACTGCCATTTCTTTTTTTCTTAGCCACTAAAGGCCTACAAAATAAAATAATTTTATGTTTATAAATAGTTATGGGGTTTTTACTTCATATTTTCCAATTTTTAGTGGATTTTTGTAGGTGTCTTATACCTGGGTACAAATTTTTTTTGACAAAAATACACATTCTCAGAAAATTGGCCATAATATTATGCGTGTCAATGGAATCATTATACTTTTTTCGGATGAAAATTGCGTATTTTCATTACCTTTCCGACAGTATATAAAACATCCGATTTGGTTTAACCAGTGAAAATTTATGGCTCAAAAACAAAACCAGTCTCATACCCGGGGAACACTCCCTTACTAATCCGATGTGTTGTTAAATAACAAGATGAAATAAAATAAGAAATAATTAAAATTTCAAATTAATTCGCGTCATTACAAAGTGTGTGTAAATTTAACTTAAGCCGAAAGTAATTTTAGAAATAAAAAATATCAATATTCTTGTAATTTTTACTTTAAATTGTTGCTTTCAGTTTTCTTAAATGTTAAACTAAACTAAAAGCCACATAAATAATTGTGCCAGTTAAAATCATCAAACATTCAATAAAATAACAATTTAACAACAAAACAACAAAAAAGTATAAAATTACTGTTCGGCGATGCGTGAAACCTTTGAAATGTTTAAGCAACCGCAAAAGAATCCTCAGCATAAGCATTAAGTTTCAGAGAATCGCATAAAATGCAACACACGCTTCTCTAACCAAAATTACCCAGAGCCTATTTGGGTTAAAATTAAAGCTAATACAAACAATGAACTTAAATTAAGCGCATCATTAAATCGGCGCAGGCTACAAATCGCATGCATATAAACACACACGCTCTCACGCACACACGCAACGGAAAATCAAAATGTTATAAATAATAAGATGCAAAGTATCTGTTAGATGAAAATTAGCATGCAATCATTTGAATTTGCATCTGCAAATTGCGGTAACACAAATAGCAAATATGTTATTGACATGTCATTGCACTGGAATTTTACATACTATTAAAACTTGTCTGAAGTTATTAACACACACACATGCAGCAATAATTGAGGTGTTGGGTGAATACTATATAACGCTCGAAAACTACAGGAAGCAATTCTTACCAAAAAACAGCAAAACTTGAAATAAAAGCTAACTAATAGTAATAAATGATACTAAGAAAAAATAAAAAAAGCGCCAACTTATAAATAATTGCAAGCTGAAAGCACGTTTCATTCACGTTGCCGTATACTAAAGTAGTTTTTATTTTTTTATTTTTCTATCTACACTGGCGCAGCTATAAAATATTTTTAGGGAGACAAGGACTGTTTAGAAATCTTAGCATGTTACACAAATTTTTCTCGCTATTTATAAACATATTGGTTGCGTTCAGAAGACGCCTCTGCTACCTCAGTGTCTTATGAATGCAAATTGATCACTTTATGATTAACAAAAATTATATTGAGCCCTCCCTCGCCATTTACTTAATTGAGCGTATTATTATTCTGATACTTCAGCTCAACAATTTACTGAGCAGAGGACGTCTTCTGAGCGCAATCATTGTTTGCTGTGATGTTGTAGCCATTATGGTATTTAATATCAGGAAAACGTGCTCACTTGGCATTACAACAGTAAATTGCCAATCCTCTGAATATGTAATCAGGTTTATTGAAAATCAATCGAGTGGAACTTAAGCTATAGCGATTAATGTTTCATTTGCATGATGATCGTTTTCTGATTACACATATTTGTGAAGTTCAGATCTACAATCAGTGAACTCAATTTTACAGCAGAAGCAAAAAACTAAAACACATACTTGTATTCAATTTTTTAATTTTTAATTTTTTTTTTAGAAATTGATACCTTGACTGACTTGCACAATCATCATAAAAAAAAGAACACAAAAATGCTACCATTACAAATATTTTAAAATATTTTTTTTAGACTACAAAATCATACATATGTCGTCAGGGTATTCAGATAAATGCGTAGTACTGACTGTGAATTATTTTCTTCATATGAATTACAACTTCAATGTTTGAAATTGGTGAGATTTTATTACTAAAGGGATCAGTCAATGAAGAAAAATAGTAAAAAACACCCAATATCCCCTCCCCTCTTGCCATTGATGTTACTTCTTTCATTAATTTTTTATTAAATTTCTTACATTTTTGGTAATTTAAAAAAATAAAAAAAAAATGTACCTTCAACCCAAACCTATCAGATCCAGAGATGTGAATCAAATAAATTTTCCACTATGGTTCAGTTCAGCGGTACACGGAATTTCAGAATTTAATACGATATCAATTTTTAAAAATATCACTTATGTAATGTAATTGTCTGATATTTAAAATTTTCATAACAGTTATTCTAAAGTATACAGAATTTGAATAAACTTTCTTCAGAACTCATTCCACGCTATATGGAATGTCTGCATCAAGATTGGTGATGTAGAAAACACATGTTAGTAACATAACATCGAAGGCTACAAGAGCTCTTATGACCTGAAGATCCATTGCTGGGAAAAGATGGAGATGTACACCAAAAATACTATGATGAATGTATATGGTAATCGTACGCCCAAATGGAGCTGTCGTCTGGTCAGATAGAACAAAGTGGCAAACAGCTGTGAATGGGTTGAATAAACTTCAAAAATTAGCATCTTTAAAGTCCTTTTAGAATTAACACCTCTTCACATTTATATGCAGACGCTGGCGAAGAAAGCAATTTATAGAATGTCTAGGAGTGATCTCGGGTCGGGACATTGCCTAAATCCGAAAGAGATTGATGTTCTTTCGAGAGAATTTACTGAAATTTCAATACCGAGCGATAACACGATGCCGCAGTTTAGTTTTACTAAAAGATTTAAAGCAAAACTAAGTAACAAAAAGGATTGGGAAGGTTTACTTAAAACCTACAATATAAACCAGTAAATGATAACCCGGTATGCAGACGGGGAGTAGGAGCGGCTAAAATACTTCGAGCCCAGGGGTAAATTCACCAGTATCTTCCAGGCAGAAATATTCAGCATAGACAGGTGTGTTTACTTCAAACTCAAGCGGAAATTTCGGAAACGGAAGCGGCTATCATGGTACTTAAATTCTACAAGGTAAATTCTAAACGCCTAAAAGCTCGGCCTTGGCCCTCCATGGGCTGTTGTGCCATAATAGTAGTAGTAGTAGTAGTAAATTCTAAACTGGTTAGGGATTGTCTTGAGAAATTCAACACGCTTGGCTCGCAGAACAAGGTTTGGATACTTTGGGTTCCAGACATTGTATTAATAGAAGGAAATGAAGAGGCAGACGAACTAGGAAAAAAAGGGTCAGAAACCGCATTTGTAGGACCCGAACCTTTTTGTGGAATAGGAAAAAAGTCTCTAAGCTTGCTGTTAAAAAGAAGAAAAACAATTTCGAGCATCATACTGGAATGATCTACCAGGGATGGAGCAATCACAAACTCTAATATGAACGTACAAAACTAAAATGATTTAATGGTTAAATATATGAATTAAACAAAAGAGAATCTGAGAATTCTTACAGGTATTCTGACAGGGCACTGCTGCCTGAACTATCACCTGACAAAACTGAGAATATGCAATAATGAGTAGTGTAGATATTGTGCGGAGGAAACCGAAACTTTTAGGATAATGCACAGCACTCATGCAAAGCCCGCGAAAATATTTGGGGACTACCAAATACCAGATGGCACATTGAAATACTTGGAAATAAGCCTTCTACTAAAATTTATTACATCTATAGGACTTACAGCAATACTATAACTCTTCAAGAATTATAGGCTCTGTAAAAATACTATAACGCGGTGCACATCCCCAAGCAATCAATATTGGTTAAGATTGCTTAGTTATTCCATATACAGAACGGCGTATAGACGGGCATAGCTTGTTCGGCTATATGCCTATGCCTACAACGTCTAATTAGACATAATTATGGGCATTATAAAAAGCCAATACTCTATCAAAAATAATACACCCAGCACACAGATTGTGTAGGGTTTAAAAACTAGTACTACAAAGTATAGATAATAATGGAAACAATTTTTTGGTACCAAATCATTTTTTCGAACAAATTTAGATTGGTTCAAAATAAATAAAAAAAATGGTTTGGTTAAGGGTTCGGTTCGACCTACTCAAATTACAAATAGTTCGGTTCAAAACCGGTTTCCATCCCTGATGAAAATGATCTAAACTTCTTAAAAAAATTATGCCAAATTCGCTGATTATATTCAAAACGATCTATCTCTGGGAAAAGTATTACATTTCGCTTTAGTTACAGCGACACTGTATTGCAGATGTTCTGAAATGGGTTATTTTGAAGCTTCGGGTAAGGTTGTTCTTAACAAGCTCTGTATACATTCAAAAATTAACTAGTCTACTTGACATTGGTATATGTTTATTCAAGATATCTCACTTTTGTTTGCATGTGAGGTGAAACTCCCAATTACCAAATACTTCAAATATTTTGTTCAATGAAATAAATTGTGAGACTGCGTATCGAAGCAAAAAAAATCATGTTGTCAGAACTGTCTTAGTTTCCACGACATGCTGACATATGCACTAACGAATTCTAGAGTTTTAATCTCCCCCTCCCCGCCGCCCTTTTACTAATAAAAACCTTTACATTTTGACCGTTCGTCATGAATAAAAAATAAATATAAGGGATGAAATAATTAAACCTCCTGCTCCTCTTAGAGAATCTATGGGGCCGCTTGTGGTCATGTGTATGTATGGGTACTATCACCCTCACTTGTTTTTTTTTTCATTTTTTTAAGTACTACCAGTTGCATGTCAATCCACAAAATTCACATCTTGGGACGCCACTGTACATTTTCATATAAATATAGTATAACACCTATAGACATTTTCTTATATAGATATATACAATCATAGTATACGTCACAAAATTCTAACACGATCAACAGTTTTATTTCTCAATTAAAGAACAGAATTATTGCAAATTATTTTAATAATCTAATTATTTTTTATCTTACTTTTATTTGATTGCAAAATTATTATAATTTTTTTTTTGTGACTTTGTATGAGATTTACTTTGCAAAACAAATTATGTGTGTGCAAATATGAAGTAGACGGAAGTTAAAATAGCAAAAACAAAAACAAAAATTTTGCATCATCGCCCATTAACTACAAACAATGGAAAAACTAGAATTATTAAAGGAATCCAAATAGATTTGAAGCTGAAGTGCAAAAGTGTATCATCAAACTTTACCTTGATGCTTACAGAATCTAGTCTGAAATCCTAGGAAATGTCTTTAATCAGGGATCGAATAAAAACACTGTACAATAGATGAAAAACAAATGGAAATTTAAGAAACATTTTTTATAAATTTAAAGTCGTTGATCACGAATCTTTAGTCGTGTTGTTGGTAAGCTTTTCGAGTTTTCAAAATATCGTTAATTGAAGTTTGATATATTCGGAAAACATAATAGTCTTCATATACCTACTTATTTTAAATATTATATGCTTTGTGTGTGGGAAGTAGTTGTTCCTTATTGAATTCTAAAAAATGATTTGCCATCAACTATCGACCCTACAATCCTCCTGTTCCCCTTCGTTTCGATGTTTTTTCAAAATAACTTTTTGACCTACAAAACAAATGGTTGGGAAGAGCAACAATCCCCTTTTAGGAAAAATGTTGCTTATATTTAATTTAGGAGGTGTCTGCAATTAAGAGAATGATCTCGGACCCACTTTTTTAAGGATAACAGTTCCAAAATTTCAAATTTTTTCATATTTTTTCTTTTTTTATAAATAATTTTCACAACTTAAAAATATGAAAGTTTATTATGGTTGTCGAGCGTCGAGTTTGCTGTCGAGTTGACTTAAAATCGGAATTATGTAACTAAATTGACTCGACAATATTTGTAACAGATATTAACGAGTGGAAAACGCTACTGTGAATGAAAAAATAAATGAAGAAAAAACTTTTTTGAAGTTTAATTTATTTTCAAAAATTTATTTTTCTAAATTTTGGGAAATTTCCTGCAAATGGACAGTATCGCCTTGTTTTTTCCTGGCAAGTTGAAAACTGCAGTTGAAAACTTATTGCGGTTACGCCGCAATATTCGGACTAGCCCCAATATTTTAAACTGTCAGATACAGAGTAAGGATCATATAAATAAAATCAATGAGTTTCTTAAGTTCTTTTATTCTTTTATTGTATTCTAGATTTATCCATAACTTTCGCGAAACCATGCATACGCTTCTTGCTCAGACCACCATTTCCTCAATTTTTTAAGAGGTCATCGCAATTTTAGAAGGGCAAACAAAACGCAACACTGAAGCAGTATTTTCACTATAAAACTGGATTTCCTGCAGTGATTGGATGCGTAGACGGAATTGGTTTCGAGTCAGGCAATAGTTCTTCGCCGGCTATGTTTCTAGTAGCACCCAAGCACCCCGGCTTTACATTCTGCCAACGGCGATAGAATTTTTTATGAAATATGGTTCCACTCGTAGCTCGTGATTCACGTTTGTTGTGAACTATTTTCTTTTTTTTCCGAGAAAATATTCCTTATTAAAAATTATATAATCCAAAAGTAAAATTTCACTTATTTTCTTATATTTCCAACAAAAACAATAAATAGGCTCTTTTCTATGAGACTGATGCCTGTACAATTAAATTTAATCATAGCTTGTAAATGAAATGTAATTAATTAACTTATTAATACGTCCATCGTTTAGGAAAAAAAACCATAGATTATAGGCATTTCCAGCAAACAGAAACTTAACTAATTCGAAAAAAAATCTTTGAGCAATTAGAAACAATTAAAAATTCTTCTATGACGTAATAACCCATGGTTTACCCATATAGTGAGGGTAAACCTTATTACAGTAAGCTCTATGAATAAATGCACTGTATCTAACTCACTCATTAAATGACTTATTTTATTGTGTTATACACAAAGTGTAATAATAAACACTGAAATTAGTTGACCCTATTGAGGAATCTCTATGAGGATTTCGGCTTCTTGTTTATAATATCTAAACTGTCTGGCCCCAGATATATTTTCATCCTGGGGATGAGTACCTCACAGTGTGGTAGTTTATACTCTGGTGACTTAGCTACAGATATTGTCCTGAACTATGCATAGATTTTTCATGTGATTCTTCAGTTTATAATGCTCTGAAAGGAAACCCGTGATAATCTTTAGTTGGTTTTTGCTTAGCTATAGACATAGAGTGGCTCTCTTTGAGTAAAAGCCCTCAATTAGCAATTTCAGTTATCTAAGCCTGGGGATTCGAATCTAGTAAATTGACCTACCGATATTTTCATATAATATATATGACTCCCCTTCCCCTCCTTAAGAAAATTAATTCTCCAGTCAGGTTTTTGAAGAAACTTCACAAAAAATTTTAAATACTGAAGACGATGGATCTTATCATCATTATGGGGATGAACATTTTGACTGCAGCACTGCGACAATGCAACACAACGACCGCTGTCGCAGTCGTCGACTTCAAACCATTTTTATTTTTAAAAGAGTTCCGTTTCCAGTGAAAATAATTCCATTTAATTTGTTTTTGTTATCTTCCGGATATTTAATTTTTGACTTAACCCATTAAGGAGGAACGGGAGCCAAAGTAGATAGATCAAGAAAGTAATTTGAAAAAAAATTTTTTTTTGAACCTGTCTCAGGAACGGCTCAGATACAAGATACCACGTGCCATCGCTAGGCATTACCGGGTTAAGTGCAAAAACTCTACAAATAACGAGCATGAGTAACGATATAAAACTGATTTTGGTTGCCAATAATCATTATAGCTAACCAAAACTCATTTTGGTTGCCAATAATAATGCAACCAAACTCTGTTTTGGTTGGCAGCAACTATCAATAAACACAAGCAAAACTTATTTGGTTAGTAAAAAAACAACCAGCCAGAAACTCCTTTCCATAGCGACTACTTACTGCGCACGGTACATGGGTTCGACTCTCCGCAAAGACGATTTTTTTCTAATTTTTGAATTTAGTTTTTTTTCTTGCTAGTGTTTGTTGTTGGTAACCAAAAGCAATTCTGGTTGCTGATTATCAAATAATTTTGGTTAGCCATAATGGTTACTAGTAACCAAAATTGATTTTGGTTCATTATAGTAGTTAATAATAACCAAAGTGAGTTTTGATTAGTCATAATTGTTAATAGTAACCCAAACCGATTTTGGTTAGTCATAATGGTTATTGGTAACTAAAACGAGCTAGTTAAAATGGTTATTTTTACCAAAATATATTGTGGCTCTTCATAAAGGTTAGAAATGATTTTAAGCCATTACTGTTAAGTTTTGAAAGATTTCCTACTCCAAAATAACGATTACTTAGAGTTCTTGGTTATTTTCGATTGCAATATCAAATTTATATATTTATTTATATTTCGAAAATTTAATAATGAATGGTAAAGAAAAATTTACACAAAAAATTAAGTGAAGAAGAGCCTCATTTGGAATATATTTTAGATCAAAATAGAGGCGATAAATTAGTTTTCTGGCCCAAAAAACCCTAATGTGCAAAATTTTAACATAATCGGTCGGTCCATAGATGTCGCCCCAGTACAAGATAAACTTAAAAATTTGCCCCCATTTTTGTAAATTTTGCTCCTGAGCTCCTTTTGGAGTATTTTTTTAAAATCAAAATAGATGCCAAAAATGAGTTTCTCGGCCTAAAAAAACTTGGCTCCCAAAATTTTAACAAAATCAGGTGGTAATAACTTGAAATTTATGTTGCTCACCAAAATAATTGGAGCACCATCTATAAACCTACTGATTTTATTGAAATTTTGTATAACTGAGTTCTTTGTGTGCCAAAAAATCAATTTTTGGATTTTTGTCTTTTTTTTAAATATTGCTAAGAAGTCTCTAAAGCAAAGGTTGTAGGAATTGAAGAAAATTAGATTTTTCCTTGTACTGGAGCGCCTACTGTAAACGGGTCGGAGTTGTATCAAGTTTTTTGTAGAACAGGCATTTCTCCAGTACTATATAATAGATTTTTCCACTTTGGCAAACGGTGAAGCATCTATTTTAGCCAACGATACAGCTCAACTTTGTTCAGCTGTACTTGCGGTGGATATGACAAGCAATCTGCAGCAATCATCACTAAAGTCGTTCTTCTCGAGATGAGGGACTTGCATTAACGTCCAGAAGACTCAAGCAATGTATATCACAGGAAAACGCAAAACTATTTATGTCCCACAAAGTGATATTTTATTTGGATTACTGATTACTGAATACGAGAGTGAAGTACCCGTTTTTCAAAAGACATTCCAAACTCAGTATTGCAAACAAAATGCTTATATTTAAAGCCTTATTTCAAGTGCGATTTTTTATGGTGCCCCAGTACAGTACGAAAGCGCCAAATGTCATAAAAGCAAGCTACTAAATGGCGCAAAATAAGCTGCTGAAAATGATTCATAATTTACCCTAGCATTACTCCACAAATCACCTCCATTCTCTTGCGAATTTAGATCTAGTACAGGCTAAACTGAAAACTTTGAACATCGCTGTTTAAATTCAGATCAGGGCGATTGTTGTTTGATCTGTGATTTCCTTTTGTGTGTACATCAGGTTATCCTTGTCTAGGATATATATGCTTGGCTGGAACAAGCACAGGATTTACTACGGACAATACATAGATATCCTTAGTTGTAAGTATTTTTAGATGTAGGTTAAGCTAATGTAATTATAAGCAATTGTTCAAATAAGTTTTATAAATTTTTTCCTTCATTGTTATGCTAAAAATATGTTATAAGTAAAAACTGAAACATAAAATTTTAGATTAAGTAGAAAAGAGCAAGGTTCTGAACTCTTTAACCTTTATTTTAACTATTGTAAAAAATATGTGTAAAAAATATTAAAAAGGGAGCTCTGAAACAAAAGTTAGTAAACATTTTATAAAACTGAAAGTCCCATGTAACTCCCATACAAGAGTTCCCATGTATTTCAATCCAGACTAACGGTTTTCTTTTTCGTAACGAAACTAACGGTATGCATTATATAATTAAAATTGGCAACGCTATCAACACTATTCATCAACCAGTCTTGAAACATGAAACTTAATAAAATTAATTTATTATTCCGCCCATCATTTAAGATAAGGCTATCTATAAATATTTATGACCAGTTTTTTCATTCAACTATTTTAAAAATAGTAAATATTTAAAATATTCGAAACGTGATGATAATAAATAAAACTAAATGTTCTACTACTTGCCACTCAAATTTTCAAGTCAACACTATGTAAATTTTACTTTCTAAAAAGCAATAACAATATATTCAGTTAGATAGTTTTTTTTTAATTAATTGACATACTAATGGTAATAAAACTTTAATAGAAAAAAAAATATGTGCAATACAAATTTATAGAAAATTATCTCATAAATAGCAAACAGTTAGCAGTCAGACACCTGTTTGTGTGTGCATGTCAATGTGAATCTGTGTTTACCCAACGGCTGAATGCACTTGCAAATTGCAGCGCGTCTAAAGAGCATCATTTGAAAGCTGTATGAATTCGTTATACCATATACAAGTGAACGAAATCTATTTAGCAACGTTTATTCGTTATACAAATATAAATAAGGAAACGAGTGAATTTTTAAGGGTATGTAAATAGAAAAGTAGTTTACCAAATTGTTATTATTTGTTTTTATTATTTATTTGATTTAGAGTAAATTTTTCTAACTCGGTAGTTTAACTTCTAGTTAACTCTTTTTGATTTAAAGTTAAAACATGGAGCAACATAGTTCCCCTTTTTTCTGATTTACCAAGAAAGTTTTCAATTTTGGTAAATAATTTTCTGCATATCATATCATAACAGTTACTGCCTAACCAGTTTCCAGTGGCATAGCTACTTTTGGTTTCCATACCATCGACTGCTGTTCGGTTTCCGGATCTTACTTATAGAACAAAGCTTCTCCCCTTCCCCCTTTCGTAAGGAAATATTAGGCAAAACGAACATGTGCCTCTTTGGTATTCGAACCCAGTTTATAAGCTATCATTTCTCAGGCCAATCTTGGTTCTTGGTCAATTATTGTTTTCACAATAACACATTTCTATCGTAGGTCAGAAATTTCTACAACTTTCACGAGGGTCAATTTCTGTAGAAAAATATTCGGTCTGGAATATTTGAAACTACTTGGTGACAGTCACAAGAAATGGACTATTCACCCTGTAGTATGCATTTTGGGATTCATAGGAAATGTACCTTAGCCGAAGTTGACGTCTAAATCTACAGAAAAAAAAATCTCTGCCAACCTTACTTCAGTAATTTCAGTATTTCTTATCTTCATTCTCAATGAACTTTTTGAAATTTTAAATGAGATATCGTAAAATTATTACAAATTGTCTGAGTTTTTTCAAAAACTTTTAGCCCCTTTGTATATTATATGAAAATAGTTTTAAGCTTTTTTTTACCTAAATTTTAACGATTTAATATTTTATTAATTCACCTAAAAATAAAAATATGTAAAAAAGAATTCAATTTAAAGATACAAGTAAAAACAAGTAAAAAGTAAACCCACGGTTACCTAATTTGTGTCGGAAATTTATCAGTTTAGAATAAATTAATTAATTTTTTAAAGGTTGGCCCTCCCTTAAAGTTTTTTCTGGCTACAACATTGATCTTCTTCTACTTCTTTTATGGCACAACAGTCTATGGAAAACCTTGGCCTAGTCAGATATATTTATACAAGAATGGAAGGGACCTACAGTTTTATGCAGAGTCCGAATGACAAAGTGAAAATGTTTTTCCTACGCAATTTTTACTCTTGGAGGTTAATCATTGTCAACCAAGAGGTTGACAATGCCACAGCTACCATACTGACGACGACTGATCACAAGCTACGATTCATAATATATTTACACTTTTCTTGTTATTTTAATATCTTACAACTATCAAAACAAAAACCAGATGTTTTAATTATTTAGATTAATTATTAGATATCTAAATGTGAAATTAAAACCTTTTTTTGTCCTCGCTTCAGAGTTTAAATTTAGATCAAATAAATTACGTAGAAACTTATTCAAATTTTAATGAATTAGGGTAATATGGTCTAGGTTGGAACACTGTTTAGGTCGGAACACCGCATTCTTTTCGTTTTTTCACACTAGCGCCATCTAAGTGTGTGAGCAGAGTTGTTTGCCGTGAAAACTTTTCTTCTAACTTAAAGTTCAGAGTGCGAACAGTATTCAGGTGTTACGAAACCTAGTGTTCGAATATCGAATTTGAGTGTTCGATTATCAAATTCACCGTGCCAAACATAGTGTATAAAATCAGAAAATCAAATGCAAAGTAAGTTGATTACAATTGTACGTTAAATTCGTATCACCTATTTCTGGTCTACATGATGCGATGCCAAATGGCGCGTGTAGTCAAGGTCGGAACACCCGAAATTTTGAAATTATGATTCATTTTTCGATATAGGAAAGTGTCAAAAACGTAATTTTAATTGGAAAAAGTAAATATTAATGATTTTGGATTTTTTTTTTTTTTTTTTTGGCTTGACAAACCAACTTCGCAAAACAAGCGTGCAAATTTAAATTCAAATTTAATTCACACAGATGGCTTTTTATTTCAATTTCAGATTTCGTTCCTCTATTTTCAAGTGTATTTCTGCCCCTTTATTTCATTTGCAGGTAATTTTCTACGGTATAAGACTGCATGTTCTGAACTTGGCTACAATTTTTTTTAATACCCATAACTCCTAAACTCTTAATCGAATAGTTTTCCAACTTTCAGCAAAAACATTGCAAATTCCTACAATAGAAGTTACGGACAAAAGCCGAAAGGTGTTCCAACCTAGACGACATTCCCCTACATACATATATTAATAATATGTATTAGAAAAATGATATTTTATGGGTTAAAATTGATGAATATTCACTTCTTGCTCAAAGGGTGCCTTGGTAAAAATTTTACGTTATTTTGCAAATCAAAAATCTTTTTAAAGACACAAAAAAATTCCAAGCAACAATCTCTGATTGGCTTGTGATTGAGTATATAAAAATATTGTCTTCAAAATATGTGCATCTGGAGTGCTACTGATGCGTATATCTTGGCTGCTGGGTATGTTTACATTATTAACGTACAGATTAATGCAAAAATATGAAATTGATCTTATACAATTATAATTTTAGCACACATTAACACAATCTTCTAAAGTAGCTAAAGAGTCAGTTTTAGAATGTGTCTACAAACAGTTGATTTTATCTTAAAGGCGCGTTTAGATTTAGACTAAAACTTTATCGAGAGACGAACAGACAGTACATAGACAAAATTTGTACATTTTTTCAAGGTGTGTATGTGTGTGTGTCTAATTGTGTAAAAAACCCCAAAAAAAAAAGAAACAAAAACCAAAAACAATTATGGCTAAAAAAAAATACGCTAAAAATACTACACGCGATCTTGAGGAAAATGCCACATTCTTGCTTGAAACAGATACAGACAAACGCGGAGAATCAGATGAAGGTGTTATTGAAGTATTAACTAATGATGAGCTGGAACAGCGACAAGTTAAAATTTTAGCGTTATTGCTGGGTGATTGCGGTCGCTGGCAGGGAATTTGGTGTTTCTTATTATCGCTTTTTCAAGGCATTTCAACTTTGCATATATTTTCATTTGTATTTCAAGTGAGTAAAAAATTCTTATTAATACCAACTTATTTTTCAAGTGGTTTTTCTTTGAAGTGTCAAGTACAATTACAATTATAACAATAACTGAAATAATAATAATAATGGCAACAAGAACTCGAAAACAAAAAAATGTTGGTAGTGGCATTAGACCAATTAAAAACAACAGCAATAACTATAAAAATTTAGTAAAGTGTTAACTTTTTTGCATTGAGCACATATTGCGGTTCACTTACATACATATAATCACACGTATGCATGGATATTTGTTTGTATGTATGAACAATGTCTGAATATTGATGATTTATAGAAGCCAGCAGCAATAATAATAACACCAACAACAAGAACAACAATAAAATAGTATTGCTGCTTCATTGCATTCGCAATATATTTATTGCTAATAGTCTTTTTAATATACTTCAAGTGAAGGTTTTTGTTTGTAATAGTTTCTGTTTCTGTGTATTTTAACATGTTTATTAAAAACAAAAATGTAGGTTAAATTCTCCATTTTCCTTTTCTTTATTCTATTGCACGTGGTTTTATAACCACACTTTCCTTCACTTGCGCATCATATTTATAAGACAGTGTCGAATTCATTAATAAAACTTTTTATTTTCAATGGTTATGAAAAATTTTGATACAAATATATTAACTAATTAAAACTTGTGTCTCGAGCTCCTCCCAAAAAAGGTTTTGATGTTCCGCTCTAAAAACGAACATCAGTTTATTTTATGACGATTCCCAAAATATTTCAACATATGTGAGCTGGATCGTTTTAAAAAATTTATAAAAATCGTTTTTTTTTTATGGGGAAATTTTTCTGCAGGCTAAGCTCACAAATAATGGATGCTCAAAATTGAGTATGTTCTGCGAAAAAAATAGTATCAAATCTACTAACAGATTCGAAACTATTGGTAACTTTTGTGCTGTTTCACATACGATTTCTATTAAAATTAAAATAATTTCGTAATTTTTTGTTAAACATTTTGGCAGATTTTTTATATATTTTCAGTATTTATTATTTGTGAGGATTAACTTTTAAAGGTTTTGATATAAACGTGGTAAAAAGCAAAATATTGTAGTAAGTGCATAAATGGTGAAATGATTGCTATGAGGGAATTAAAACAATTTTTTATTTTTTTTTTGAGTTACCAGCTTTTTCTAGGGATATCGATCCATGTTTTGGAAAACATTGGTTTTTGCGATAATACCCCCTTTGGATTCACTAGTTGTTACATGAAATCACTGCTCTAAAAATACTTACCAAGTCGACTAACAAGTGCGGAATGGGTGCCAATCGAAAGAAAATGAAAAAAGAAAGAAAAATAATATTAGTACATGAAAAAAGCTTATCTTATTCAATAAAGTTGTTATGTTATTACTATAAGATTTCAAGATTTAACTTTTTTAAGGTACTAAAGTGCTAAAAGACCGATTTTTACTATTTTCTTTAGAATCTGTTAATAATTTTCTTTCAGTACATACTTGCCACTTTTTGATCAGATCGTTAAAGCCATCAGAATTTTAAAAAATTCTACCAAAAAATATGAAATTAAAATCTTAAAATTTAATTTGTCATATCGTCGGCTCAGTTAATCTTTATTAAAGGGCTACCCCACTCCTGAGAGTGAGAAAACGAAACAAACAGGGCGTAAATTGCAGATTTAAACCCAATTTTTATTTATAAATTTCATGCATTCAATTTTTATCCAACTCCAACAAAAAAAAAGGTAAATTTTTTAGAAAAAATGCGTTTTCCCCCATGTTTTGATTTATTTATTATTATTTATTTATACAAATATATTTGGTATTTTTAAAATTCGTCATGATATTTGATGAAGAATATATTTATTAAACATCGGATGAAAGTTGTAAGGGTTACTATGCACATCGTTTTGAAAAACTTTATTTGGAGAAAAACATATTATCTTTTTGTAAACTACATGATCTCTCACTTTAAGAGTCGACAAAATTTTCTACACTTTTTTTTTACAATTCCTGTGGGGGAGAGTGAGGAAGTAGGCAGAATTAACTTGAAATTGATATTTTTCGTATATGAAAATAAGAAAAAAAATGGCAATTCGTTCGAATTCATAACGATTTAAAATTTTATGATGCTTTTATGATGCTCAGGAACATGCATTTTTTTACTTTAAAAAACTGTTAGACACTACTCAAAATAGCAGAAAATAACACATTTGATGATTATTCTTTATTTAAGTTGTAGAAAATGCAAATTAAAATAATTTTCATGAAAATAAATATATATTGTATATCGTTCCGTCTGTTCACTAGATTTACTTTTATATTTATGATGCGGCATGATGAAAGTACTAAAATCATGGAAAAACACGAAAAAATCATAAAAACTACTGAGCTCACTACAAAAATGCGTGAAAATTTCAAATTATGAATACACACGAAATTTGGGAACTCATGTTGAAAATGGAGTGCCTCACAACTTCCCCTATGCTATATTCTATAGCGGATCTTCTGGGGAGGAATTTCGGGTTCAAACTCCCCCCATGAAGACCGTGACTTTTTTGTAATGATTTTTTAAAATAATATCATTGGTGAAAATATTGTACTCAAAATATTGAACATAAAACTTTTAATCTGACTAATGAACCGTGAAATTGAATAAAAAAAATTCTTTGAAAATTTTTCCCACCCTGCAATATTTTATAATTGCGAAGTTTTTTAAAAAAAAGTCTCCAAGTATTTCGTTTACAGACAGTATAAATATATCGTAATGAATATTTAAACATTTTAGGCCAATCATACTTCACAAATAAGACTTGCAATTAGGGTTGTTAAATGTAAATTTGCGAATTAGATTTCATCGGGATACGGAAAAAATATATGAGGATTGTTGAGGTTGAAACAACTTGACTCAAAACTTGGGGTAATGAGCTTTTTTATGTCTTTTTAGTTATTTTATTTATGCTACTACAAAGGCCTACAAGAAAAAGGGGTCATGATTGTTGTTATGCAGCTGGGGCCATTTCCGAAGCAATTTTTTAAGTAGAATCCAAATCGGAATTAGCCCATCATGTCAAGATTTTGAGATATTTGAGGTTATATTGTATACACGCAAAAAATGGCTTTTTTGGCTTCTTTTGTAGAAGACGCACAAACCCTAGACCGTTTATATATATAGTTTTTTTGCGGACCCTATAAGTGATACTTAAATTTATAAGTTTTTGCAATACTTGTCATTAAAAATCAATTCTTTTTTAAATAGTGGTGGTAACACTTGATTCAAAACTTTTCCGCATTCACATTTATATAACAATATAAAATATTTTCTGCACTTTAAATTAAATTATTAAAATTTTTGCTTATGCATTCCAATAATTCATAGCTATTATAATGTACAAAAAAATTTCCATATTTCATTACTTCTCATTTCAAACCTTTTCAGGAATTTTACAGATAAAAAATTATTTTTTAAATCATGCATGTTTTTTCTCTTTAAAACTTAAGTTTGAGCAAAAACGGGAGTACAGTTTTTTTTATTTGATTTTAAAAAACAGTCCAAATCAGTGTTGCGATTGAGTGTACAATTTTGTTTTTATTTTGAGGTACGTTTTTAGCAAAAGAATGTAGTTATATATCGCTATCTCTATTCTTCAACCACGTATCTCCACTTTGGGCGATACTGAGTTTTTTTTTACTTACATTATATAAAATTACCTAAGAATCCAGAGTTTTTTTTTACTTACATTATATAAAATTACCAAAAACAAACAATAATTTCTCAGCGAGTTTGAATGAAAAAAAAATTTTAGAATCAGTTTTTCTACTACGTATCTCCCTTTGATCACGAAAGTTTGATTTTCAAACCTTTAGTTTTTTTCGTTTTGGAAATACGTGGTTGAAGAATAGAGATAGCGATATACTGATGCATACAATACAATTTTTGTGAGGTACATTTTGATATTGAATAGTACGTTTTGTCCAAAATTTTGGCATTTTTATAAATTTGCTAATCGCATCACTGCACTATGGGGAAATTGATCACTTTTTCTGGCCAAAAAATTTAGACACCCAAAACCAAACGTTTTGTTTTTAGAACATCACTACGCTAAACGGCAGGCATATGAAATTAAGATTTTAATAGGAAATAAATTTTTTAAAACAAATATATAAGTGTGCCTGAAAGAAAAAGGTTAATATTTCCCTATATTCGTGCATAAAAAAATTAAAAAAAAAAACGGATGACACTACAAATGTTAAGAAAACTAAATTTCTGAAAAAATGCCAAATATTTGTATCGTGTTAGCAATAAGTTCAGTTTTTTTGCAATGACCTTACTTATGTTCATCACTTTTTTTGCAGTAAACTTTGGGTAGGCCTACAAAAAAACGCCCCACTTTGCACCACACACGATATATTTTTCTTGATTAAGCAATTAATTCTACATAAAGGTAAACTAATTCGATCTGCATATTCTTGCATCTCTTTAAAAAAATAAATTTTTTTAGACAAGCACCATATAGAAAATAAAAACTTATTTGAAATATGGCATTCGAAAATGATTAAAAAAAGGCGAAAGATTCCGTTCTGTGCTGCTATTTGCTAGAAAATATTAATCTAGGTGGCATTACAAAAACGCAAGAGACGACATTATTTAAGAATGTCCAAGTTATTGAGAAAAAGTGGAAAAATATCCGTAGATGCTTGCTAAATTTAAGAATAAATATAATGTTTGGCTAACTGGAACAACAGTTCCTGAAATAATAAACTACTCCCCAGAATCAAAAGTTTGACGCTCAGGACTTGCATTCGGATCGTCGGAGTCGGACCGTGGAAAAAGAAGAGATGCATTAGAAGTGTGCAAGCAAACTCATAACGAATGTAATTTATTTGTTATCGCAGATAGTATGTCAGCTTGGAAACAAGATAATAGAGATTTAGCAACTGTTCTGAAGAATTGTATTCAGTACACAAACCGAGGTTCTAAAATTAGAAAAGGACTGTTCATGAAAGGCAAATTACCGACACCGCTTCCTCTTAATGAAGCCGTAGCATTATTTTTGGATAATAATTTCGCAAAGCAGCAGTATTAGGAGTCAAAATAAAATGAATATCTTAATATTTTGCAGAGTTCGCTATTTTTTTTTAAAGATTCTTAGAGGTACCGAGGAGCGGAATACTATTTTCATATACTTAATTCTCCCTACTGCGCTATTATCAATATCTCAGTAGGCCTTGTTGACACGAAGTGTAAAATTTTCGGCAGGTACATACCTATAAAAACTTTTTTTTTAAATATAATGGTTTAAAACGAAAATTAAAATCCATTTCATAATACAAAATTAATAAGTTAAAAAGAATTATTTTCCACGCTTAAAGAAATTGAATTTGAAAATTTCATTTATATAGTAGGTACTTAACCAATTTCAATTTCGTTCATACGATTCTTAAAAGTTGGCCCAGTGTGTGGCAGTATATTTTGTGATGCATTAATTTCTTTGTTTTACGAATATTTAAATCAAATGTTAAAATAACAGTGTATTTAATGGTTTAAAAAAAAAAATTGCAAAAATGAAATTTTTAAATTTATTAGAATAGGGTAATTCCGGGAGAGATGGAACGGCGGGAGAGATGGAACGGCGGCAGAGATGGAACCCTTGCGCTATCTCTTGAAGCTGCTGATCAACTATTACGAATTTTGGTGTGCGATTGTCGATTCATACAGAGACGAAATATGAAGCGTGTTTTGTCAATCGCAAACTTATTTTACAGCTTGAGTGCTTACGTTGAAGCCTGTTGTATGTTATGTTGGAATGCATTTTTGATTTTTGTTGAATTTTCCATTTTGCCTTACAAATGAGAGAGATGGAACCTTTTTTCGGGGTGAGATGGAATAGTCTCGGTCGTACAAATTAACTGTTTTTTTTTTTTTTTTTTTTTGATATTACACTGAAAAAATTATAGTTGATGAACGCGACGTGTTTCTTTATTATATTTTGTATAAACAATCAAGTTTGCATTTTCATTGATTGCGGGATAAAATCTTTGAAAAACGTCCCAGAATGTTTTTCAAATCAATTTTTGATTGTTCTTAATGCTTTCAAGAACTGTCCCACTTGTTCTATGTTCTTAAAAATTATTTTTATTGTTCTTAAAAGTATTTGTGATTAACCCATTGTGGGCCAAGATCCGAAGGCGATGAATAATTTGCCTTTTTCGATGAGATCGTAGTTATGGCTTCTTATAAAAAATTCGATTTATTATAACTAGTATTTAGACCTTATAAGAATCGCAGTATATTCTAACGTAACTACGGCCTAAAATCATTAAAATATACTGCCTAAAAATTATGAGTCGATAATGGTAATGGTACTATTAAGTACCGTCAGTCGACAAAGGATTAAAATAAACGATCTGGTTTGCAGTATTTAGTTCTTATATTGTATATCGATTTCGGAGCATATTTTTCTCATTTAATGGGGGATTAAAGATTCCAACTCTCCCCGAATCGTAAACTTTTTTTTAATTCGGAAAAAAATGATAAAACACCGAAACCGCTCCGCGTACCAATAAACAACGGTTCGAACTAAAGTTTGGTACATTACAATGACTATTTTTGTGATGATTGAAAAAAAAGGATTCCATCTTTCCTGGAGTTACCCTAATTTTTTTTTTGCACTAGGCATGAAATTCTTCTCCAAAAATATGTGAAATAGTTAGTTCATCAATGGTCTATTAAACATTTAATATATTTTTCCTGTTTTAAATTTGTAATAAACTTTGGAGAAATCGAATGACTAACAGAAGGCTTAAATGTACCGAATAGCTATTATTATAATTTTTGTAAGTAGCTGATCGAAAATCTAAAAAAATATTCTGGATTTTTTCACTTTACGTTAACCAAAAGCACACAAAAAACCTAAATTGATAGATTTCACATTTTCATCTATTATAAGAATGTTCATTTAAATTTTTGAACATTCTGCCCCAAATTATACACATATTACTTAGTTGGCTTCAAACGACCAAACAATGAACGATATAGAAAACATTTTTCCTCGACTCAAAGATAACAAAACGCGTTTCGCGTTTTGGTTTCCATACTACGATTGCAAAAGTGCGCAACTTTAATAAAATTAATATTAATTTATCTTATATCTTGAATCTTATCAATAATTTTCCAGTTTTTATTTTACATTTAAGAAAACTATTAATCCCGGGCTTAATCCCGGGATCTGGAGATTGAAATTTAAATCTCCAATCCCGAAAAGTCGATCACGAACGACATTCCTAATCCATTCCCAGTTTTTAGATGAAATACTTCTTTCCCTGAACCTATTTTCGTTGTATTGGTAGCAAAATTTTCTTTGATATTGTTCATTGAATATTTTACTTGTATGGGCGACAGGCGTGGCTATCTACAGGATTTTTCAAATTAAAATTTCCTTTGTTATATGTTTTTGAACATTTCATTTGTACCTTGTGTGTCTTTCGTGTTAGTATTCAACTAAAGTCCTATTTGCCCCAGGTTTTATTCTCAGACAGAGAATAATTGCCGTAAATAGAAACGTCGTCTCTATCAGACAGAACAGCTTTGCAGGTTCATGTTCATGTTAAGTTTTTAATTAACTTAAATTGAAAGCTAAATAATCAATTTAATAATTCATTGTTAAACATATTTTATTACAGTTTAAATAGTCTAGAATTTAATAATTGTGTATAAAAGTAATTTTTCAATTACAAAAATTAAAATTATATCGAATGAAGTATAGCAATGGAAGAAAAAATATTAACTGGCTGCACAAATATGTTTATATGTATATATGTATGTGTGTGTATATCAAAATCACTAACAACAACAAAACAAACGGAAATAATTATACGTGTTAACACTTTGCACATTGATGGCAGGCAACCACCTCCAGTTCGAAGGTATTCAAGAGGCATATGCACAAATGCAGTTTCATTGCACATACTCAACTGCTGCATATGTACAGCAGAGCAGCAACAGCAGTAGCAGCAACAACATATTGCACTTGCATGCATGCAAAAATAAACGAATATTAACCAAAACAAAAACAAGACAAAAAAATAACAGAAGGCATTAAAATTAGCAAAATACCGAAGGGGAGCAAAGTTGCTGTAATAATCAATAATAATAAAAATAAGAAAAAAAAAATCAGGTTATTCACCGCCACAACAACAACGGTAACAACAACAAATATGAACTAATTGCACTTTGGTGCGTATGCGTAATATTTAATTGCGCAACAACAACGAAACTTAAATAAAGTTAGTGAAATTTTGCTATAAAAATAAAGTGATTTGTATGTTTTTGTTGAGAAATTGTATGCAGGAAATTATTTCATTCAAGTTCAAGTTGATACTAAAATAGAAAAAGGAAAGTTTTTTCGAAGAGCAAAAATAGTAATTATTTTTACAATTATAATGGCTGACCTTTTTATTGATTATTATTTTTACTTTAATTTAAAAGTTGAATTTTTTAAGTCACACACACACACACACTGGCTCGAACTCAAGTACACATTCCACCGATGGTGTTAACGATTTTTAAACACTTGAAAACCCTAACGAACATACTAACAAGTAGCGCAATAACAAAACCAAACACTGCCACAACTGCACCGCCATTTGACATATTCACATTGCTATCGTATTGTAATCGAATATTTTATTCTGGCCATATGTTCATTTGCCCCACATAAGGCGCGCTTGTCACGTTCCATATTAAATCATTTGCTCCACCATTAATTTGGTTGATCAAGTAAAAAAGATAACTTAAATTACATTTGCATACATTTTTTATATTTATTTTTTATATTGTATATTTTTTTTTTTTTTTTTTTATTTGCTACTATTTCAATAAAATAAAATTAAATTGAAAAATACTTACATAAAGCATTGAACAAGCAAATGGTAAATATAAATGCATTGTGTGGCGCATTCTTGCAAACAATGTTGCTGCTGAAGTTGCAAGTTGTTGCTGTCCACTTCCATCCCCATTCCCCTACTGTTTTTATTATTGTTTCATTGAAACAACTCATGCTTTCCGTGATCGAAATGTCAATGTAACTATAGGAAACTCATTAATTAAGTGCTTTAAAATAAAAAAGTTTATTGTCGTTGTTTTTTTTTTTTTTTTAATGTTGCTCATGCCATAGAACACGTTCAGTCAGCACAAACGGAATTTGGTTCTTTTGCTTTAATACACCTACCTACACCTTGAAGCATTTTGTTTAAAGTATCACATAAAATTTATGTTCAAATGCTTCATAAATGACAAACTGTGAAACAATTATAAAATAGTTACACTTTTTATATAGTTACTTTACTAGAACAAATGAATTCATTAAAAGATATTTCTATCGAAAAAGAAGTTTTTAATATCAAGATATTGAAAATTGGATAAAAATTTAAATTTTAAAAATAATTATACTTCGATAAGTAGCCAGACTTATTTTACTGTATGGAGTAGTGTTCTGATTAGGGTTGCCAGAGTAAGATTTATTTTCATTTGGACATTTGAAAAGAAGAAATCTGGATTTTTCGTGGCAAAAAAAAATTATAGTTTAATTATAAAAAAAACGTTTTACCAGTTTTTTATCTAAATAAAGTAAATTAAAAAATGGATATGAATTGCTTCTGTGGTTCCTTTATCTTGTACGAGCATTTCCTCAGACAGTCAGGGATTTTTCGCCATGATTTTATTTGTTGGTTCCTTTTTTATATACTTCCATATTTCACAAAAAAAAAAAAAAAACACTCCAAAAAGCTTTGAAACTTAACAAAGAGAAATCCTTTTACAATCAACTATCTTGTCAATCTATCGCCAACAATATCGCCAACAAAATCGTGCAAAATGGTTAACATGATTCTGAAAATAGTATTTTCTATAACATCCAATATGTTTTCAATAATTTTCAGGTTTGCAAGTTGAGTGGTCCACTTTAGAACACCGATTTTGTTGAGGGAATGAGTTTTTGTAGATTCAGTTCTACTTTGGAGATCGTTACCCTGGTGGAATATACTTTTCAGGGACATATACAACTCATTACAATGAATGAATGAGTTGTATATGTATATGAGTTTTTTGGGTATACATTTTTATATCTACTACATACTGACTTTATTTACTTTTGAAAATATCTGAAAATTGTAATATATTGGAGTGGTTATTTGAATGGATAATTGCGGGTTGTTTGTGAATAGTCGAATACAAGAAGTTGTTTCTGAGTCCATCTGGCATCAGAAAACATGTTCAAAGCCCAAAATTTGCTGAACACTATCCTCAATTTGTTCTAGAACTGTTAGGTTCATCAGTTCAAAAATTAGCATTTATCACATTAGTCCTTACAGCAATATTGTCCCTATTCTTTGGAATAAGGGAGACAAGGATACTAAGAAGTACTTGAAGATTACAGTCATATGAGTGATATATGATCCTCCAAAGATTTTTAACTATAATATCGATCCTCAAAGTACCGATAAAATGGGAAAAAAGTACTTTCTTATAAGAAAATCGGTTTATTGAAGTTAACTGGTCAATCCACAGACTTTAACGTGATTGAAAGCATATGGAATAATATAGAAAAAGTTGTTTTCAATATCATGTCTACAATTTTTAACAGTCTGAGAGCTTCAATGGTGAAAAAATGATCGACGAGTTCTTTAAGGAGATGCGGAGGCTTATAGGTGTATAGGTGGTATAGACAAATAGAACCATTTTAATAAGTTTTAAGATTACTTAGTAGAAATAGTAAACCTTTTTCCAAAATAATGCTGTTATATCTATTTTTATAACAAGCACTACTATTTTTTGACCGTCCAAGGCGTTTAAGCCCAAACCTGGTTTTTGCCGGGACCTGGATGATGGAGTGCACCTTCACTTCTCTTTTGGGTTGTAGGTTGTAGTCAATGGCCATGTCATTAAAAATGTTTGGAGAGAAAGGAGTTTCTGTGTATTTAGTGGCAGTCAGGCTGCGCTTAAATCCTTGCTTAATCCTCTAACCACATCTAAACTGGTTATGCATTGTAAATCCAGGCTAGATTGTGTTGGAAACCACAATAACCTTCTGGCCAGGAAAGGTTCGAAAACTGGTTTCCTGGGCCCAAAATCTGTACTCTCTTTATCGTCTACAGCCATCAAGATCACCATTAATGAATGGGTCACAATCGTAAGTGAGAAGAGTTAAGAGGTTTTAGATAGATAAATATAATGTTTCCGGTTATCTCGAAGCGTCTAACAGATTCTCAATACTTTAAGCTATTATACATTTATCGTCATTTTGACGATTTTTTAGCCCAATTTTTTTTTTTAGACGATTTTTGTTGAAAAATGACGATTTTTTAAATTAAAAAACAACTTCAAAAAACTGTTTTGTTTTAAAATCTCTTCTGTTATTTTTATACAAATAGTATATATATCACAAAAATAAGTTTCCACATACCAAAAAAGTCTTTAACCCCAAAAATCTTCTCTATAATAAATCTACGCTGCTAAAAAACTTAATAGAAAGTAGTTGGAATACCAACTATATTATGAAGAAGAAAACGTGATTCTGATTTTTTTGAACTCAATATCATAGTTTAATGTGACAAAAGTAAGTTTTCAAAAACTTTAATATTCAAAATGGCGCCATTTTACTCCAGCAATTTTAGTGAATTGATCTTCAATAGTGAAAAGATTTCTACACCGACCTTCACCAAAATATTCTTTACCAATTTTCTTCATCCACGACACTGTGAGAAGTACGCCCTAAAACAATCAATCTCAATCTGCTCTTGCATTACCTTTTAATGACAAGATAAAGGGGAAGAAGAAAGGTCTAAGGTCTCTCAACCTCGAACTTCTTTGTTTCACTGATGATTCTTAGAAGCTCAGGAAGAGGGAGAGTGTGGACATAATTCATACTCAAGATACTCAAGACATTACTACCCAACGCCGGACAACTGAAAAGATAATGCCCCGTAGTATCGTTGTCCTTAAGATATTACTACTGCCAGCTTTTCTCTTCAGGAACTGGAACTCCTCTTAAAGGAATAAAGACTAGGTGTATCTGTGTTGAACTTGATTTCCAGCGATACAATTTTGATTATGCTTTCCATGCATAAATATTTTAAGACCAGAGTAATTCTTGGTGTTAATAACATTAATTTCAGAGAAAAATCAATATTTTTGGAAAGTAAAGATATTTACCTTGGCATTAACGCCACAAACAAATTAAAAACCCTTGTAAGCCTCATAAACAGCATAACATGTGTAAACTTGTCAAAATTTATATGAAATTTGTCAGTGTGTTTTTCCGCGGTTTACCAGGTTTTTGCACGTTTTAATGAAGACTCTTAATGTGTTACAAAATATCTGAAAGTCTGTTTTCAGAATTTGTAAATAAGTCCGGTTCTTTTTTAATGAGTTGTGCAATCGAAAAAAAACGATTTGTTTTTAATATTGCTGCATTGAAAGAATTAAGTTTTCTTTAGCCAGGAAAACTAATTTCAAAAAAAGTCAATTCATTAAAAAGTTTAATATTACATTTTAAAAATTTAGGGGACGAAAACTACTTTCAGCAAACTAAATATTGACTTTAGGGAGCTACGATATGTAGATTTTGAGACAATTTTCGATAAGGTGAATGAAATTGCAGCTGAACAAAGTTTTGGAAGCTATTTCCAACATAAAACGTGGTGCTTCATCAAAAGCATTTCCATTGTCAAACTTTGCTTTAAAATTGATATTTATCCAACTCGTCCGTAAATGTTGAAAAAATATTTAAACAATAAGACTCTTGAAGGGATATTATAATATAAATGAATGCAAACATATTTAAAGTAAACAAATTTGAGTTTTTCTCTCATGACGATTTTTTTGTGAAAATTACGATTTTTTCTTACAATTTTGAAGATTTTTGAAGTGAAGTTTCTGGCAACACTGCCTACAGCTCCTAATCTGTCTAGCTTCTCACAACAGCGTACAACTTATTGGGGTACTAGGGCATAAGGGACATATAGGCAACGAAATGGCGAACGAACTTGCAAGGAAAGGCTCACCCAGTGAGTTTACTGGACCACGACCATTCTGCGGTCTACCATGGAGTTCCCTTAAAATTAGTTTAAGAAATTGGCTGGACAGTAACTCGCTACAATACTGGAGCGAAACCCCCTGTAACAGACAAGCTAATTCATTCATGCCAAAAATCTGTCAACGCAGAACTAAACAATTGCTTAATTTAAGCAGGAATCAAATCCGAATTGCCACAGGGTTCTGCAAAGGGCATTGTAGGGTTAAAGTAACGAGGAAGAAGAAACAGCAGAATATATTTTATGCCACTGTGAAGGTCTAATGAGGACCCGACTTCGTTACTTAGGAAATTCTATCCTACAACCGCAAGACAGAACTATCCGCTTCTCCTAAAGAGATATTAAATTTCCTAAAAGGAAATAAACTCATAGGAGAACTATAAATACAATAAATCTTTGAGGTATTTTACAATAGGCCCTAGATGGCCGCAGCAATCTGGGAACTTAATGCCCACCTCCTTAATAATCGAATCTAATCTAGAGGTATGAACGTGTTGCATTTCAAAAACTGCCCCCTTCCCCCCTTAGCCGGTAAATGACTGCATATATATTTCTCCGATTATTTTGGATGCATTAAAACTATTTATTTTCCAAAGACTGGTTCTGGCAATCGCGCTTCATATGTCAAAAACATCGGTTTTTTTGTTGAAACCTCTTCCCTAGATCCACCAGTGATTAAGCCCTTTATTATTATTTGAAGTCCATATGGACATACGGTATTCAACTCTGGGGCACCGCGTCTCATCTCTCAAACATTGGAAAACTTCAATGATGCTATCCACTAGGACCTCACAGCAGTGTTGATATTTGAAATTTTGTGAAAGTACTTAAATTATGTGAAAATTGTACCTTTTTGAGCCCGATTGTACCTAAAAGAGGTACGCTGAGCTCAATGGCATATGCCGGCGTGGTGAATAAATTCCCAAGAGCAATAAATCTCATGGAATAATACTCAAGCAAAATGAAAAGGTTTTATCTTTGGAAAACCGGGTTGTAAATTTGAAAACAGGGTTTTGAACTTTGAAAAATATCTCAACATTCAAAGAAGCCTTTATGTGCCAGATTTTGGCTGATTCAAGCAAACTGCAACTCAATAATGACAATCTTAAAAGTTGACCAAATTCAAATAGAAAATTTTCTCATATATTACAGGCTGAGAAGAAAAGCGGGCTAAAATTTATATAAGAGCAGAAGTGAAATAATTTAGAGTGTCAGTGCAAGAATGGCATAAGTAATACGGTTTAGAGTAAAAATGAAACGCCTTAAAAGTAAGAGCAAAAATGATATAACAATTATTTTAGAGCAAGAACAGCATAGTTTTTTATTCCGTTTTCGCTCTGAACATATTTCATTTCACTTTTGCTCTGAACATATTTCGTTTTGCTTTTGCTCTTAAGTAAAATTATTCCATTTTTTTCTGAACGTAGAAGTTATACCACTTTTCCTCTCAGCCTCTCATATTACTGACTGAAAACCACAAATTTTCATTCCACCCTAATGCATACCTAAATGCACTACCGGTCCCAAAGATTTCCAAACCTGATGGTTTTAGTTTATTCTTCCGTTTAAAATGACCAGCGATTTTTTTCGACGGGGAGGAGAGGATTTATCGACAAATCCACCCTTGGATCCTCTAGCGCCTATATGGATATTATGCAAAAAATTCTTTTTTTGGAAATTAAAAATTTTAAGTCGATAAAAAGTTAGCTCAATTGGTCCAATAGAAAACTAATAAGTAATTGGCTAGGGGCCTGAAATTTATAATTTTTTAAAACAAATTTTAATTTTTTTTTATGCATACGATCAAATGTTCTGTGTCTTATTTTTATAAACTGCAAGTATTTTATAGGTCATTAGTTTTCATTCAATTTTTTATGTAATTGCTTAAAAAATGATTGATTTTTAGTGGAAAAGGGCAAAGTACGACCTCAACTTTCAAATGCAGCAAACTTTCAAATAACTTATTGAGACATCAAATCAAAACAACAAAAAAAAACTAATTGTACCAGATATGTAAGATTAGATTTTACTCAGGGTCTCCATATATGAAGTAAATAATTCCGTAGAAACTTCATTAAAATGTTAATGGCTATGGCAAAAAAAAAATAAAAATAATAAAGCAAAACATCCATAAAGATTTCTTATCGAAATAGTTGCCAAAGACCCTGACCTACCTTTGAGTGATTGCAAACATTTCTCTACAAATGCACACACATATAAAATTTATAAATTATATCTTGCAATTTGAATGTTAACGATAGATGGCGCTCATATTCGATAATCCATGAATTTATTCTTTTGCATAAATTAATTCATTTTTTATTTTTAATTGTTGTGAGAAAAAATTTGTATAAAATAAACGTTTGTAGTTATGTGTGTCCAAATTGGCATTAAATAAAATCGTGACGTGTAAAATAAAAACAAAGCAAAATTCACAATAGTAACTACATATTATATGAACATATAAGTTGTTAATTAATTAAAGCGTGTAAGCTCATAAAATGTTTGTACATATTAAAATGAATATCAGCACGATATCATCAACATCATTATCACATCAACACAATATTATTGGCAACAACAAAAACAATAACATATATAATCATTAACTCGGCTAATTACAAACATTTGATCGCTTATGAAAGGCACAACAAAAATTTGTGTGCGGAAGATAAGTTAAACGTTTCATTTATTTTATTTTTATTTAATTAAGTGAACAAATTATATACGCGCATTTAGGTACTCACAATTCAACAAGTAATTCATTTTAATATAGAACAATAAAATTGCAATATCATTGAATGGGTGCATTAAAGTGTCTACACCTTTTGCTAGCTTAAATGGGGGACTTCCACTTAAAAACAGCAAAAAGAAAACATATTTTGTACTTGAAAAACGTTCTCGTACGCATAAAACTGATATACGAGAAAGGGCAGTGAAAGAATAAATAATTCCCCCTCCATGTAAGAAGTTTAAAGTTTTTACCAGAGGAATTTCTGCCGGCAAAAACATGGAAAGTGTCAAGCTGTTTAACAATGTTTTACCGATTACCATTTTATAAATTTATTGGTTTCTCTAAATAATAATTAATTTTAATATTTTACATTTTGCCATTTTTTGTTGCTGACAATTTATCATTTTTTAAAAACTATTTTATGAAAAAATTGGCTGCTAGTCGCTGCTACTCTCATTTTTACGAGCAAAACACTGAAATGAAAATAGTGATGGGAACTATCGAGTGATTTCAACTATCGATAGTTAGTAACTAAATGATTTTGACTGTAGAACGTTTTTTTTCATTCATTTATTTATTCGAATTAGATAGTAGTGATAAAAACTATCGAGAGATTTAAACCATTGAAAGGTTCAATGAATGATTTTAACGATCGAACGTTTTGTTCAGTCGAATTCATTTATTCACACATTTCGCTTACAGAAAAATCCGTTGGCATATTTCTTAATAGCAAAACATCATTCATTTATTCGAAAAAATCAATCGAGCGAGTTTTTCCTATTGAATGAATGGAAACTTCTTAATTTTCGAATAATTCGATAGTTTTTATTCGATAGTTCCCATCACAAGAAAATATGGCAAAATAAGTTCAGTTTACATAAGCAATAATGCTTATTTTTTATTGTAACTTAAAAACAAACAAATATGCACAAAACGCTATACAAAACATTGGAAAATTAATTAAGAGCGGTTTTTATGTTTTGTTTTTTATGTACCAACTTATGCAAAAATTTCTGTTAAAATTAAGTATTTAAGTAATTTTTTATGTTAAGAAATATTAGAAAAGGGCAAAACATCATTTTAAAAGGAGGTTAATATAGGATTAATATATTAAAGACTAAAATCATGCTAATTTAAAAAATTAAAATTTTCTACACAGTTTCAAATATTTTGGTTTAACCTGAAAATGGAATAAACAAATCGAATCGATTTATGTACTAAGTTGTAATATATTTATTGCGCGCGTTCGAATCTTCTAGAATTATTTTATTGATTGATTGAATTATCGAATAAGTATCAGCAGAGGTGTGTAGTTATGTTACCGCGGTTGCATTAGGTGTACGCCACAAACCAATCGAATTTCGTTGTTTGCACATTTTTGGCCATATTATTAACTTAACAGATTTCCCTTGTTCAGAGACTTATTGTAGAATTTTATGGGATATAGTTTTTTATAACATATTAATCCTCTATCTACCTTAATTATGCATCTTTTTTGCTACATGAGTCAAAAATACCCAGGGCCTGCAGAGGGTTAATGAATTCTAGAAAAATTATTATAGGTCTCGCAACAAAAAATTTTTCTTAGACGTAACTTAAGATGGTTTACAAATATTCTAATTGATAGGACCATCCAAAGTCAAACCCGTTTTCTTCTTTCGAGCTCAACATGCCCCAGCTAGAGAAACCGCTAGATTTCAATACAGTTGGGTATATTAGTTTTAAAGTGCAGCTCAAGGTTCCATCTTCTACGATATGAGTTGTCCACGAAGTATTTTTCTCTCGGCTGCTTCCAAAATTGGTCATCATCGTTCACATCTGATCGCCATACATTAGGAAGTGAAGTATAAGGGACGTATAGAGCGTTATCTGCATCTGCCGAGAGAGGGTTTTGCTTCTCAATTGCACTTGCAGGCAAAAGCTATTCTTGGCTTGATCTCAAGGCTGACGTTGTTGTCAATGCAGGATTCCAGATATACAAAATCCTTGACGAATTTGGGTGTGTAATTGTTTTAGTAACATTTCCGTAACTCTGTAACTCTTGCTTAGGTGACACAAAGTATTTCATTTTGTCTAAGCTATTTGCACCCACAGCCTTATTGTCCTTCCTGACAGAGCGATGACTGTTTAGACCTCTCATAGTCAAATGGCCGGTGCATCAACGTCATCAGGAGTTCCGGAGTTCTTTGAGAAATGTTCCCACAACCTTATCATACTCTGGATACCTGTCACCCTGGTTATCAAACCGTTAGTCAGGCGTCATATTCTTTTCAAAGAATTTTCAGACTTCATTCCTGTCACCCACCTTCATTCTCTATCATTTCCGATATATCTCTTTAGCAGCTTGCGTTGCAAATGACAGCAAAGTGGCTCTGTTTATTGCGGTTTTTTACTTCAGTAGAATCGCGGCACTCCTTTTCGTACCACAGATTTCTCCGTCAGCTGTGGTAGCCTAGAACCTCGTCAGATATTTCAGGTGCACATTCTTAAATCGTTGTCCGTTAAACGTACAGCAGGCTGTGTGCCAAGTTGAGACAGAGAAGCACAAGGATTGAGTATGAACTCACCTGCTTGTGAGAATACCGCAGACTTCATATTGTGTCAATACGTTAAAATAAGAACTAAATTTTTAAAAATTTCTTCATAAGTGGATATCCCCAATTACAATTTTGACAAGGAACCCTGAGTCGCAAGTACTCGAAATGAAAATGTGAAGAAAATCATCTTAACTGAAAAAAAAACGAAGCTCTCTAAATCGATGCATCTATCGCTTTCAAAACATCCACTCGTGCCCATTGAGTAATCGAACAAGTCATAGAGCTCATCTGAGCTGTTTTGGCAAAGTGGCCATGCCACTTCCCATAGAAACGAAATGCTTCAAACTGGATATCTGAGAGCCCATAGAAACGAGCAGAACGACATTTTATGTCTGAAATGAAAAGTGACACACACATTTCAGCAGTTATTTTCAAAAGGACGTACTTCCATTAAGTACAATTAAGTGTTAACATTGCTGAATATATAAGCATTCATTTGAACCCCACTTCATTCAATATAACCTCCTTTAGCCTGCACACATGCCTTCAATCGATCCGGAAATCGTAGGACTGTTCGCCGCAGGACTTCCTGATCAATTTCAGTCCAGGCTTTCTCTAATGAATTTGTCAGCGACTCCAGACTGTGGTGTTGAGATGCACAAGCCTTACTCTCTAAAATACTCCAAATAGAGTAGTCCATTGGATTCAAGTCTGGGGAGTATGTTGGCCTTTCTTGAGATGTTATGAATCCAGCATAATTGTCTTTTATCCATGTTTGCGTTAATTTTGCCATGTGGGAAGGTGCAGAATCTTGCTGGAAAGTCCAGTTTTCATTTCCAAATGTATCTTGGGCCCAGGGAAGAACATGTTCATTTAAAATGCTCCGATAAACAACCTGGTCAATTTTAACACCCTCTTCATCGAATATTAGAGGGGTTCTGGCATTAGCGGAAACTCCAGCCCATACCATAACGGAAGCTGGCTTTTGAACTCGGCCAACAGTGCTATTTTGTTGCGATGATGATGTTAGTCACATTCGGTCATTTTGCGCACTGAAATGTTGTTCAACCGTGAAAATTTTTTCATCTGTAAACAAGATATTTTCAACATTTTTTAACACGGAGGAGCGTAGCAACGCCTTGCATCTTTGCAGTCGCAAATCTTTCTTTTTTTGTGTCAGATCTTGAGCTTTTCAGAGCTTGTACGGCTTAAGATTAAGCTTTGATTTTGCAATGATTCGCACTGTTTCACGGTTTACTCCCACTTCCTTAGCGATTTTTCTGTTAAACCAGTAGTGGCAACTGTTGAAAATTTTCCCCGGTCTTTATCTCCAAAACCCCCAGTTTCATTATATCGAATAATAGCTCGGTCTACCGTACGACTTGACAAATTTAAAGCCTTTGCAATTTGACGGCTACTATAATTTGCCAAATGAAATTTCATAATTTCACGACGAATATTTTCCTTGTCCATTTTTATGGAAATTTCAAAATGTAATAACAAAAATTCAAATGAAATTAAAAGCAAAGCCAATGATGAATGAATTTGCTTTTTAAATTAAAGTAACGGTAAATGGCAAAGCTTGCTGCAGAGTATTAAACTTGCGTCACTTTACAATTGTCACCCTGTATTGTCTGAATTCATCCTTCTTTCTTGGTTATAAGGTAGAAAGTGTTTTCTTTTTTCTTATATTATATATGACATCAAAAATGTATTCTCTTATTACCTAAATGCTACCAGGGTCAGATGTGGACAGGTCCGGGCCTGGCCAGCTAACAAATTCATAAAAACTTAAAACACATGTTTTTGAAATCTGCAAGTTTAAACCACAAACTGGGTTCAACTTCCATCTAAAAAATTTCCCTCGTAGTTATTAATATTCAATTTATGTTTTCTCTTTCTTTTCAGACTGCAGAAAAAGATTTCTGGTGTGCACGCCCCTCGCAATGGCCCAACATAGATGTCGAGACGTGGAGAAACTTAACACAACCTAATGGTGCTTGTTCTATTTTGAATATGAATTTCACCGGAATTGGAACTGAAATAGACGAAATCCATTTTCTAAGTCACTTTCAAGATTACGTACTAGAACCTGCGAGTTACTCTAAATGCAATAATTTCGAGTTCTCACATGTGGATGGCAAGACCCTAGTTGAAGAATTCAATTTAATCTGCGGTCAAAGTAAACTTTTGAGTGTGGTGGAAATGTGTTTCCTTGCTGGAGCGGCTGTGGGCAGTGTATCAAGTGGTTGGATCTCAGATCGTTTTGGACGTAAACATACGCTGATGGGTTTTGCATTTGTGCAAATTATTTTTGGTAATTTTTAATTTCTCTACTATATTTCCTATATGTATAAGCTGCAGTGGTCTAGTGACAGCGTGCAAAACTATCATCTTAGGTGTAACGAGTTTGATTAACGACAAGGGCAAAGCAATTCTTTAAAAATAACTTTTTCTTATTTTCATCTACATACAACAGTAATACCAATTGCCAATGCAATGAAAAAGCGAAGACTCCAACCTTCTGTACTTACTGTAATTCAAATGTCAGCTTTGACACAAACCGGATAGTATAGCCATGAAGAATGAATTGAGGTGGGCTAATCACCTACTCAAACGATACTTACATAACATTCAATACATCCTTTAGATGAGCTAAATTAAAAATAAAATTTAAAAACTATTTACTCATTTAAACTGAAGTGTGCATTTGCATACACATTAAGCATTAGAATAATTTAATTGGAAAACGATTGAATTTATAAATAAATAATAAACACAAATGCTCAGAGCGCAATGTCGCATCAGGCGTTTTAAAATTAAATCAGAGTTGTCAGAGCGTGCTCGGTGTGCTCGTGCTCTACTCTACTCCGTCCTCTGAGTTAAAAAAGAAAAACGCCTATCAACATCAAATGTTGTCGTGTTGACTGCACTTTAACATAATGAACGCGGCAACGACAGAACTCACTTCTTTTAGAAAAATATTTTTTATCCATAACCATTTTTCCACTTTATAAAAATTATAACAGTAATTTTTGTTAAACTCTTTTCATAAATTAACTTATTTTTATTACTTACAATAGAAAAAAACAAATACAAACAAAACGGAATTATTTTCGCGTTTGATAATTCGTTTACATTTCATTCTGTCGCAAGTCAAAAATATAAATTGGTTTTAGTCGATGACTATCCCAATTGTTGTTTTGTTGCATTCATAAGAATACATGCGATCTAACGTCCAAACTCCACAACATACGTTTTAGGCTTATTCGCGTTCTACCCATTGTGGAGAAAAAATTGAGAATAGTTCAACTTTCAACGCTTTGTGCGCTCTTCGACGGCAAACTGATTCAACTTTTTTCGACGAACACGAGAAAAGCGTTGAACTTCGGAGTGCGTGAAACGCGTGCGAAGATGTGTAAGAATAATATGTTGTGGTGGCGAAAGGTTGCAAAGCACATTTGAAAATGCCAGCGATGTTTTACGATATTTTTGCGAACTGTCATAAAAATTCCACACACATTGTAATTTCGCATTTTATGTTTGTAGAATTAAGCATGTATGAGTGAGCGAAGTACCCACCCAGTTGCACAAATAGTGAGCACTCCTCAAAAGAGCATGATTTAACAAAATTTTTGGATTTCAATAACACAATTTCATAAGGGCTATGTTTAAAAATAATCATAAACAAAGACAACCTGATTGAGTCGTTTAAATTTGCATATCTTACTCTTTCTTGCCTAGTTAACTCTTTAGGGTTAGATAGGGTAAAAACAGTCCCAACTTTTGCTTAATTTTTTATGGTTGATGAGATACACATATTTTAACCCACCTTGAAAATTTTAAATTACTTATGATATAGTTTATTTACAGTGATGGAAACATTGCAAGAGTTACAGAAACAAAATTCAATAAAAGTAAATTGGTTTATGTGCTCAGTTGGTAAGCCCGTCGTTTAACATTCACGTTGCGGATTTTCGGCCACAGGTTCGAGCCTGGAAAAGCTCTGCCAAAAAGGCAACGCAATAGAAGATCAAAGAAAGATTAAAATAATAAAATGATAATAGTAAAAAAAATGAACGAATGAATATAACATTATTATAATTGAAGAAAAAAAAACATGCAATGTTAAAAAAGAGTACAAAATGCAAGAGGTCTGGAGCAATAGGGAATAGTCCATTGCTCGCTTTGGAGCGCTTGGTGATCAAGTGGAGAACAAAATGTAAAGCTGAAGTGTGAAGTAACTGAAGTGCTTCAAACTGTCATAAGTAAAATATATGTGGTTTATATGTTGAAGCCGAATATGAAACGCAAAGTCAACACTTTTCAACTATGTCGCGCTCCAAACATAACAACTGATTGCCAAAATAAAAAAAAATAATTGTTTGCAATTTAAAGCACTTTGATTGCAAAAATATGAAGAAAAATATGATTTTGTGTGTTTTTAATTACAAGAAACATGAGCTTCCGAGGTGCACATTCCGTTCACATTTTTCTTTGTGGCGCTTTGACGTTTGATCCCCTTCAGCTGCATACTTCACGCTTCACATTCTGTTACAGGCTTTACTCCTACGATCATCCTAAGTTCAACTGGGTAGTTGGTCTTGTCAAAACTTGTAATGTGTCAACCAGTTCGCTAAGCTGGGAGAAAATCTCAGTACAGGGTCGGATTCAGAGGCTCCAAAAACCTATAAGTAAGAATTTTCAATCAAAAGCAATCGATTTAAAAAAATTTGTCCACTATTTTGGATCCGCCATTTTGAATTTCTGAAAAATAACTTCAGATCCGTACTCAGCGATCCCAAAAACTGTTAGATAAGGAGTTTCAGAATTGTTCAAGTACTTGATAACTTTTAGTTAATGAAAATACTTTTAAATTTCCGAACTTTATGACTTTTGGCAGCCATATTGGCATCGCCATTTAAAATTTTTGAAAAACTCCCATCGACATCTTTTCTAAACGAACTTGTAACAGTAGCAGTTTCAATCCCTGATTAAATTTTATAAAATCCTTTACGCAAATAAATTTAGATAAATATTTTTTTTTTTTTTTTGTACTTGAGTACTTGAAGTATATACATATGTAACATTTTTAATTGACTTTTACCTTTTCATTTTATCTCTTTTTTGTTCTTTTTTCCTTGAAAACACATTTACACCACACCACATGCAGGAACCATTTTAGCCTTCTGTACATCCTTGGCCATGTACATGACATTACGTGTGATAATGGGATTTGCATCAATGACCGTTGCTGTGGTTAGTTTTGTGCTTGTCGTTGAATTAGTATCGGGCAAATGGCGCACTATTATTGGCATTTTGAATATACTTCCGGTGGCGGTGGCATATGTTCTCACGGCTGGCATTGCGTATTTCGTACGTGACTGGCGTCAGATGCAATTGGTGATATCGTTGCCATGGTTGGCTTTAATTTGTATTTGGTAAGTTGAAATTTTTGACAAACACACATACACATTTTACAACATTTATGTATGCATGTATATAATTATTACAAATGTTATTACAAAAAATTTGTAGTGGGTATCTAAAATTGATGATGAATTTTTAGTCAGTCGCCTTCTTTTTCATTGAACTTTTTAGAAAATTAAAAGTATGTTTCTTTGTCCATAAATACAGAAACATACATGTGTATTTATATAACTATTTACCTTATTTTTCAACATAGACAAATATTTTCTTCTCCTTCAGTTACATCCTTTAATCTCAACCCCAACCGCAATATCAATCTGCACATTAAACTGAAATCAATTTAATTTCATCTAAACAAAGGTAGCATCAGGAGGTGCAGCAGCAGGAGGAGCTCACATCAGCCCTATTATCATCATTGCTGTGCTTCTATTTATTTCTATAGTTATAAAACTACACCCGTACATACGTACATACATATGAAGGTACTCCTTCACATATTGTCATCATTGCTTACTCAGGCCTTTTTTTTATTTTTTGTATGATATTTCTTTTGCTCTCAGCCACAATCAAATCAAAATTCCGAAATAAATTCAATTGATTTTTGTTGTTGTTATTTATTGATGATGATGATGATGATGGAAATGAAAATGATGAGGATGATACTGCCACAAAATACCAACAATAACATTTAGGTTAAGTACTTTTGTAAGTCTTTTAAGCAAGTTTCTACACTTAAAGAAAACATTTGCTTTATTGCATTCACAAAAACCAATTCTTCGTTGTTAAAAATTATCTTTGGTAGGAAATTAAACATTATCCTTCCATCTAGGTCCGAATTTTTTTGAGTTTTTGAGATTCAAGTCAATTCTGTAAATTTTTTCAGATTTTTTTATTTTTGTATTACCCATATCTCGAAAGTGGTTGAGACTTTATTCATATCCTCTTGTTGGTACTATGCGTGGTCTACCGAGCAAAAGGCGCAAAAATTAGGCAAAAATCCTTAATCGTTTCGTTATTTTAGTATAGGGATTTCCAGTTTTGTGGTTACACCCAAATTTGTCGTACAGTGTAATTACTTGGCACATTTGAAAAGTTCGTAAAAAAAAAAACTATTAAGGCTGAGCGTTTTCAGCTCAGCTAACGCATCAGATGGTTTCTTTTAATGTGCCATCAAAAACTAACTAACAGTAGTGTCTAACCACGAAATTACTAGCATTGGAGGTTGCAGAATTATACATGGTATCCTACTTATGGGTACATTCTCCTACTTACGTATATAACATCTACGGACCGAAAATGGATTGTGACTAAGGCGGTGGTGTATTAAGGACCAGACACTAAAGTCTCAATTCTAATTGTACAGAGTTTGTCAGGCCAAAATATAAGGAATTGAGAGACCAGTCCTAAAATTAATCCTGAAAAGGCATGTTGTATAGACCATTTTTGTAAAACAAACTTATAGTCCAGCACGTCTCAGTTTTTTTTTTTTACAGTGGGTCAAAATTTTAATTTTTTGGTTGAAGGGAGCTGAATACTAAGTGCAAAATGGGTTATAATTTGATGTCTGAAAAAAATCTTATTAGGGAATCTTTATAGTAGAATTTCTGTATAAAATATTAACCCTTTAGTTCCCTTTTTATGGGAGAATTTGACCCCGTTTTTGACATTTAAGGATTAAAATATTCCACAAAAATATTTGCCAGAAAATTTCATTAGGAGACACCAAAGACATAAAAGTCATTTATATAACGGTTAATAAAAGGAAATAGCAGCCTACCCACAGAAAAAAATGTACTACTATATATGAATTCAGCATTACGATTAATTAAGATAACTGTAACTTTAATTTTAACTACTATAGGAACGTTCTCAGGTGTCTGGCGCCTATTTTTCTAATTCATAAACGTTGTAGGGGACGAAAATCTAAGAGATACGCAGTGTATGTTCGGTTATGCAATACTAAAACATTTGCAGAAGTAAAAACGTTAAAAATGCCATATTTTTCTGCTGATCACGCATTTAATAGCAATTTTTCTTGGCGCTGCTGATGCTTGACCAGCAGCAATATGCTGCATTTTGAACGTTTTTGCTTTTGCAAGTGATGCAGTACTGTGATTGACCTGCATAACCGAACAAACCCGAATTTTTTCGCGCCCCTAAATCCGACACTTTCTTCCATTTTTTCTCTTACATTACAAATTTAAGCATTTCTACTCACTCTAATTTTTTTCTTAATTTTTTTTAAGGTACTGTGTGCCCGAATCACCACGTTGGCTACTAGCTCGAGGACGCCTCAACGATTTGTATGCGATTGTAGAGCGAGCAGCACATATGAATCAAATAATTTTACCTACAAATTATAAAAAATCATTGGAGGCAGCAGCGCCAGCACCGGCAACATCCAAGCAACAGCAACAACAACACGCAGCAATAGAAAACGCCAATGACGGAGGGATTGGTATGGGTGGAGACCAAATAACATATGCCAATGGCAAATCAGTAGATACCAACGAGATTGATTGCAATTCAAATCCATTAATGGTGGTATTTAGCAAACAATATTGGCGTATTACTTGCTTGAATCTGATCGTTTGGTTGACATTGATAATAATTTATTTTGGATTGACATTGCACCTTAGCAATTTGGGTGGCAATATTTATTTGAATACGGTGAGTTTACAATACAATAACAAAAAAGGGTTTCCTACTTTTTTTCCCCATATTCATATGTAGTATGTGCATATTGAAATATTGTCAATTTGATTGATAGCATCGCATATGCGGTTTTCGTTTTCATTGTTGTTATGATATAATTCAATTTAAGTTTTATTTATTTCTTTTTTCGTTTTTTCTTTTTCTCTCAAAAGACTGTGGCAGGCAGTGTTGAAGCTATTTCGATATGTTTAAGCGTTTTTGTTGTGCTTAAATTTGGAATACGGCTCAGCCTTATAGCGTATATGCTAATACCAGGTTTATGTTGTTTGGCTACGAACCTCATGCCCACAAGAGATGAAAGTCAATTGGGCGTTATTGCACTAGCTATAATTGGTATGTAGTTATTTTTTATATTTGTATTTACCTTTGAATGCAATAATTGATGTGGATATGTATTTAAAATAGCAAAATGTATGATTGGCGCTAATAACGCCATAATACCAACCTATACCGCCATGCAGTATCCAACAGTGGTGCGTAATTTCGGTGTTGGCATGGGCAATTTGGCTGCTGGAGTAGCTTTAATACTGGTACCATATATGTGGCTTTTGGTAAGTATAATTATATACATACATGTAATTACGAGTATATACTTTTAGTAATTAAAATTTTTAATTTTAGGAACACTTTGATCCTTTACTTCCTATGAGTATAATGGGTGTCTGCGGTATTATTGGTTCGGTTGCTTTACTCATGATGAAGGATGTAAAAGAATGAAATTACCAGTGAAATGAAAATAAATATCCATCAGTATACTACATCGAAAAATTTTACGCTGCCAACTGTGATATAATGTGAGATAATTGGATAATCGAATTGACCAACAACTCATTGATGGATTCAGGCTAAACACGGAATACAATAACAGCAACAACAATCACCAATCAACAATATACACATTTTGCATGGGGAATTCAGTTAACCTTTTCTTTTAGAGTTAGTTTTTCATCTATTCGCACACCCACACTCAAATTTTGTTATTTGTTCCATTTGTATAGAATGTTAAGTTTTGTTTGTATGTTTTACTTATTGGTATCATTGATCCAAAAAAAAAGTATTAAAACACAAATTGACATGAGTATTAATTTAGATTAAGATTATGCGTTGAATTATAGCATAAATAAAGTTAAATGATTACTAAGTATTATACATATACTTGTATATCTTTCAATGTGAAGCAGATTCATGCCGGATCAGCAAAAATTTATGGGGGAAGCATGAAAAATTCATGTACTGCAGGCATTTTTTTAATATAAAATAAATACTTTTGGAAATGAGTTTTAATGTATTTTATTTTTCTATCAATGGAGAAGAATTTACTTTCCTTAAATATAATAAAGCCATACACGGTGTGTTGTGGCCTGCGCGAGGAGCTCCACAGCCTTGCCAGTTCATCTGAAACAAAAAACGCATTAACAACTACCAAACAAAACTAAGTTTTGAGGGCCTTATGTTTCGTTTACCGATATCAAATGGCAGCCGTTTGAAAAGACCCAATTTTTTTGCCCTGTTTTTTTTTTTCTTCAATGACATAAAAATATTGCTGAATCAATTTTTAGCAAACATCGTTTCCTGACAGCTCCGCTAACTTAATTTCCTTTAAATTGCGCAGAGATCCATGTGAATTGGTTCTTCCGTTGAAGTTGTAGAAAATGCTGTTTTCAGAAAAACGTATTTACAGTTTTACGTCATAAAGAATCCAGTCGGCGGACGGTTCAGCTCAACAGGTTGTAAATTATAAAATAATATAGATATGAAAATATCCTTCTACCCACGTTTTCTAAACATTTGAAAGATGCAATTTATATAAAAAAATCGAAATTTTCATCGTCATGGACCGTAACCTTCCCTTAAATACATTGTAATGCTTTGTGGTTTCATTCGATGAAATTTCCTTAGACCTAGGATAGAAATGTTAAGTCATGGTTTGAAAAGAAAAATTCAATGTTTTTTTTGGGAGAGAATAAGCTGCACTCATTAAGTTCATTGTGAATTTTCTTAATTTTCATTTCATTTGAGACATACAACAATCAACTGATACAAATGGTTTACAATTGGTTTACTGATGTGAATAAAAAACGGCGTTTAGTTTAGTGTCGGATAAAAATATAGCAGTACATAAAGTTGTGGCTAATAGTAGTAGAAATAGTAGTATTAAAAATAGTTGAAACCGAAGTGGAAAAAGGAGTAGAATTATCACCCTAAATAGAAGTAGAAAAATTAAGTAGTACGGGAAATAGTAAAAAAAGGTAAAAAATATAGTAGAAAAGTGCCAGAAAATATTAGTGGAAAAAGTAGTAGAAAATAATAGGAAAGTGGGAAGCCCAATGGTTTTAACAAATATAACATCAATATCAAATCTTAGTACCGTACTTCAAACGGTTCCTAAGATATCCCATCACGAATGTTCAGGTTTTATGGAAATTGCGCCACCATCTTTTTCAATTCCACCCATGGTTTTATCATGCGATGGTTACGATTACGGGAATAAGTATTTCATAATTTCATATTTCATAATTCATTCGATTTGTGTGGGAGGTACCACGCCCACTTGTTCAAAAAGACCAAGGTCTACCCAACCGTTGCCACTAGCATCCCGCTTTCACACACAAATTTTCATTGTTTTACTATGGTCTCCCAGTTAAGTCGTTTCAACAATTCTTTTATGTGGTAGGTGTCATGCCTACTAATCCATGCCCATCTATATTCTTCCAACAAAATGCCATTGACAAATAATGTTTACATACCAAATCTTTACACAAATTATTCGTAAGATATTCCATAATTAAGATTTAATTTATATGGAAGGTGCCATGTCACCTTTTCTATTTTCAACCACCTTTTTCCTGTGGCATTGCATCTTTGTACCAAATCTCAGAATTCTACTATAAATGGTTGCGGAGATACTACCTTGATCAAAAAGTTCCCGGAGTTTATTCAGAAAATTAAAAATACAAGTTTATTCATCTAAATTTATATTGTGTCCCCTTCAAAGTAATCCCCATCGACTGCAACACACTTATGCCAGCGCTTGATCTAATCTCCGAAACATTTTTTATATTCGGTTTTCGGTATGTCCATCAGTACTTCCTGCAATTTTCCATTACTTTCTCTCGGCTGCTGAAACACGTTCCCCGTAATGGTTTTTTAACTCGATTAAACAGAAAGAAGTTACAGGGAACCAAATCAGGTGAATTCGGTTGCTGTTGGATGGTATTTATTGCATTTCTCGTCAAAAAATTACGAATAATTATGGCACTGTGCGACGGTGCGTTATCATGGTGCAAAATCCACGAGTTCACTGGTAAACGAACGTTTTCTTTAGAGAATCGTTGCCGAACCCTTTCAAGGTGGTATACCGAAAAATGCATTAGAGTTATATGGGAGGCGCACGACCACCTGCCCAAAACACTTCACTTTCTATATCACATCGGTATCGATATCCTCGGGAGACCAATGGATATGCGAACTTGATTTGTTTAAGATCTGATTACGATTCTGGTGACGTATAAAGCACAAACAAACAAATTTATTGCGTTCAATTTAGTTCAGTATATTACTTAAATATCTGTACAATAGATGTAAAAAGTGTCAGTTGTCCTCTTCTCCAGCTTTTGAATTAGGATTATAAGATATTAGCACAGTAGAAAAATCTTCCATATGAATCCTTTATTAGCCCAGGCATCCTGTGTATCAGTCCAAAACATACCAAAACGCCACAGCGGCCACTTTGAGAGCCAAGGTTAAACTTTTTACACCAATTTGTTGAACAAGTTATATTTGTACACGGTTGGAATTAACCTACAGTCATGTTGAATCATGAGTTATAAGAAGTCAAACTCGGTAACGGATGTCACAGATGTATGAAGTTTTTTGGCTAATTTTTCTTCTACAATTTTTTTCCATCGTCCAGAAACTGATAATATTTTGCTTTCGACCCATATGATAGTTTTTGATCCAACTAATTTTACTATAAATTAAATTATTAAATTCAATTTGCCATATCTCAACAAAAAATAAGATATTCGAATAGTATGAAACCAGCAGTAAATTTCGAAAACAAATCCAAAATCAGCACTTTACATTTTAAGGGGACCTTCTGGTCTAGCGCCCTTGAATTTTACGAGTTTTTAGGACTCTTTTTTTTTAAATGAAATAATGAGCAATAGTATTTAAACTTTTGTAGATATATTGTATTACTTTAATAATATACAAAAATATTAAAAAAAGAAAAAATTATAATTTGAAGTAAATTAAAATTGGTTTTATAGTTGCACTCTGGTGTGTCATGTTTTAGATTTTCCACTGAGCTAAAACAAAAAAAAATTCGATCAGTATGAGTGTAGTTTCGCAGGAACTAAAATGAAAAAAAAATTGTACAAAATGGCGCGTTTTTTTATTACTTTTTGTATGTAAAAAATAAGAAGTATTCAACGTAGAAAGTTTTTTTGTAGTTCCTGCGATAAGCACTGGTTTACTAAATAATATAGTAAAATTTGAAACGAAACGGTCGAGTACTTTTTGTTTTTTGTCTCCCACCGTGCAGAAACATATAGTTTCGAGATAAATGAGTTTAAACTTCGGTCGGCCCTTCTACCTACTTCTGAGCTCACCTGCTAAATAAGCTGTAGAAGTCGAAATACTGGAAATATTGATACGAAAATTTACAGTATACTTTTAAAAGCCTATACTTTTGAAATATCAAAAAAAATCCATTTATTTTTAAATCTAGACCAGAAAGTGGCCTTAAGGTTAGAGTTTGTCAAAATTATAATGAATTTCAAGATCGGACAAAAAGCGGCAAATCAATGCAGTTTATAAAAAAACTAATCAATTAAAAATGTATTTTTTCATTTTATAGACCGAAGTAGGCTTTTTTAATTTATAGGTAAGAGTTTTCCAAAAAACTAACTTTCCAAAATTGATTATGGACCGGAAGGAAAATATCCCTAGTTTCTAAAATTGTTTTATTTTTTTTTTTACCTTAGAGTTAAGAGTTTTCCAAATCGTTACATGATGAAAAATTCTGCATTCTGATTCGGATTCAGCGCATAGATATGCATGGGCAACAATACTTGATTAATTGTTAATTTTTGTTTCCTGAACAATTTTTCGCTCTAGATTGGTTTTTTTTTGGAAAACAAGCTTTTCATATGAACTTTAGCCGTTATTTATTTCAGGTGTTTATTTTTTAAAGCCGCTAGCATTGATTTAGGTTCAGCTATCAGGTAAGATGTGTGTGCATACATAAAAAATATTCACAGAAGAATTGAATATGACCATTAGAGCACGACAAGGCAAAGATTTATCGATATATCATTGATAATATTCAAGTTTATGTATGAACTACAATGGCAACATATAATTAAAAATCCACAAATTACTCATATGCAGTTGACATTGATCTTGTTGCAGGAAAACGTTAACATACTATATGATTGATGCAGAGCAAACATTTGAGACGAAAACTAAAAGACTTAGCAAAATAACACAGTGCAGCACACAAAAAAATAGCAAGGTTCTGAAAGTGGATTCTGATAGAACTCGAGAAAAAATTATAAGTGTCTCGACGTTTTAAAAGTTTTCGTCTAATTTTCTTTTTGCGCGGGCCTAAAGTTTGCTCTTTTTTAACAGATTACATATAATAAACCATATGACAACTTGTTAGCTTTGCATCAAACCTTGTTTGTATGTTTAGTAATTTATAGTATAATTTTCCGTAGAATATTTTCTTCGAACATATTAACCCTTTGGCACCCACCATTATGGCTATTTTTTGCTCTCTTCGAAAAAGTTACATTTTTGACCCATTACGAAAATTGATAGAGGGTTAATATATTCCAGAAATATGTTAGACATCAAATTTTGCTACAAGTCACTGAACAACAAAAATCTGTAAACTTGGTTTTAGTAAAAATAAACCCAAATTCCAAAAATGCTTCAAATTTTCACTTTTTTCGAAAGGTGGGTGCCAAAGGGTTTATATGGTCGAAGAAAATATTCTACGTAAAATTATACCATGAATTGCCAAACATACAAACAAGGTTTGATGCAAAGCTAACAAGTTGTCCTATGGTTTATGAAATTTAATCTGTTAGAAATGGGCAAACTTTAGGCCCATGTAAAAAGAAAATTAAACGTAAACTCATAAAACGCCGAGACACGCATAATTTTTTTTCTCGAGTTCTATCAGCATCTCCACTTTCAGAACCTTGTTATTTTTGGAAAAATTAATTTTTGTCGGACAGTGTAATTTATTCTAAATTTATGCAGTGTTACATGCGATTTGTTGCAAAGTTTAAATGTCAATTAAAACCAGAATAATTAAAAACAAAATTTGTTTTACATACTATTAAACAAAAAAATTTATTTATGTAAGAGTACAAAATGTATTTGCATAAGAAAATTTTGACATAAACAACGCTGACGCTCCAATTTAAGTATAGCTGTAAGTAACACCTAGAACTAGACTTATAGTTCCTGAAATAGTTAGTTCAAACATCCGGTTCCCAAGTATGAACTAGTTCGGTTTTTAGAGAACAAAATACTTCTTTGCGTTTGCTAGGTTGTTTTGTATTACAAATTTGATATAGTTTATTAAAAGTTCGATACAGCAACATTATTTTTTTCATTAATTATAATTTAATAACTATTAATTTTATTAATAAAATACTTACAGTATTTTGTCTTTGTGTTTTAAGATCACATTTTTAAGTTTGTTTTACTACTTACAGCATTTTCTAAACTTCTCTGTTTTACTACAAATTTCTATTAAAAAATAAATAATAATCATATGTTTATAGGTACATATATCTTCTAAAGAATTGTTTGTGAACTAAGGAACGAGAAAAGGAACTACATAGTTCGCTAGAAATGAACCAAAATATCGTATCTCTCCAGTGAACTAAAATTCTAGGTCTTTTAAGAACACATATAGTCCGATTTTTTTCCACAAGTATAAAAATTCCAAATTGTACCTAAAATGCTTCGGTAGGGCCGAAAAGGGAGGAAAAAGGTACTATTACACCTAAAATATCAACACTGGTACACATCATATACAAAATTAATCAGTGAGAGTATACTTTGCTCTCACATATACAACGGACTCTATGTGCCAAAGCTCTGACTGTCTTCCTCAGAATAAAGGCCAAATGCACTTACTTGGGTGTGTGCAACCACTGACACCACATTACCACTAAACTTTCACCCGGGTGGTGCGGGTGTGATTCCCGTCTTGGTCAGATAGTTAATTGTCATTACTTTCTTATATTCACTATCGATATGAAGTGTATGAGAATTATAAGAGAGTGTACAAGTATACATCTAGGTAGGCAATGGTAAAACCACCAAGTGATAACAAATTACCACACCACCATTCGGAACCGGCATTAAACTGTAGATCCAACCATATAGTATCACAATGGGCCGTTCAGGCTTGAGTGTGTCACTCGACAGGAATTAAAAAAAAAAAAATATGTACGTATGACGGCAATATCTCTAAGTTAAAATATGGTATCTGCTTGAGATTTTAGGAATTTTAATCTGAAATCTTTCAAAAAATTTTAACTAAATTGTATATATTTAATTTTCTATAAGTTTTTTATTTATTTGTAGATTTTTATTTCCAACTACCTTCGTTAAACGTATCCAGGTTTGACTGTGATAAATTCATAGTAGCAAATACTTTTTTAACATAGTTTGTACAAAAACCTTAATTAATTTGAAAAAAAACTTTTAGAAATTCGAAAGCTTTTTCAGTTAGTACACACACTTTTACGAAAAATACATATATATGTAAGCAGGGATGTTACACGTACAGTAATTTAAAAAAAAAATGACCTTGAACTTTTCGTGCGTAAGCCAAAAACCAACATTATTATTATAGCCTTTATTATTATGAAGTCATTTTGACCCTTGTACGACCGTAATTAGTGAAAAAAAAAATACAGCAATTTGGAAATATTTAGTTTTACTATGCTTAAAACTTTTTTAAAACTATTTTAAATTCTACTACTTTCAAAAAATAATATCTATAAACAAAAGAATTTCAAAAACATTGTTTTTCTTATTTATAATTTTTTATATACATTTATTGTGTTTTGGTTGTCTGTTCCAAAAATGGTGGAAAAGTATTTACGAGGTGTCAGCGTATGACCATCGACCGAGGTAGCCGTGAAATAAAGTTGCTGATTCGTTTACCTTATCCAAGATTTTACAGGCAAAATCCACCAACTTCCATTTTTAACCAATGGGCCAACATTAACCTTGGTTACATCAATCGAAATAAAAATAGGTTTTTCACTAATTTGGGTCCGGATTTTTAAAATAACTTCATACCAGTCTTGAACACAATTTTTTGTACTTATGTATTTCTCAAAACAGCTTTCGAATTTTGGACTGTGGAGTTTTTTCAACAGAATATCCCACGCCAGCATTAATTTGGCAGGGTTGTCGTAAAATTCATTTGTTTCGCCTCCAACATGTGAAGTTAATAGTCCAAGAGCCCGTGACAAAAAAAATCTCTGACTTTCTAAAGGCTAGTTTTGTAATATGTTGTTATGCTAGTGAAATACATGAACATACTCTGGTCAGCCAGGTTTTGGTTAGAACAGGTGAGCTTTTAAACATGTCGAAAATACGAGGTAAGTGCAACGGTTTTCTAAAGGCTGAAACTTTATATACAGGCAGTGTTGCCAGAACAACGATTTTATCGTCATTTTGACGATTTTTTGACCCAATGACGATTTGACGATTATTGTTGAAAAATTACGATATTTAGATCAAAAAACGACTACAACAAATCTTTTGTTTTAAAATCTCTTCTGCTATTTTATATATTTAATGACAAGTCAGGGCTTAGTGATGATCATTAAAAAAAACTTTCTTCACCATTAAGCACATATTTCAATACTTTTTTAGGTAGTTTGATGCACAATGGTTTCATTTAAGATAATGAAAATATTACCTGTTCAGCTTTTGTCTTCAAAAGGTGAAACGTCTTTTGAAGGAATAAAGACTAAATATATCTATCTAAATATATATTGATTTTAGGGAGCTACGATATGTAGATTTTGAGACAATTCTTGATATGGTGAATAAATTCAAACATAAAACGTGATGATTCATCAAAAGTACTTCCATTGCCAATTTTTTTTTTTAAATATATGTGTTTACCCAACTCGACCGCAAATGTTGAAGGAATATTATATAAAAGTCAACTTAAATAAAACTGAGTGCAGGAATCCTTTAAACAATAAAACACTTGAAGAGATATTATAAATAAATTTGAGTTTTTCTCTCATGAAGATTTTTTTGTGAAAATGACGATTTTTCCTTACAATTTTGACGATTTTTGAAGTGAAGTTTCTGGCAACACAGGTTATGTATTCAATAAAAAACATAATTCCGGGAGTCAGTCAGATTTTCGTTAGAACGGGGCCCGTCAGTCAGGCTCCAAGTTTGTATGAAAAAAAAATTTTTTTGCAACGGTTTTCTAAAATCTTAAAAAAATTTTTTAAGTAGTTAATTAATAATAAAACATGAAAAAGTTAGTCAGTCAACTTTTTGATAGAACAACGCTCTTTAATCATGGCATATAAGTCCAGTCGGTAGAATAAAAAATACACCAAAAGTTCATAAAAAATCTTTTCTAAGATTCAGTAACTGTTAGTCGGGGTATATTAGATGGAAAAAACACAAAAAACAGTTCTGGTGAAAAAGCCATTTTTTTTACTAATAACTGGTTAACCGTTGTAGGTATTAAAAAAGTGTTCACCACAAAAAAAAAACTTGAGTAATTTCATAAAAAAAAAGTGTTGGCTAGTTTTTTCGTATATGTCATAGTTTTCGAGATATTCAATCTTTAAAAAATTGCAAATTTTGTACTTTGGATACGCGCACATCTTTCTTTATATGCATTTTTACGCGCGAAGCCTATAGGATAAATTTAATTACTCGAGAACCAAACAAGCTAGGAAGAAAAATCGAAAGGGATTTTGAAGGGGATACAAAATACAACATTCTCTATCATTTTCTTCTTTTTGTTCAAGACATTACTGCAGAAAGTGCTGAAAAAGTTAGAAATAAGAACATTCACATTTTGCAATTTTATTAACATACTAAAATTAGCCAGATTTTTGCAAATATTTAATTTTTTCCTAAAAATAAATAAAAGATCCAAACTAATTGAATATAGAGCTAAAGTTTTTACTCATCGGAACTAACACAAGAGGAAACAAGTTTGAAACCAAATAATATCTTCGGGTTTTCAAAAGTGTTTCAAATATTTGAGATTCTCCTATCAAAAATTTGAAAACGATGTTATGCCTGGTTTTAAATGCTTTTAGCCAATCGTTCGATGTCAAATAGGAAATATTTAATGCTTGAGCAATAACACTGTACAACTACAAACTAGTATCCGTTGATCACGAATCTATAAAAATTTTCGGGTCAGGTTTCGGGTATATCCGTAAATCTTCGTTTTTTGAAAATTTGATAGTGTTCATGGATGAAAAATTTTTTTTTTGCTTTTCTGCATGAATCATGCAATTTTAAGAGTCTTGGATGATTTTTATAGATCCGTGATTACCGGCCAAAAATACTGCTGAAAAATTAGGGCACATCTCAGATACTATTTGAAATTCTCATTTTGTTGTACAGTGATATTTTAAAATATTTTTGAGTGCAAGGGTAAACAACTTAAAAACCAGTGAATCAATGTCAATAAATGATGCGCAAGATTTTATACGTTGCACAGTCTTTAATTTTTTCTTTTGTTGACAAAATTCTCTGAACTTGACTTTTGTTTATTTTAAAGATTTCCGCCCATTTCCTATGAAATGCCTATAAAATGCCCTCTCCTCAACGGCATTAATCACTTCAATCCAAAAAAAAATTAATAGTGCGGTTTGTTTAGGACGTGTCCCAATTACAGAGTGTACACATTAGCAGGTTTGACTGTAAAAGGGAACAGTGATTATGGAGATCCACCCGATTCAAAAAAACAAAAAATGTAGTTTTTTAAGTCCATTTCATTTTTTATTGTATAATTTTTTATTTTTTTATTTTTATAATTTAAAACACAACTGAATACGCATTTGAAAATAAAAATAGATATGATATTTTAATTAAAAAAAACCTTAGAAAATGTTTATTTTTCTAACAAAAATGTAATTTTTACTTTTATTTTTCTCATAATTTTTTTTTATTTAAATAAAATAACTTCTTTTTTTTGTCATAAAAAAATAATTCTCTTAATTAAAAAAGACATTTTTCTTATAAAACAGTAATTTTTTCTCATAAAAATTCTATTCTTAATGTACTGAAAATAACAAAATATGCTTTATGACATCACTAGGCATATATTTTTTGAATAAAACGGACATCAAAAATCAATTTTTGAGTCTCAAAAAGAGTAAAAATATATATATATATAAAAAAGAAAAAATTTTATGACAGCCAGTGCTGTCGTTTTGAAAATTTGAAGGGGAGGAATTTTTTCTTTCAAGCGGAGGATTTTGCTTTACAGGGGAGGAATTTTACAAAATGTTTTACAAGTTTTCAAATAAGTATAACTTAGATAATTGCAAACAGTTGCAGTAATGTATAGAAATTTTATTAGGAAAACATTTTTTATTCACAGCTTTTTTGTTACAACTTCAATCATACTTAAAGCTAAAAAATTGATGAAAATAAAACAAATTCATATAAAAACCAAATATTCTTTCTTTGGAAACAAACGGTAGTATCAGTAAATATTTTTAGGAATATTAGTAAATGATAATAAAAAAAGCAATAATGATTAAAAAACTACAACAAACTTGTCTTCCTTCTCCTCAAAACCGGATAAAAAAAAGTAGAATGTTATGTGTGGTACTTTGAACCAGCTTAATCGAAGGTACCTAGTTGGAGGCATAATTTTTTTTTTTTTTAGCTTTTCTTACCAACCATTACTGCATTAGCAATTGCCAGTCAGGAAGCAATTTCGTTTTTTGTCTTTCAATTGAGAAAAAATTCTATTTGCCGCTGCACTGCTATGTGGAAAACTTACTTGCTCCAATAAATTTTTCCAGTTTTGAACGCATTTTTTCTTTTAAAGCTTTCTTTAAACGAAAAATTTCGCACCAAAATTCTTCCAGTTCCAAATCTATACATATATATATGTATATATAAATTCATTACTAATTTATGGATATTTATTAAATATGCAAACTTACTTTTACTCGGTTTTTCTACTATTGATTTCAATTGTCAAAAATTACAAGCATTAACACAAAGACAAGCAAAAGCTTCTGGAAATGGAACAGGAAGTTTTGAATTTTGACAGTAATCCAGCGATAAATAAAGTAGAGCTAGTCATAGTAACAAATATTTCACAGACAGAAACTAAAATAACCCAACAGAACATATTTAGTTTGATTTACGCTTTCAACCAAAAAATCAAGAATACAACCCAAAAATTCAAGAATATGAAATTGGAGGATTTTTTCCGATTGGGGAGGACCGGAGGACTGAGATTTGAGCGGAGTACGAATACTCCGATCGGTGTATCTTCGGCAGCACTGATGACAGCACCCTCTAGCGTACATCCTATGTGAAAAAAAATCAAAATTGAATTCTTCGGCCCTAAAAGCAGAATAATTGAAAGAAATAAGCATTATTTTATCAAATTTTTGCTAATTTTTTCCCCATTAGACAGCGTTCCAAATTCATCACCTTGAACTGTAAATAAAAAAAAATTAAGCACTAAACTAGAATAATCCCTTGGAGGTTTTGTTATGGAAGAGGTCAACTTTCATTTCCTCTTGGTTTCATCCCATTCCTATTTTGGTTGTTGCACTGTGTTATTATTAATATTTTATTAGGTATCACATATTCGTGCAATAAGAAATTAGTCTTTTGTTGCGTAGAAAAAATAAACAAATCGATTGGAAAAACTTAAAAATAAATTTTAATTTTGAAATCGCAATCAAAAATGACATGGTCTAGTAAATTTAAAATCATAATCACTTGAAATGAAATGAAATAAATTATTTTAATTAGAAAAATAACTAAAAATAGAGTTTGTAAATTTTGCTTTGTTGGTGATTGTTTTTTATTGTTGTAGGCAAAGAGTTCCAAGTTCTTAGGATGCAAATGAAAAATAACCTGCATGAATTGAAGTAGTTGAACTCCGGAATAATAAAATTATTTGTGGGAATTGTGTCTAGTCATACACATAGCCACATTATTGAGTACTATACGCAGTTTAACGAGTCAATTTGAGAGTAAACAAGCTCCGAATGAGATATACTAATAGTAAGGTGACAAAAAAAATACTGGTTATGGGTAACAAAAAATAATGTTTGGTTGCAATATTGGTTATAGGTAACCAAAATGAAATTTTGGTTGCGGTAATTGTTATGAGCAACCAAAAAAAGTAAAGTCACTCATAATAGTTACAAAAGATTTTTTGTTTAATTTTTAATTTTTTAAATTACTTTTTTGGTTTAAAAAAAATAATAGTTATTAGTCAGTCCCTGAGTTAAAAGCAAGTTTAAAAAAAATTTTCGTATGGTAAACTCGGAGTTTAGCAGTAGTGTTTAACCAAAGAATATACAATACATAGAAGGCGCATCTCTCAAAATTTTTGCAAAATATGTTGCTTTCGTTTCGGGTGCGGGCGGTCGCAGTAAAGAGGAAGAGCAAAACCACTCAGTTATTTTGCTTTTACTCTCTCCCATGCATTCTCTTGGTGTTTTTTTCTTTGGTTCTCTCACATCGTTATAGAGTGCCGCCAAGTGAGACTGCATATAGTTTCATGGGAATAGTTTTTTGCGTTTAATATGTAGGTACATGTGTTTCCTTTTTTTGCGTTGTTGCCGAGTATCAATATTGTATTCCCACCTAATTGAATTTTTTTTTTTCAATTTGTAAATCAAAATTATGGTCGTCGCAAACTTATTTTTTAGTAATATTTTTTTTTTTTTTTTTGTATTCGAAAAAGCATAAAAAGTTTAAATCAATCGGTGTTTAAAATTTATTTAAAAAAAAACACATTTATTTTAGAAAGTTTTGAAGGGGCACCCCCAGTTATAACTTTCAAATAATCGCTTTGATTTTTGTATTTCAAAAAACAAAATATTTCAAAAAAATTTCTTGACATTAAAGTTGAAACTTTAACTCATATCGTCCCAACGTTCGATTAATGGTACAGCAACTTTGAAAATTCGTCAAAAATACATTTACAAAGTTTCCCAAAAGTAATCACTGTATAACATTTTTATATATACTGACTTTAAAATTGCATTTAAATAATTTAAAAATATTGTTTTTCACCTGACTTCAGGGCCAGATATCTGTTCATCCTTTTTTGGAAGGTGGGTTTGAAAATCAACAAAAAATAGTAAAATTAATTATTTTACATTGAAATGACAAATTCGCCTAGATAAAATAACAAACTTGTTGTGAAAATTACAACTTCACTGGTCCTTATATATTCCCAGAGGCTACAGCTGACTAAACTTTATAAAAAAAATGTATGGGAAAATAAAAAATGTGTGGGAAAATAGGCAGAATTCAACACAAATGCATTTTTTCTATTTTTAACTTATAATAACTTCTAAAATAATGTGTTAAATATATTTGAGCCCAGGGAATATTTGTTGTTCATGGTGTAGTGTAGAATTATTTTTTATTCTTATTTTTACACCTGGTCACCTTATTTTCTTGAAGTAAGCCAAAAACTTCTTATTGAAGACGTATGAAAATTGCGTTTTGAAAATTTTCCAAATTGGACCATGGTATCTAGTACCGGAACGATATGGGTTCAACACGTTCTTTTCAAAATGTGGTTATTGAAGTCGGTGACCACGCTTATTCAACATCTACTAAACCAATTATCTTAAAATTAAATATGCTTCTTCAATACACAATAATCTGGAGATTAATCGAAGGATTTTTTTTATGCAAAACCATTTTTTTTACAACTGAAAAATCAGCGTTTTTTTAGTAAAAATCGAACTGTTGACAGTTGGCCATTTTGTTAAATATGTATATTTTTTCAAATCCTTCGATCAATCACTAGATAATCTTATAATAAAAGTAAATCCATTTCATTTTTGGATTTCAAATGTTCTAGAGTTGCAAAATATTGATCACCACGAAACATGTTTTCCAGAAAGGCCAATTTCTATTCAAATATTTTCGAAAGAAATTTGTTAAAGTTAAGTTCAATACATGTACTTTTAGATAATAAATAGTTTTTATAAAAAACTTTAGTAGTTTAACTAGAAAAAATTCTTGAAAAATTCCTATTTTTTCGCGTCACAACTGGGGATTTGAATTTTATAATCTGTGACATACATAAATACTGGTAAATAATGAAATACCAGCTCATATTTCAAGCACCAAAAAAAAAACATGAAAAAACGAAAACACAAAACTTCTGCCTCTCACTAAACAAAGACAACAGCAAAAAGAAACAAATAATTTCAACCACTCTTTGCTTTTATGAGGACAACTCAATTTTGAGAGTAAATTGGAGGCAGTTATGGCTCCATAGAACAAAATTTTTGTACAAATAAATTTGTACGTGATGCGCCTTCTATGTATTATATATTCTTTGGTTTAACGTTAAATACCAAAATGATCCATAAACACGAGTTTATGCGGCAGTGTGAACATACTATTAATTTTCTTAAAATCAGAAATTTTATTACCATATTTAACACTTTGTGCTCTCCCATAGAAATATGTAGCTAAGTTCTATAGATTAATGGCATTGTCACAAAAGCCAATATTAAATTTAAATTTATGGCAAAGTAATGAGTGATTCACAGTTTTAAATGCTTTTGAGAAATCTAAATATACAATAAAATTAATAAACTATCATCATTCGAAATACAAATGTTGCCCATAATTTTGGTCATAGCAGTCGAGTAACTATGGTCGTACCTAAACCCAGATTGCAGAGAACTAAAAAGGTTTAATTTGTTGTAATGTTCCCGAATTTGTGACGCCAATAGGGATTCGCCAAAATTCAAATCTGGAGCGAGGGCAGGTGAAGACTTTGCGGCTACCGCAAAAACTGTGAGAACTTTCCACACACTTTGGAAATATTAGTGAGAAAACTATTAGTTATAAACTCGTATTTTTTTTCGTAATTTGGACATTTATTGTGAAAAAGTGATTATAAAGTATTGTCCATCGTTAGCCACAACCTTTTCCCATCTTTCTGGTAGCATACGGATTCCGCGTTGACAGAACTCCTCATCTTTTGAGGCTATCCACGAATCGACTCATTTTTTGAGTTCTTCGAAAGAACGGAAGTGCTGTTCAGCCAGGCCATATGTCATCGATCGGAACAAGTGGTAATCAGAAGGAGCAATGTCTGGAGAATACGGCGGGTGGGGTAGCACTTCCCATTTCAGCATTTCCAAGTATGTTTTTACTTGCCTTGAAACATGCGGCCGAGCATTGTCGTGCTGAAGAATAACTTCGTCGTGTCTATTCTCATATTCTAGCCTCTTATCCTTCAATGCTCGGCTCAAACGCATCAATTGTAGTCGGTAGCGGTTGGCAGTGATCGTTTCATTCAGTTTCAACAGCTCATAATACACGACACCTTTCATATCCCACCAAATACACAGCATGAGCTTGGATCCATGAGTGTTCGGCTTTGCCGTTGATGTTGATGCATGTCCGGGTGGTCCCCATGATTTTTTACGCTTTGGGTTATCGTAACGTATCCAATTTTCATCGCCAAGTTACAATACGATGCAGAAACCCCTTTCTTTTCTGTCGTTCAATCAGCAATTCATATGTGAAAAATCGTCGTTCGGCGTCTCTCGGCTTCAATTCGTACGGCACCCAATTTCCTTGCTTTTGAATCATTCCCAATGCTTTTAATCATTTAGAAATGGTTGATTGATCAACTCCTAAAGATTCTGCGAGTTCTTGTTGCGTTTAACATGAGTCTTCTTCGAGTAATGCCTTCAATTCTTCATCTTCGAACTTTTTCGGGCCGCCTGAACGTTCCCTGTCTTCAACATCAAAATCACCACTTTTGAAACGGGCATACCACACCTGACACATTCTAACGTCTATAGTACAGTCAGGATAAGCTTCAGTGAGTAAACGATGTGCTTCAGTTGCGTTTTTCTTTAAATGGAAGAAGCAAATTAAAACTTCCCGCAAATGTTGTTTTGTTGGCACGAAATTCGACATTTTCAGCTATAGCAGAACACTTTTGTAAAATTATTAAAATTATTTGACAGATCAATTCTTATAATATTTTTGGCGCTCTTCGAGATAGAATAGCTGCCAATGTCAAAAAAAATGGCGCGTATGATAGATATGAAGTTAGTCATAATTACGAGTTTATACATTCATACTCCCAATATATGAAATTATACGAAAAACCCATTGCCTTCAACTTGTGAAAGTTCACAATAATAGTTAGTCGGCTTTTAGACGAGAAAACTTATTTCAAGAAACTGCCAAATGCCAATGCCAAATTTTAAAAACTTCCTACAGCAACTGCAAATAAATTTTAGGCGTCATGACCGGCTTGTATTTCTACTACTTTGGGAGATTATAATAAGTTTTTGGTCCGATTTTAAGATACGATTTCTAGTTTTATTTTGCTACTACTACGTTTCTTGTGGCACAACAGCGCATGGAGAGCTTAGGTCGAGCTTTCGCTGCCATTCATGTTGTGCTAGTTATAATTATAAATCCTAGTGGTGGAGTGAAAAACTTTTCTTAGACAATTTCTAATTTTGGAGGTTTGCCACTGCCAGGTCAAGAGTTGGTGTTGTGTAGAAAAATTTGCTTCGGTCCTATTTTTCGTCTGAATTATGGTGTAAGTTATGGTTTAAATTTGGTTTTCATTTTAGTAATATTTGGTTTAAATTTCTGTTCAGAATTTAATTTAGTTTTTGGAATTTCGGACCATTTTAGGTCGGAATTTTATTTTAAGTTTAGGCCTGGTGATTTTTATCTGTTTCCCGATTTATTCTTAAGTCTAGGCTAATCTGCATATCTCACTTAATGTATTCGACTGTTTTCATTTTATATCTTCTAAAATTATTCTAAATTTATATTTTCTTTGCCAGAATGTCGACTACTGCAGAGAGAAGGTTACACTAGTTTGCAAATTTTCTTTTTTTCTGTTCCATGAACGCCACTATCCAATTCCTGTGTAAACTGCTGAGTCCTGAGATTTAGTTACTTTTACTCAATGGCATTTAACTTTTAGATTTTTATCTTTTGTAGTAAAAATTTAAAACAGAGCAGATTATTCCATTTTCCTGATTTTATTTGTAATACAAAATTTTTTCCGAAACGGCCGTCTGTCCGTCTCTATATACATTGTTGTTGTGATGACTACATTTGTTCATTAACCTGATTATATATAACTTCAAATTATTTTCAATAACAAAAATTTTGTGTTTTATATATATGTACATTTAATGGAAAGAAAATTCTTGTGTTTTTACGACCAATTAACTACACTGTTCAGCACATCAAAAATTAAAAACTTAGCAAGCACCCTTCATATACTTCATTAGAGAATGGTGCGTTTAAAGAAAAGATTAAATGAAGTGAATATTTCTAAAAAAAATATTTGTACAAAGTCTGAAGATCTTTCCTATTTTTTAAGCTTGATATCCGCATACCTCAGAAACTGCATTGAAACTAGAATAAAAATTGATATTTCGTTTAATTGTACACATGAATCAGTAATTATAGGAGGTCTGAATTTATTAGAGCAATTTATACGTAGTGTAGCGTGTACAGAAGTGATTTTTGGCAAAGAAATTTAATATAAAAGGCACAGCAAACTTTGGAAGCCATCAGTGAGGCAGTAAATATAGCGAAAATTAAACGGGAAGGCAGACGAGGGAATTGAACAAAGAATAGCAGAAGCAATAAAGATGAATCTTCTAAATATCTTGAAAATTGTAACGATATCACTGATTGTTGCAGGAATTCAAAATGGAAACGGAACCAGTGTTACAGATAATGATAAGGAAAATTCAGAAGATTCGGTTTGTACGAATGTAAACTAAACTTTAGCCAAAACAATATTCAAGAAATTCCATTAATCTTGTAGAGTTTTGTGATTCATCTTTCGAATGCCGACACGTTGAAAGAAGAAATTAAATCGGATATTAGTTTAAATCTTAAAAGGTATTGATTAATCACATATAAAATATATGTTTATGCAACACCAACCAAATGTCATTACAGTTACATTAAAGAGCTTGTTTCAAAATCGGATCAAAAGTAATAGAAGAACATTAATTTTGTATTAAAAATAATTCAAATTAACGATGATTACATCTCAGATTAAATGTGAAACTGGAGTCAGCAAATGCAGAGCTTTTTGAAGATATTAAAAAATTGTTTGAACAGCATTGCATCAACGAACAGCAGCTGGAAAGTAGCATAGCATCTCAATGTGCACAGAAAAAACAATGGCCAACAAATTGCGAGGAAGCTTTTCGGTTCTCTGGGCATTATACTAGTGGCATTTATAAGTTTCATTTGCCTGGTTTGAAGTCATTCAATGTATATTGCTTGAAAGATCCTGACAATGGCCTTCCCTGGGCAATTATACAACGTCGCGAAGATTTTTCCACCGATTTCTTTCGCAACTGGAAAGACTATAAACATGGTTTCGGTGATTTACAGTCAAATTTTTTTATTGGATTGGACATAATACACGCAATGACTTATGCACAACCAAATGAACTCTGGGTACAGCTGGAGGATTTCGAGGGCCAAAAACGCATTGCCAAATACGATAACTTTTCAATTGGAACGGAAGATCAGAAATATGTTTTAAATGTTTTAGGCAAATTTAGTGGTGATGCAGGAGATTCACTTCGACGTCAGGAAGGAATGAAATTCAGTACGAAAGACAATGATAATGACAAATATGGGGAAAATTGTGCTAAACAGTTTTATGGTGCATGGTGGTATGAGTCATGTCATGACAGGTGAATATTGTAATTAATATTAAAAAATTTTGTATTTATATACCTAATGTGTTTCCAAGCAATCTGAATGGCCGATATCTCTCTGGGAATATGGATGGCGATGACTGGGGAACTGGTATTGAGTGGAATCATTGGCACGGCGCCCTATATTCCCTGAAGAAAGTTCACATGGCTATACGGCCCAAAATATGATTTCATTTATAATTAAGGATTTATTATATTTCTCCACACTCGAAGTACAGAGGCAGCTGAAACTCAACACAAATATTTTGTAACTTACAGTTCGGTCCATTACTTTTTTGTACGCATTGAATTTAAATTTTGAATAAAGCTTCTTGGTTTCTGAAATAATAAATTTATAAATAATTTTAGCAAATACGAAAAAATCAGAAGAAAAAAATGTACCCTGGTCAAAACCCCTTAAATTCTCCCATAGTTTTTTGGTGGCAAGGGAAGAGTTTAATTTTGAGCTACAGTAGTACTTTTTAGATTGACAAACTACAAAAGTCGCATAATACCATGCTGCTTTGTATGATAACAAATTCACATTCGTAGGATTCTTTTTCCATAAAGCATATAGTTCGCTGCGCTTCTTTAAGCCTTTCACGAGCAAGAGGCATATATGTCCCAAATTGATTTCGCAATTTTTTGAGTCATTTTGACCGTCCTTTGTTTTCATTTGTATATGGTATCACTCATTATAATCCAATTCTGCATTTCCTTTTTAAAGAATCAAAAAAAATCAAGTTTAAATTTAGTTTGCAGTTGAAGTTGGCTGTTGTATTTGCGATTTTTTCTGCGTTTTTAAAATAGCTGCAAATTCTACAATTTTTATATTTTTGAATTCAGCGTATTTCTTGTTTTAATAAAATCGAAACTATTTATTATGAACTAAAATGTGAAATAAACTGTAATAAATACCACTCTAGGGGGCACATATGCCCCAAAATAAATTCATTTATTTTAATGAAATATTTTTTTTCAACTTCACAGTTTTAAAATTAATTCTTCTAATTTCATTAAATATAACTTAAAAGTTAAAAAAAAAATAATAAAATGCCGCCACAGTTCTTATACGATTGTGAAAGGGTTAAAGCAGATTTAACCTCATATGTGTACCAAGGGCACGCATTGCTACTTTTATTAACTACTCTAAGTGGAACATATATTAAAAATTATATTTATATCGTCAGTGAAAAACTGGAGTTTCTCATCAACAAACACCATATACCAAATGCCATTCAACAGAATAAAATTAAGGTCACTTAAATGTGAGTTCATGCCAATACATTTAAAATAACGGTGACAACATTTTTTCGAAGGAACACTACGACACAAATTTGCATCAAAAATACAGAATATTAAATCATGATCAGATAGAAAAGTTATTTGGTCAAATTGTAATACCGACCTGGTATCAGAGATAATAAAAACATCTTGTAGATTAAAACAAGCATCATTTGAAAATCGCGTTGGATTAACAATGTTAACAATATTAAGCCTCAAGGTACTTAGTAGCATCATCATAAAGTTCACAAGAAACATCATCACTCAATAACAAATGAACGTTTAATCCTAAAGCCCACAACTAAAGATGTAAGAAATTCTCTCATTTAAAAAATTTCCAAAAAGTATTAAAGAATTTTAAATTCGAAACAAAATATGTCAATAACGCTAAATTCTATTCTTTGTTGGATTACACCGTTCGACACAGTTTTGCACACATGACAAAATGTAATATAATCTAATATATTCTGGAAGGAAGGCTCAATACGAATAATAGATTAATTCGTATTTTCATTTAAAATGTAAATAAATTTTTAATTAAAATTATTCATACCACCCTTATCCCACATGATGAATTTATTTAAGGAAGTGGCCTGAATTAAAAAAAAAATTTTTCGTGATTTTTTGTAAAAGGGGGAGACAGAAATGAACCCATTGATCTTCAAGGTATATTTTTGTATTTATTATTTATAAAAAAAAATTGGTTTGACAGTGGAAAATTAAATAAATTACAATCGATTTATAAGTCTATTTCATGAGCGTTCTTGCCTCTGCAGTCTTCAATCGTCGGAAAAGATCCAGCTCGTTTGACTGAACATAAAAATCAAAAAAAAAATTTGAATTGTTATGAACTTTTCTTCAGAGTGAACCAAATAAAAGTAGAAAAAATCGTAAAATTATAACTTTCCTCGGGTTTAAAAAAAAACACTTTAAGGTGCTATAAAAATTACTGAAATAGACTTTTTGACCAGCATTTTAGTTCACATAGAAGAAAATTTAATAATAGAGAAAAAAAAAATTTGGTTCGATTCAATAGGTCGTTTAGTTTTTAAGCTATTCAAATTCATCAAAATAAAAACTGGGGAAATTGCATTACAAAGTTTAGGATTGCATCACAAACCTGAGCAAAACAGTACTGTTAATGCTTCGTATTTTTGAAGATATTTGGAATTGGCCTCTGCAACTTTGTAGATATAATCTTGAATAGTATACCTATCGATTTAGACCTTCTAATTCAGGACACCCCCTTAAATTTTTATAAAAAAGATCTCTTAGATCAGTCCAAATCTTTTAAATGATATTGATATGATCTAAATGAGCACGCAAAATGAAAACACTCTTGTTTTTCAGTTATTCACAATCAGACAAATCACGAAAATAAAAAGACATTTTATTATTAGACCAAAGCTGCAAGTAGCTGCAATTGTTGTTACGCGTGTGTAATAAATAATTATGGAGTGTCCAAGTCGTAGTTGGGGCGTATGTTCCGAACTTTTGGTACGTACCAGAAGTAGTTTTCGAGTATTATTATCGTTGTTAGATGGAATGGAAATGTGAATTGAATTGGCATAATATTAAATTCGTCCGACTTACCATTTGGCTGCGACGAATTGAGTGCGCATCTGAACAGTTCTATTTTTGTACAACAAAAACTACTAGATTCCGGCATAACACACGAAAAATTGAAATTTGTCTTATCACTGATATTAGGGTGGCCTTTATTTTTCAACTTTCTAAAAGTTTACTCCCAGACCCCTATCTTGTTGCAATCAATAAATAAATAATCTGTGTAAAATTTGAGCTCAATCGGACAACTGTGAGGCGGCCCTCATCGACCACAATGTTGTATAATGCCGTCCCGAAAGTCAATTTTTCAGATAAATTAGTTTTCTGTTCTTGGATTTCTTGAACAATACCTTTCCATAAAGAAACAACACCGAGATGATTAGCCAGAATTGTCAAAGTCAACAATGATTTATGCATTCAAGATATATTTTTCTCAAGACCAGTTTCAGTTATCTCATAAGAATTCATAAAAAGAATTGGTATTTTTTTTTTGGGTGCCTGGTTCGAGCCTGGTTTCTGTCACCACATGGAATTAAAGCACCTTATAATTAGTTTTTGTTCATGCGTCAATTGATAAATTATCAGGATATTGATTGAGAAATCAGAAAGGTGCTGCGGACAAATTTTTCACCACCTGGAATACTTAGCTCCGCAAACTGTGACTCTATCATTATTTGATGAAAATGTTCCAATAGCGGTTAAAACAAATTAACCTTAAATTATATGGAAGCAGGCTACAAAAAAATAATTTTTCTTCGTTTATAAACAACGAGTTTACGTCTTTTGTAAATCCTGGTACAAAAATTTTCTTTCAACATGGAAAGATGATCCAGGTTACCAAAATAGAATTGAAAAACTTGTGACGTTGCAGAAAAAAATGTGAAACTCATTCAGGAATACAATAATATTTTCACAAAAAATTAAGCTGAGAAGTAATTTGTTTCACAAATCGTTGCCGAAGACTGAAAAAAATACCCAACTTCTACTAAATTCTCTCTTATAGTGCAAATACACGAGAGTGTATTCGTTCCACAATAAAAAATTAGCCAAAAATTAGCTAATTTTAATATGATGATAAAATTATAAAATGTGAATGTTTTTATTTCTAACTTTTTCAGCATTTTCAGAAATAATGTCTTGAAATAAAAGATAATACATTTATAACATATAGTGGAACCAGTTATTTAGACGACCTCGATAATCTAGTGGATAGTGCACTAGACTTTCATCCAGAAGGTTTGCGGGTTCGATTCCCGTCTTGGTCTGGTGGTTAATTCTCATAAACTTCTTATATTCACTATCGATATGAAGTGGATGAGAATTATAAGAATGTGTACAAGTACACACCTTGGTTGGTAATGGCAAGACCACCGAGCTGATAAAAAATTGCCACATAGCCGTTCGGAATCGGCGTTAAACTGTAGGTCCTACCATCGCCACTGTGGTCTAGTGGAAGAGTGCCAGACTCTTGTTTCTGGAGACCCGAGTTCGATTCTCGGCTTGGGTATGTTTCTTATCTATCTTTCTTTCTCTCTTCCTTTCTTTCTTTCTTTCTTGGGGCTTTGGTACAATAGATCTTATAGGTCGCAGTGCCTGACTTTCGAGTCGTCCATCCTTCAAATAATAATAATAATAATAACCAGTTATTTTTACTAGGTCTGCAAATAGTTCAAGTAGCAAAAACAAACAGGCAACTATACTATATTGCTTTGTTTATATACTAAAAATTATCCGTAATCAACGAAAATGGCAGAGAATGTTGCACTTTATATCCCCTTTGAAACCCATTTTCATTTTTCTTCCTAGTTTCTTTGGTTTTCGAGTAATTTCCTATAGGCTTGACGCGTAAAAATTCATATAAACAAAGATGCGCGCGCATCCACAGTAAATTCAAAGTACAAAATTTACAATTTCTTAAATATTGAATATCACGAAAACTATGACATATACGAAAAAAATTGCTCGATACCTTTTTATTAGGAAATCACTCAAGCTTTTGTAGCAAGTAATTTTTTGAAATCTCCAACGGTTATTAGTAGAAAAAGAGGCTTTTTTCACCAAATGGGCGGTTTTTTGGGGAACTGATTTTTGTGGTTTTTCCATCTATCATACCCCTACTAACAATTACTGAAGAAAAATCTCAGATAAGAGTTAATATAAACTTTTAGTGGCTTTTTTACTCTATCCACTGGACTACTATAGAAGTTGTGGGCGATTTTTCTTGCTGTTTCAGGAATTGTGCGAATTTACTTTTAAAAAATTTGATTCAGAAGGTCTTCACACAATTTCCTGGATGTGTCCAAATAAATTTCTCTAAGAAGAAACAAAAAATGGTTAAGATAGGGAAGACTATACTGCTTTTGAACGGAGTTAATAGTTGCATAGTTTCGTATACTATGTTTCAACTTCATGGCGTTTGAGGCTGAAGTTTTGCACAGCCCGGTTTTTTCTTGATTGAAACCAGATTAGTGCAAGGGAGTAGCAACATTTTTACTTTTGAAAAATAACCTATAGCTAAGGGCCACCCTACTGTATATGGATTGACACACAATCCTTGCATTCAAATATTTTTTTTTAAGTAAATTTCAATACCGGCACATTATTTTGAAGTCTATCATTTCTTGCAACATACAACAAAGATAAACTTACAAACAAAAACTCTTTTTACAAAAAATTTAAAACTAAACATAATTATGATATCTAAATATAATAACCTAAAATTGTAAAAAAAATTTCTACGAAACATTTTGACGTTCAGCATTTTCAACTATGTACATTAATTAGGTCATCTGAGTTTTTAATGTGGCTGTTCACACGGGCGCAAGCATGAAAGAGAAAGGTAAATATTTGTTTCTTCTTTTTCAGTGGAATTGCAGTTTGAACACATTTTCCGCCTTCGATGGTTGGACTTTCATGTACAGTTGGTCACCTCTTTTCCTCGGTAAAGTGCACAGAAATTTTTTTTTTTAAATTTTACGTACGTGAATGGTTGATAAAAATCAAACAGCAATAGGTTTTTTTTTTTTATTTATTTAACGAGGAGTAAAAGCATTGAAAGCCAAAGTCAGTGCGAGACTTCCACCCGCTAAACATCTCTCGTCCGACGGAAAGCTCCTCCCGGAACCACCGCTAAGTATTTCGTCGGGAGGCTGTCTAAAGCATTACTACTCACTCAAGTGTTTTAATTTTTGTCGGTCTTGTTCGTAGCCGTCGGCTGAGGAGCAGGGTCGCTGACATCCTGGCTTCTTCGTTCCATGCGTAAAAACTGATACTTTCCAGCCGCCAACTTCTATTAACCGTGACAGCCGTTATTGGTCTGGCAGCTGGGTGAAGAGGCGGCTGGAACAAGCGTGAGAGCTAGTTTTTATAAGCGGGAGTGGTCTCATGAGGTATGAGGTATCGTTTCTGTTTTGTAATAAACACGGGAGACGTCTGGGTCTCCTTGGCGTTTATTATTTTGGGCTGCGCCTTGTTGCTTTAGTCTGGTGAGACGGGCGTGGTCTCATTGCAGACTGAAGTGGCGTCATTCATCGGGATGGTATAGGGCTTTGTGACAATTTGGTCACGCCCTCTCTCTCTCTCTCTCTGTGGGATATTTTAATCGCCTCTTACGACAGGCATATCTTACCGCGGGAATATTCTTGCCCACTTCCCGCAGGGGCAAAACAGGAATAGGTTATTACATATGTTTGTATGCATGTTATATTGCACCATCTCAAACGAAGACCTCCTAATTCTTACCAACAGCACAGAAATCCAGGCTGAGATAAAGAAGAGAAAATGGTGCTTGATTGGCCACACGCTGCGTAGGCCGGACAGGGACATCGCTAAGATGGCACTTGAGTGGAACCCTTAAGGCAGCCGCCAAAGAGGATGAACCCGTAATACTTGGCTAAGAACGGTACACACCGAATGCGCGTCTTTGGGCTCCTGGGGTAAAATCCGTAAAATAGCATTGGATAGAAGTCAGTGGAGAGAACTAGTTGTCGCCCTATGCTCCAATTAGGAGCGGTGCATTTACTTTTATTCTATTTTTCTTATTTAGATTTGTAAAGTTAATAATATGTATATAAATAAACCAAGGAATATAAAAAAAAAATATTACACACTAAATATTTTTCATAACTATTGTTGAATTATCAATTATATGTTTGATCATTTGAGAAAAATGTTAATGTTACTATACCCAATTAATTAAAAACATTCCGTAACATATCATTAATTTTTTTTTTTGGAAAGTTACAACGATTGTGTACTCCACTGAATTTTGTTAGTGTTTCTTGTAATTTCAAAAATGTTGAGATACTATCCACATATTTGAGGATATTACAGCATTCAAATTAAAAAAAAAAAAATTGTACTCAGAACAAGTTTTGCAAATATAGGACTCATAAAATAAATTTTTCCTTGATTCATTTTAAACCGTTTCATGTTGAATGTGGAAAAAATTATAAAATTACAATGACGTATTTCATAACTAGAGCTCTTTGAAATACAACAAAGTTAATACTATATTTGTCCCAACTCGATTCCTCGTCCTATAAGTATTTCCTTAAGATTCCTCTATACAACTAAAACTAAAGTAGACAAAATAGTTTAAATCCATATATATATAAAATAATAAGCGATATGTATATCCCGTAGTATTTTATGTTTTTTAAAACTAATAAATAAACAAAATTCAGTTAGTTGTCAAACTATCACAAATTTCAATCACGTTTACACATTTTAAGCCAATTTTTACAAAATTCACAATACTTTCGTTTTATTGCGTTTCGTTTCGTAAATGCGATGATAAAGGAAAAAATAAGATTTTGCGAGATTTCGTGAATGTTGGTACGAAAATCTACAAAAAAAAAAAAATTCACAAAAAATTTTCGTATGCAAGACACAATTCAAATTGATTAACACACGCTTTAAAATACACAAAAAATTAAGAGTAAAAAAAAACCCAAGAGAGTAAAAAAAAAACAAAAAAAGTTTCAAATCAATGCATAACAGTTTAAAAATGAATGGAGTAAAACTTTAAAATTTTAGATATTTGGCCATCTAAACTTTTAAATTTTATTTGTGTATAGATTTAAAAATTTCAAATGCACTTCCGCCGGAAATTCGATTTTAAAATAACAAAGAACACAACCCAAAATACAAACACACATAAATTTTCCAAACGCAAATGTTTGAAAGCCAAACAAAAAGCTCTTTTCCAGTCTTCAACTTGACTCAGCTGCTCAAGTCTTTTTTCTAGTTGGCAGCACGCTTATGTTGTAGCAGCGTACTATAAAAGCCAATTGGAAGCTTATGCCACAAAGCATTTTAACAACGATTCTAGTGCCAAGAGGTTTAAAACCGTCAAGACAAGAGGCTTTCAAAGAGAATTGCAATCAAGCAAAAAAGCAAAAACCAAAGTGGAATTATACAAAACTTTAAGCTATTTTGCTTTGGTGTGTGTGTTTAGTTTGTTTATTTTTTGGTAACCGGAAACATATATAAATTCGTATTCCAATAAAAACGAAAAATAGTTGAAAATTAAAGGATAATTGCGGTGTAACAACATGCAACTGCAACAAATTGTGGTAAGTTTAAAAATTATCTTAATCTTTACGCATTTTGTTAATAGACTTTGAGTTATTTTTGAAGTGTAAAAAAAAACAAAAATCATTACTTTTCTGTTTAATTGCCGTAAATTTAAAGCCGCATTCTGTTGCTACAAATTTACATTTGTATGTATTTATGCGCTGTACTATAGTAGATATGTTTGTATTTGTGGGTGTTAGCCATTATTGCTAAATTTTTATTTTTTTCTTTTGTAAAACATTTGGAATGTTGTTGAGCTGGATTGTTTTTTATTTTAATTTTTTTTGTAAATGTAACATTTTTACACGTGAAAAAATAATTATGTAAGAAAATTAAAAAAAATAATAATGTAAAATTTCCAAGTAATTAGTTGGTTGATTGATTGGTTTGGCTGGAATAGTTCCATACTTTGCTTTTAGGGCCCAACCAGGAAATAGTGCAACGCTTCGATATCACGGAATGGGTTACTTCAAAACTATTTCTTGAACCTTACCCCTCTAGCTCCTAAGCCCGTCTTTAGGCGGCCTTAATAAATTTAGGTGGAATTGCCACCATAGCAGTTTTCTGTTGTTATATTTTACCATACCGTTTAGGGAATTTCAGAAGCTTTTAAAAAGACGTATCGGTTATGGGTTTTAATGCTTATCACAGACATTAGCGGCAGTCAAAGTCGAAAACCTTCCAGTACCGATTCAATTATAAAATCAATGTTCTTCTACCTAAAGCATTTCAATGCTGAACAATACTGATACTATGCGCTTTAACAACACTTTACCAACTACTACTGAGACAATAATTTTGTAGAAATTTTGATCGATTATAAAACAATAACACTATGGGGAAAATGTACACCATATTCTTCGAACACTTCACCAAGGTTTTCAGAAAAAAAAAACTCTATGTAGCTGTGCAAAACATGGATTTTTAGTAACATGAACACATTTAATTCTTTCAAAGCTTTCATCATATCAACGATATATGAAAGCATATCATATCATATGACTCAAAAAACATGTTCGCAGATTCGTTATCAGCATCGAAGACAACTCCAGAAAATCCATATGAGAACTCAGAAATTTTTTGTTAGGTCCATTTTGTTGTATTGTGTAATCACCTGTCAATTCGTTAGTATAATAGTTTATCACACTTGAAACTGATTGATACTGATATATATGTATACTTCGATCTCACCGAAGAAAACTTCGATAGTTGCAAAATATTTATAAATCCCATTACTAGCGGATCCAAGGTAGAGGGCGTGATTTGGGATTAATCCCCCCTCTTATAGATGAATCCCCTCTCAGGGAATTTGTGGATCGGCTAGTGAATCCCCTTATAAACTAATTCGAGAACTGAATCAAAATAAACGATGCTGTCATGGAGGTTGAATGACAAAATTTATTCCTTAATACAAGACTACTGTATAATATTAAATAGTAATAATAAATAGTATTTCAATTTATTTTTAATTTAACAAAAATAAAAAAAAAAAACATAAATGGTTTTTAATTGAAAATTAAAAATTGAACATATTCCCGCAGAGACCCTGTAAAATATCATGGAGTCCGGTGTTCTATGGACCAATGCCCTATTATATCATTTATCAGAAAGTGGCAGTCAACTCCTACTGAACCGATCATAAATTTCTCTTTAAGTAATGGTAAACATAATATTTACACAAGTGATGACTTGACATCGGATTTTTAATTGAAAAACAAAAAAAATTATTCCAAAAATATGCAAATTATATGCAAAATATTTTATGTTTGAATTATAAAAAAAAAAACTTAAAAAATTTGTTAAATCGATAAATGATAAAATAAACTAGTTTATTTAAACTTTTTTTTTATTTATTTTCATCAAAAATAACAGAAAATTTAAATTAAAACAATTCAAATTATTATTGCAATAAGCGATCAAAACTTATTATCATCTAAAATAAGCTTATAAAATGAAAATTATCATTCAGCATCACTATCAGTAGTCGGAGCATAAAAATATTTATGTCAAAATTATTGGTTAATAGAAATATTTGAAGAATTTTTTATTGGATCGTTAAACATTGTGCACAATAATTATTTTAAGTCCTAGAAATAGACTTTTTTCAATTTTATACTTCTTTAACCCTTAAACGCCCAATACGTCCGATTTCAATTAAAAGCATACCCAGAGGTAGTATTTGTGATTCCGAACAATGTTTGCTCTACGTGTTTTCAAATAAATTGGTTTAAAGTGCAGTTATTTTAATTTACATGGTTGACCTCTGTAGTAACCATTGTCGATTATCTGGAGAATAAATTAAAATACATTCGCAATAATTTTTAAAAACAGTTATTTGGTGTTATCCCACATCGTCTGACACAAATTTGTCCACACGGCAATATATTTATTACACAAAATTCGAAAATAAAAACACCTTTTTTTCAGTTAGTTGTTTAAAATTTTTGCAAAACATGCTTTTCGAGCTAAAAATAACTGTAACTGTACGACAGTTGTCATTTTTCCATTTTTATTTATACGTATCGATAAAGAAAACTTTAGACAGTAAGATCAGATGTCTATTTTAAATGGCGAACGTAAAATGGCGGCACAGACAACCGCGGAAGTGGTTGGACCAGTGGGTTTTTAAGGGTTAATATTTCATGGTGTTTTAGCTATAACTTTATTAAACATTGCATAATAGCATTATACCCGAATATTTAACTTCATAAAATTCGTAAGTTGTACCAACTTTATGGTTCAATTAACAAAAGAATGCAATTAACCGAAGAATTTCAGTACATTTTGAACCAAAAATGTAAAATTTGTGGCAATTTAAAGGGGACCAATTAATTGGGGAGTACTGTATATAGAAAAAACGTTCGAATTTTACAAAGCTTAAAGAGGGAAACTTAACGTCAAAACTAGATTTCCATACATTTTAGCTAACAGATGCAGTCCAGTGCTCAAAACTATTATCATGAAAAACTGTCAGCAACAAATTTAACATGCTCAGTATAAAGCAATAGCGTATTAGCGTATTATGGTTTAGGACAAAGAAAGTTATTACGTCATGAATGTTCAAGCTACATAGTAATAACATATTTAAGTAAGTACTTTTTCTTTCCTATTACTTTGTTACCATTCTATTGACTATTCGACAATTGAATGAAACTACCGGAAAGAAATTACATTTTTCTCATCGGTTTTTCCAAGTGTAAATTTGCAAAAACATAACTTTGAGGTATGAGGTAATCTTATCCATGTACCAGCTACACATGCCCAGTAATTAATAAAAACAAAAGTAAATTGAGAAAAATTGTGACATACATAAAAATTTGTTTATTTTTTAGAAAGTAAAAGTATAACAAATAGTTAGATAGTAATTTTCACAACATATTTATTTCATATAGGTGACTACCTCCAAATATATTTTAAATATATCTAAAATAACTTTTAAATGTAATACGCAATTTAAAAAAAAAAACAAATATTATTCATGCAAAAACAAAAGTAAATATTTTATTACTTATTCTTTTATTGCAATAGAAGAAAAATATTTAACAATAATAGTAAATGAGATCACATTATGGCGTTATGGCGTGGTACCGGGTTAGTGCCGGCACATGTACGAGTGTACAACATACATATGTAGAAAGAAGCAAGGTCGAACTCATGAAAGTAATAAGATTTATAAAGTCTGGTTGAATCAGGTGTTGATGTTGTTCGATTATAAGCAATGAAATGATTTTGCAATTAAAATAAATTTAATTGAAAAAAAATTTACAATAATGAAAAAAGAAAAAAAACTGAAAGCAAGAAAAAGAAATACAATATCGACAATACAATAAAAGAATCAGAAGAATTGTGAAAGGTTTAACCCCCAAATTTTAGATGAAATATATTTATGTTGTTATTAACTACATTACATAGCTTCTTTACAACACACGTATTGTTAAATTTGGCATACAAAAAAAAAAAAGCGTATAAAGTTTTTAATGTTTATGGCAAATTGAATGGAGGGCAAAACAATTGTGTAATTTTAAATAGCATTCGAAAGGATTTACATAAAGCTTAATGAGGTTTTGATAAAAATAAATAAATTTATTATATACACCATAACAATGAATGTGGATGCAGAACTGTGGCATAAAATTGATTGATTAGTTTCATCAGAGTATTACTGCATCGCCCTAGATTAGATTGGCATTAATTGCCGGCAAATTGTATGAGTTTTTGAAGTGAAACTTTGTTTCGCCCTATAGGGCAAAAATTACACTGTACAACAACAAAATAGTATCTGAGCTCTGGCCTCTGCGCTCTATCACGAATCCATAAACATATTTTTCGGGTCAGGTCAGGTTTCTCGTGTATTTGTAAATCCTCGTTTTTTTAATTTAATAAAGTTCATGAATGTAAATAATTGGTTCCGTTTATATTAGCTTTCCTATATGAATTACGCAATTTTAGGAGTTTTGGATGAAAAAACAAATTTTTATGAAATTTAAATTTTTCGCGGATTTCAATGAACCCCCCATTGAATTATTTTTTTCCTATTTGTTTTAGCTTTTCTACACGAATTATGCAATTTTAGGAGTTTCGGATAAAAAAAAAAAAATTTCATTAAACCTAAATTTTTCGTGTATTTTGGAAGATCTCAGTTTTTTTGAAAATTTAGTAAGAAAGGAGAGAAGTTCACGGATGAAATTTTTTTTCCATCTTTTTAAAATTTGAAAATTTACGAATATACACGAAACCTGACCTAACTTAAAAAAAAAATTGTACAGATTCGTGATCAGTGGCCAAAAATACTCCAAAAGAACCGGGCCAGAACTCAAATACTATTTTGCTGTTGTACAGTGTTATTGACTGGGAAATAATCTCAAAAAAAGACATTAAATCCTATATACTCTCAACACAATATAAATTGAATAAGCCTCTCTTTATAGAAGTTACACAACAAACCAAGAAATGTATACTCACGACAAAACGTACATAAAAACGGATGCATCCGATTTACACATACAAAATGTTTCTATATCTCCTTGTAAACCAAAAAACGGATATTACCGGCTGGACGTATGGAAAAGCGGACGTACCAACTTTGCTGGTCATGTTTCTATATCTTCTCATGCTCTGGGTCCAAGTCAATAATAAAGAGAATGAGAACCCACAATTCTTAGTCCACTTGCGTTGTGCTTACGCTGAAATTATTTTTTTATACTTTTGCCCTCTTTTTTGAATAAGTGACACTTTTGTCAAAAAGAGAACAAGAGTTTTTTCCGTACGTTTACGTATTTTCACTTCATACGTAAAACGTACCGTTTCCAGTCCGCTTTTGGATGGGGAAACGTGTGTGAGTATACGTCCATGCGATACTTAACCGAAATATTTTCAGATAGAATGGTTTGTTGGGTAGTGTGGATGATTGCATGTGTCCATCGAGAGACTGTTAGTATGCGAAGGTGAAATAGACCAGGTGTAGAGAGAAGGTTGAGAAAAAATGCAGGTATAATAGTGGAGTGCCAATGAAATCGGCACGCGGTCACGGGCGGCATGCGGTTGTCAAAATCGCTTCGCGGCACCGCTTCATAAAGAGTTCTAGGGCCAATGCCCGTCGTCGAACAGAATTTGAGATTTCTGTCTTTTTGTTTTGTAAAATTTTTATATTATTAATTTGAAATTTGCTTTCAATATATTTGGTAGTGGAAGAAATTGTATTTTTGTTGTCCTTGCTTCCATTATGGTAGTCCACGCTTGATTTCATTTAATTAATTTTTTATCATCCATCCTGACAAACAATAAAATTTTATTGAATTTTGAAAAGAGATGGGCGAGGCATTTCCTTATTAAAATTATTGTCATTGTTGCAAATAATTCTGAACAAAAATTTATCAAACTTAAAAAATTTCTATTGTGGCAATACTGTCTCACGCGGCACAAGAGGCAAAGTAGAAAGTTGGTCTACTTTGAGCGGCACCGCGCGCCGCCGTCGCTTACATTGGCCCTAGCCGCATGTGAATACATTGATTCTACATTTATTTGACAACCGCATGCCACCCTCCACTATAAAAGAAATGTAGACTAAACTCGCTTCGTCGAATGGATTCTTTCTTCTCGTTTGACTCGTGAATGGAGTAAATATTTGAGTACTAGTTAGTTTTCTATAGAGTGCTGGTTTAATTATACAATTAAAACAATTTAGTAATAACTGTTCGTACTTATTGGTTAATGGAATGGGAACCATTATCGATGCTGCATTGGCTAGAAATTTAAATGCATTATATTCAATTCATATTTTAGTTACCATAATCCGATTATTTCATTTCTAGAATACAAACCTATGGATATTTTAGAATAATAAATGGCATGAAATTTAAATATATTTGTTCCAAGCGAATTACCCGTTCATTATTCCTAGTTCAAGCATTCCTGGTTTCCAAACAATTTCTATTTCCACAAAATATATCTACATAATGTAAAAAAGTTATTCAAGTTTTTTACATAGCACTACAAAAACACACAATTCAAGAATTGAACATTAAATTTTAATACGAATATTGCAGTTTTAGCCACTGACCTTAATACTTAATATCTTTTTACATATTTATTTAAAAGTAAGTTTTTGATTGATTGAAAATTGCATTATTTTTGCATTTGATATTTATCAAAATCAATGAATGCGAAAAGTTTTTAATAATAAGTTTGCACAATATAAATTTTTTTTTTTAAGCCAGCTACTGTCAAAAGCTGACATTACTTGCAATAATGCAAAACTAAAAATAAAAAAGACCACAATATGCACGAGTATAATAAATACCTTCAATATAATATTTAAAATATCAAATTCATCAATAGGTATCAATGTATATTAAAAAAAAAAATTGAATGAAGTTAATCTTGTGGGCAAATCAATAATGCGCTAAGTACATAACTAAAAGAAAAATAATTAAAATAACCTTACAAATAATAATAAGTCTATACAATAGGACAACTGCACATTGTATGCACAGTGAGATGATAACGCATTATTTAGCAATAAAATTTAAGTAATTGGAAGTTGACATTTTGAAATCCTACGAATAACAATTTGAATAGAAAAGAAAAATACTTTAAGCTGCTGTAAGCCATCAAGGTAATTCCCTTTCATCGAAATGGTAATTTAAAGTTTGATGAACCTTCAGGGTACCGTAATAATGTATTTATTATATGTTAACCCATAATTCCATGCATGTGCATATGTTTCTCATGTATTTATGTGCAACACTAACCTAAAAAGAAACAAACAAACAAAAAATTTGCAATTAATTCACCATTCCCAAAAACTCATAAATTTACTTACAAACTTATGAAAAAGTTCAATAAAACATGCTGAAATTGGGCGTTAAAATTACGTAATTACTGAGAAAACCCAACAGCAACAACAACAACAACAACAGTAACATTTTACAACCGCAACTCTGCAAAACGGCAATTTTATACCGGCTTTAAAAATCCAAACAAATCGTGCAGATACAGATATAAAACAAAACGTAGCATAACAACAAATCAATTCCAATTTCGAGTCTTGCCTTGTCGCACGCATTAAAAAATGAGAAGAAAAAATTATAAATTCAGTGCAGTTAACTTTCAATTTTTTTTTATTTGCAGCAGCAGCAACATTTTTTTTCTCTTCATTGCATTGCCAGCAATATTTGAAATTTGTACGCTACGCTCATAATTAACGACAGATACATATGGTATGTGAATGTGCTTAATGTATTTATAAAGGTACATATATACAAAATATGTACACGCCCAAGGCCAACGAGATGGTAGCAATTGTTATCCATTACTTACTTTATAATTGTAACAATAATAACAACAGCAGCTGTTGCTCTTGCCTTTGCTAATGTTTAATGTAACTGTGTGCAAATTTAACCCACTAAGATGATGAGGATGATGTTAGAATTTCATTAAGCTGGTGGAACAAGTAGATTTATGGAATGACTGTTTAAGAACTATGTTAAAAAAAAAATTGGCCAACACAAAATACAGAAAAAAAACCTCTGAATTAAAGGCTTGATTCTAGAGAGCTCTTTCTTCGTTTCCGACTACTTGCAATTCTCAATTGTATTTCAAGGCTCTTGCCGCTGGATGATTCCACGAATGATAAATTCATACTAAAAGTTTACATCAACTTTGAAGCTTTGTAGTTGCATATAATTTAGGCAGTTTGTTCGTACGTGCACTATTAATTTAATTTTTGTGCACGAGGTTAACCGGTTATTATGTTATTCGAAAAATCAAAAAAATTTAAGAGCCATAGTTTCGTTGTCCATAATTCAGTAATTGAGTAAACATTTTTAATTTTTTTGCACTTTGTTTTCCTTACTGGTCCTCACAGAACAGTTCCAGTTTGGAATTTTTTGCACGTTGTAAGTTTTCAGACCAGCTTTCTTTTCTACCCTGAGCACAAAAAACTCTGAGCAAATCCACTTTTTGAGGCACTTTTCTTCCTGAAATTATGGGTAAATTCCATAAGCGCAGTACTGCAACATTTATGAAATTAAAAGCGTTCAAAATTTTTGCTAATGCCTTTTCGTCCTGGCAGATCCCCTTTCCAGATCTCCCATAATCTACAAGTACTTTCCGATTGATAATCACGTCTTCCTTGAACTTTTTTTTTACTTTGAGAAAACTTTCGGCTAAATTTTAAGTTAGCACTAAGAATGGTCCTGAGAAATGTTTGCAATAAACTCGTACTTCCAATTCACTTACTACTTTTAACCTAATAAGAGCATAACGTTTTCTGACATTTATTTCAAAGCCAACTGCATAATAATGCATATATTTAACCTAATATTTTTTACACCAGTCCGAGACTTTCGTTGAACTTCGTAAAGCCCTAGAATTTCCAAAAATATCTCAAATTAAAGATTGAAAAAATCGATTGTTTGTGGAAAAATATTTAGAAAAAACTGACTTGAAGGAAATCCTAAGCTCGAAAAGCCCAACAAAAACATTTAGAGACATTCCAGAAAATGCTCACACTATCATGCAATATTTGACGTCTGACATCCATATAAAAATGTCAAATATTGGGATTTTTAAACCAGTCGGATTATTTTGCAAAATCTACCAATGTCTAGAAAGATTCATGAGTTAAAGTGTGACATGAAACGTTTTACATATAAAGAGTGACTTGGAAAGTTGTGAAATACTCCCCAGTAAAGATATTATCACATCAAAAAGTAATTTTCAAAAAATTACTGTGTAATAGTTTGCGACTCGAAATTACTGTGGAGTTAACATCACTGATTAGCATTGTCATTTTGACAGTTTTTCTGCTTTTAGACGAAGAAACTAGTTCATTGCGACTGTCAAATTATGATGGAGAGAGAGGATGAGGCGAAAGGGGTACTCCGACTCTCCCTCTTACCTTATACTTTATTATTATCAACTCATACGTTAGACAACAACAAAATCTACATTAAAGACCAACAAAGCATACGAAAGTTTTGTTGCTTTGTACTTTGGTATAGACAAAGAAGAGAGATGAGAAATGCTCAGCCTATGCCTTAGTGCTTATACAAAAACAAATGTGCACCAAGTGCATAGGCTGTTGGCACCTCTGCTCTAGGATGAACGACGTTTCGAAGTCATGATTTCAGTAGCACGGTCAATAACATAGATTTCAGCCGAAAAAAACATATAAAATATATCAATGTTCCGAGACGAACTAAGTTTAAACCTATTCGTGAAAATATGAACTTGATTGTACAATGTTTCCTATTTAAGGTTTATGTAATGAAGTTTATATATCGCGACTTTTGGAAAGCTTTGAGCTACATTATTTCATAAATTAGAACCAATCCCAAAAATATGATTTTCTATTTCATCTCATTAGAAAGATATTAACCAAAACAATTACTAAGCCCGTGACCTCTATTCGCTGCTATAGCACTGGTCTACATTTTACTTTTTTCCTGAGACATTATTATTGTTTTCAATTTATTTTGTCTTGTGGATTTCAAGACTCAAGGTAGTTTTTTTTTTTGCGGCTGTTGTTTAAAAACGTTGCCTTTTCAAAATATTGCAAAAACTATCCAAGATATTGCCAAAAACAAGTGGTGGTAAAATTCAGAAATTCACTATCAACTGAATTATAAATACATGGAACATAAAATATTTTGAAAATATGGGAAAAACATAAAATTTTCGTATTTTTTAAGTTTCGACTTTAATATCTCAGAAACTATAGAAGATAGAGAGAAATATTTCCTTCAAAGTTAATATTGGCCAATATTTGTGTTTGTTAATAAAACTGGCTTATTGAAGTTGGCCAATCCGCTTAGAAACTACAACTAAATAACTGAGAAGAAAACAGTTTTTTGCATTTTAGCCTATAACTTCTAAACCAAAAATGCTAGCGGTTTTGAGTCTCAAAATCAGCATGTTAAAATGACCAGAAACGATAATAATATTTTAGGAAGAATTTAAAAAGTAGTATTTTTTAACGATTTTATCAGAATAATCATAGTTAAACTTTTGTCAGAAAAGTATCCACTTGCTAGCAATAGGTTAAGTGAAATATGCAACTAACTAATTTAAAAAATACTCTTGAGTTCCTTGAGAGAAGAAAGATTAAAAGCAAATTAAATATTTGCATTGAATTTATATAAAAATCTAAAAAATTTACCAAATGGTTATACACAACTGATTAATCACCTGACGAGTCGATTTTTTTCTTGTGAATAATTTAAATTGTTGCAATTTTGTAAAGCCATTTCCACTGTGCATGTAAGTAAATTGCGTGTAGGTGCGTTTTGAAAGAAATGATGCATAATTTTTATTTCGCAGACAATTGAGTAAATGATGATGACTTCATGCATAAAAAATAAAAGAAAAATTTCCAGCAGACACAAAAGAAGAAATAGGGTGTGCCTGTGGCTGCAAGGTACTTAAATGAAGCACAAATAACTTAAACTATAATAAAGCAAAATATATTATTTATAAATTTTTTGATACATGCCAAAAATTATTTACCACAAAAATTCAAAATATTTAATTTCCTTAAATAAAATGAAAAATATTTCCTATCGAATAGACACGAAAATTCCTACTTACATGAATATGTATACAAGAAAAACCTCTAAAAAAAAGCCCCCAGTTTTCTTGTTTTTGCTATGCTCCACAAAATCTTGCCTCGAAACAAAAAATATATTGGCCTCGCATAAATAAGTAACAAAAAAATTCAAATAAAAACTGAAATTAAATCAGGCTGGTAAAATCTTAAGTAAGATACTACATATTCACATATATTTTTTTTTGCTAACTCTGGTCAGTTGAATAAAGCAAGTTTAATTTTGTTGTTATAGTTATATGAAAATATATATGTACTCAAAAGCTGAAATTAGTTGCATATAGTTACTTACCTACCTAACTTGCCTGTAGTAAGTAGTTCTCATTTGAAGCGTGCGCCTTGATCGCCCGCCCATGAATGCAATCAATTTGCAAAAGCAAATCGAAGTCTCAAAAATAACTCAAGCGAAAATAGAAAAAAAATACTGTAACAAAACTATCAAAATAAGCACAATAGTTTTAAAAACTTTGCCCTGCTTTGCCTTCTCCTCTCTGTTAATCCCTACCACTTTATTTATATAGTAGTCAAAGAAATTGGGCGTTACTTATTGGCAAAGGTAGGAAAGTGATAGTAATTTTTTTGTTGGGTCTTTATCGTAATTATTTATGCATTTACGTATGTATGTATGGATATTTTTGCAAAGTAAAATGAATGTAAACTATTTTTTCAGCGTTTTTGTTATACATGATTACATGGACTTAGTACAATTAAGCGGGAGCGAGCGGCATCCAGTCAGTTAGACTGGGTCAGCGATCGCTCATTTGATTGCGTGCTCATTATGAGTTAAATGAAATTGAAAGGAAAATATTATAAACTGCTGGATATCTTTTAACTAGTTAAACGCTATTAAATTAAAAGTTTCTTTTTTTCTCACATAATGCATATGGCACATAATTAGATTAGGCTAATAAGCTATTTAATATTTAAGTTAATAGTAGGAAGTGGAAAATTTATCAAAGCTACTTTAATAAATTAATAAAAAATAAGTGGGCTGATTTTTCATTTAAATTTTCATAAATATATTGATTGCAATAGAAAGAGTAATAAAAACTAGATAGTTTAACTTAGGCAGAAGAATTTGAGTAAACTACACTTAAATTATTAAATAGGTTATGATTAATCCCACAAATCACGTTTAGTTGATTTCGATAGTTCTTTCTTTTTAGATATTATTTTACAATACATTGGGAATATTGAAATTGTTGAATCTACATTATCGTTATTCCAGTTTCCTCTCAAAAACTGGCATTTGTCTCGAAAACGCTTTCAAAACTCCTTTTTGGATTGTGTTTTTTTTCTTTTCTTCAGACTTTAGGAACGAAATTTTTATTATCCTCACCACATATACTTGCTCTTCGCTTTACACAGTTGGTGATGATTCGATACAAGTAAATACAAGTAAAAACTCGATACTTTTCATTCGATTCAAGTACTTTTTTACTCGATGCTATAATATAAGTATTTTACTTGGTATCGGAAAAAAGATTCAGTATCGGATACTCGATACTTTTGGAAAATATTTATTTAAAAAACTGAAATATTGCTATACAATATTTAAAATTGTGGATCATTTTACAATATTTTACAGCAATCAATAATATATTTCAAAATGCTACTGCAATAATTCAGTCCATATTGCTATATTTCAACAGTACAGTATTGAAGTTCTAGAAAATATTCCGGCCATGCATGTAGAACACAATGTTTATTGAAACCTTTTCATTAAAATAAAATATTTTTAACAAGCTTTAATCTGTTGATTAATTTTCCTTCTATTATAAATTTTCTAGCGATTTGCTAAATTAAATTAACGACATTTCTATATGATTCACGTGTTTCTAGTGGAAATATCTCAAAACTATGATTTATAGGCTAAAAACTGTTGAGTAGTGTAAACTGTAGGCTCAACCATGTTGTATCACAATGGGCCGTTCGGGCCAGAATGTTTTCCTTGACAACCAGTAAAAAAAAGAGTAATTTGTCTCTTTAAACGAGTATTCGATACAAGTACATATTCGATACTTTTTTCCGATATTGTCGATAGCATCGATACTTTTATTCGATACAAGTAATGAGTAAAAGTATCGATACTATGTGGGTATCGAATCAACACTATACACAGTAGATATTCCACCAATAATCATGCAAATAAAAATCGTGTAAAAAGATAAAGAGTTTTCATGTCAAAAAGGGAGTTCGGAACCAAATTTTTAGCCATGTAAATTGAATCATAGAATATAAAGTACATTTGTAGATATGTTCATAATAACCGTGTAAAATAATTGTATGGAAAAATTGCGATTGATTCTACTAAATGCCTAGTCATGAAGCCGATGTTCTGGCCCATTGCACTTCAAACTGTACTCCATAGAGCCCTGGGAATCCGCGAAATTTTTAAGGGGCTCACGGGAATATGAGAAATTTTTAAAAGATTGACTTTCTTTTCAAATTCAAATCATTTATATTTGGTTTTTAAATTTTTTTATTTGGTTCATCTATTGATTCTTCACTAATAGACTAACAACTAAAAAAAAATTTAAATAGAAATAAATTTAAATTAGGTCCCTAAACTCAAATCTGAAGTCAGTTTTAGTTAAATTGTTTTTTTTTACCACAAACTAAGCTTAAAGTCACAATTTTAGTCAAATTTGGCAAGGAATAATGCAAGAATGGGTGGTTTGATCTTCAAGAACTTTATTTTATTTAGTTATGTTGATATTGAACTTTTCAGAAAATTAAACAATTTTTATTGTAACTCTTTAATGTTTGAATAATCGTTTTTCAGCATCATTGCATACTTTTAGGGTTACCAAATAAGTTTCCTTCCAATTTTTGTTTGAAAAAACGTGTTCAGATCTATTTTCAAATTGAATTATTGCGAATATAGCGGAGGATGCTTTTACATATTCCGATAAAGAAAGGTGCCCTCTAAGATTGAGGAAAAATCCAAGAACATATTTTCACATTTTCTAGATTTTTTCTCCCGAAATTCGTCAATTTTCAGTTTTCTTATTTTATTATTTAACTTTAGAAACAATGCAGAGTTATTAGCTTTTCAACTCTTGACTAAAAAATAATACCAAAAGTTTCCTTGTTGAATTGCAAATACAAAATTGGAACTTTTGGCAGGGTATTATTAAAAATGAACTTATATGAACTTATATTGGCACTGCCGACTTGTTGACAAGTTATCACCACAAGCAGGTTTGAACATAAACCTTAACCTCTCCCATAGAAGAGTTAATGAGTTATGTTGGAAATCTGGAGTACCAACAACTGGAACACGAGCCCATCCTATAAAAAATAGAAAATTAATAGAGACAGTACCAGCCCCGAATATATCCAGCCTTAACCGTCAAATCAGTATATAATAAAAGAGTAAATTTTACAGAAGGTTTTTTTGCTCTATTTCGCTGAAAGGCACTCATTACTAATAAGACTAACAGCACTGTTTTCAGCGGTATGGTATTGTTTTTTAGGCTACACTCCGAACTAATTAATTAAAAAAAAACAAAGAAAAATTGCCCATATCAATAAAAAATATCATAAAAATATTTGATCTTTTTAGCACAATGCTAAAGGAATAATTCGGAAAATGATGTGCATCGCAAAAAACGGCAACGGGAAAAGGCATCTTCTCACCGCTAAGCATACGGAAGCAAGAACTGCTGCGTCTACGACAGCAAGTGTTTCAAACTTTTCCCTAGCCACAACTGAATATACCTTATGGGCGTGTGAAGATGTGTTTGAGATTGTCAGACTTCAGTGTTAAAATTCTAGGCTTGTCTTCGGAAATTGTCGTCTTCAGAGAGGCCGCTAGGTTTACACGTAACTGTTGGAGGTACTGAGATGATCAAATTGAAATGCAATTAATGCTTTATAGCTAAGTTACATTCAGAACCGCAAGATTTCGATCTCCAACAAGCTTAAAAATTATTGACACGGCGGCTAAATCTATCATCTTTTGCGGTACGCAAGTATGAGGTTTCAAGCAATTTGAGCAGGTTGAAAAATTGTTCAGTTTATTGATCAAAAAGTACTACTGTTTCCTAATAACACCCAGTATACACATATCTTTCCTGTCTTTCTACTCTCTTCTACTGACTCTATCTTGGGTATAGTACAATGGTCTTTGAGACTGAGTGCTTTGGTTTAGTCCAGCCCACCTTCAACTCTTATTCGAATAAAACACCGATTTACATGTTGCTTATGAAAACGAGGTTAGACTCCCAATATATCGACATTCTTTCCTTTCATTTCGGGTATAAGTATAAGAAAAGTACTTTACCTCCCTAGTAATCGTTTGCCTAGTATGCTCGCTCCGAGAGACTCTAAATGTGGGCACCTTTTATTCCCCTACGAATGCATTCTTGGATGCGACCTCTATTGCATGGACTTCATAGATAACTATGATTTGATGACTGTTTGATATGACCAGTACGTCATGTTTGGCATCATGCCCAATGATTTATCGTAAGGGTGTTGCCAGGAATGGAATGCCCTTGTTGCCTTTTTAACAGTATTATAAATGTATGAGTTTCAGATGAGCTATTTCTCAAAGGTTGCCCCAAGATATTTAGCTTCATCTAAACGTATTCTAACTTTGTTCTCTGTTTCTGACAGAATTTATTTTTGTGTCATAATCTTGGATGGAAGAATTGTCTATTTTCCGCTAGCTAGGTTTATCCTGCCATTGACTATGGTCTATCGAGTGGAAATTGGATAAATTTGTGAAGAACTTGTTGATAGCGCTTCTGCGTCATGAGGCCAACATGTTGAAACCCTAACAAAGCATAAATGCTAAGAAAATCTATATAATATGTCAACAAATTATTATATATATTTGTTGGTCCACATAATAAACAAATGCATACTTGAATAGTAAGTATCGAGCATTACATACCAGTATGTAAATAATAAATAAAATAAAAATAAAAGCCAAAGTAGATTATGGAATATACTTTACAACTGCAAATGAAATTCCCATGATATCATCTGATCAATCAATGCCTCAGAAATGAAACAAAAGACACTGTAATCAATACATCCATATAACTTAAATGTGTAACTAAAAACAAAACAAATTCCTAAAATAGTTCAATAGTAACAAAAAAAAAAAAGACAATTTGGATCACTGCCGCATAATATCCATTGCTACCTCGACAACCATTACGAAAAACAAAGACAATGCCCATTAAAGACAGTTTTTGTTTTCTTAAAAAATCAATGACGAATGCAGGGGAAAAAGATCAGGGAAAGCAAGGAGGGAGAGCAAGATTGAGATTGATGCTGGTTGGGTTGGTTGTATTTATAATAATGTAGGTATCTTTTTATTAGTTCACTTTATTTACTACTTATATTGAAAAATTACATTTTGCAAAACTGGTTTCATTTGAATTACATTTTCAAATTGCATTTTTACTGCATTTATAAAAATAACGTAGACAAAAACAACAAAAATTATTACAATCGCGTAAGCGCATATTTCTGTGAATATAGTGTGAAGTTAAAGTAATACAGTGTAGAAGAAAAGAGTGCAATAAAGTGCAAAAATGAACGCATAAAATGTTGACCATAAAAAAAATATATCAGTGCTATAGCTGCGAATACCAGTTCGTTCGATTGCATAATTTGCATGGTTAAAAAAAAATCATACAATGTACATATGTACTTCTTTTTTAGCTCTGTAATGAGTAGCGTGAGTAATGTGTGAAGGAAACATTGATTTCTGTTGGAATTTCTTTAAATTTCGTGCCATTTGTAAATGCAAACAAATAAATTACTTCCGGCAATTTCACTGTCGAGGACACTTGACTCACTCACACCCCATTGTCTTTCAGCATAGTCACGCGCTATAGCGTGTTACATTAATCACTCAACAAAAATGTCGAAAACAAAGAAAACTTTATGGTTCATAACTAAATTGGTTCAAATATGAATATTATCTTGCCCCTGCTTTATGAAGATCATATACTGCATATGAATAACATTAGTTAAGCTTATTTTTTCAAAAATTTGTCCACTTTTCATGAGAATTACCTAAAATTTAAGGGGAAAATCGCTATAGCTTTTCTAACTAAAAGAGGAAGGAAGCGTAATCAGATAGGGAGAAACTTCGACGTGGAAATTTGCACCGATAAATTCGTATAAATCGTGAAGCCGGTGCTGATTTCTAATCAAAATCTCTATGTTGCTACGCCTTAGTGATTGAGCTAGAGTATTTGAAGCTGAACTGTTGTCGATATGGGATGGACTTAAAAGTCACAGTTAAAAGATTTATAAATTCGTTTCAACTGCCACTTTTCAATCATTCTTTATGGCACTAAAAAATTGGTTACATTTCAATGCAGATATATACACGTTCAATTACCGCTCAAGAATTGACAAATTTGTTGCATGCACTGCACTGCTGCAACGGCAATAACATAAACACGCACTCATAAATACAGCTCACAAATGGCTTAATTATGGATTGAGTAAAACTGTTGCTTGTGCGGTTAATTAGAGTTCAATATATTATACTGAAATTTAACATAGTAATGACCACCTAACTACCAAAAAACAAAACAACAACAAAACCTATAGCTATATATGCTAGCTAACAGTATACGACATAAAGAAATACTTTAATGGCAAAAGAATGTTAAATATTTTGGATGCAATTGACCGAAATAAAGTTACCAACGCAGAGCATGGCATAATGCTAAAGTGGGTGACGCAATTCAAGCTATTTGTAATTAATTAGGCTTGTGTTAATAAAAAGTATATGGCACTAACCGTTACAAAGTTTAGTAAAATTTAAAAATGTTGCAAGCTGTTTACTTATTTTTTACATTTCTATTATTTGCAGCTCACCACATTGGTGGCCATTTCCGCAGTAGTGCTAGTCAACGCACAGTTCTCCGGACTACCACCATCACGTTCACAATTTCGCAATGAAAAAGTCGTGCGAGTGCGCCGTCCCATTGCCTTACGTCAGCAGAGTACTTTCACACCTTCGATTACACCACGCACCATCGAAGAGCCAAAGCCAGTAACTGAATCTGAAGAAGATGAGCAACCCGATGTCTTTCTGCCACAGTTCTTGCGCGAGCAACAACTAGCACAAGCACAGCAAGCTGAATTCCAACAGACTGCTGCCGATTTCTTTAATAACGCTCCAAATTCCATACAAGATTCACCTTCATTTGCACCACCATTTTCTTTGCATCACGATGAAGAACCAACCCCAACAATATCGCATCCACGCTTCCCGGAACGTCAACAGACTGTAGCGCCAGCACCACCAAGTACACGCCAACCATTCAATGATTTTGGCATTGGTAGCGGCATAAGCAGTTTAAATAGTGGTTCGCAGCGTTTCGGTTTAGAACGTCCACAAGCAAGTGCAGCACCAGCACCACCACCAACACAACCTCAGCAACAACAACAGTCACATCGTGTACGTTCGCGTCCACCACCACGTGAGCAATCACGACCACAATATGACGCACAATCAGCACCTGCGCCAGCACCAACGGTACGTGCACGCCCAAAACCCATACAAACACGTACCTCATTCGACCAGAACCAACTGCATGACGAACAGGATCATCAACATCAACAGCGTCGCCAGCAGCCTGTAGCACAAACGTTACGAAAGTGGCGCGAGGAGAACGAGGACGGTAGCATCACATGGGGTTATGAGAACGATGATGGTTCTTTCAAGGAAGAACTCATCGGCATCGATTGCATTACAAAGTAAGTTTATTGTTGCCGATTCAAGTTGGCATTAGAGTTTTAATGTATTTTCTTGTTACTTATTTATAGGGGCACCTATGGCTACATCGATCCCGATGGTAATAAACGTGAATACCACTACGAAACTGGCAACAAATGCGATCCCAACAACCGCCAAACCGAAGAAGATATAGAAGAAAACGGTTTCATCAACTACGAGGACCAAAAGGCAGTGCTGCCCAATGGTATCGAGATTGATATGTCGCAGCTGGGTAAAAAGAAATCCAAACGACCGAGCGCCAACTATAGGAATTAAGTAAACGCGGCTGTGCAGTGCAGCAGTACATATTTTTTTTTTAGGTTCTAAGGTGATTTTAAGATTGTCAATTTGTACTTTCGTATTTAATTTCTATATCTTGTGTAATTTGTAAAAATCGTCCAAACCAACAAAACTTGATCAGTGTATGGTCGTAATACATAAAACATCAATTAAGTTGAAATAAACAATAAACTAATATAAAAAAAGAAAAGTTAAGCTATGTAGTTTCTTAAAAATAATTTCTATGGCAATGCGCCTTTATTTTTTTTAATATGGTCTCTGCCGACGTAAGGGTGGCAAGCGATTAGGTGGCGTAATTGAAATATCTAGAAAATCTCCAATGCAGAATTTTGCCTGTGCTAATGTTTTATGATCATCGGCACCTTTTTGACCTGTACAGGTTACGCCAATCTCACGCATTTGAAAGTGATTGTTGCGAAAGTTGGGGAAAACAATGGCAAAATCAAAGTAGGTGCCTTTTTTGCGTGTATCCGGATTAACATCGCGTACCAGTGAAGTTAATTCATGAAGCGTAGCATCCTGCCAGGTGTAGATTTGCAATTCATTGCTTGGCACATTGCCATACATGTATTCCGAAACGGAGTGATGACGCCCAGTGGAGCAGAAGACCCGCAACAGCAGCGGACAAGTCTGAAAATGAAAACCATAGGATTTAGTATTTTAAAAGCATTTGATGCTGGTTTTGTGAAGTAAAATAAAACTAGATTATATTTATAAAAACAGAACTTTCAAATCTCTGCATGAGTTTTATGTACGAGTATGCAAGGAAAATGCCGGTAGCAGCGTTTTCACTTTCTACACAGCTTCTTCTTTTTGGTACCTCACCCACCTTTTCCCGATCAATTTGCTTTACTTGCGGTTTTTCCTCAACAATCATGGATTCAACGTTAGCCATTTTCAGGTTTTTTTTATTTATTATTCCTGTTATTATTAATCTGCAAATTTATCAAGCCTGTGTTAAATTACTTGCTTCAGACGAAATATGACATTTAAAAGCATTGCTGACAACATTAAAAACACAAATTATATTACCCCCACAGTTGCAAAGCAACGTATTAAAAATTGGTTCTTATCTCAGCTCCCACATTAGAATATAATATATGCTTTAAAAGGCTGCTCACACGGGCGCAAGCATGACTGCCTGTCTGAAAGAGAGAGGTAGAAAAATAGGTAGAGAGAAGAGATAGGAGAGATGCGCGGAAAATTCAAAAATAAAATAAAAATCGGCGCATTGCTGAATGTGCCATGTTCATGTTGTTCCGATTTAGCCACTTCCCTCACAATTTTTTAGGCTGTGGTTATATTGCGAGTATGCTCGGCGAACACCATGAAATTGTTAATGCACCAAACACAAAGAGGGAATCTTTACTTACTTTCACACCGAACACGCTATGCTCGGTGTAGTGCACACCGAGCACGCTGAGTATTCAGGGTAGCAATGAGTTGCTTTACACCGAGCATATCGTGTTCGGTGTGAGAGTGAGTAAAGACTCACTCTTTGTGTTCGGTGCAACAACAATTTCATGGTGTTTGCCGGTATACTCGCAATATAACCACAGCCTTAGAAGTTGAATAGACAACATGAACGCAAATAATATGCAACTGGAAAGAAAAATCGATTTTCGACTTTTGAATTGATCAGAAATGCATGAAAATCGATTAATAGACTTTTTTCGAATTTTTGTTGTATGGAATAAAAAAAAAACGAAACAAAAGAATTTTGATAAAAATTATTTATGTATGTGTATGTATTTACAATATATGAGCCGTTGCCTGCGAGTCTAAATCAGATTTTTAGAAATAGATTGGTTTTGTAGAAGTGCTGTTCAAAATAGGGTTCTTGTAAAATTTATTTTCCAGATTTATATGCAGCTTTAAAGAACACATGTTCTACCTATTATTTTTATTGAATGGAATATAAAATAAGTAATTTAAAGTAAATGGTTTATTTTAAATGGCATACAGTTTATATGACCTTAGTGTAACCATCCGATCCCTTCTCCCGCCCTTTTGAGTTTTTTCAATTGAGAGGAACATTTTAGAGCTGCATTTTAGAAATGAGTACATAAAAGAAAGTTAATATTACATTATTAATACTATTTTTATTACTTAGTACTAAATTATAAATTTTGTTTACAATAAAAAATATAAATAATGTTATTTAATTTGTTTTCTTAATTAGCAAATACTTTGAACATGTTAAGAATTAATAAATAATATAAAAAGCAGAAACTAATTCTCCCTATAAACATGCAATACTATGCAAATTATTTTCCTATAAATTCTCACTTAAAAATTTAACCATGAAAATACAACGCTGTCGTAAAAAGAAGAATAGTATCAAAACAAATGATTTCCGAATTGTCAAAGTTCCTCTTACTTGTCAAAATGCATCTACCATCTTAATTCTTCTGCCATGGGATAGCCTGTGGATGTGTGAAGTATAATAATACACAGTAGACTTCCCTCTTTAGCCTCTATTTTAGAACTATTTTAAAATAAATTGCCAAAAATTACTAATACATAAAGCTGGACAAGCATGTACTACAAATCCGCAGTTCGAAAAATTTTGTAAAATTTAAAATAAATGTGAAAAATGAATTGTTAGTTTTAAAAAAATTTTACACTAAAAGTCGAAAGTAAAAGTCGACTTTCGATCTAGTTTGGCAATTTAAAGTCGATCATAAAAAGATGAAATTTTGTCCCTAAAACAAACAATGCTCCTTTAGGGCACACACATTATTCATTTATCTTCATCTCCATTTTCTTGTTATTTTTTTTAATAAACTTATTTTATATTCTTTAAAGATTGTTGTTTTTACTTTTTTTTTAAAAATTTTAACTACACATTTGTTTTGCATTTTTTGCGAACAAAAGAACCTATCTTCATGAGCACAAGAAAAAGTGACGAAAATCCAATGTTCCTATTTGATTAAAAAAGTCCATCATGATTGTACTCATGTGAGCACGACCGTCCTGCCCATGACGTTCATGCTTGCGCCCGTGTGAGCAGCCACTAATATTATGACCACAGGAGAGTGCATTTCGTTGAAATTTTGAATTTAAAATTTAGATGGGCTCAGAAAAAAAGGAAATTTCACCTAAACTCGAATTTCTTCGAATCTATGTGTGCGTTTTGTGAAAATAAATATATCGAAAAAATGTGGTCTTTCAATTGGATTTGGATAGCGAAATTCATATTGCAATTATAGAGAATTGGAGGAATAGCAATGAGTTTCTCTCCGGCTTCATTATTTTATTTTTTCACTCTTACTTTTATTTAGAAATGTTACAAGAGCAGCTGTTATGAATACATCAATGCCATTATAAGTTTAAAAACAGTTTCTGTTTGAATTTAACCATAGATTCCCATTTCCCACAAATTTATTCATTTTGTTTTTCTTTCTTTTTATATGTTTTTTCTTTAAAAATAAAGGATTATGTAAAAACTACTACTTACTCCTCCTATTATGGCACAACATGAATGTCCTAATCTAAGCTTTTCGCATCGATTATTATTATTATTATTTATTCATTACGACTTAATTTAGTTTAGTTACAAAGTATATATCACATTTATAAATTATCTTACTGGAAGCGTTTATCAATATTCTTTTAATTTGTTTTGAAAAAATTATATTTTTTCACAATTCTTTAGTTCTAATGGTAGTTCATTATAATTTTTTAAGCCTTTGTAAAATATGTTTTGTTTATTAGCTTCAGATGTAAAGCGTTGAAGTTTAAAATTATCTTTGTTCCTGGTATCGCAGGTATGTGTTTGGTTTACATATTTTAAGGATTTACTCAAGCACTGTGGTAACTTTCCCTCTTCCATATTTCATATAAATTTCATCATGTAGAAAAAAAGTTGTTGCTTTATGCTTAACCAGAATCATTCAAGTAGCATATCTTTTGTTGGTGATTCTCTGTTCTTCCTCAAAATAAGTCGCATTACTTTGTTTTCTAAGATTTGCAGTCTATTGATTTGATTAGTAGGGCAATATATCAAATGTGTCTGAATCAATGTCTCATACACTGTTATTTTAAGCTTTTGCTTATATATTTACATGTTCTTTGCATAAAACCAATTTTCTTTGCGGCTGTGTTTATTATGTTGTTCAGGTGTATATTGAATTTCAGTTTATCGTCTATTAGTATACCCAAGTATTTTATGCTATTGACTCTTCCTTATTTTTTATAAACAGCTCATATATCCATTACTGTAGAGTAAATTATATTTATACACGCATGGAAAAGACCTACAGTTTTTTGCCGAATCCGAAGGGCGAAGTGAAAAGCCTTTCACAGGCAATTTTCACGCTTCGAGTGTTGCCTTTGCTAGCCAAGAGTTGGTGATGTATTAGAAAATTGTTTATTTTCGAAACTGCCGAATTACAAAAACTATGAAAATACAGAAAAAGACAATCGTCAAAAAGTTTCATTAAAACACCGCCCGAGAAACTTAATATTCCCCTTTCAAATTTCCTTTTCTAAATACAGATTATTTTTTGCAATACAAATTAGAACGATGGCTCAAGTCTGCATAAGTAACAGAACGGAACGTAGCGTTGCCAATTGTTACATAAATATCTACGATATAGGCAGTGGACGTAAGTGATTCCCGAAATCGTAACGCAAGTTAGAGTTCTATCTTTGGTAGATTTCTATGTTCTTTTACGCTACGTTAAGTTACTTATGCATAATTGAGCCTTTATATTTATTAAAACAATTATAAATAAAAATATTGGCCAAAAGTTTCCATCTCTGTGGCTATTACATGCAACACTGTCATCGTTCAGGTTTTCCAAGCGGTAGAAAATATTGCTACTATTTTTGACAAAACTGTCAAATGCACATTTCCAAACAAACACGCAAAGCAGACGGGAGTGGAAAATAGCAAACTAGGAGGAACGGGCTCCAAGATAAAGTGGAAAATTTTTAAAGGAAAAGTTTTTTCTTTCGGCGTACACCAAATACGTACGTAGTGCATATGTGTGTGTGAAAATATAAATCTTATAATTGCATTGATTAAAAATAAGAAAAATTAAGCGAGAATTTTATCTACTTGTTACAGTGAATAAAAGTGCAAGTAATTTCAATTGCGCTGCAAGTGATCAATAAATGATTCTATCATTTTGTGTAATATTTAGATAGAAAATTTACGACGGCCGACGAGAATACTCCTACATATAATTGGCCATTGCCGCAACTGCCAGTGACAGTATCACTTCTACAAACTACTACACAACACTCTTCTTCCCTGCGCCACCTTGAGCGATTTTGGATATTTTTCCGCTACTCTAAGTGAGCTCAGAAAAAAAAACTACAGGTAAATTTAATAGCTCAGTTTCTTTTAAGAGGTAATGAAAAAAGTAATAATTTTAGGAGCAAAAAAAAAAAAAACGAAACAAAAATAAAGAAAAACTTGTTGTCTATGGCTTATGTAATTTTTGTTTTTGCAACAAAATAAAAAACGAAAAGAAAACCAGAAAAAATAAGAACTGCGACTCTTCTTTAGCGTGTCGTCGTCGTCGCTCACCTTCCTTTATTGTTGTTGTTGTTTTTGCTTCCCTCTCCACAACATTCCAGTTCTTTTATGTTCCCCATTTTGCCACACCGCTTCGAGTTATTTTCTTCCTCCTTCCACTTTGCCAAATTGTTTGTTTATTTGTATGCTTCATTTGTAAACAATATAAACAATAAAATAAAAGAAACATAAAATTAATGTAAAAAAAGTATCAAAATTGGAAAAGCAGAAAATGTGTTTCTAATCGGCATGGAAACAGGGCATAACGAGTGTGTATATATGTGTGCAATTCAGCAAAATGTTGGAAATAGTTTTTGATAAAAATCTAAAGTGTATACCAACGATATCAAGTTATCAACACATATCTATTATTCAAGGACGCTTCAAGGCATTTGATATGGAAAATTTCGTAGGCTGGAGGTTTTTCTATTGAGGGCAAGGGTTTGAATTCCTGTTACTTCATTCATTTAGTCACTCAATGGAAAAGAACAAATTTTAGATATGTGAGAGTATAAAAGTGATTTCTATGATTAACCCTTTCATGTCGGAAATTATGGTTATTTGGGACTTTCACAATCAAACAAATTTCATCCCTTTATATTGATTTCTTTGTCCTTTACTAAAGCTTAGAAAAACATAGCTGTGGAGCTGTAAACAACCATTTTCTCCATTTTTTTTTCTTTTAATATTCTCTTCTTTTTGAAAAAAATGTTTAAAGAAGATATTACGATCAATTTTTGCACTTATTTAGGTTTTTGACTTGACTTCAAAGAACACAACATAAAAGCCTTTAACCAAAGAATATATAATACATAGAAGGTGCATCACGAACAAATTTATTTGCACAAAAATTTTGTTCTATGGAGCCATAACTGCCTCCAATTTACTCTCAAAATTCAGTTGTTCTCATAAAACCAATGAGTGGTTGAAATAGTTTGTTTCTCTTTGTTGTTGGCTTTGTTTAATGAGAGGTTCTTTTTTTTCAGGTTTTTTTTTTTTTTTTTTTTGGGTTTCGTGCTAGTAATGAGCTGGTATTTTCATTATTTAGCAGAACTAATATATCGCAAAGCCGGTGTGCTTTTATGTATGGCACAGATTATAAAAATCAAATCCCAAGTTGTGACTAGAAAAAATAGGTATTTTTCAAGATTTTTTTTTCAGGTAAACTAATAAAGTTTTTTATAAAAACTATTTATTATCTAAAAGTACATGTATTGAACTTAACTTTAACTAATCTCTATTCAAAAATATTTAAAACTTTATGAGTTATGAGCGATCTCGTCGACAATTCTAGAACATTTGAAATTCAAAAATGAAATGGATTTACTTTTATTATAAGATTATCTAGTGATTAATCGAAGGATGTGAAAAAATATGCACATTTAACAAAATCACCGACTGTCAAAGTTAACAGTTCAATTTTAACTAAAAAACGATGTTTCATTTGTAAAAAAAAGTTTTCCTTCGATCAATCTAGATTACTATATATTTAAAAAGTATATAAATTTTAAAAGATTGGGTTTAGAAGTTGTTGAATAATCGTGGTCACCGACTTCAATGATAACTTTTTTGAGAAAAACTCGTTTAAAGTTTCAACTTACTTGAATGTCAAGAAGAAATTTTTTTTGCAAATAACAAAGAGTCAAAAATTTTCTGCGGATCAACTTAAAAATTTGTAGACATATTTTTGAAAACATATACTTTAAGCAAATGCAAAAAAAGTAGATTTTTTAAAAGTTACAACGGGAGGTGCCCCTTAAAAACTTTCTAAATCTATTGATTTCAACTTTTTATGCTTTTTCGAATACAAAAAAAAAAAATATTACTAAAAAGAAATTTAGCTAAGACCATAATTTTGGGTCACAAATTGAAAAAAAAAATTAATTAGGTTGGAAAGCAATATTGATACTCGACAACAACGCAAAAAAAAAACAAACACATGTACCTACATATTGTCCGCAAAAAACCCATTCATATGAAACTATACGCCGTCTCACTTGGCAGTACTCTGTAATGATATGTGAGAGCCTAAGAAAAAAAGCACCATGAGAGTGTATGGAAGAGAATAAAAGCAAAATAAATGAGTGGTTTTGCTCTTCCTCTTTACTGCGACCGCCCGCACCCGAAACGAAAGAAACATATTTTGAAAAAATTTTGAGAGATGCGCCTTCTATGTATTATATATTCTTTGCTTTAACCCTTCCCTGCTCATGCTGCCATGTATGGTTCCACCACTTTGGACTGTAATAGTGGCGCCATCTTACGTCCAACATTCAAACCACAATATGGGTTTCGTAGATTGCAGCTTTCTGTATTGATGCGCATATATAACGGTATTGAAAACGCCAGCTGTCAAAAGTTATTGCCATTTTCTTGTGAAAAAATACGTTTTTCTATATGTTTCTATAAATTTCACACTGAATAATTGGTATAAATTTTAATTTTTGGTTATTTTTCTCAATAATGTGATTAAAAAAAAAACAGTTTCTATTTTACTTGATACTACCCAACGAACCATATATGGGCCACTAGGTAATTTCAGATTTTAGCACTTGTAATTAAGATATTGAAAAAGTCATAGTTGTTCAGAATGAAGAATGCTGTTCCTTAATATTTTTTTAAATTTTCCTTGTTGAAAAGGGAACTCACCTAAAAAATGTGGCATCACCTTTATCTAGTGGATATATTTTAAATTGATTGAGATTTATGCTTTAAACACAATCAAAGCAGCCGACCTCCGACCGCCCACTTTTGAGAGAATAAACACAACAAGTGCGTCTAGAATATGTAGAAAAAAAAACAAAATAAAAGCTTGGACATACTTTGTTTTTACAATTAATTTTGTTTTTGTTTATATTTGTTGCATAAAAAAAACATTTGGTTTAAAAGTTTATGCTCGAAGTTCTTTCTGGTGAAAATTTAAAGGCGTTGGACGCGTTTCGATGTTGAGCGAAATTTCTCTATGTACAAAAATGTTTTGGCTGACAATCGGCGATCGTTTATATTTGATTATTTACAAATGTATATGTCAATTTATGAAAATGCAATGGAATAAAAATATACACATTTTTTAAAGTTTGTATGAATTTTAATTATTTTTAAGCAGTGTAGCCAACTCTTGTTTTTCAAAATCCGCTAAAATGAAGAATAAAACGCGTATTTTCTTTAAAAAAGCGTTAAATTTTGTCTTTAATCACAAATTTTTTTTATATATTAAAAAGAAAATTAATTATTTTTAAAGTTTTTAATTCACAGCACTTCTAAACTACACAATCACAAGAAAAACTAAAATAAGATAATGGAAAAAAGTATTTTACAGACTTTGATCACAAAAAAATATACAGAGTAAAAATTTATAGTACATATTAATACAAAAATATTTTTAAATCTCATATTGATGTCGAAGTTTATATTCTCTTCATTACTATCAACTTCTTCTGGCCATAACACACTTTTTAGTCTGAATTCAAAAGCATTATAAACCATTTTTTTCCGCATTTTAATTTTCGAAAAGCACTAAATTTAGCGGGAAAAGCGCTGAGTTGGCCACACTGTTTTTAAGGTTATTTTTAATAGTTTTTAAGTAATTTTTAAAGTTTTTTTAAGTAAAAAAACCGAGCCCTGGGGATTACACTGTCCGACAAAAATGCTTGCTGCTTCAGCGACTTATTGTAAAATTCTCCGTAGAATATCTTTGTGGAATAAGAGTCCTTCTTTGCGGATCTTTACAATTTTTTTAAATATGTATTTTTAGCCTATTGAAAAAATTCTCAAAGAGTTAATATTTTCTAGAAATATGTTCTACCAAAAATTTTACTCAAGGCCACTCAACCAGTGTTGTCAATTTAACCGTAAAGGCCAAATTTAGTCGTATTTTGAAAATGTGTAGCTATGGAACTTTTAAAAGCGTATTATTAGTCTTATTAATAATTAAATTACTTAAATAAACTAACCATGGCTGTTTTTTTAACGAGCTATTAGTAGCTGTTTTTCCTTTTTTTGCCTTTAAAATTTGCAAGAAAAAACAAAACTAAAATTAGAAGTATGCAAAGAAAGTAATTTTTAAAATAAATTGTTAAAAATTTCGATTTTCAAAAAAGTGGCCCCAAGTTGGGCATCACTTCAAAATTCTCTAAAAAATCAAAAATAAATACCGTGTAAAGATTTTGAAGTTAATTTTATATTTTTTTATTGTATTTATTCAGAGAAATAGTATACAAATTTTAGGTAGAATCATCTGGGTCACAGTTCGGACTTGTATGGGACTGCTAATTTTGGCCCACTTTACACTAATGATACAAAAATCTTCATCTGGAGATGATAGATGTTTCTCTGTCGACTTTGAGTTTCTTTCTAAATATTTTCGCGGCTTTGGCCACTCTTTTTGTTTTGTTGTTTTTTGATCAACTTTTTAGCCGAAGACTTTACCTTTTTTTCTTCACGAGTGAGATTTTTCTTTTCATGTTGCTTTTCATTGGATTTCGACCTGTGTTGCTTTTAGGAGTGGGTTTCCCTTTCTGCAATGGCCCGATTATTGTTAATAAATCAGATAAAATTGAAGTAGCTGTAGCGATAAAAGTAGAAGTGGAAGGCTTAGAACTGAATTCTTCATTTGCCACAACAGGCAGGTCATCACGAAAAAGCAGGCTAAGAACTTTACGCCGCAGTAGTTCCGACAACTTGTCATCATCAATGTTAGCAAGATCTACATTTTCATCTTCTTAAATATTTTTGATATCTCAATTCAAACTTGTTCTTGGTATTTCGAACGTTCTAGCAGCTATCGACACACCAACATTTCCGACTTTGATAGCTTTCCAAAATCAATATTAGCACGACCTGATATGCGCTTATATGACGACAATCTTAAATGTAGAAATATTTAATTGGGATAAAAAAAGCTTCGATGCATGCCTAGTTGCTATATTTAATTTTTATTTTAACAGCAATGAAAAAATATACATATCCATCTTAGGGTCACCTAAATGTCCATCTTTGAGAACACGACGTCATTTTTTGAACGTTAGTAAAAATTATTATATAAGCACAATATCAATCAAATAATTTTAGAATATTATTATACGATAAATTAAAAAGATTATTGCCATATTTATCTGTTCGAAATCATAAATTTATATAACTTCACTGACGTAACTAAAAAATGTTGAAAATTTTTCAAAAAAAATTCACGTCGTGTATGTAGCAGAAAAATAAGCAGGTTTTTTCTCTTCGAGTGTGTATAAAAATCTGCGTCTATACAAACGAAAACAATGACTTAAAGCAGGAGGTGCTGCTCCCTTATACAAAAATTTTATACTCAATGCCCATCTTGGGGCCCTCTCCCCTACATAATAGAAGAGGCACCTAAAAGATTAGTATATGTATTACACAAATATATTCGATGGAAAAATGTTCGTCGATATTTTTCGATATACAAACAAACGATCTCAATTTCAAAATGGTAAAGATTCCTTTGGTTTTACTATACAAAAACTAGCATACTTTAAACCCGCATAAAATACAATTCATTTTCCTAATCTCTATCAAAATCTATTTTCAAAACATCAATGTTGTGCTGGGCTGTGTTATCTATTTGAGAGTTGAAAAGTTGAAAGTCTAATGTGTCTGGAGATTAAACGAAAAAATAAAATGCATGTGCAATCCAGCGATGCCAACTTGCGGGGAATTTCCCGATTTGCGGGGAATTTTACTGGGTGCGGGGAATCGGGGAATGAGCTGTTTTTTGCGGGAAATTTGAAGTCGTTCAGCTTTTAGTCATAAAAGTCTGTAAAATATTTTTTGTAAAATTTTATGTAATATAAAACGTTTAACTTACGCAATATTTCATATTTTGGGTCTTAAAATCTTCGTCTTTTCTTAAGTGGGCCTTGCGATTTATTGATTTGGAGAAATCGATTTTTGAAAGCATTATATTTCGAAAGTATTTTGTGAAAATTTCGGAGAGACGTGCTTTCGTAGATATAGACGATTATAGCGCCGAGTGTCAGTCAGGCCAAAACAGTCCATTTCGACCATTCAGAAAGCTATGCTATGCTATGTCCAGCACCTCCTAATTAATAACTCTTAATCCTTGCTGATTAATCTGTTAACTTACAAATTACGATCAGTCATCATAAAGAAGATGAAAAATATTTTATATGTTAAAAACCGATAATCAAAACTTTGAACTCGTTTTTTTCAAAACAAGGTTTTTGCCATTTTTTATTTGAGTCAAAAGAGAGCCCTCCTTCTGTCTTCTCCTTTGCGAACTTTGATATCCAAAAGTGGGCTGAGGCTTGTTTATCTATCAAAATTAACGTCTAGTAACTCGAAACACCCCATCTCGTTCAAATTGTGTGTGGCAACTACTACCTAATAGGATTAAACTTTATGCAAGCGAGAGCGGGTCGATTTTGAAAGTGAGTTCCCTTGAAGTGAAATCTCCCATGTGCCAAAAGAATTCCGGAGTCAGAAGGTACATTTCTATTAATCTACCAGTCCCATAAAAATTGGACCGAGAAAGTTCAGGGTCGCTTTAATATAACACTCATTGAGGACAATTTTCGGTAATGTTTCGTTTTTGTAAAATGTTTATATGGAAAGTGCGTTTTGCGCTCTTATAATATGAAATTTTATTGATGCGGGGAATTCGATCGAAAATCGGGGAATTTTTCGAGGACTATCGGGGAGAAAGAAAAAATGAGTTGGCATCCCTGGTGCAATCTTAGATTTGTACCACTTTCTTAGATTTATTTACATTTTTTATGAAATACTTGGACATAAATATCTTTTTGATATTATAAAAAATGTTTTTTGCAATCATAAAGTATCATAAAGTTTCTCCTATGATACTTTGACCCATTAGGATTGCAGCTCTAGTAGATTAAAAACTCAAAACAGGTCTTTTCAAGTCAAATTGAAATTATGTATAACTGAAAATATTTCTGACGTCAAAACTTAATAATAAGAATTTTTTTAAAACAAAATTTTTTGACAAAGTATGAAGTGCATAAGTGCTACTTTGCTTAGGTTAGGTTAGGTTGGAGTGGCTGTCGAGAGACACACTTAGGCCTGAACGACCCATTGTGATACCACATAGTTGGACCTACAGTTTAACGCCGATTCCGAACGGCGGTGTGGCAATTTTTTATCGGCTTGGTGGTTTTGCCATTACCAACCAATGTGTGTACTTGTACACTATCTTATAATTCTCATACACTTCATATTGATAGTGAATATAAGAAAGTAATGAAAATTAACCACCAGACGAAGACGGGAATCGAACCCGAACCTCCCAGATGAAAGTCTAGTGCACTACCCACTAGACTATCGAGGTCGTCTTTACTTTGCTTAAAATTCATATTGTTACGGAAAAAGTATATATATATGTATATCTGCATATTTTTGAAATCATGCACGAAATGTTTAAATACGCATACACGGACTTACAATGTGTATTTATATTTGTTTCGTTCAAATCAAACGTATCAATGAAAACGCAAATAGCCTTTCTTTATCAAGTGTAAATGAAAATTTCCGGTTATATATCAAACTTTATTAAATTTTCATTTATAATTCGCAAAATCATACGTACACTAACAGAAAAACAGGAAATTATACTATTATTGAGACAAAATAAAAGAAAGTAAAATAAAATAGTATTCAATAGTCACGTCGAAAAGTTTTGGAAGTAAACAAACAAAAACTAAGTATTCAATACATTTTTAATGTAGCTGAGATTCTCGGAAGCTCGAAACCATTTAAGAAACTAAGGTTTTTAAAGAAGATATTTGTGTCTTCATTACCATTATTTGAGTAACTGGAAATATATTAGGAATGGAAAGATATCGATACAGTAAATCTGTTTCAAATATAGTTCGGTACCAGATGTCATGATTCAATTTTGATTCCCAGTGTGTATGGAAGATGAGGTTTTGCTGACCGACACTAGAAAATGTTATGAATATTTCTAAAAACTGCATTTGCCTTGTAACCATTTTCAGAAGCTGTTTACGGCTGAATTTCATATCCAGTAATTGGAGAAAGGTAAAAGGAATTTTCATTCCAAAGGTAGGAAGAAAAGGCCATAAATCTACTAACCATTTAAGAAAATTCCTGAGTTGGTCCCCCTTTTCAGCATCTCAACACGCCTACCTTAAAGGAAGATCCACCGAAACGGGTCTTCATGAAGTTACTCGTACAATTGAAAGATCAATTTACTTCAAAGAATATACACTAGTAGACTTTCTCGACATTGAGGGGCCCTTAATAGTTTGGAGGCTGAAAATTGTGCTAGTGCCTGGATAATAACCACGTTGAGAGCAAGAGTGATTCAGGTGGACTTAGAAAATAGCCAAGTTACAAAAAGTGTTAGCTGAGGCACACCGCAAGGTCGTGTTATATCTCTTTTGGTAATTCTGGAGGAACTTAGTACGTGGTGGAATCAAGGTTTTAGTGTATGCGGACGATGGGGTTGTTTGAGTATCTGGACTGAAGCTGAACGTGATATCATGAACGAAGCTCTGAGTAGGCTTAGTAACTGGGCTGCGTGATTTGACCTGGGTAGTTAACCCGGGAAAAACTATTTGCCACTAAGACCAAGATACCGAGTTTCAATCTCCCTCGTTTGTGTAGCCTTCAACTGTCTTTTTTAAGTTAAATTAAGTTGGAAAATTACATAGGATGTGGTAGAATGGATTTCGAGCTTCCTAATAAAGATAACGATAAACATTGTAAAATTTTTTGGGATCTTTTTTCTCCAAAAAACAAAAAAAAATAAAGCAAATATTTTTACTTGGAATTTTTCTTATAGAAAAAAAGGGGGAGACAATATTCCATTTTTTTTAAGTTCCACTTTTAGTTATGATAACGAATCAAACATATTTTGGAAATTCAAAATCAATTCAGTAGAACTCGTGATATCAATCCTACCAGTTCAAAATATATAATTTAAAAAAAAAACGCGTTTAAAGAACGAGGTTTTAAAAATTGGTCTAACATAAAATTTGTAATCAGCGACCTTGAAAATACCCGAGTAACGAGTTTTAAGCAAATCCGATGAACTTGAAAAGTAGTCGGCCATATTAGATCCGCCATTTTGAATTGCAAAAATGCGACCCTAAAAACCGCTGAGTAAAAATTTTGAAGCCAAATAATTGTTTACTTTAACAGCTGTTTTCTCGAAAACTTCAGTAGAAAGAGCATTAGAAAAAGTTAAATAAACAAAAATAGTGAAAAATAAGTATAGAGAGGTAGAGGACAGTTAGGTTCACTTTTTCGCCTTACATTTTTGTAATCTTGTATTTTATTCTATGGCTTAAAAATTTTTCATATGGGTACTATATTTTAGCGTTTTCTCAGACTAAACTCTAGAAAAATTATAAAATGCAAACCAAACGATTTAGTTGGAGGAAAACGCTGTGAAACCCCAACATATAAAGTATGCCTGGATTGCATATATCAGGAGTTCTTGTCTTTTGTAAGAATCGATCATACTTAAAACAGAATTCTAGCTACCAAAATCAAGTAATTTTTCAAATAAAGTTCGCTTTTTCAATTTATTAATATATTTTCATAGAATTTTCAATTATCACAAATAAATAAAAAATACTTTTGTTGTTTATCATTCATCGGTTTTAATTAAATTTGAAGAAGAGCGAGGAATATGCGAGAATGCTTGCTTTTTATGTGGATCAATTTATATTTTTAATTTTTTTGTTTTTATAGATAAAGATTTATAATGTTTTTTACTTTTTTTTTTTTTTTGCTCTTTGATTCGAGTTTCTTGCCGGTGCTTATGATATTCTCAATAATTTTAAAAATATGATGTTCAAGAAATTGTGTGTATGAAAAAAAAAATATTTTTATATTGAATTCAAGTTATATTAAAAAAAGAAAATATGTACAAGCGAATATAAATATCTGCGCGAAGCTTTTCTATCTATTTGCGAGAGGATAGCGAAATTCGCAAACAGTAAAAAATAGATTTAATTTTTTTATTTTGATTTTAAAAACTACGTCAGCATAGACGCAAAATCATGAATTATAAAAATAAATAAAAAAGAAGGAAAAAAATTAAAAGAACAATTCAAAACGATGGAATAAAACTCATGAAAAACGATGGCGAAGTTTACACAAATTGAAAGGCAACAAAAAAAAAAAAAAGAAGAACATTTCGGTGTTAAAAGTTTGCTTGTTTTTGTTATTATTTTTGAAGAAGCCAGCAAGCAACACAAAAACGAACAACATCATCACCAGCAGGAAGATGAAATAAAATGACAGTAAGCAAAGCTTGTATAAAAATTTGATGCAACAATTTATAATATATGTTTGTGTGTATGCTGGTGTGAAAAAAAGTATATTCAATGGCACGCGCAAATAAGTTTTAGTTATTTCTCTGAAAAAGAAAAAATTTTAAAATATTGCACATTGAAAATTTTACACAACATGCGATGCCCCCATGCCACACCAGACCAGACCATGTCATATCATTCCATGCTACTTTCATATTGTTATTGAACAAATCAAGGTTAAAAATATCAGCAGCAGCATCATCAGATGCAGCAATAATAACAGCAACAACAACACCATCATCAATAGCAATTGAATAAGGAAACTCAATTTGCGTGTTGTATATTTGCAGTTGGTATCATCATCATCGCTATCAACCAACGCCTCCTGCATCATCATCATTATCGTCACTTTCAATTGCATCAAAGAAGAAAACTAAAATACAGTCACATACAAAAGTATTGTATTTAAAGAGGGATGAGTCGGTTGGTCAATAGTGCCTTGGAGAACGAATACTTCAGTTTGACTTTGAGAGGCTTAGAACAGATAATATTTCCGCAAGTCTGCATTGGATATTTCTTCTTTTTATTATTTTTTTTTAAGATCTCAGACCATTATTGAAACCTCACAATATCAGAAATCAAATATCAGAATTAGTTTTCATTCCATAGTTTATATTTTTACCTAATAATTTTGTATTTTCTGGAACACATTGCGGAAATTAAAATAAAAAACAAAATGTCTGCATGCTATTTTTGCATTTTTCGGATTTTTACCACCGCAACAGTCGAAACCATTTTGAGAACGGCAACAAAAATATGCCGCATGCTCGTAAATCCTTAAAAAAAAAAATTCGCATGTGGAATGTTGCACAATGCTGTACAATTTTTTTAAAATTGTAGACGTTGCGAATTCTCAGCGGAAAACGCCTGACTGATTTCCCCCATATGATTTTTAAGTAGTTCATATAATTTTGTATGTAACTGTAAATACGCTCATACACTTTCGTGAAAAAAAAACTTTTAAAAATTTATTTGAATTTATTTGTGGAAAATTGCAACTAAAATTAATTAAAATTTTCTCTTATTTACATTAATACATGTTTGCGCAAGCATTTTGTATATACCAATTAAATTTTCGAATTTTGCGTGCGGCTCCCTCTGTTAGTGGGTAGGTGTGCGTGTGTGTGTGTGTGTGTATGTGTATGTGTTGACAATAAAATTGTCAACAACAACAAAGTGCAATTAAATTGTCTCAATATGCTGGTGGTGCTTTAGCTATATTCTGAATTTTCTGTTGCTGTCGTTGCCAATTTCGCTGGTGCAAGCGATTCAAATATTTGGGGAGATTTGGTAGAAGATTGAGTAAGCGAAGTGGAGTTTAATTTTCATCTTTTTATTACTAACTATTTCCACACCATATACAGTACTGGCTAAAAAGATGATATTTTTCGTTTCTTTTTCGATGTAAATACTGAAACTATGTGGTTTTGGCTGTCATACTGTCAGTTGAGAAGTAATCATGCATGATCCACCCTCATGGTTAGTGAGCTTTAAGAAAGCAAGGTCACGTTTAATTTGTTATAGTATCCACAACAGCGATTTTGAACACGTTACCTACCTGATGAACAAATATTTATGTAAAGTATGTACCGATAAAACGCGACATTCCCAAACTTTTTTGGATCAATATTTTATCCTGAATCCGAACCAGCTTCCGTCGTCTTTATCACTCCTAATTGTTTAATAAGCTCAGCACGAGTATTTTCTTTTTGTGCCTCACATCTTTTCAAAGTTAAGACTATTTATAATTCGCAAAAAATCGTTTGATTCAAAAAAGATAGCAACATAATCTATACATTTATTAGTGTAACTACAATTTTATTCCAGAAGATCCCGAAGTGCTGCAATATCATATTATATATCAATTAAAAATAAAATATAAATAAATAGCTTGACAAGTAGGTTAGCCGAAAACTATCTGATTTAAAATCGGTTTAGCCAATTCTAAAATATTAACGTCGGAAGTTCTCTAAAACTCACTCATTGAACAAAGTATTGCATTCATCGTTGTAAAAATCAGCGGTAGTAAATAACAAATGAGAGAGAGAGAGAAGATATGAGTAACCGCATTTCTCAGAATTATCTGCATGCACAACAAAACAAACACCAACAAGTAGTTTGGTTCTCTTTTGATATTTGTTTTTTCATAAAGAGATTTCTGGAGCAAGAAAAATAGCCACAGTTACTGGGGCCTTACCGACTAGTATTAATTAATATTAAAAAGTTCAGAGTTTACTGATAGGTATCAATTAAAACATTTCGGAAAATTAAAAAATCTATCATATTCTCTCAAATACGAAACAAATAAAAAAGTTTTCCTTGCGAAATAAATCGACATCGTAAGATTTTCAAAAGTTAAGTATAAGTGGAAAAAATAGAGCGGTTTTTGTTGACCAGTACTGTATACATTTTTTTTTTTTGTTACAAATACAATATGCTTAGAAAACACCCACACATATTTTTGTATGTGTGTCAGTAAAATAAATTCTCTGGACATAGAAAACAAATTTATGTAAATTTTCAAATTAAAAAAAAAAAACCAAAAACGAAAATGAAATCTATTGATTTTTTACGCTTAGAGTTTAATTGCAGGCCGTGCATATAAATAACATTTTGATTATGTACAGATATTGAAACAGATTATAGCCACCACAAAATCAAAAGCAAGGGATAGTCACCACAAAAAATAAAAAAATCCTGCTTAACTAGATTTAAGCAACCAAATAACCATTCGATTTATTTATTTAATTAAAATCAGGACAAAAACATGCCGTTTATATCATCCCATTAAAACTATTCCCAGATTCCAATACCCCAAGGAAAGCATCGGCCAAAAAATTCATTGAACCCAAAGCAAGAAGCAAAATCTCAAACTACATTAACTTGATTTTTGTTTTAGTCGATAGAGGAAGTGTTTTCATTAACTATGAAAACCAGAAGTGTTAAGTCGTAATAACTCGATTGCTAACTGTGATCACTAGATTACTGAGGACAAAATTATTAGTACACGAAAAGTTAAAGATTTTACTTTAACTATCATCGGACAACTCCTGGTCTTCCCTAAATATTTTCTACAAATCGGATAAATTATTTTACAGTCATAACAATATTTTGGTTACCTAGTCGCATAATTTTAGTAATTCGCCTTGGTAGTTGGCGAACATTTTGGTATTTGGCACGTTCACACGAACATGTGTTGGAGAAATGTGCATAACAAACCCCTTGACGGGTTCTGTTCAAATAATCAAATGTAATTTTATATGAAAAGTTATCTAATAACTAATTGAATTCACGATGGCGAGGTTCATTTTATTTTCACAATTAACAACTTGCGAAGTACATTGCCCAACGCAAAATGTATGAATATTGACCAACATATGTGCACACGAAATGAATGGCTTGGCAAACCAGCGAAAAAATTAAAAATGTTTGAAAATCATCAAGCAGTTTGTCCAGTCGCTTGTCAAATTTCTCGTCAAACAAACAAATTTGTCAAACATATTTGACACAAGGATCATAAATTATATCAATATTCACAATATTAATATTTTTCAATATAATAAGTAATTGCATAAAAAACCAAAAAAAAAAAAAAAAAATCGCCACCGCTGAACCTATAATTTATGTCGCCAGCAATCATTAAAAGTCATCAATTTGAAAAAATCGCCACATCTGGAACCCTGTGCTTAAAGCAGTACTTTGAAAGCCAAAAAAATTCGGGAAAAATTGTACAATTGTGCCAAAAATATCAACACTGGTTAGAGAATGTGTTTGTTTGCTGCCTCAATCAGTGCTGCTTGAGGCAACTTGAAGGCAAGAAGATGTTGCTTTTGACAAGAAATGTTTCCCGGCCAAATCATTCAGCGAAATGATGATCACAATTAGCCGTCGAGTTATTGCGTCTTAACAGCTCTGGTTTTCATAGTTAATGAAAACCTTTCCTCTATCGATTACAAAGAAAATCAAATCATGTATCATAAAAAATACCTGTTCTCCTGTTAAATCAATATGAAACCTTTAGTTGCAACACTGTAGGTTTCTCCTTCTTATTTTTACGAAATTTGCTTACAAGCGCCAATTTCTTATATATATTTTCCATTTGCGAGTTTCTGACGTTTACAGCGCATGATATTCGGTGGCGAAATACCAAATTTTTTCACATTCACCTAATTTTGACATTTGAGGCGAATAAAATTCGGTGACTCAGAAACCGTAATACAAAAAATTCAGGCGAATCGTTAAAAGCTGGCAACTCACGAACTCTTATTGGGCTGTGAATAGCTCGATCATTTCAGCCAACTTTAAGTATTTATACCTACAGTACTCACAAAATTTATCACATAAAGAAATATATTTCTGGCATCAGAAAATTCTTTTTTCATTACGTTGATATTTGTAAGGAGGAACAGACCTGAGGAATTTGAAAAAGATGTTGTTTGAAAAACTTAAAATAATCGTAATTTACATACGTTCAAAATTTCGAAACTGACAAGACCCTTTTGTAACCTGAAGATATCTGATTTCAAAAATTTATTTCTATTCTTGGCTGTTTATTCAATTTTGTGAGTCACTGTATGTAACTATGTATTTACTTGCTTCAAATGAAATCTCAAAAGCAAATTTCCAAACATGTAAACAAGTAATAAATTTCGTAAAACACAGCAATAATACAATCTCTATACCTATAGGAATTTTACATGACAGCTGACAGTTTGGCCTCATTTGCTTCTCGGTGTATGCATACACTCAATGCTATTGTCCTTTTTGATTTGCCGAATTAGTTATCACAGCTGTCCATCCATCCATCTATCTGTCTAACTGTCCATCCAGACGTCTGGCTGGCTATCAATGAAGCTAATTTTACTTTTATTGAGGAATAAGTAAGAGGGATTTCAATGAAACTTCTTACTTTTTTCTTACTTGCATACACGATAACGTATTTTCTTTAACTAAAATATTCACATGTTCTCGAGGGTGAATAAACTTCCTTCCATTTAGGCATATTAATGTTCTACTTAACTTTTTTCTTTCGCTATTTGATACTATTGCCTAACAGTTTTAAACATTTTTCTAGGAATTGTATGTGTTATTATTTTATCATAATTCGTTTTTCTTCTTTTGCTTTGAAATAGAATGCAATAAATTTGTTTCATCTTGAGCAAAAAAAGAATCTGCTTTGGATTTATTTTTCCTTGTTGCCAACTCTTGTATTTGTAGTTGTTTTCTCAGTGGGAATTCGAACACATGTTCATGACAGCCAACAAGAAAAGGGTGTTTAGTTAAATTGTAATCTTTTGCAATAGTTTTGTTATATTTGATTTTCCAGTGTAGCGAAATTGCTTAAAATGTGCGGAAAATGTACGCCACTGTGGCTAGTGAATACTTCTTGATTAAAGTTATTTGCCAAGTTATTTTTGATTCATCTGCAGTGAAGGCGGACTTGAAAAAATACACAAACACAAAAGTCTTGAGAAATCATTGTGGAACAATAAATTTGAAGCATATTTTGAAACAAATTTAAAGTTTTAAAAGCATTGAATTAGATTGAAACATATTTTAAAGCAGATAGTTACTACCACTAGATGTCATTAAGTTTAGAGTTTGAAAAGCATTGTCTCCTTTTTTTAATTAAAAAAATTAAAATTCTCGTACTCGTGCTCGATATCGGCTAACATTATTCGATTTAAATTTAAAAAATAAGTAAATGAATTGTTTTGTTTGTTTATAAACGGATTTTTGAATTTTTGCAGCTGTTTTAAAAAATAATTTATTTTATGCCGATGACGTTAATTGCTTCGTGACTCTTTGGGATTTCCCTTCTCACTGTTAAATTATAAGGTGAATGTTAATTTTAAGCATTTACATTAAAGCTAACAGTAATGAAAATTAAACAGAAAATTAACACCAGCAAATTTTACTTACTGTGTATACATATGTATACAAAAATGATGTAACTTGATAGTAGACAATTGGAGTTAAAAAAGAGTAAACACGAACTAAATCTATCAGAATTTAATTAAAATTTATTATTGAAAAATGTATCATATCAATTGTTATTCACCTCGTGCTGAAATTTGTTCACAAACTTTAATTGCACAATAGTTTCATTATACTATAGAAATAATGAGCCTCACAGCCTCAACAAAAATATACTTTACTTAATATATTTTTATAGCTGATGAAATTCACAGTAATTTTTAATATTTTTAGAGCTATGTAATAAAACAAAGTGGGCATAATTTAGCGAAATTTAAATTTTTTATTTAGTATTTAAAAATAAATGTATAGTACTTTTTCATAAGTTTTTCTCAGCTGAAAAAATTTATTGCATTTTAAATTGTCAGGTTTAGGGTTAAATGCAAATTTCAAATTATGGGGGTGTATACTTTTAAAATATTAGTATGTATACTTCATTGAGCAACACTATTCAACTTCTGCATGTTCATAAATAAAAATTCCGTCATTTTGCCTTTAACTGTCTTAACCCATTAAGGACAGGACGGCCGCAATTTTAAAGATTATTTAAGTAGCTTCGTTAACTATGAAAACGAACTTAAAAAAATTTTGGCCATATTATTTTTTATGCAACATTTTATGAACTTTCGAAATCTGCAGTCAAAATAAATAAAAAAAATTAAAATTCAAAAAGTTATGCTCACTTATTCATCAAAAAACATAATCTTTCGATTAAAAATTGTTTTTCTTAAGTTATTTTCGGAATGAAATCATCAGAAAATACCTCAATTTGATAAAATTCCGGCGTCCATGCATCCTCAACTTCAAAATGTGTCACTTGGTGTTTCAAAATTTAGCGTACAAATATGCAAAATGGCGGCTTGAACGAAAAAAGTCACTTCAAAACTTTAAGGAATTTTTACGTAGAACGGGTTATTTTTAGAAAACAAATTTATGGAACAAAAACTTCTTAAAATTCATCAAAGAATACGTTCTAATTTTTTTTAGAATTTTCGAACAACTTTTTTAATTTTTAAAAATTATGAAATTTTAAAAAATATCAAAACTTTTTCAAAAAATTCTGCAAAAATTGTAGCAGATTTTATGACTTACCATATTTTATACATTTTTTTTCCAAACAGTTGCCGCATATTAAAAAAGCTTAAAACCTTAAGCTCACATGAAAACAACGAGCTGTTCAGCTGATGGTATGGGCTGCGATATCGCTAATTAGTCGCTTTCCATTTATTTTTTTACTCAAAATGTAAAAATTAATGCCACAAACTATCATCAATTGGTGTTGGGAGATACCCTTTCTTTAGAAGCTTTATACATTTTACAACAAGGTTCGGTGCCAGCACATAAATCCTGAATAAACCAAATATTTTTGGCAGAGGCATTGGCTCCCATATTCGTCTCTGTGTAAAAAAGTAAAAAACCTAAAGCTTCTTGATAATGAAATGGGACAGTTTTGATCAGGATGTCATTCATATATCGTATGAAAAGTTTGCTAAGAAACTTTATTTTGCAGTAAAAGCCAAAGGTGGCCATATTAAAGAAAAATAATAGTATACTAAAGTTTGATCATTTAAGCAAATTTTATTTAAAAAGTGCATCCCAAAAAACTATTGCCATGATCTTGTTGGCCGACAAACCCATCTTGGCCTTCTTTGGTGCACGTTCACCCGGAGAAATGCATTACTTTGACTGTGCCTTGGTCTCTGGTGTGTTGTGATGAATCCATATTTCATCTACGGTTACGAAACAACACAAAAACTCTTTCAGGTTGAACATCGGCATATTCTCCTTTGAAGTGGTTACACGGTCGAGTGTAAGCAATCGCGACATCCATAGCGGTTTTTCAAGTCCAAATATTCATGTCTAATATCATTCCATGGATTTTATCTGCGACGATTTCTGGCGTTACCGCCTCTTTTGGGTGACTGGAAAGTTCGGCGTCACTTGTGCTGGTACGGCCACAACGGGATTCAGTAAACTACTTCTTAACCATTGAAGTTGATGGTGCAGAGTAATAGTAATATCAAGCTTTTAATTGGTGTCTGTGATGGTTTTTTTTTACACAAAAATAATGCTTTTGTCGAAATTCATGAAGTTGTCTGCTTTCAATGCCTCTCAAACACAAACTAAATGACGCAGCTTGCTCAAAATTTGAAAGTCTATTAACAGATGGGAGTTGATAGGAGCAGTGTTGCATTTAAAGTTACTTCGCGGAAAATTTCAAAAGTCACTGACTTATCAAACTGGCCTCGTATATCTATTAGATAGGCCATAAACAAAATTACCCTGAGGATGCAAAAAGATCCTGGTAATCAAGTTAACATGGACCCCTTTGGACAAAAGACGGACTAGACAGCTCTCAATCTTAGCAGAAACTCCATCGGCATTATAACTTCGGTGCTTACGAGGCACTGCATAATGAGAAGACTAGGAACGCCATTTAATGACTTTTATCGGGGCTGCGTCTTTGAGGAAGAAGAAATAGTTCTTCATTTCATGTGCGTATGCCCATCTCTGGCTAGGAGGAGACTAAAATTCTTAGACACACCTTTCTGAGGCTGGAATGGAGATATATCACTTTCCAGATTTCTTATTTGATTTGACCTGAATATTCAGCATTAATTCGGTAATGAATACTTGGATTGTTGTGTGAAATTAATCAAGTTTCAGTTCATTTTGGATTTTTGTTTCTCTGAAAACTTGTTGGACTAGCTTTAATCTACCAAACATAGCTCTGGCTGTTCTGAGTTTGTTGTTGACATCATTATCTGCTCCACCGTAAGTGGTTACGATGCCTTCGAGCCAACAGAATTTGGCCACATATTCAACGGGCTGACCTTCGATTATGATATGGTGAACTTTAGTCTTCTTGTTGTTGATCCAACGTATCGTACTGCTCTTATTAGATAATCAAATTTCATCTGCATGCTACTGAGTTTGTGCGAGGACAAGCATACATCGTTTGTGGAATCCAAGTCCTCGAGTTGACTTGTGAGACTCCATATTATGCTTCTTTCGGAGCAATGCATAATATTAAAGTTCGCCAAAGAGCGAGGAGCACGTAGACTAGAAAATCCATTGCAAAAAGCATACGTTTGCTATAATTTTGCGCAGAACGTGGAGCTCAGAAGAGCAGTGGTAAAATTGGGTATTCTGGTTTAACTCAGGCGTTGATACTAAATAAGTGGATACGGATTTAATTGCATAAGCTTCTGCCTGAGCTAAATTACAACTATGTATGATTCGGTTGAATCACTATTGAATTGCAAGTTACGAACGTAAAATGTGAAAAATGCAACCGTGTATCGTTAGAGTTTACGTTCGTAGTGAGTACTCAAAAACAACAACTGTATATTTTAATTTTCCTTTTAAACATAAAAAAACTCGGCCAATCTTTCGCCGTTTTTTTGTTTTGTTTTCTTTTTAAAACATTTCATGACGTCGACATATGTATTTTGCGTCAAGTGCAATTGTGAATTGCATTTGTAAATATAATTTTACTATAAAATAGCTAAAAATAAACTAAAATACAATAGAAATTTCAACGCCATTTTCACGCTACAATTTTCTAAAAACCAAATAAATAGAAAAGCACTCTGCACAATATTTTCATATTCTTCAGCAACATGCACCGCCTACGCTATAGGATTTTAATGGTGCACATGCACCAAATGCTCTGAACAACTATAACAATTAGTTTCACCTTTTTATTTCAATGAATGAATGAACTCCTCCATCTCCCACTCACTTCTCGGCCGTTGTCTTACACTTTTTTGTGATATTTTCTATTCTTTTTATTTTTTGAACTTTTTATTGATTGTTGTCGTTCACTTTTGTTATTTTGTATTGCTATTGAAGGTGAGGGTTGGAAATGACGTAGGCACATGTGCACATCCCATTTGTATGAGCACATGTACTATTTTTGTATGTGCAATATGTGTTCGCATTCATTCCATATTCTCATACTCATATGATATGAATACATTATACCAGACATCAGGCAACACCAGGCAAGACAAAGCTTGAAAATTAAATTGTGGCAGGCACAAATTTGTACCAAACGTAACTAAAATGTAATTTCATTTCTCTTCTTTTCACATTTCATTGAAATGTGATAATAATAACGAGATTGTTTTTTTCTAGAGACTACTGCTAAGCTATACTGAATTTAGCTACTTTGTTTTGGGTGAAAGATTCCTTAATTTCATTTGAATGCGACATTAAGATAAAATATTCAAGTGGCAAATTCATGTTATTTTCTTCTTTTTTGTTATCTTTAAAGAAAAAGAAACAGGCATATAGTTACTCAGCAATTACTTTTCTATCCTTTGAAAACTGCATAATTTAAATTTTATTTTGGGAAATCAAAGATGGGTACAAACCTTTAATCGTCAGGTCCTCGCTAAAGCAATGAAAGTGAAAATTTTTTTTTTAGTTTAAGGTTTTACTTTTTTTAAAACTCACAAAATTTGGTTGGTCGTGTTTCGACCATGTCATTTTTTTTAACGATTTGTTTTTGTAAGCCGTAAAAGTCAAATATGAAGTTCGTTTTCTTAATTCAGTTAAGACAATTGTATGAAAAGTACAGAAACCATTTCGCGGCGGTATAAAGCATTTCCTGTAATGTAACGTGATTCCAAGCGGAAAGATGATCGAATCCTCAAAACATATGCGTATCTGCAGATCAACGATATTGTCTGGTTTTAATTTTTTACATCTGTATAAAAGGTTATTTATTGAATTTAAAATAACCTTATAAAGTACTGAGGCCTATAAAACCTCAATTGATGATTGTGTACTAAAATCTATTTTTTTTTATCGACAAACATCAAGTTTGGCTAGAATTGTAGATAGAAAAGTATGAAGTTCTGGTGAGGGTTAAAAATAAATAATAGTCAGATCTATAAAAACAAATTAGTCCGCAAATCACGTCCGTATATTTCTTTTAATATATAGCCCTCTTACAGGGAAACTAAACTACTAAATAAAAGCATATGCATTTTTGTTTAAGTTCTCGCATTTGATCAAATTAATTTGAATACATATTGCATTCTTTTTAATATAATATATTTCTATAGAAAAATGTCATTTTATATTTAAGTACAATTTTAAAATAAATTCTATACAAAAATTTCTTTAGTCAATTTGTTTCTTTTTCTTTTAGCAAACACGCTCAGTCACATACTCACACACAAACAATAATAGACAGACAGATAGAGACACATGCACACTAATAGAAAGTGTACGCTTCATGTTTTTCTCAATAAAATGACAACATAACGTAAATAAATTTATTGCAAATAAATATCCTGCAGGATGTCAAATGACTTTGTTGTTTGTATTTGTAATGTACCTGTATCTGTATGTATGTATGCATGCGTGTGTAGTAGTAGCAAAAGCAATTGCTTAGCAATAAAGACATCAACTGATTTCTTTTTCCTCAAACTACATATCATAGTGTAATATTTATTTTTTCTATTATTTTGTCTGTAACATTAAAAATAGAAAAAAGTAGATACGTATTGCATTAATAAAACATACGAGCAGTAAATCCTATTGCTAATGTTATATAAAAAGAAGCCTCCTTACAATCTTACGTCGCACAGTGGTTAAGCTTCATACAAAAGGAGGACAAAAAGGAGGAGTAGTCGTCGTAGAGTCACAAATTTTAATATAGAAGCTGCTTAAGACAATACCACATCTGGGTGCAAAAATTAAAATAATACGCCCACCGCCACGCCCATATAAGCAAAGGTGGCAATAATAGAAGGAATCGTCGCAGAGTTAAAAATTTTAGTGCAGGAGCTGCTTATGTCAATACAATGTATGAATGAAAAAACAAACAAAAAAACGCCCACAGCCATGCCCACCTCCCATACAACATGATTTACAAAATCAGTATTTTCTTTTTTATCGTCGAAAATCACTATTAAAGTTTATAAATGTATTGTGAAAAAACTTCTCCCTCTTCATATTTAGTCATCCCAAATTAGCGAGTGATAGACTTCAGATGGATTTACTGTTATTATTAGTCGTGTTATTTTTTGCAAAAAATAATTAAATATGAGAGAGAGAGTGTGTTATTCGTGTTGTTCTTGCAAGAGTTGACTTTATTTGTTTACTCGCTCTTTTCTTTATTTACATATGCATATCCAAAAGTAAAATTCTACTGCTTCATCGAGGTACATCGAGTCTGCTTTTACTAGGAGGGTATTTTAATATGGCAAAGGTACATACTATATTAGAAAAAAAACTGGGGAACTTTTGACAAAATGAGTATTTTAGAAATAGTCCAATAAAAAATAGTGATGCAGTTTTTATAAAAATATAGTTTTTTTAGGTTTGATCTAGAAAAATCACTGTTTTAAAAACAGTAACATCTTTTAAAATCTATCAATAATTTTCGGAAATACAGGCTTTTGAAAATTAAGTGTCAAAGGTACCCTATTTTACCCTATATCTCGACTGCAGCGCCGCTTACCAGGTCCATTTATTCCATACATTCTGAATTTGAATTGAATCGGATCATAAATAAAACTTATTGTTATTATTTTCTTTCGAAATGACGCTTCATTTCAAATAAAATACATTGAATTAAATTTAAATGAAATCGAAAAGTGTAGTATTTGCATGTAGAATTGGTTTAAAAAATTTCAGGTCAACCTACGTCGCCGGGAGAATACTCCTCAGAAGCGTAACAGAAAATTGTCGACATCCCGTCGGATCATCAATCGATATGTATGGAAATTCATTGCTCTGACCTTCTTATTCGTTTCCTCTCGTGGATAGCAAATGAACTATGATTGATTGTTAAAAATGATTTAACAAACGACAACAACGCTGTAGTTTAACTATGGTTGCATTAATCAGTTTTATCTGAAAGTGGTAACCGTTTTCTCCGTGCCACATCATAAGTGGAAATTGCAACGCGTCATTTGATCGATAAGTTTTGTAGACTCGTTGCAATTCTCCATCATTTTGGCGCTTAATCACAATATATCGCGATTCCACATTCTCACCAACAATGACCACAGCTACCTCATCATTTGTGGGCGTGTGCGTCAGTTGGCTGTTTATCGGCTCTCATGATGAGGTTGTAATCATCGGATGGCATTGATTGTACTCCTTGAAGTTGGTGAATAATCTTAAGCTTCATCGCTTTCGAAATAGCACAACGCTGGTCAAGTTCGTCGCTAAGGTTTCCAATGAAATTAATTTGGAGGTCTTGATTGGGTTGTGGCATCAAAGATCCAGCGCGATGATGGATTTGTCGTTGGATCTGAATATTTGGAGGCAAATGCAAATGTGATGAGTTTAGTGTACCAAAATGTAAGAAATGCGAAGTTTGATCCGACTACATTAAACATTACCTTGAAGGTGGGATTAATCCCATGCTCATCAATGACTTGAGCATCGGAAAACGTGTCAAAGGCGTTAATTTTACTTCGCCTTCCATCCAACACAAACCAGGCGTTTCCGATTTGAATTTCAAGGCTTGACAATGGCCACACACTACATTCAATTAGACAATATCGAGGTATGGAAGGTCTTTGTATGCGATTGTGGGATCAAATTGATCCTCGCGCAGTACTGCGTGCAGCACACAATTGTGCCATATTACCACGTGTCCATTCATTGATTTCTGCAAGTTCTTCAGACACTTGATTTGCAGGATTATATGCTACGACTTCGTGATGCAAGATTTGTTCTTCTGATTGGCAGCATAATGACAATAAATTGAGTTTCTTAATAAAATTGTTGAAAAATTTGAAATCTCTTCTAAATAAATATTCGCTGCTACACAAATTACCTAAAGATGTGATCGCAAAAGAAGAAGCCAAAGGGACGAATGACATGCCAGTAACCCCTGAAAGTATGCAATACAAATCACACTAAAGCATGTACATTTTCGTAACCCCTGAAAGTATGCAATTACGGAATTTCACGACTATCAGACTTTTCGGAAGGAAATTTCCAATTTTCGGCTGCGTAGTGTTTTGACCGCATTCCACACGAGTCCAACATAGCTATATAAATCGGAAGATATTTAGCCGAGTTATGCGCGTAAAACATATTACCCCTTACTCTTTTATATAGATATAGATTAATACCTATACTTATTTTGCAATATTTCGAAAAACACAAAATTGGAAGGAAATTATTTTTGTAATATATGAAACTGCTGTGGACAAAAATGCATTCTTAAGAAATTTGTTAGGGGAGACTGGGTATTGTGGACCTCATTTTCATTTTGTATAAAAACTCGCAAAAAAAATAGCTTTTTCTGAAAATTTCTAAGCTTGAATTTGTAGTACGAGATATAACCTTTCTTTGGGTCGCAGCAGTTCGGTCAAATTGTATTAAATTATACAAGTTATATCAGTTGGCGCAAAAATTGTGTTTTTGAAAAATATCGGGGAATTGTGAACCACTCTGTAAATCAATTAAAAATTGAAAATTGTGGTACAAAAATTTTATTTTTGATTCAAAATGACGAAAGGTTCATTATTAAAAAGAAACAAAGTAAAATGAAGTGAAAAATGGCAATCAAAATCAGTCCAAAACGCAAAGTTTTTGCAAGTCCAGTAACTTGCAGTCATTCCGGCGCATGCCAAGCGAACCACTCGATAGCACACGTTGCAATGGATGGTATTTTGGCTATTTTGGTGGTGATGTTTAATAAAAAAGAAGCGGAAAGCGTAAATTTTCATCAACTATTCATGAAAAATACGAAAAAAGTTGTGTCGGCCTAATTTGTTTTTTGGAAAATATAGCATCAAGCTCGCAATTAATTTTTCAAATGTTTGAAAATATAACCGAAATTCTGTACAGAAGAGAACCTAACCTAAACATTGTATATAAGTACTTACATTTGAAAAATCATGTTCGTACCAAAAAACTATTAGAAATTGCCGAAAAACTAATGCATGAAAAATCACTTATATTCATCACATACACGAAGTTAGCTTGTTAAATGTCAAGAACTGAGTGGTCTGTAATACCCTGACAGAAGTGGTCCGTAATTCCCCGAATGCACATTTTTACAATACATGTAAAATTATTTCGCTCATGTATGACAGCATATGAGTAACACAATACAAAATTCATGCAAAATTTCTTGTCTGTGTCAAAGGCTTAAGATTCCGCGAATATTATAAGCATATTTACCTGAGTTGGTTCTCGAAAAGTATGGTCAAATTAAATGAAACACAAAGTGAAAAAAAATGTTCCAAGTATCAAATTTCTATTTGCTATCGAAGCGAGATAACTATGCGTGTACACAAGCCGAGTACTGAACGAAAAATGAGCTTAGCATGAGGCGAGGTGATAACAGTTATTTGAACTGTGAACCATTACTAGGGGAAAAAAATATAAAGGTGGTACACAATTTCCCGTGGTCCGCAATACCCCAGTCTCCCCTACATTCACATCTATAAAACTAAAATTGAACATTAATTTTAGATGAAGTTACATGACTTTGAGGAGCTGTAGCACCCACAGTAGTTATATGATGGAGAAGATTTTTTGGCTTCTTAGTAGAAATATTGCTGCTAGGTTTGGGCTCCATGAATTTCTGGACTCTAGTCAATGCAATGAATCACTGTGTTGTGTAGAAAAATTTGTCTTTTATATTTTTTCTTGATTTATTGGCTGTGCTGAGGACTAAACCCGGATATCTTGTGTAGCAGTCCACCACACTAACTATTAGGTCAGGATAACTAAACACTAATCCATAAAGGTGAAAATGTGTTTTCTCTCTTAAGATCATTTTCTTTGAAAAACCGTCATCACCATCGAGTCGCTCCAACAACCAATTGGCAAATATATGGTGCTGCAAATGGTCTCTAGATTTCAGTGTCAACTGAATCTTGTAGGTGTGCAAATTCAAATCTTTCGTTAAAAGGAAGTTGTTCATTTATCGGATTTCTGGGCACGATGACGATTTAAAGTTTCTGGTAATTCGGCAATTCTATCACATACAGCGACAATGTTTTCATTGCATTGCGAGCATATAGTTTTACTGTGACCGGCTGCAGTACAAAATTATTTAAATTTGGTTACGAACAACAGTCACTGGAGATGTTGGATTACGAGGAAAAAAATGCACAAATTTTGCGCATTGACGTGGTGAAATTTTCCTCATTGACTAGTGAATTTTCACAATTAAATTGCGTTGTAAAAGCGTTCAGAGCTCTATAATTAAAATTTTCCAGCTTTTTACTAAACAAATGATTTATTTATTTCCTAACTTCAATTTGGAACACCCTGTATGTAATTAAAAATAAAAAAACAGATGCCTCTATCTTCCCCCTTCGAAAAAATTTAATTTCTCTAGAAGCAACTTTAGCGAAAAGTTGGTTGGCTGAAGTTCGTTTCACTTTTCAGGGAGATGAGCGCTTTCATTATCTATTTTTGGTACATTACTTGATCTTTGCAACAAAAACTCAAATATGAAATTGAACCGGTTTATTTTGTCTAATGGGTGATTTAAGGCCATTTAAGTGTTTGTGTACTGTAGAATATGGGCGTGGTCGTAGTCAAGTTTATGACCATAAAAACCTTGGAACAACTTCTATTTTTGCCCGCAGTTTGTATGTAGACGTTACACTGTGCGTTGTTATCTCTGTTCAACAAATGTATTTCTACTTTTCTCTTTATTCTTATATGCATTACTTGGAATTGCTATTAATTTGTTAAAGTACGGCAGTAATGGTTGCGAGGCAATCGCTATCGCAGTAGCAGTGGCTTGAAGAAGAGCATCCTGTAATAATTTAATTTATTTACACATAGTGCAAATTTGTATGCATATGTATATGTCTGTATCCATAGTGTATGTGCATATGTATAGGTAGTTGTTTGTTTGTTAGTGTGTGTGAGTGTGCATAACATGAAAACTTTTACACTCAAAATGCACTTTTGTTGTAGTATAAATTATATTTCATAATAATTTCACTGTTGGCCTTTTTCTTTTTTTTTTTTTCTGAAGTGCAAAAGAGTTTTTAATTAGTATTCGTTAATTTTTGTTTTAATGCACACAAAAAATCAGGATTAAATTAAAAAGTTTACTTTATGAAATGCTAGTAGATAAATGATTTATACCACACATGAATGAAGAATATAACTTTATCAACAATTTGTTGCATACAGCAAATCCACGTAAATAATTTAATTTTCAATTTAGAGTAGGACCATTAAAAAGAAAAAAATCAAATTGTTGGTTTTAAAACGATCAAAATACATGCTTCCTAATATCATATTTTTAAAATTTGCCTTAAATTTTCCATTAAAACCAAATAGATTTTATTTTACACAAAACAGGTAGTATCTTAAAATATCGATTTTCGACATAAGCTACTTTAATTTATTGCAACAGATATATAGTCTGAGTTTTACCTTGTGTTCCATGGCACATTTAGTTTTTCCTTTCAAGCGCTATCAACGTACTATATAAAAAGCAGAATTCCATAAAACATAAAGGTCTCAAAGTAAAAATGTTATAAAAATAAAGTAAACTTTTTTTTGGGAAAAATTCAAAGCTTTTTACTCTCTGCAATTTCCTGTTGTCCTTCAGCACGTTGCAACTGCGTATGATAAATGCGAAATTCTTGGCCCTAGCACACAAGCAAAAAACTAAATGTCACTATATTCCGTTGTTTGAATACCAAACTACATAATTGGATTAATGAACGAGCAGCGGGCAACATGAAACGCAATATAGTTGGTTTTGTATGTGGATGCTTTTTTATTGATGTTAGAAGTTGCAGTGAGTTTTGTTTCACCTTTTAGCTAAAATTCAAAATCACCTCTCCATTCATAAGAAACATCCACGCATTCATGTGCAGATGTGCATGAGTGTGCTTTTTTCTGATGAATAATCTAAACTCTACTCGAAAAAATCCAATGCACAAAAGTAGCAAACATTCTAACTATCTATAACAAAATTAACTACTAGTATTCATACATAAGGTACATATGTAAGTACATATGCAACTATGTATGGGTGGTTGTAGGCAATATAGGTGTAGTTGTAAATATCATCATTACAATATAACAACAACAACACTATTATGGATATGTATCATTCAGTTACTTCAATTTGTCATGTGTGATGTGTGCCCTTTACAACTGTGGCAACTATGAACTTTTGTACGCCATCAATATTTGAGGAAATGACACAAGAGCAACTAACTAACTAATCCTTAATTTTATTTAAGTGTGGGTAAATACAGTCAGCAGCTGGTAGTAGTCAAGCTAGCAGAGGTAGATAGACTGACAAACAGGCAAGTGCATGGAGATAGCTATCAGACATTGTGTGCTTATGCATATATAGCTACTCCAGCTTCTGCAAAAGTAACATAAAGAGACACACACCGAAACATAAATATAAAGCTTACTGTTATCATACGACGAGCACCTGCAGCTAGCTACATAGATACTAGTCACATTTTGCATTAACTCTGTAGCAAAGGTTTACGCAACTCTGTGGTTCGTCCTCATTGTCATGGATACGGTTGTTGTCGTTCTCATCGCCGACACCGTCACTGTCGTTCACCATCGCTGCTTCTCTATTAGCGGTCATTAAAACAAACGATAATCAAGTTAATTTATCCAAGTTGACATTTTATACTATCAAAATACACAGCATCATCGTCGTCGTCGAATAATAAGCGAACAAATTCAATTACTTTTGTTTTCGTTTTTTGTTTGTTGCGCATTTTTTACACAGATGCAAATATTTATGATTAATTATAAACGGCGGTTACATAATAAAGGATGGAACCTTAGTGTTTTTTTCTTTTACATATTAATGTAATATTTAATTATGAAATCATTTACAATTATACAAATGAAATTTACTATTTAAATTGTAAAATGAACACTTATATTGTGAGTACCTATACAGCATTTCTGTTGAATGTTGTTTTTTAATTTGGAACCATTCTGAATAAATATTAATTAATAATTTTTTAGAAATTTCGTGTATGCGATATATATTTTTTTAACATGACCTTTTAATTCTGATTTTTAATTTAGCTCTGTACCATTGCAATCCGTAAGTACTTTTTTTCACCACTTTTGGAAAGACGACTAAAAAACAATAAATGCATATAAAGAAAAACGCATGTAAAAAACGGTTTTTATTTATTTTTTTTATTTTGAACTTATTTTAACATATTGTTTACACCGAATTTATTGCCTTTTGGTTGTTTCTTCTAAAAGTGGCGAAAAAGTACTTACGAGAAGTCAACGTATGACAATCGATTGATAGATAGACCTCCCTTATTTAATTTAAAAGTTTTGAGAAAATACATATGATAATGTGACTTGGTGTGCATGCCCCTCGCCATTGTGGTATGTATTACAAACCGTAGAGCACATGAGATGGAACTGAGAGAGCCTAGAGTCTCTGCTTGTCATGTATGTAGACGATCTCCATACCTTAATAAAAACGTCGGTTCTCTCAATGTCTCTATTCCAAAAATAACAGGGCTGTCGTTTTTAAAAAATTTTTTGTGAAATGAAATTCTTAAAAAATCGAAGTGATTTTTAAAAAAGTGAAGTGTTTTTTGAAGCGTAATAAGAAAATGACATATTTTCAAAATTTATCAGGTTTTATGTGCTTGGTTTGCAAAAAAAAAAAAAACTTTTGGTGGAGCGCTACTGTGTGGCAGACAAAATAAGGCTCCGACAAAACTTTTTGAATGAGGGTACACAATTTGTTTTAAGAAATTTTTCACGCCAAAAACAAAATGGCAAAATTCTTCGAAACTGTCGCTTTTTTGCATAAAATCATTTGGAAATAAAATCCTCCACTCACCTTCTAAATCGTCTACCTCTTCATTTTCAACCAAATTCTAATAAATTATAAAAAAGGTTCGTCATCGTGTTCGTTAGGTTAGGTTGGAGTGGCTGTCGAGAGACACACTTAGGCCTGAACGGCCCATTGTGATACCAAATAGTTGGACCTACAGTTTAACTCCGATTCCGAACGGCGGTGTGGCAATTTTTTATCGGCTTGGTGGTTTTGCCATTACCAACCAATGTGTGTACTTGTACACTATCTTATAATTCTCATACACTTCATATTGATAGTGAATATTAGAAAGTAATGAAAATTAACCACCAGACGAAGACGGGAATCGAACCCGAACCTCCCAGCTGAAAGTCTAGTGCACTATCCACTAGGCTATCAAGGTCGTCGTCATCAGTGTTGCTACATAATTATTAAAATAAACACAAAAGGTCTCAAAATGTACTAAAGTATGTATGCTAAATGGTATCTTTTTACTTTTTATAGGGAATATAAATTCAAACACACCGATCTGGCTACAGTCGGAGAATATTACAGAGATGAGCATATTTAGATTTTTTTTTATCGATTTTAGTCTTTCATTGAAACTGGAAAACCGAAGTGTTTTTATGAAAGAGGAAGTGACGAAGTGTCAGGCTTGAAAGTGAAGTGAAAAAGTTCAATTGAGGTGACAGCGACAGCACTGGTCGGGAGGAAATGGCGATGGGTATGAATTAAAAAACCAGCGGAGAGATAGCATTTCGGTTTCTCTTCGGTAACTAACGTCATTTTATTACTTCGCATTTGAATTATTCAATTGTTCTACTTTAGATTGCTAAAATACGTATGAATGTGCGGCGTTGTACTGTTTGTTTGTATGCATGCATGTATAATATATATTGTATAGTATATAGTATGTATCAAGAATAAAAAGATAGAATATAATATTACGCCAATAAGTTGATCAAAATTGCTTCTCTCTGCGCATGTCATCCCAAGTCATATTTTTAAAGAGAGAGCGGTGGATACTACATATCGCTCATTTACTAAAAGACTGTAATAACTCAAAAAACCCGAGTTTGCAGAAAATGCGTTTAAAATTTTCAATTGACTCCCACTTTGCTGAAAAAAGAAGAAACCATATAATTCCCACGCGCAGAGTATACAAGATATTAATATGAAATTTTTACACAATATGAAGCGTGATATAATGAATAATTCTGCATCATTAACACAAAAATCTTGTTTTTTGACTTATGACAGTACGTATGTATGTACATTATGTACGTGTACAATGAGGAAATAAATGATATTTATTAGTTTTAATTCGGTTATTTGCAAGTGCAAATATAAAATAAAATATTAATAGTTATTTGTCTTAATTATAAGTTAAAATATTTAACTTTTCATTAATAGTATGTGCCACAAATGTAGCGATCATGCGATGCTTCAGAATACGCAGTAATATAAATCCAAAGAATTATAATAATATAAAACATAGAAAAGATGACAAATAACATTTTTGTTATTAAAATTTAAAAAATTCATGTTAATACTACGAGACGATATTGCAAACTTTGACGCTCGCACAACCAGCTTAAATTTAATGAGGAATCTATGAAAAGTAAGACATTTACTTTTGGAATTGGAGTCGGTATTCGATGTTTTTAATTTTGGCCAGCGGCCTCATAATGTCGTGTTTATACATATGTAAATGCAAATAAACAAAATGACAATCTCCGTCACAGACACAAAAGCTTTCTCTCAATTTTGTAGGGCCCAAATAACGGAGATGCGCGTGGCGTAATCTTGTATTCTATCATTCTTGAGTATGTATGGGGTACTTAGATGGTTTGATGGCTTACTCATCAAATTTCATGTATTCAAAGACAAATTTTCGTGGACTTAACAGATACTTAAATCGACTAGCGGTCGCTGCGTTGCTTCTCGCTGGGTTCGTCCTACTACTGAAAAGGTTGTTAGCGAAAAGATGTGGAGAGAGGGATAGGCTTTGGGTGTTAAATATCATTAGGAACCGAAAATAATTATTTCGAAATATTTAAATGAAAAAATCAACATGTTCTTAGATCTTTGCCCACGAACGATAGCATCTTAAGTAGACTTAAGTGAAAATCCATATTTTCATCGCAGCCCATCTGCAGTAAAGGTACCTTCAATTGGTTCCGTGGTTTTTGGAAAATAATATCTTCTGTCCACATTTGTTTTATTGTAAATTTATTATAAAATCTTAATTTCACTTAAGATATAAATAGTCACTAGAAATCATAAGATACAAACAATTTCGATCAAAGGAAAACCATTTTATTTCTATATAAGATATTTTTTTAAATGCAATTAACTTTTTGAAGTGAAACTTCTTTAGCGAAGGTAAATCGAAAATTTTGAACGAAATTATGCTGCTGTTAGTGTTTAGCGAACGAAGGTATATGGGGATGTTGTAAATACAGACAAGCAGAAAGTCGACTTCTCGCAGTTTTATCTCGGGTGCTTTAGTAAGAGAGTCGACGGCTCTGCTTTTTTTTTTGCATATAACTGAGCTTTCCTCTCATTGTTATATACGTCATTTCGTGCGCGGCAAAAAGTATTGAAAAAGATATAATTCGTTAAATAAGGAAGATAATGCTTCAACTGGAGTTAATAAGCCACTCGTGTTGTTTATAGAAACTGGAAACGCAGAATAAATATTTTGAAATAAACAACAAAGTTTCACTTCTACCGTGAGTGCCTGCACACACACAGATTTTTTTATTGTATACTTATGTTGATTTAAGATGAATTTTATAAAAATTTTGTTTGAAAAATATTTAAAACGTAAAAAGGCTCATCATCTTAACCCATTAAGTCCGAGAGCGTACCCGTTGAAAAACAAAAAAATCTCACGTCTTTATCGTCACAAATTCAAACAGCAAATGAAATTATCGAATTTCTCTCTTCGCGTTACGTTTTCTGATAACTTTTTTATCTGCATTAAAATATATTTCGTTCTTGTGCGTATACGCAACATTAGGACTTAATGAATTAAGTCTACATATGATATTTTTTGATATTAAAAATTGTACTGTTCTTCATGCTTAAGTATAGATAGGATATTTTTTCAAATGCTGAGCCAGATTTAAGATATTTTTTATACAATAAAGTTTACTATTTAATCAATCACCTTTATTATCGATTAATTCTACTGAAAATGTAAAGTTAATGTTATGAATTTTTGTTATTTTTTTTTATTTTGAAATATTATATGCAAAAACAGTGACTGACGGATTTCTTATCGATCTTCACTGTTCTGATTCATGAATACGGTGCACAAAAACCAAACAAAAGTGACCCTCTTTAGCATACACGTTGTGACCCCCATTAGAATTAAGTAGTAATTTTTACATGGCATCACAAAAATGTTTTTCACTGCATATCAGCGTAAATCGCTTTGGAATCATATAAAGGACCGATTAGTAAACACACTACATGTACTCACCGTTTTTATTGAAGAAAAAACAAGCACAAAATGATCAATGGCAAAAATGATGAAAACACTTTTTCGAACTTATTTTTTCGCTCTGTTTGGCACGAGTATAAAGAATGCGTGATTTTACTCCAAAACCACTGTGATTTTACTCCAAAAACTCAGTGGGAAAAAATGGAGAAATGTTCGCGAGCCACATTAAGAGCCGACTCACTTTAGGGAACATTCCCTTTCCTAAAAGTCTAAGGAAAATAATAGCGTTAGTCGAATTTCTGCGAATTTCAATTTTCACCAACTAAATCTTTCATCGGCTCCATAGTGCGTGCATTATGTCGTATGAGTTATTTTTAATTAATGTATATAAATAATCATTATTTCTCATACGCCCTGGGACTTTCTTCTATTCTATTATGCATACATACGTATGTTATCACGTGGTGCCTTAACTTCAGTTGCTTACGTTTCTGCTGCGTATTAAAAGCAATTTGCAAATATACGCATACATACCTAAATGAGAAAATAACATTGAAATGTATTTCGTCAAGTATGGTATAGATGAATTGACTTATTTAACCACCTCCTCACCTATAATTTTCTCCCTTGCTGTTTTTTTTTTTTTGCTTGGAATCCTTGATATTTCGTATACAAAAACTGCAAAATATGATAATATTTACGTTTCAAATTATAAGAATATACATGATCAAAAAATATGGAGAATTTTTGGATAAAGCTCACATTTTTCATTTATTTATTCACATTCAAAATACTCCTCTCCCGATACAATACACTTATTCCAAAAATTTTTCCAGTCTTTGAAGCATCAGTTATATTCAATTTCCTGGTATGTCTTTTAGAGCAGTGAGTGATTTCTCTTTTATCTCATCCATGGGTTCAAAGCGGTGTCCACGAAGTGGTTTTTTCAGTTTAGGGAAAAGAAAACATTCAATGGTGTCAGATCAGGCGAATGTGGAGCTTGCAGAACCGTATTAGTCTGAAAAAATTTTTGCCAAAAATTTAAGAATAGCGATTGCTGTATGCGATGGAGCGTTATCATGATGTAAAAATCATGAATTATTCTGCCACAATTCTGGTCTCTTTTTACGAATAAACTCTCAAATGCCTCATAACATCATAACGCCTTTATTAACCAATTGGAAAAAACTCTTTATATGCAAGACCACGGTAATCGATGAAAACCGCTCAGCATGACTTTGAGGTAGTAGAATTTTGGGTTTCGGATTATCTTCAACACGCGAATATGATTGCGTGGATTGAGGTGTTTCTGGATCATAGGTGTTTTATCGCCCATCAAAAGCATTCTTTTGTCAACAAATTTCTCCATACTGAAAATCGTCGAAAACACTTTTATTGACTCATAAAAAAATCCGATAAATCGTAAACCAACGCTACAAATGGCAGACGTCAGAAACAGTTTTGCCAACCCATAAAAATTAAAAATTCCCTATACTTTTTGATCATAGTAATACATACATATTCAGCCCTATTCTAAATAACTGTGCCGAATAAAATTCTCCGTTGCATTTCTTCCCATACTGTGCTATTGAAAGATTGAAAATCTTTTATGTGCCGCTCATAGTCAATAAATATTTATTTAACGCAAAAATGACAAGCGAACTGGAAGTGTGGGAAAATATTATTAAAATTTTTTAAAAGCAACCTCAGTTGTCTTTCAAAAAAAAATGGCCAAAAAGGTAGGGGCTAGCCCTAAAACCATATCTTGCATTATTAAACGCTTTAAGAAAGAACTGTGTATTGCTCGGAAGAAAGGTTCTGGTAAAAAGAAAGCGGCACATGATCGCGAGAAAGTGAAGAAAGTTGTGACCAATCTGAAGAAAATCCAAGCATATCGGGAAGGAAATTGGCGAAAAAGGCTGATTGTTCAGAAACTTTTGTGGTTCCAACGGAATGAAGTGATTTTAGTGCTTAGAGAAGCCAATCCACCAAACTGTCCAAAACTAAGGCCGATTGGGATATATTGGGCTTTAGTAAAAAGGGAGATGAAGTTAACAAAAAAACAAAAATTAAGACTTTTTATTAGCCCTAGAAAGATTATCTTCGTCGATTCGACGAGCACCACATACATTATTTCAATTATCTCTTTGCTCTTTCTGATCGATCGGGGTCTCTTTTCGTGTAGTCTTAGTTGTCGATGAGCTCCTGCGTTGTGTAGACGTTTCGCTGCAGTAGTGTGGCGAAAGTATTTTTTTTTTTTTTTTGTATAAAAACAAAGCTGGTGTTCGTCGAATCGACAAAGACTACCTTTAACATGACTTTTTGCAATTTGATGCGTATTTTGCTATATTAGGGTGATTCTCTATGTCTAGTATAATTGCACGATAGCTTGAAATGCAAAAATATTATACTACGATTTGAGAGCGCACATTAACGAACTGTAATATATAACAAAATGTAAATACAGAGAGTGAGAGAGAGGCACAAAAGTTTTTAAGTGTTGCAGAATGGATTGACGTATATTAGTTATTGTTTCGTTGTACGGATTGGAAAGTTTTACAATTTGTGCTATCGTGCTACCGTGCAAGGGCATATACTAGACTTAGAGAATCACCCCATTATTTTTTATTACTTTGCATTGCATTTTAATATTCCAAAATGTCTTACAAGGCGGGTGTATCGGATGATCTTATTATAAAATTTTTGGACGCAGGCGACCACAGTGATTTAGAAGATTCAAGTGAGAAGGAATCTACTACGTTCATTAAAAAAACAAATGATGTTTAAAAGAGACTTCAAATAATAAATCAATGACATAATAGCTTTTGATGAGATCGAACATTTTTTTGTCTTATAAAAATTGTTGTTTTTAACATAATTTAACTTAGACACGTTAAGTCGGCGTTTTTCCTTCCAATTCTGCATTTTTCCTAAATAAATTGCAAATTGTTTTCTTAAGTAGCAGCTAATTTTTGTCATGTACAATGTATAGGTCCGTCTTGAGACGGTTTAACTTTTAGCGCTTATTTATCACTTATACAATACACAAACATCCACAATTTTTATTGAATATTCTATAATAATGTTGAATCTTACTTACCAGAATTTTTTTTATTACTTATTTTTCATTTTAACATAAACAAAAATTAACTGCAAAAAAAAAAAAAAAAACACTTCTGAATCAAATAATTTTCATGGGCAAAATGCCTGACTCTTCAATTTAAAATAACCACAACTTTTGAAATGCTGTTACTAGCATAAAGCCGCTTTTAGAAAATCACTTGGAAAAACTAACAAAAAAAACTCGGGGTTGACCCTTGATTTAAATATGCCAATCCGCCTTATGGCAGACTTATTCATTTGAGGGTTAATGCCATGACGTTTGCAAACAGCTATTGACACCCAAGGAGGACCCACTAAGTTTTAAAAAAGTGCTCAATCTAAAAAGTTTGTTCTAAGATAGATTTGTACTGTTTGTCAGGCTAATTTTTTGTTATACTTGTGAATTTACCATTATGTTTTTTATGAATAAAAAGTAATCGTTTATAAAACTGCAAATATAATTTCTCCATTTCATTCTTAAGAATTACTGAAATTGAAAATCAGGTGCGGAGTATGTAGGCTTTTGTCCTTCATTGTATATATGATGGCGATGGCTGTAGCAGAGTTTTTAGGTCATTATTGCATTTTTATTGCTCTGAAACATATTCTAGGAAGCAAGAACTAGCTTGAAAGCTAAATTTATTATAGTTTTAGAGTTTTATGCAGGACCTGCAAGAGATAATAAAGCATTTCCAATAAAAATGTATATACTCATACATAAGTTCACAAATATATTTTAGTGCTGCTTCATTTTCCTAATCAAAAATTTAATTAAAAATTCCTTTTTTTTTATTTATTATTTTTTTTTTTTAAATGTAGTCACTTTATTTGCATTCTTTCTAGTCTCTTTCATTGAAGAGTATCGATTGAATACTTCACATGTGAGCGCAATTTCTCTCTTCTCTTTTTGTGTTTTTATTTTTTTTTTAATTACTGAAATACTGCATATTTCATTTTCAATTTGTTCACAATTTAACCACAATTTATCTTAATCAAGTACACTATGTTTGTTGTTGGTGTAGTGCTTCTGTCCAGCGCTGTGGTGTGGTGTGGTGTTTTTGTTTTTCTCCGTCATTTTGTTGTGATTTTCTGTTGTTTTAGCCTTTTGTTTGAAAAAATAAACGCTCTCACTCTCTCACATTTCTTCTCTGAGGTATTTATTTTTTTTCTATTGTTTGCTGTCGCTTGCAAGCAATGAACTCACCCATATGTGGTAACAAAATGTGTCTTGTTTTTGTTTTTATGTCTTTTCATAACTATGAGTAATTTTTGAAATATTCTCAAAAAGTTCCTTTTTTTTGTTGTCACTATTGTTATAGTTGTTTTGTTGATAACTAGCTATTTTGTATATGTTCTCTTGCTTTCTCTCACACACTCTCTCCATTTTAGTTTCATTACAACATCATACATACCTTTCCATTCCATTTGCATGAGAGATGATGATGATGACCTTGTCATGTGGTTCTCTTTATATATTTCTTCATTGTTTTCTCTTTTTTTTATGTTTTGCTTTTGATTTGTTTTACTATTCTGCAATATAACAAAAGCATTTTACTTACCTACCTACTTACATACATACGTATAAAAATATGAATATTGCAGAAGTATAAACCACATTTCTGTTGATATTTTCACATGAATGCAGATTATTTCACATGTTATATTTATGACGTTGCTGCAGTCTGATTTAACTTTGCTATATCTCAGCGTTATTTAAAGCTTAACGCGGTAATTTTATTTGATTGTTAAAGCATATACTTTTTATGAACTACAACTAATCAATTGCAGACAGTGTTGTTACAATTGAGATAGTAATAAATGATCGTTTCTTTAATATTTCATAAACTCTTTAGATGATGCAGAATAATCTGTGTAGTGTTTTCAATAATCACTCTATGGATGACTCTTCCTACAACTGGGTATATTGCAGCATAACAAGCATACAATTTTTTTTGTTTGTTTGTTTGTTTGTATTTTTTCTACAAGAAGTTTTCTTGTCTTCCTTCCTATTCCTTACATAAAATTCAATGGCACTTTATAGTAATTTGTGGCATTTGTTGCATTTGCATAACTTTTCAATTTTAGCTTAAATTTTTCACAAGTGACGCAAATATTTTGAATTTCGATTTGTGGGTGTTCTATTTGTTTTTGTTTTTTTTTTTTGTTTGTCCAAGGATACAACTTTGAATTTGCAATTTTTGTGGCCTTAACACACATTCCCTTTTTATATTATTATTTTTAGTAGTATTGTGTGGCGAGTGTGTGTTGAATGTTGAGCTGTGTTTGCAACATATGCAATTTATTGTCATCATTAACAGAATAGCACATTTTATTATTATTATTCACTTTTGCACATACTTTTTTTGAATGAGAAGCAAAGAAATAAATCAAATATTTTAATAAAAACGGAAGTGCAACTACATTATTCTCTAGTTTATTTTGCTTTTAATTATTTATATAATCAAATTGAATTCGGAATTGTGAATTTGAATTGAATTCAGAATAATCATTTTGAATTTAGAATTCACAATGGTTAAATTAAATTAAAAAAAAAAATTGCAATTCAGATTAATTCAATTTGAATTCAGGATGGTCATATGAAAAATTTGGAATTGTCACATTGAATTCAGAAAGCATGATTTGAAATTTGGAATAGCACAAGAATTCATGGAACTTCTACTGTTAATCGGAAAAATCAATATGAACTCAAGAATTAATTTAAATTCAGAATGATCAAATGGAATTCAGAAAGAATTAATTGGTACGGAGTTCTCTCACTGAATATGAATGTGAATATGAAGTATTAATTTGACTGCAAATTTGATTTCAACTTAGTCGAATTATTAGAGCATCTATTGAACTCAGAAAGCCGTAATACGATTTTGGAATGATCAAACTGAATTCAAAAAAGGTAAATTCCAATTTGAAATCGTCACATTGGGTTCAGCAAGCATCAATTTGAATTCGGAATGGTTAAAATTAATTCAGAGTGTATCAATACAAAAATGGAATAGACAAATTGAATTCCGAAAGCCAGAATTTATATTCGGAATAATCAAATTGAATTCAGAGAGTGTGAACTTAAATTCTGAGAAAATAAGTTGAATTCAGAAGAAGTCAATTAAAATTCGGAGTTGTCACATTGAATTCGGAGTTGTCGAACTGAATTCAGAAAGCAAAAATTTTAGTCCAAAGCAATCAAATATAATTTACATAGCTTTTAATAGCCAACATAAATTCAGAATGAATTTATTTAAATTCAAAATAATATAATTTAATTTCGGAGTAATCAAGTTGAATATTCAAAATAAATTCAAACAGAATCAATTTGAATTTAGTATGATGAAATTAAATTTGGAATTGTCAAATTGAATTCGGAATTCAGTTTCGGAATAATGAAATTGAGCTCCCAGTGCGTGAATTTAAATTCACACAGCATCAATTTAAATTCAGTATGATCAAATTTTGTTTAATCAGAGAATGTCAATTAAAATTCGGAATTGTTACAGTGAACTCCTAATTTATTTCAGGAAACACAAATTTGATTTCGAAATAGCCCTAGTGAATTCCGGGAGCATCAATTTTACTTCAAAATAATCAAATAGTTTAAATAGGAAGTATAATTTGAATTCGAAGTAAACAAATTTTTATATTCAGAAATATTCATATTCAAATTGAATTTAGAATTCGAAGCGACACAATTTTATTTCGGTATAATCAAGTTGTATTCGGAAAGAACTAATATACCAACTTAACATATTGAATTCATAACAATCTAATTAACCTGAATGAAAGTGAATTTGAATTCAAATTGAATTCAGCATAATCAATTTTAATTGAGTGGGGAGCTGAGTGGAGTTGAAGCGACTTCTAAATATTCTTTTATATCTTTCCTTGAAGTTAGGGCATGATTAAAAATTGGCGTCGCCCAAAACAAATAGACCATAAGCTATGCTTTGCAGTTTTGTTATTCAAGGAGAGAAAGGGTATAGTTAATTCATTTCATTCTAAACACATCAACCATATCTACTTGTAGAAACTACAAATTACGACTAGCAAATATATAATAAATCATTGACGAGGAATTGTGGCGGATTCCGAAATGGCCATCTGATTTGCCTGTCTCTAAATACACTGTTGTTGCTTTGACTATAAATGCTCATGAAACCGATTCAATATCACACAAACTAAAACCAGAAATGTATCAAGTTACAACTATGAATAAATTAACATTTAGATTTAATTTTTATAATCTCTCAAAAAAAAAAAAAAGATTGCTCACAAAAAAATTCATACAAATTGTAGTATGGAAAAGCTCATCGTAACGTATGAGCAATTTTTAATTAAATTGTAAAATAATAGCTACTTTTATTCATAATAATACTTTGTCACAACCAAAAATCAATATTATCATCCAACATGCACAACATTATCATATAGCACCTACCAATATCATCAAATTGCACTTACATATTGTGATTCAATTTTGATGAATTCTTATTTTCACTTGTTTGTTTAAGGTTTTTGTATTCAATCAATTGCAGCACTACAACATTATTATGTAAACAAAACTCCTGATTGGTTGGTTTATTAGTTGGTTGTTGTGATGGCAACATTACAATGATTATTTATTAGTGCATGCTGCTGCTACAGCAACAGCAACAGATTAAAACCATATTTACAAAAAAAAAAAATCATTTATTTAATTATTTACTTAGTAAATTTAATGAAAAACAGAAATTAAATTGCTGTCATTTAATTTTTCACTATCAAATCTATCGATCGGCAATATCCAGTAGCTATTTACACCAATAGTTCAGCGTCATTATTATTGACAATAATGATAATAATTTTGGTTGTTGCTGGTGTTGACAACGATATCGATGACGCTAATATTGATGATGAGTATTGGAAAAACGAAATCACTTAAAAAATATTACAATAACAAGAAGCTTAATATATATTCTCCTCATGTACGAGTAAATACATATGTATGCAAATATATATGTAAATCGTATTTGCAATCGGCAGATATATCTTAGAAATTGAATGAAATATTTGTCGACATGTGGCTATAATTGAATTGAATGGAATTGAGAAATACATTTTATATACGAGTACAGTATCTATCTAGATATTTATTTTCTTTTTTCCTTTTATTGTACTGTATTATTGTATGAAAATTAAAATTATTATTTTTTCATTATTGTAACGTGTTGCCTGATGATTGCTCATTCGCCGCCCGCTTTTACTTACTGCTCGCTGCTAGCTGCTTCGCACTGGTTGCTGTTTGTTTGACGTCATGCTAAATAGAATAGCAGAATAGCAAAAATACAATAACTACAATGTCACTTATATTCATAAAAGTATCTTTTATTTTTAGTTGTTGTTGTTTTGTTTTTCTTTCCCTTTCTTTTTCATGCTAACAACAATTAAGTCGCAATTGAGTTTCTTACATTCGCTTTTTTTGTTTTTTCGTTTCTTTTTTGTAGTATAAAACCAAACAACAAGAAAAGTTTCTCTACAAAACTTTTCAATGAGATTTCAATAAATAAAATAATACTTAAAAACAGTGAGATAGAAAGTATATCGAACGAAAACCACAGCTAAGGCCATAGAGAATATGCCATGTGCTTGTAATCCCAGTAGATAAAATGTTTTCTTTGAAACTTTATTCAAATTTATTGCGATTTCTTGGAAATTTCTATTTTACTTTATTCAACTCAACGTTGCAAGAAACGAAATTTATGTGTGGCATAGTTTTATTGACTTTTCTCGAATCAATGTTGCTTAGTATGTACTTTTAGTTTGTGACGGACTGATTTAGCTGACGGAATAGTTTCAAAATTGATTTTACAGTAGGTAGGTACAGACGTTAAATTTCTGTATCTTTTTTCTATATAAAAAATTTTAAATCTTCAGGATTGCTCTGAAGAAAGCATGAAGTTTGAGAGCATCAGGTACTCTTGATGTAAAACAATTAGGCGTTCGATGCTCAACTGGTATGCAGTGACACAACTTACAAACTTGCCAATCATAGGACCCTATGCCACAAGAGACAAATAGCACAACATTCTCCTAACCAAACAGTATTAGCATGGATGAAGGAAAACTACACCCATACGGGAGCAGCGATCGGGTTAGAATAGAATTCTGAATAATTATTTAGCGCACATTGACCCAATATTCTTGATTGTTGTCCGGGGTATGCTGAAGAGTCACACAATACATTGCACCTATATAACTGCCCAGAAAATCATACTCATCTAAGTCCCGAGTGATTTTGGACACATCTAAAACAGTGAGTTTTAATAGTTTTTTTTGAGAACTGTTTTTGATGGCAAAGGTCTCAAACCTTTTTGTCAAGAAATAATGCAAAAGTTTATCCTTAATGCATTTGTCTCTTCTGGCATTTTGGCACGTTCGCAGGCTTTTCAACTTTGCATCACTAATGAGTGGAGTTCATATGAAGGCCGCTTAGATTAAAATCGATCAAACGACTGCCTTGTTGAATGTTTCTTTGCCACTAGACGCCAGTTCCTACAACAAATTGTTTTGCTTTTTTAGGTGATTGCATATATAATTTTTAAAGTGCCTTGAGAAAATTTGGAAATTGCTAAAGACCACCCCTACTATCATTGGGTATTTCAAAGGCTGTCTAGCTCAACAACAACCGAAATCAAATACAAAATGATTCAAAAGTAGATCTCAAATTTCTTTTGGTTATATTTATATTTTTTACTTCTCAAACAGAGCTGTAAAAGAATACATTCAATTTAATTGCAATACTTTCAAGTCATATTTAATAAATGACAGTTCATGATTGGAGTTATTGAATAATATGGTATATTTGACTCTAGAAATGAAGTTGGAAGTCTATTTGGAGTCGTCAATTGGTTATTCATTTAGAAAAACCTTTTTTGGAGTCAGGGCAAATCTTATGACTTCAAATCATGACTGCTTTGAAGTCAGTTGGAGTCACTTGAAGTCATATGGAGTCACTTGAAGTCATTTGGAATCAATTGAGATTTGAAGTCAATTAGAATCACTTGGAGTCAATTGGGGTCTTGGAGTCAATTGGAGGCTTGAAGTCATTTGGAGCCACTTAAAATCACTTTGAATGAATTGGGATTTGACGTCAATTGGCGTCACTTGGAGTCAATTAGAATTTGAAGTTGATTGGAGTCAACTGGGATTTAAAATCAATTGGAGTTACTTGAAGTCAATTGGAGTCACTTGTAGTCAATTGGTATTTGAAGTCAATTGAAGACACTTGGAGTCAATTGGGATTTGAAATCAATTGGTGGTACTTGAAGTCAATTCGAGTAACTTGAAGTCCATTTGAGTCACTTGAAATCATTTGAAGTCACTCTTATTCCATCTGTTTACCCAACTTTTCGCTTAATTTTTAAGCTTTATCGGAGGCGTCTGTTTTAATTTTCAAGAAAAAACAATAACTTTTTACAAACATATCGTCGTCGTTCAAGCAGAAATCACTAAGTCCAAATTGATTTTTTTAGTTGGATCCGTATTAATTATCTTCTATAACTCGAAATACATAATAAATTAGATTTTTGATGATGCAGCTTAAATGTATACTTATGTGTGTATCAATCTGTTAACTTTTTAAGTTTTGTCAGTGCACTGCTAAAACTAACTTCATCTCACAAATTAAAAAAATAGACTTGGTATATTCTACCAGAACGACGACGATATACACTTTGTAAACATTTAAACATTCATATAACACTTACTGAAAGGACTAGAAAATCGTTTTTAAAAACAAAAAATGTGTTAAAAAATGAAAATTTTAAATAATACATAAATTAAAACTAACTTCACATTACATTTGACTGCAAGTAACTCCAATTAACTTAAAATCCCAGTTTACTCCAAATGACTTCAAGTGACTCAAGTATATTCACTTGGAGCCAGACATGACTTTGAAGTCATAAGAATTGCATTCCATGACTTAAAAAAAAAAGATTGCATTCGCATGGTGACTCCATCTAACAAAAACTTCTAACTGCATTTTCTATTCAATTGATTGCATTCTTTTACAGCTTTATTCTTAAGCATTTCTTTTTGCTCTACTTTTCTTTAACGCTCATATGTCTTATAATGCTGTCTGGCATTTCTATATTATACCCAGACACCCCGCACAAAGTAAATTTATACTTTTCTCTTATCTGGTTAAGTAAGTATTCTTAGATAAGTATTTTAAATGCATTCTTAATTTGCCGTATTGTAACAATATTCTACTTTGCTATCGCAGTTCAAACATATCCATTTTTGATTAGTTGCGATTCTGTTTAGTATCCGTAGTTAATGGGATATTAGCAGACATTTGAAACCCTAACTCCCTCCCACATTTATGTGACGTTATTGAATTACAATTGCCTTTTGGTGTATTAACATTTATGTACCAATTCACAGATTCATAGATAACAATATACCCGCAGGTAGCTAAACACATATATAAGTAAGTATATCAATGTCACGATGAGCATTACATTATTATATTCAATCCAGACATACATTTATATTTAGATATCTGATTGGAAGATTGATTCAATCAGTGATAAAATTCGCTCACTCACTCAAAATGTCATCTTTTTTTTCACATTTTATAAAAAAAAGAACATTAAAACTAAAAGTCAAATATATATTTTTAAATTTTGTTTAACACGAACTCTTTCACTTTGTAGATTTTATAATCTGCGAGTACGCTCATTTTTCTGTCGCATCCGTCGCTTGGGTTTCGTTCTATCTAACTCAGCGGCAGCTTTTGGTCAAGGATATTACAAGTATCTAACTATTTATATATACAAGTACCTACTTATAGTCGTAAACATGCTGAGAAATCAAGGAAACTACACACAAAAAAAGCAAATGTGAAGGTACCCTCCTTTTAAAGTTTTAATATCTTTCGTTTTAAGGAAGAAGTGAGTATAAAGGTGAATAGGAAAAGCGCCTTAAAATATGCCAACGAAAATTATATTCATAGGTATCCACTTTTTTGTTTTTATTTTTTTAGTTACTGCTGTGCACTCGTTAAATTTTCAAAATAATCACGCGTTTAAGTTCTTGTTTCTTGTTGCCACTTTTGGTGTTTTTGTTGCTGCTTTTTGGTGTTTCTGTTGCTGCTATTGTTGTTAGTGCTATTGCTGAAGAACAAACATTTAAAGCAACAACAACCAAGGGGCTTTAGATGTTTGTTGTTTACTGCTCTTTGTATATGATGTGTTTATGTACAAAGTATTGTTGTTGTTGTAAAAATGATGGCAATAATGACAACGATTATAGGTGAAGGTTGAGTGCATTTAAATACATCAAAAGTTTTTTGTTTTTATGTGTTTGTTTTTTAAGTGAAGATCTTAAAAAAGATCTTGTAATTTTTTTTTTGTTTTTTTTTTTGGTTTGTTTTGAATTTGCAAAAGTTAATTTACTTTTTATTTAGTCATGAACTTAATAAATCTAGCAGTGAGACAAAATATACAGGTTCATATATTTTTATGTAGTATTGAAAACTTGTATATGGCTGGTTATTGTCGACACCAATCAAGAGTCGCATATTTTTTTCTTGATCTCTCGTGAAGAGAGTGTGCCCCAGTATGATTGTTTTCTATTTTGTTTTTTCATTTATCCTTTAAATGCTGCCAACATTTAAAAATACCATTAAAATGCTTTTAATTTATAGCGATGTGTATAAAAAATTTGAATATGGCTACTCCGTTACCTCAGTAAAAGAGAGTGGAGTGCATTTTACATATGCTCAACATTTGAAAGAGGGAAAAAAACTTCTCACAAAAAGTAACGAGAAGAAAGAATACAACACTCGGTCGGTGAATTCGCCTTATTCGTATCCATTTGACACAGTTTGCATTCGTATCCATTTGACACAGTTTGGTGTCTCACCTGTTATCTTGTTTTTTCAAAATGTTTATTTAAAATTTGGATTATATTTATTACACTGCTCTACAAATGGAAACTAAAAAACGAGCAGATACGGGACAAATGCACTTAGTCCACTTCGCTGAGTCCGAATCCGTGGTCCGTTTCGCTCTGCTACGTCACAATTTATTGATATACAAATTTTTAAAATTGAAAAAAAAAAATTAAAAATGCAGTTCATATTGTCGCAGAGCCGATCCTGAGCCAGGTTCAAAAAAAAAAAATTTCTTATCAACCTTAATCTATCTACTTTCTTAATCTATCTACTTTGTTTCCGCTCGTCCTTAATGGGTTAAAGCAATGATGGCAAAACGTATACTTAAGTGCAAAATGAACTTTTTATACATATCGTATACGAATACGTATATGCATACGCCAAATCAGTTCTCAGTCTACGATATGTATGCAAGAATGCGATTGGCGTACTTGAATAAGATGTTCAGTATGTAGTTAGAGAAAGAAAGTAACAAAACAGCTTAAGTTGTACCGTTTTTAGAATGTTTAAAAGCCACTGCGTTTGCAAAACTACTTCTCCTACTTCTTCGTCTTCGCTGAAAAATGCTGTACAACGTTCAAAGGCAGATCAGTATAAAAGTTTGACTTACATTTAATGTGTTCTTGATCAATTAAATCCTAAAAATCAATTTAGATTTTGTTGTTAAATTTCGAAACAAGCTTGGAGTAGGCTGTCACCGGTTTTATTTTTGTACAAACTATTTGTTTCCGATTAGTGTTTTGAGAATCGCGATGTGTGCAAAAATGGAATCCAGCGTGTATAAGCCTAAAATAAAACATCTTCGGATAAATTATGAATAAAATCTAAAACTGAAAAATAAATCTTTCTCTTGTCAAAAAATATGTTCATACATTACGTACAATGTGTTCAAAAATGAATACGTGAACGTGTCGGAGGAAACAACAATATATAAATTTATTTTTAGGTATACACTAAGAAAGTAAATAGATCAAGAAAGTAACTTGAGAAAAAAACTGTTTTTGAACCTGCCTCAGGAACGGCTCATCGACAAGGTGCCATATGGCACCGCTAGGCATTACTGGGTTAAGCTAACAACGAGATAAAAGTAAACGATGATAACGAGGATGAAAAAAATTACGAAAACATAAATTAATTAAAAAAAAAAAAATTTTTTTCTAAATTTTTAAAGTTAAAAAATAAAAAAAATCGAACATTTTTTTTGTAAAAACGGATGTTTTGATGAAAAAAAATATGAACTGCATTTTTGATTTTATGTTTTTTTTTTTTTTAATTTTAAAAAGTTTGGTGTCAATTACAAAAAATTGTAACGTAGCAGAGCAAAACGGACCACGGATTCGGACTCAGCGACCCCCCATTACCCTAAGTGCATTTGTCCCGTATCTGCTCGTTTTTGGCTGTTAAACAGTGTTATATATTATTGTTGTTAAATTTTTAAATTCTTAAACGATAATTATCTGAATATATATAATCCTCTGTGTCAATATATAACATAACGCAACTTAAGTAATAAAATGTTAATACAAAAATCGGGTTAAAGCATTACTTTCGGCAATCTTGTAATGATATGCAATATGAGATTATGATATTTATACTTTAGCTTCAAATACGACCCTGATTTGCATTTATATATTATATATGTTTTTTTATTTATTAAACTCAATTTAAAATAATTTTTAGAAACATATTTGTTATATCTTTTTGTAATACCTACTTCATTTAACTTTTGCGAAAACAAAAATATTTCTTTGTTCCTACTTTTGTTTTACCTTCTATGTACTCTAAAAAAAAAAATTGTGCAAAAACTTTTCGCTCTCGTACGTTTGCACCTGCCTTCAGATTCATATTGTAATGCTACTTTTTATTGTTCCATTGAACTTTAAATAACATCAGGAAATACATCGTTTATTTAAGTATGAAATATTAAACCATATTTCACGCAGAGTTCCACTCTGACTTCTCGTTCTCCATCACACTTACACTGACGTGCCGCATGCTTACACGCTCGCACATAAACAAAAAGCGTTTGTATGATTGCGAGTATTTATACTAACCAAAATATATTCGTCCTCGTCGTCGTCGTTGTCGTTTACAATTTTCGTTCAAAAACATTTGTAATTTCTCAACAAATCAATCATCCAAAAATAGCAATTCAGCGCACAAAGACGACAAGGAAATTTTTATATTTTACTTCAATATTTTGTTACAGTAATCCTCTTTTTCTTCTTCAATAACAACAGTAGCAATAACAGCAATAGCAAGAACCACAATAACAACAACAAAAACAATAATACTTTTAAGTGCGAGTATTATAAAAGGATATATTATATCTAACTTGTAAACGCTGGCTTGATTTCGTATTTAAGCACCGCTATAGAAAGTTATAGTAATTCAAAAAAACAATATTTAGGCTAAAATTTTAAATTCAGGGCGACCCTGAAATCGTGATAAGAACAAAGCGTAAGAATTCTGTAATAAGCCATCTTCTCTATTCTTATTTTTGCAAAAAACCCACAACTTTAGTCTGATCATTTAACCTATTACAAAGTTGCAAGACTATGTCTCTATCGCTAAACAATCTAACAATTTTAAAAATCGAGCGGAATTTAAAATTGTGATTTTTTGAAAAACCTTGAATTTTCGCTTATAACTTGATCGAAACGTTTTTGGAATTATGCGCTGACGCAGAATTTGAGGTTTGTCGATTTCAACCAGACCTCGATAGTTCAGTAGGTATCGCACTAGATTTTCACTCGGAAGGTTCGATTTCCGTCTGGGTTACCATGTGATATCACAATGTATCGTTCTGGCCTAAATGCATCAATGGATTGCCTGGATTTAGATTTTCACTCCATCCGATATTTTGAAATTTCTATACTGTGTCTTATAGTTACTCTACACTGAAATAAAAAATATATTACTTCTTTGGCATTACAACCGATTTTTAGTCTTTGGTTTTGATTTTAAAGATTTTAATTTCGAGTTGTTTTTTATATGAATTTGTATCCTACCCAGATTTATCATATATATATATAATAAGTCAGAAACCATGACCATACACATCGTTCACTCATATTGGATCTTGCGAAGTATCTTCCTCTCGAATGCTCCCAACATAGCGTAATAATTGTGAGTGAAATTGAAATTCAAGCACCGGAATCCAAATCAAATCGATTTTCAATTACTCTCGAAAGTGAAATTCAGAGGCGGAATCGTCTGAACCGTGAACATAGTACTCGTGACGTAATTTGTACAAAAATACATGCAGAATACTCACTTTTACGTAACGAGTTGTACGTTCACGAGTTTACGTTTACGAGTTTTAGTTGTACGTTTACGTTTACGAGTTATCGCAATAACGTTCTAGCAAATGACTACATTGACTTAGCAACGTTACACACAATCTTGTACAAAAAGTGTTCGCTCTCCGGTAGCGTTTGAAGCAAGGTACATTTTCACTGTACAAAAATTTTAGTTTTTTTTTATCACAATAAAATTGTTTTTGAGGTGAACATATTTATTAATTTAACAGCTGCTGTAGGTATTCAATATGAAATATTCAATTCAAATACAAATAGTTACGAAGAAAAAGGTCAAATTTAAAGTATTCCTCTAGACCTCAAAGTATTCCTCAAGGCCTGAAATTTTAATTTGATTTTACTATTTCTTCCCTCAGTGTAGTTATAGTACTCATAGGAAATTTTTATTTATTACATATACATACACATCACAAACATACATACATAAGTAAGCAGAAAGTACCAAAACAGAGAATAAGAATAATATTTTTCACACAGTGGCACACAGCGCGACGTCATTACATCAAGCACCTATTGAGAAGCAGGCAAGTGTGGTGGTGATGGTATTTTCCATAAGATATGGTGGCACTCCTCGTTTTTCCATTGCTACTCTAAGAAAGCATATTATTGATGATGCTAGGTGGTGGGGTGGGAGGCAAGCAACAGGGTTAGGTATAACTATTGCTGATGCTCTTTTTGCACATGCAAGATATTGTCCTTGCCAACTAAACGCAGTAGAGATACTTATACTTTGTATGAACATTAACATTGTGAGGAGGATAAGGTCATTTTCATTTTACTGTATATGAAGTTTGTTGACTTTGAAGTTGATAACTTTATGTTGTGATAAAGGTTTGTTATCTTTATTCCAACATGATATGCTAATTTATAATTTGATGTTTTTCCATTAAATATAAAATATATTAAACTCTGCATATGATCTTCCCCTTTATCTTTCTCTCTCTCTTTCTCTATCTCCTCGCTCTCTTCTCCATCACATCCGCTTGGATGTGATCTCAAATATAAATTATTATCCTTGCTTCCCATTCGCTTTGCATTTATTGCATTTGCATTTTGCAATTAATTTCTTTTAGTTTAGCATAATGGAGTCCGACAAAACCAGATGCAATCAACCTCTCAACCGCTGACTAACTCTTTGCATTCACCTCTCTCTCTCTCTCTCTCTCCCTCTAATTTTTTAATCTTGCCATTATACAACAACTACTAATACAATCAATACTGTACAATTTTCGCACACTTTTTTGTTTTCTTTTGTTTGTTGGTGAGATGAAAGATAGATATAAAAAAGCGTTAAATTGATTTTGCAGCGGGTGGAATTATTTAACATTGCAACAACATCAAAAACAAAACTAACAGTAACTACTACTTCCATGTATTACAAGTACAATTTTTCTGCCAGACCGAACAGTTTGATTTTATTTAAATTGCGAAAGTTTGCTAAAACCAAAACATCCTTGACGAGCTTTCCTCTCTGTCTTTTTTGTGCCATTGTATAATATGTTATTATGTTAAGCAGTTTGGTGTCAGGGTTGCCACATTGTATATATATTTTTTTGAATTGAAAAATTTTTCACAGCAAACAAAAACAGTAGCAAATATGCAATAGTTTGATAGATGGAAAGTGTTGAAAATTGATTGTCTTAAGCTACCACATGTACGGTGGCCTATTAGGGTCAAATAGTTGGGAGTCATTCTTGATCCTAAGCACTTGTTTACTAAGCATCTCGATGTCATGGCGGCGAAAGCCGTAAAAATAATGTGGCAATGTCATAGAATGCTAAAGCGGACTTGGGAAGCCAGATCTCCTGAATCTCCGTATCGTATCTGTACTTTGCTTAGAGAGAAAATATTTTTTGGTGAAAGATGCAGGGCTGGTAGAGTTCGGAACTTATTCGTTTGCTAAGGGGGGATTCTTATCGATTTTCAGAATTTTTTTTGGAGAGTAAGGAATGTGCATATCTTTTCGGGGCTTTATGGCAGGTACATTTTATTGTATAATTGTAGTTTTAAATTGATTAAATTAAAAATTTTGGAGATATAGTGAGTCGTCATGAAGCTGTCTGGAAGGAAAGCCGAATGCGACGCACACTCCAGCACCACAGTAGGATTATCTGAAACTGTCTATGGAAAAACTGTAGGTAATGGACAAACCAATGATGGTGAAAAAACAATAATTGGCTGATTGAGAGATCTCTGAACCAAAAAGCCGATATTTTCGGACAAAATTTCAAACTTTGATTCAGCCAAAAGTAATCTAATAATTTTTAGTCGGTCAGAGGTTCATCCATTGGGATATGAAAAGTGTGCCAATTATAAGCTTGATCAATCAAACAGTTTATGTGTAATCGTCTACATTATGGCGGTTATAGTTTCGGAAAGGGAGGAAGCATAGGGAGAGGAGGTGAGTCACGCTCACAAGCTCTCATAAGAATCTATCCTTAAAGTTTTTTGTTGCAGACTCCCCGATCTGGCTCTGAACTGATTTTCGCCAGAGTACAATGTCTTCTACATTGATGGATCCTTAATAGACAAAGCTGTTGTTGGTATATATTTTGGCAAGAAAAATCATTCGGCTTACACAGTTGTCTCGAAAATTGTGGACGAAGCGATTGTCAAGCTAAACAGACGTGTGAATATTAATTTAGCTACGTTGGTATGGGTGGCTGGTCAAGTAGGTGTCTCTGATATTGAGATGGCGGACATACTGGCTAGAAGAGGTTTAGCAATGCTTTTTACTGTCCCCCAGCCCACTATTGGTTACCGTTCTTCTTTCATTAAACACCATTGACGGGTACTAGATTTTCGCCGACAGTCGAAGTGGTTTATTGACTCCCTTAGGTAGGAACAATCATAAGTATCTGTTAAGTCTGCGAGGATGCAACTTGAGACTCATAGTAAGACGCGTTACAAGTTTCGTTACAGTCAACGGTTTTCTGAATAAAAGCAGCGTCAAGTATCTGATACATGTCTTTAATATGATGAAACTGCAGAACATTTCATTTGTGAATGTCCTGCTTTCTCTTGACCGAGAAGTACAACACTGGGCAAACATTTCTTGGCGAAAGAAATGCTTGTTTGATTTTTCCAAACTGTGCAAATTTGCAAAGACTTCTGGTAGATTTAAGGCTGTTGACGAAGTAGCAGCCTAGTGTCTCTCTTCGAAACGAAGTACAATGAATTAGTCTACGTGCTCCTTGCCCTTTGGCAGATTCTAATATTATACAATACAAGTACCGGTGGCTTGGTGAGTGAGTGCTGGAGTTCCAGCTGCCTTAGATTCATCTATCTTTTCCCCTTTTTGAAGTGAAACTTCTTTAGCGAGGGTAAATCGAACAACAGAAATCGCATTGTTGTGGCACTCATACGAAACTAAGAAGAAACTAAGTTATACTGTTTTTAGTGTTTAGCGAACGAGGTCATATGGGGATCGGGCACATACAATCATGCAGAGAGTCGACTTCTCGTAGTTTCATCTCATGTGCTTTAGTGAAAGAGTTTGATTCCATATAGCTGCTTTTCTCTCATGTGTTATATACGTGTGCTACGTTGTGTTTGTGGCTTCAGAAAATAGAAAAAGGTTGAGTGGAAAAGCTTCAACAGCAACGGTCACGTGAAAAATCGCGTTTTTGTTGCACTCATAAGAAACCAGTAAGAAACAAAGTTATGCAGTTGTTATTCGGCTAATACAATCAACCAAAGAGTCTACTTCTCGCAATTTTATCTCATGTGATTTAGTGAGAGAGCCGACCTAGCTGCCTCTGCTTGATTGCATATAGCGGAACTTCCTCTCTTGTGTTATATACGTACACTACGTCGTGTTTGTGCCGATAAGTGTAAAGAGTATCAACAGAAGAAAAGCAACAAAAAATAGAGAGAAAAAGACTATAAAAACTTCAAACTTTTCAAATAAACAACAAAGTTTCACTTCTACTACGAGTGCCTGCAGACAAATTACCTTTTTTTTATATTTCATAATCACCACAATGCTTTGTGTTTATTCGTTATTCGTGGAGCGTCATAGTCATGAACGACAAAAGCCTATAGTCGACATATTTAAAGCTGGTATATTTTCAGACGGGTACAACAAAATCTTTGTTTTATAGGGTTTGATGAACTTGAATGTATATAACTTTTTAGGCTAAATTCGAATTCGATAGCTTCAAAGATGCCATCTTGCAAAATTAGAAGGAGCTCTCTGATTTCGAAAAAATTTCGTATGCTAGTAAATTTTGGGTCACTGAACTCAAATCTGAAGTCAGTTAAAATTTAACATATTTTGGTTTCACCACAAACTAAGTTTAAAGTTACAATTTTCGTTATTTTAGGCAAGATATAGTGGATGAATGGGTTGTTTGATCTTCAAGAAATTTATTTAAAATTTTTTTTTTATGCTGATATTGGACTTTTCAGAAAGTTAAACAGTTCTTTAATATTTGAATAAAAGTGATATTAATGAATGTAACTTTTAATATTTTACACTTTTATTCATTTTTCAGAATGATTGCAAACTTTTAGGGTTAACTTTAGTTTACTTTAAATTTTTGTCGAAAAAAAAAACGTGTTGAGACCTATTTTAAAATTTAATTATTTCCTGAGAGCGGAAAGTTGCTGAGAATATTTTTGCATATTCCAATAAAGAAATGTGCCTTCTAAAATTGAAAAAAAAAAAAATCCAGGAACATATTTTCCAGATTTTCTCTAGCAAAATTCGGCAATTTTCAGTTTTCGTATTTTCAAAAATATTTAACTTAAACAATGCAGAACTTTTAGCTTTTCAAATCTTGATTAAAAAATAACACCAAAAATTTCCTTGATAAATTGGAAATACAAAATTGGAACTTTTGGCAGAATATTGCTAAAAACGGATTTTTCAGATGTTTTTTACTCAACTGACTAAAAAATTAAAATCGAACGATCCCACATTTTTGTGAAATATTTGTCGACGTTTAGGTGCTCCTGCACCCACACTAATTTTTTGTATTTCTTTTAGCTGGAATATTATCTTTAAAATGACATCAAATTATTTGGGTTTGACACTATGAAGTTTTTAAATTTTGTCTATTGGACGAATCATTGTGCACCGTTTCGAAGTTTTGAAATTTGATATCTCATTCGAATTGAACGACCATAAAACCGTAGATCAATAGACGAAGTATAAGCTTTTTCTGAACACCATAATTTTTTAAGACTGAAAGGATTAATTGATTAGGGTGTTGTTATGCTGAATTGATTTTTTTTTTCGTTTGCGTGAACTCTCTTTTAACCTTCGCGGTAAGGTTTTCTGTACTTTTAATTTTTACAGTCGTTTTTTATTTCGACCTTTACTTCAGTTATTCACATATGCACCAAGTTATTTATTTGTCTCTATTGCGAACAAAATTAAAAAAGCAATTTTTTAGTTTTATACTGATGGCTTTGAACTAGACGGTAGAACGAGAGGGAGGTGGGAGGAGATATCTTTGCAGATAGTTTTAATGATGCAAAAATTTTTCGCCTTCCATATATTTCTGGCTGAGCTATCGACTAATAAAGAAGTAGCTGATTCTATGAGCGCAGTAGTTATTGAGCTTACTGGCAGGCATGCAATTTTATTAAGAATATCCCCAAATAATTTTTGCAGAAACAACCTTGCGGAGGAAGAGGAAAAAACAATTGTTGATCTACAATCGCCCAACTATTTCCAAAAAACACTGGCGTCTTTAGCTTACATCAGATATTTAGACAAGTTTATTAAAACTACAAAATAATTTGACAAATATTAAGGAAAGGAAGGGCTACCAGTTCAACCCATCCTAATCTCTTGCTCGCGCTTTCAACTTTTAAAATTTTTATTGAAACTACAACTCGTAAATCATGGATGCAACCCCGTGATCGTCAGCGTAACTACAGACTAACTAAATATATATAATAGATATAGCTACTGGGGGATTCTACGGGGGCGTCAAAACCCCTCTCCCTTACAGATGAATTAAAAAAAAAATTAAAAGGACCAATCCGCTAATGGTGATGCAATTATCAAAAATGCACAAAAAAAGTATGACTGTGAAAGATTTTCTGCATTGATACTAAAACTTGTGAAAGAAATATAATAATTTAATATTAGCAAGTATCTAAGTATGTGCTTATCTTTAACATTCTGTTCTCATCTCATCATAGAAAAGTTGATATAAAAATTAATTTAATCGACACGTGGAATCAATCAGAAATATTACATAATACCATTTGTTTCCCTTTTTTTCTCTTCCGCTATCTCTTCTCTTTTAGTTCATATTTCTGTTTTGCGTAAGTTGTTAAAGTTAAATTTATAACATGATTAATTGAATTGGAAAACGATAAATGAATAAAACGCAAAAAAAAAAAAAAAAATAGAAATATCGCACATTTGAATAGAATGATGGCGAAAATGTGAAAGGACACTTTCAAGTTGCGATAATGATTTTTATTCCATACAAATGACGTAGTCAACGCTGTGGTTGTTGTTGTTATTGTCCATCTATCGTCGCATCATGCTCTTATTATGAGATTCATCCATGTACTGTACACAACCCGTCCATTTTATAGTCATGTGTTTTGATACAGGAATGTATGGAGGGAGGAGTATTAACAAGAAAACGTGATGCCGTCGCCGCCGCCTTTGCTTTTAACTGCTACGAGTATAGTTGCTTCAATGGCAGTGATAATGACGAAGTTTTTTATGTTGCAAAGTTTATGTTTATTTGTTTGTTTACTTTCTAAAAGTCTAACTTAATGAAATATGATATTGATATAAAAAGTTCAACGACCATTACAAACACACGCACACCTACACATACATGCATATATATATAAACAATATAGATACGCAAAAGAATTCTTGTTTAATTTTTATAATTATTATTGAGGATTGCTGGCGCTAGTTAACTTTCTCTAAAAAGTGGTAAACTTCTTTTAGTTCTTCTCTCTTGTGTATTATATTAATAGCTTTGAATATGCTTATTTCATGCCAAAATAGTTGTGGTATTGTGCGAGTATATATTGGCGATTATTTATATACTACTTTTATTAACAAATAAAGTATTTCTAACATTTTGTCTTCTCCGTTATTTTAACATTGCTTTTTAAAAACTACACATTAAAAGAATTGTTAGTTTGTGTTTGTTAAATGATATTTTTGCTGGCGTGAATTGTAGTTATCTAGTCATATACATCTAGTCATAAAATCTTTTGTTTTCGTTTAATCGATTGAAAACGTTCGTAAATCTTTTTAACTGTGAATTTGAAGTATTTTAGAAGTTATTGCCGGCAGTGCACATGGCCGTGCCGTCCATTGGCGAGTATTTTATCAAAACTTTCAAGTATGTTTTCTCAAAATCATATTTCCATAAAATAAACATAGAGTATTAAAAACTTTGTTATAAAAATCACAAATATCAATGACTTTATCAGTTTTTAATATTTTTATAAGCACAAATTTTATATAAAAAATCGAAGTTTTGGTTCAAACAGCTGAAAATTTTCTTAATGTTTCATTTTCTTTAGGTATTTTAAATTCATATAAAGTAAAAAAGTATACTAATTAACGAAATAAAAATTATTTCTGAGAATTTCGAGCGCTATCGTGTACGCAGTCTTATAACTTCGGTGTAGAGACATTCCAGTACACCAATTTGAAACATTTTGGTGTTAGTTTGTTTTAAACATTGTTCAAAAGTTGATTAAAATATATCACCTTGATCAAAAAGTTCCCGGAATAACCACCGTGTGGCGCTCCCATCGTTCCGATTTAAGTTCTGTTGTTTTTTTTTGTTAAGTTGTTGATATTCCCTCTAAATCTTAGCGTCATAGCTTGACATTTGCAAAAGTTACGTAGCCACGGTTTTCACGGATTACAACGGTGTAGTGCATCATGAATTTTTTCCAGAAGGCCAGACAGTAAAAAAAAGAGTATTACTTGGGCGTTATGAGACGTTTGCGTGAAGCAATTCGCCGAAAGAGACCAGAATTGTGGACAGAAAACTCGTGGATTTTGCACTATGATAACGCACCGTCGCACAGTGCCATCATTATTCGTAATTTTTTTTACGAAAAATGCAACAAATACCATCCAACAGCCACCGAGTTCACCTAATTTGGTGCCCTGTGACTTCTTTCTGTTCAATCGAGTTAAAAAACCATTACAGGGAACGCGTTTCAGCAGCCGAGAGGAAGTAATGGAAAAATCGTAGGAAGCACTGATAGACATACCGAAAACCACTGCCATAAGTGTGTTGCAGTCGATGGGGATTACTTTGAGGGTGCAATATAGATTTAGATGAATAAACTTGTATTTTTAATTTTCTGAATAAATTCCTGGAACTTTTTGATCAAGGTGGTACTTGGAAAATTGATTGTCAATGCTGCTTTTTTCTACAAAAAAAAAAAAAACAACAATTCTGGTTGATTTATTAGATTTAAGAAAAACTAAAACTTATTGCATATTTTCAATTATAATTTCCAATATGTTAAAAGTTTTTGAATAATTTCACAGTTTAATACTTTTCAACTAATTTCAATAACAATTTAACTTCATCAAAACACTTTGAAAAATGGTCTGGAAATTGCCATGCTGCTAAACACCTTTCGGATTCAGAGATCTATACTATACAATAAAACAATACAATGAATAAAAAAAATTTTTGATGTATTCCACTATTTCATTGAAAAATATTCTACAACCACTTTCACTACATAAATTATGTGTTGCATAGTCTTGGGCTTAAAGTCAAAACTATAATAAAAAAGGGTTAGAAAATAAAAATGTTTGCAAAGAAAAAAAATGTCAAATACCGAGAAAATATTTTGAATTTAATTCGTCGAACTATTCTCACTCTTCAATGTACTCAACAATCATAAAAAATAGTATCGTTTCTACCATGCCCAATCTTGAAATCCTTTATTTGAAAGGTCGTTCTCAAAGTTGAAGTATAATAAGAATTATTTAAGAAGTACGATAGGCGAAGAAAAATTCAATGCATTTGCATTTTTATCGATTGAATAATTTGAACTTCAATGAAATAATTGGTTATTTTATCTACGCTAAAATCAGAGATATCATCCACGCATCATCTGTACCACAAAAATGTAAACAAAAAATATATTCTATTCTTCTCTAATTTTTCCTTGCAAATTTATTCTTGAATTTGTTTTTAATTTTTCCCTTGCGGCTCGGGGCCCCCCAAGCCGCGGGATGGCCTTGAGGTTGCTGCCTAACTCGCCTCCAAACTAAGTTAACGCTGGTTTGTATAGTTTTTTTTATATTAAAAAACAATTTTTCTCTTGGCATATTTTTAGGCTTAGGTATATATTTTAATTGACAGGCTGAAACCAAATACAAAGTAAGAAATTGCAACTGACAAAAATGACTTACAAATTCTTCAGAGCAAAAATGAAAACAAAAGATGACGAAGTGAACAACTTCGTTTCGTTTTTGTAGTCAAATATTTTTAATGCATTTTCGTTAGGTACAATTTTTTACTTCGTATTTTCTTTCAGCCTGTCAATTATTTGAGCCTTTGTGAAAGTCAATTCATGTCATAATCAAGAACGCAAAACGAAAAACCCAACCCAAACAAGAGCATAATGCACAAGCGTAAAATTATGCAGCGCACTTGTACGCAATAGCCAACCCAAACAGAACCCAAAGTACTGTCAGTTTCTTGTAAATACATACATTTGTGACATGGAATGAAGAAAAGGACTTAGTATTCGAAAAACAGATTTTCGACATAAAATTGTTAAAGATTTAGCATACTTTTCTTCGTCAGAATTTACCAAAACCTGAAAATCGATCGCATATTTTGACTTTTGCTCATAACTTCCGTTGAAAGCTGAATTTTTTGTTAATGTTGCATATCGTTGAATAGATTGTGAGATCTATTCATTGATATGTTTTTGTTGGAAAATTTAAGATTGGTTAAAAATTATTCTGAATCGCAGTTCTGGCAGATAAAAAAACTTGCCGTCATATTGGCACATTTTAAAGAAATAAAGACATTGCGTTTTCTTTTCAAGTTTTTTGGCGAGATCAATGTAATTGGCAAGAGTGAGAGCGCCCAGGTGTCCCAGCACGTTACTCGTGCCAACTATATCAATTCTCTAAAAAAGCTCCTTTCTCTTTTGAAACTTTGTTAGATTTAAGAGGCTTAAGTGTATTTGTGCAATTTCACGGTGTAAATTCTGCTAAGTCACATGTACAATTAATCTCATGGTTCCTAGTTTTCGGTGCTCCGACCCTGACTATATACACTGCTCCGAACCTAACAGCACACATCATTTAGTGTCGCATCATTTACAGCATATTCGCGCGATGCAAACACCATGAAAAGCTACATATTACCACTTATTAAACCATATCATACAATTTAAGTTAACTTACTTTGGTGTTTTCATGTTATTATTAACTAATAAATTACTTTTTTTAGCACTGCTAAAAAGCTAAAAGAAGAGTAACTTTTAGAACGCGGCCACTCTTCTTTTTTTTAACAAATATATACACTTCACATTCTTAATTCGAAATGACTTGAAAAGTTTTCTTTCGTCATGACAAACAATACTGTGTATTAACTTAACGGACGCCAGTGTGATATAACGGTGAAAACGACAATGTACCGACCCTGATGACATTCCTCTACTAGGTCCCTTTCTTCGTTCCAGGTCACATATATGAATGGTCAGTCATATATAAAAAGTGCGCTGCGTGTTTCAGTTAGCTCCATATAAAATATATGTGTATGAGCGATTTTTGCAGAAATTTTACTCATTACGCACTTTAGGGTTAGGTTGGGCTGAAAGGTCTGACTTTTGTAAGTGCATTAAAGCTTTACAATTTAAATCAATTGTTCTCCAAGTTTCAATGCAGTGGACGTTCGAAAATCTTAATTGTCCAAAAAACTTAAGCGATTTTTGACTTGAATGCAACTTCCTCAAGAAACTTAAGTTTTCTGAGTAGATTCGGAATTAATTTTTGTTCGATTATTCATTTGAGCTTTGAGTGCTTTTACCTAATAAAATGCTACTGTGTAAAATGTATGTATTTATAAATATTTTACCCCTATAATTATTTATAACGTCTATGAAGAACCCAAGAACAAACTACTTAAGAGTTCCGAGCGTCCACTATATTTCTTTTCCGCTCATTTTAATTGAACCGCCAAACTTCTTTTTCCTTTTTAGATGTTTTCTTTCGGCATTTGGAAAAATTTTACGCAAGGTAAAGTTACCAGCGACTCAGTCTTCTTCTTTATTCGTGGTCAATACCATTGGCTGTCAAAATCTTTGTTTACTTTTGATTGTTTGTTTACGTATTTACTCCATTTTGACATTTGCCATGCATCCCGCCATTATGGCTGCAACATCAAAGATATGTTGTTATTGTCTTGTTGTACGGCTGATTTTGACATTTTATGGTATCGAACGCAACAGCAAGGATGTGTTGTTTTTGCTAAGGTGGAATTGTTGTAATCTTGCTATCACCTTACACATGAGTATTAATTTCCGCCGTGTGTAATGGCACACACATAATTTTTGTTGTACACTAGAAATAGATTCTAAATTCTAATTCGACTCAATACTCTAATTTTTTGACAGATGCAGCCGCATGTCCTAAATACTTTGTACTCATAGCAGTGATGGATACAAGGTGCGAATTCATAAGGATTTTTTATGAAATGACCCTTACTGGCAATTATCTCACCCTATCTATGCTTTTGAATTAACTCAGATAATGGCATAAATACATATGCGCAGTACACCTCAGGAAGTTTTGATTTTGATTCTAATTTAATTAGGATAAAAAAAAATAAAGAAAATATTTTTAAAGTATACTACATATAGGGCATTTAGCATATTTGGGTTAATTTTGAAAACACGAAACTATATCCTTCTCCTTTCTCAAATTCTGGGTTCGCTAGTATTAGAGATTTTTTGATTTTTTTTTAAGAGTAATCAAAACTTTATCAATTGAAAACTATCCTTTCTTAGAAAATCCGCAACAATATCTTTTGTCAATTAAATATGTAGATATAAACTAATAATTTACTTTTAATTTCTTCATTTTCAGATCACTAAAACAAATCCAATTCCAACCAAACTATCAAACTACAAAAAACAAAGATGTCTTCGTCACCAACAACAAATACACCACCTACCGAGCCAAATCAATCAGCAGAAGCGGGAAAAGCAGCTACCAGCAGCAGCAATAATGCTGCTGACGATATATCACAACAATCACAGAGCGCCAACACCGCAACAAATCACAATCACAACAACAATACAAATAAATTGAAATCAGCACAAAACAGCGGCACTGGCAGCATCGATAAACTATCACCCGATCAGGATATTTTCATAAACACCACTGATGGTCTACCGAATTCACATCCAAATTTACCCAAAGAATGTGATGTTGACAGCGACACCGAACACCCAGAAGTAGATCCCGATTCATTTGATGATTTACCCACATCAATCATCGTGACCAATATACACTCGGAAGTGTTTGCTACGCCACAATTGAAACAAGAAATGGAAGATCTCTTCCGCACCTTCAGCGATTCGGCAACATTTCAATGGCTACGTAGTTTTCGACGTCTGCGCGTTAACTATGACAATGCCATAGCAGCGGCCAATGCACGCATTAAACTGCATCAATATGAATTCAATAAGAAAACCGTGATTACATGCTATTTTGCTCAACCGGTAACACCAGTCTCCAATAAAAATCTACAGCCACCAGCACCGGTGAAACAATTTCTCATTTCACCACCAGCATCACCACCTGCAGGTTGGGAGCCACGCGATGAAAATGAGCCGCTGGTGAATCATGATCTATTGGCAGCACTTGCAAGTCTAACGCCAGGTGAATCGCACGAGCTGCATCCACAAAGTGAGGACCAACCGGGAATTATTGTGCATACTGCCACAATTCTAGCAGCAGATCCAGCTACGATTGCAGCGGGTGGAAAACCGCCAATACAGCATACCAAACGCCCAGAACGAGCGTCGTAAATGAATGTGTTGTGAGAACCATTTAGAAAGGAAGGCATTCGGTATGCGGTTGTTGATGGAGTCTCTACGAAGCTGCACACCTTTCGGCAGAACGGTGGTGGCTTGAAAACGTATAAAGAATTTACTAGCGGTGATAAAGGGAAAGAATGTATGAAAGAAAGTACGCAACAAAACAACAAAAAACTAAGAAAATTATGTCCTATTCTAAAATGTACCTTCAAGCATCTTTAGCTATATATGTATACATATGTATGTTTGTACACCAAATCTAGTTATATTATACTATATTGTTATGTATACTATTTATATTTGTATGTACTACAGTTTGATTTTTAGTTTTGGAGCTTGGTCTTCCGTTAGCCAACGATAAACCAAATGTGGAAGTCTGCAGCTCCAGCCAAATTCGTATCATCTTTATGAGTTAATAGCAGTTTTAGTTTGTGAATTTATCAATAAACTTTGCTTACTACTTGACAGCAACCAAGAATTTTTTCAAGTAGTTAGGCGCAGGTGTTCAAAATATTTTAAAATCTGTTAAAAAGTTTTTAATTATGTTATTTAAATGAAATTAATTTGATTCTTGAAATTTAATATACTTGTAAATTAAGTTAAAATGTTTAACAATTAAAAAATTAAATAATAATGAAATGTAAATATAAATTGAATAAAAATGTGATTAATATCATCTTTGGTTCTTAGATAATAATATGAAAATAAACTATTGAATTTAATTAATAACTAACTAATTTGCACTTAAATCTAAAATAAACCAAAAAAAAAAAAAACAAGAAATCTTTTACATTTTTGTAGCTTGTAGTTTTATTTAGTTAGTTTTTATTTATGCTAAATTAAAATCACTATTCAAGAACTCCCTTAAAAATATATAAACCTAAATAAATAAATACAAATATAATAAAAAGTAAAATACTACAAAATTGTAAAACTTTAGCTGTTCCAAAGTAATTGTATGCAAATTCAGAACAAAAACTAATAAAAAAATTTATGTACCCATACATACAGACATACATACATATATGTATGCGTATTTAATGTTGCTACTATTGTATTATTCCTAAATCTTCATATATCTAAATATATATTAAAAAATTAATTGAAATCTAAAACTACTTTGTGGAAAAAACAAAACGAAAAATTGCGTATGTGAATCAGTGTAAAATTTCTTAACTATAACAAAACAAACAAATAAAAAAAAAATAAAAACAAAAACATAAATTTCAAATGAAATTAAAAACAAATTATGAAAATGTACCTTATTACTAAAAATAAACAAAATTAATTACATAATTTGAAATGAATATAAGAAAAATTAAAAGAAAATAAAATGCAAGTTTTAAAAACTAATAAAATACATATACACAATGAACCACAAATATACACACGCACTCACACACACCCACTCACACATACATACCTGCAACATATATTTACAAATATATGTTCGTCTGTATATGTTAATATATTTAAGCTTAACTCAAATAATGATTATTTAAATTTGAAAAAAATATATATACATATAAACTGTAAATGTACATAAATCTGTTTTGTTTGTTTAATTAATTCTTTATATTGTGATCATGAGTGGCAACTCGATCAAACGGATTTATGATCATATTGTTTAAACTTCCCAAGCTTCCAAGCTTTCTTTGGTATGCGAGTCACCTGCTCAGGGGATAGATTAGGTAGGTGGTCGTTCTAAAGAACACACTTTAACTATTACCTCTAGTATTAATAACAGAAAAATTATTTTTTGATTTCTGACCAACTTTGCCTAAACTAAGGCTGAATACAACAACGCAATACTTTGTGAAAAAACATTTAGGTATACTTTATGTGTATATATATAGAAGTATTTAACCCTTCTGTTACATTAAGGTCATTTCCTGACCTTTTTTTGCTTAATTTGCCAATATTTTCTAAAATAAACATAATTTTGAGATTTCCCATTGTGAATTTCTGCATCGAGGCGAAACCCTCCGAAAAAGTATAAAAAGAAACTTTTTATTTTATAAAGTAAGTGACAATATCAAAACTTACGTGTGTGTACCATAAGGTCATTCAGTGACCATTACCTCTTTTATACGTCAAATGTGGAGTTCCCGCTTTTTTTTTTGCGCGTGAATAATAAGATAATTATTACTTTTTATAAAATGCAAAGATAACTAGTTTCAGTAAGTATTTTAAATTTGTTATTAGACTTTTTCGCTTGAGATTCGCGTACTGACTGTATTTTGTCGCAGCGACCACATCCTTTGACAGAAATCCAAAAGAAGACAGGTATATTAATGAGTGTAGTGACGTTTGGGTGCGAAAACTATTAAGTGGAAAAGTTTGCGAGCAACGAATTTTCTGACGACTATATAAAGAGTGGTGACGAAAAAAGTGTTGTTGGAGCACTATCGGCAAATGATAGCAGCATTCCCATGTACTAATCGAAGGTTAAAGATATTGAGTGATCAACGGAATCGACTGCACCCATTAATGCTAAGGCCAGGATAGAAAACGTAATTCAAGGACGTCCTGGAGTTACTACATATATGAGTTATTCAATCTATGCTTCACAGCGCACATGAAAAAAAATTTCATACAAATCAACAAATCCAACCCTCTGGAACCCGTCAAACATATTCAATCGAAAGTCTGGACTTAGACCTTCTTCAGGGAGTGATTCGGCATAGAAAATGTTAGGTAAGAACTCAATTGTCGGCAGATATTATGCGAAATATTCGGGCAGAAACACAAGAGTCTACCACTTCGGAAGGCGCTACTCTGAAGAAGAGAAAAGCTAATCGACTTGCGCAGTTTATTCAGCTGGATTTGCCGTAAAACGTACGAGTACTGCACTATTTGTAAAAAACCTGCGTATCCAAAATCCCTTACGACGATTGCAGTTTATACAACCTATTGCCTTGAGCCCACATAGTAAATATATACCTTTATATAAGTATGTAAACAGTATTAAACTGATTAATAATCAAAATTTTAATCCAAAATTATGAGTTTTCATACGATATGCATTCGAAACACTGGCCAGGTCATTCTGAGACCTTAATATCACAAGTGTGATTTTTTCTTAATGTAACAGAAGGGTTAATAAAAATAAAATGGTAATCATTGAACTCCTAACTACCAAATTTTACATCCCTATATGCTTTAATATTGGCAAAGATGTTTAAAAACCTGAACAACAAACATTTTTTTTTAAATCGATTTTTCGATTTGGAAAAAAAGTTTACAATTGTATATTTTCTGTGGCACTGTGCTATCGAAGAAGAATCTGATGTGAGTATGGTCAATGTTTCGAAATAAAGAGGTAATTCCCAAAATTTTTCTGTAATTTTTCATAAAAGCTGCTTCCAACGAGCTCTAGTAGTTTTCCGTTTATAATAAGTTTTGGGGCGAAATTCAATCTGACTAATAAGTAAAAAGTAATGACTAAAAAAATTAATTATCAATCGCAAATTAATGACTAATTGTTTGTGATTGATGATTGGGCCTTACCCACTGTACTATATGCAATCCAGCATGCTGAAATCGAATCCGTTGTCCAAATAACTTCATCATGTCAGGTCAGTTTCTAACCTCAAAAAAAGGCTAAATGTCATAAAATTCAATCAAAAATATCTCATCAACCCCATAAAGGATCAAAGGGCATAACTGTTTCAAACATTGATTTTCACTGCTTAAACGCTCATAAGCCACTTTTTCACTGGTTTATGGGGTTTTAGGCAGAGCTGGGCAGTAAGGATCACGAGTACATATTGATTAATGCAATCGTAATCATACTTTTTTTCATTACGATTGCAGTAATCTTTGCTGCCCAATTCTGGTTTTGGGGTTGTGTAGGGTTGATCGGGTATATGATTTTGGGGTTTTGTTTGGGTTCCATGTTTAGAACAGTTTCGAATTACACTTTTGATAAAATTACTCATTAAAATAGAAAAATAAACCATCGAAATAATGTTAAAAAATATTGAGCAGTTCTGTTGACAAAAAAATTCTTGAAAAACCTCTCGAAACATCACCGGCACACAGGTGCACCCCCTTAAGGAGACTTATTCCTCCCACAATAATTGGCGCAAATCATAGGATCCCTTTTCTTGTAGATTGGGCAGAGTAAGCTTAGGCAAAATAGGCTGTGTGCAACATTTTCCAAGTGGAAATTAATACGTGATTTCTTTTGTTTATAACAAATTTTCTTAACGATACTCGGTTTATTCGTGTTTTTTTCTTTCCTTTAAATTTAGTATTACATTAGGATTTTGCACATATTTTTGTTAAAAATTTAAAATAATACGTGTTGGAATAAAAAATGTTGCCTTCTATAAAATGCATATGGGACATTCTCTGTCCAAAATAGGCTAAGGTATTTTAGGGCATATTTGGGCTCAAATAATATATGATAACATGTTTTTTGGGAAGTTTTCTGATGACTTGGGACACGTGAGACACGAAAAACTGTTTTTTGGAATTTTTAATTTTTTGAGGTTACGGACAACACGTAACATTTTCCGTGGAAAAATTATATTAGATTCATGTTTATATATATAAATAGTTACATGGTAGTAGTTTTGTCTATTTTTCTGACACAAATTGTGTATAATTTTATTTTTGTATACTACAACCGCAGAGAAGGTAACCTATTTTATTGTCCATAAAAATAGAAAAACTTAATATGGACGACATTGATCCTTATTATTGCCTAGTAAAATATTTGCTTGCCCAACATTTAAAGCCTTTCCACAAGGTTAGTTGAAATACTTGAGAGAGCAGAAAATACAATATTAATAGGTCTGTTCCCTTACTTTTTGGACTAAAGTTTTAAAAAGTGTCAAACACGAGCAAATAGAAAAAATTCTCTGAGTGAGGGCCAAAAATTGGTAAAAGTACGAGAACGCGTAAATCCAAAATAGTTATTTATAACAAATTTTTCTTTTTTGAAGAAAATATATCAAACAAAAACAAAAGAAACTTAGGGCTGATTTCATAGTGGCGGGTTAACTCATGTGTAAGAGTTAACTGCCAATTTTCAATTTCACATTTTCAAGTTATGAGGCAGTTAACTGCCCAATATTGGCGAGTTAACTGGCAATTTCTTAAATAAAGAAATCAGCTGATTCGACAACAGCGCTTGTAAATAGTAAATAATTACGAAAGAGAAATTGTTCTGCGTTTCTGTTTTTACTAAAACGGATTGATTGGATTTGGAAGATGTCAATGATGCAAAGTATGATATCATGATTGAACCAATTGTTCTCGTAAACCAAAAATAATACGTGATAGAATACTGTTTTCCAAATATTACGACAAATATTTTCGTGAGAGGTTTAGGATGAGCAAGGAGGTAACTTTTTGAATTGCTGTACTTATCTTTCAGAACTTTTTCCGTTCTTTTGCTCCCATATTGGGAATTAAACCCCGCTGCTATTCTGTCCCAGGACAGAATAGCAGAATTCCCTCAAACTGACGCAGATAGGCCGGTTCTTTGCACTAAATGATACCTTTATTCTTCTCGACCATTTCAAAAAAATTTGCAATTTCTTCGCTTCAAATATTATTTGTATTTTTTTTCGTTCATTTTCTTTTAATTTTATATTTTTTTTTACTACTTTCATATAAAAAATTCTACCTGGATTCGGAATAATTTCTCACATTATTAGTCAAGAATCAGGAAAAAAGGAAACTTTTGGATCTCTTGGAATAATTTATGCCATACTTGCTATTGGATTATTAGGATTTATTGTATGAGCTCACCATATATTTACAGTAGGAATAGATGTTGATACTCGAGCATATTTTACTTCAGCTACTATAATTATTGCTGTACCAACAGGAATTAAAATTTTTAGTTGATTAGCTACTTTACACGGAACACAAATAAATTACTCTCCTGCTATACTTTGAGCTTTGTTTTTGTTTACATTTTATTGTGAGTTGCCAACGTAAAAAAGAAAATGATTTAAAAATTAACTATCACCTATTGTTTACATTTGAAAGTTAACTCCTCAATGTGAAACCCAAAATTATTTAACTCGCTCTTTACTCTTGAATCTCAGTTAAAGTTATTGGTGAGTTAACTCACCACTGTGAAAGCGGCTCTTAATGAATTTAAAATAATTTGAAACAAAAAAACATACACAAAATCCTTTGAAATTGTTTTTCACAATTATTAATTTTATTATTTTATATTTTGTAGTTTTTTGTTACCGTCAGCTGATAACTTTTAATTTCTAAACAGTTTGACACTTTTCGTGGTTAGTGTGTTGGACTGCTATGCAGAGATGCCCGGGTTCATATCTCGGCACGCTCAAAAATCAAAAAAAGTAGGAAATAAAAATTTGTCTACACGGCACCACCTCTTGGCTGGCAATGGCAAACCTCCAAGAGTAAACAAATGCCTATGAATAGCTTTTCACTTCGCCGTTCGGATTCGGCATAAAATTGTAGATCCCTTCCATTCGTGTATAAATATAACTCACACAACGTGAATGGACGCGAAAAGCTCGGCCTTGGCCCTCCAGGGGCTATTGTAGTAGTAGTAGTTGACACTTTTCAAGTTTTTTCCAGCAGAATTTCTCGGGTAAAAACTTTTAATTTCTGACACGGAGGGGAAATCATTTACTCTCTCATTGCCGCTCTTACTTATTAAATTTGTGTGTATAGGAACCAGGGCTGCCAACTCATTTTCCCATTCCCCCATTTTCCAACTTTATCTCCCCCATGTCTTGTCAAATTCACCCAATTTTGTTTTTTTTTTAAGAAAAACACTACGTGAAATTGGGACACCAAAATACTGGGACACATGAACTTAATTTTGGGTCGTAGAAGCCAGTGGTAAACTTCGTTTTTAAAGATTAGGTCAAAATCAAGAGATATCTCAAATTTAAGTTTGAATTGCCTTTTAAGCGATTTTTGATTATATTTTAAGGAAAAGATATCGAAATCTTTTTTGAAGTGACTTTATTTATTGTTTATTTATCGAAACTCAACTCTAACTATGATGGCCGTCGATTTTTTAGTGAATACAGTTCATTTATTGTTAATTTGTCGCACTATTTAATCAATTTTACGCATTTTCTATTCGTTTTTTTTAATTGAATCCAACCAAAAACATTTTTTTTTTAATTTCCCCAAGTATTGGAGTCATTCCTCCTTAAATTGGTTCCAAAGAATATTTTAAGCATTTGACAATTGTATTTATGATTTTCTTGGTCATAGGTCCGTTTTGTCCCAAAAAGTTTCGGGGTTATACATTATGCACACTATGCCAATCGCCAGATATCTATGACCGCTCCTGGCAGTTATCTGCTCGCTCGGACAAGACTGTGAACGGGGGTTGAGTACGCAGTCTCGGCACTTTCGCCATCGTCCCCGTTGGTCGACACCGCGAGCTTGCTCGAACGGTCTGCCACACGCAACCAAATAACCGGCAGAAATATTTTCATCGGCCAGAATCGGCACTCAATCACAGCGGTCAGTAATAGCACTATTTATATAATATATTGTGAAACAAAACTAAATAAGGAATAAACAGCTGGTTGCAAACAGCTGAGCACAAACAGAGCTATAGAATTTATGTCGTAACACTTTGTTTCGTATAATTTCATCAAAATTTCTTAAGTCCAGAAATGTTTTTTTTCAATAATATTAAATTTTGATTGAGTCTTCAAAAGGTTTGTTAGGTTTTGTTTTATTTATAGAAAAACAAGTATACATAGGTACATCTTAGTTACTAATTTTATTTAAAGTGGAATTCATACAATTTCTGTAAATCCTTTGGAAAGCATCGTTTCGTCTTAAAAATTACAACAAATTATAACAAATATATGTACATTCCTGTGTATGTTTCGTATAGTACTCTAACTATAACGGTAATGTAACAATTCAACTCTACTTATTCATTACAAAAATATATTTGGATTAGGTTTTTTTGTTTTTATTTTGTTTATTTGCTCTACTAATTGCTCAACAGACAATACATGATCGTATCTTTTTCCCTCCCTGTGTCTTATTGTGTGTATTTTTATTTCTTATCAATATTTTTCAATGGTACCATTTCCTCAGGATCTTCTGGATAAATACTGTGTTTTCTTTGTTTTCTGCCAGCACACTGACTGAACCAAGTATCACCCTTTCCGAACTCTTCGCCATCCTCGAGCGATTCTGGCATCGGTTGATTCATTGTCTCTGGTAAGAACATAACCCAAACACCGGATATCAGTGCAATAACACCAAACAGAACCGCTGGTATTTTCGGATCAAATGAGTCGAGAAGAGTAATTAACGGAGTAAGAGCACCCGAAAGACGCGCACACATTGAACCCAAGCCCATGGCGGAATTACGCACCACAGTTGGAAATAGTTCGGCAGAGTAATTGTATATAACGGCAAAAGAGCCGGCAATAAATAATTTTCCCATCATTACAATAGCCGTAGATGTTGTGCTGCCTTGAGCGATATAAGCGGCAATAATGCAGCAAAGGCCACCAGCAATCATCAAGGTACTTGTGATTGGACGTCGGCCCAAACGATCGAGCACGAATATAATGATCGTGTAGCTGGGGAATTCAACGAGACCCATTATGAAGAGAATTAAAAACGGATTACCATACAGTTTGCCAGCACTCAATGACAGACCGTAATACACTAGCGAATTGGCGAACCAACAGAGGCAAACATTCAGTGTTTTTGTACGTAGATTGGGCGTCTTGAAGAGATCACTTAAGCCGGCGCTTGCCTTCTCTTCCGTAGCCGCCTGGCTTTTAGCCTTCTGAATAAAATAATCCCTATCGAGCGGTATGCCAGACCCATTAATGCGTAAGCCTTTAGCGACTATATCAACTGCTTCTTCAGCTCGTCCTTGCATCCAGAGCCAACGTGGCGATTCGTCCAGAAGCCACCAATGCCCCACAAACAGTAAACCATGCAAGCCGTACACAATTTGTAGTAGCTGTCGATCTTTGATTAGAGCGCCCCAGCCGGCAACAAGCATGATGCCACCAGCAAACACACCCTAAGGTAAATGATAAAAAAATTAGTTAATATACAATCAAAAATTTATCTAAACTAACCTGGAATGTAATGCCGCAGACGGTACGTTTACTGGCACCCACCAACTCCATAGTCAATACGAAACCACAAATATACGCCCCCGCTGAACCGAAAATGCCCAGGAAATAGCGCGCTGCCATAAATGAAAAGTATTCGGGTATAAAAGCAACAGCGACGCCAATGATCAGTTGCAGCAGCGCCGACCAACAGAATACCGTTTTACGACCGACTTTATCCGCTAGGCCGCCCAGTGTCACCGCTCCCGTGAATACGCCCAACATGAATACAGTTTGCACAATCGATCCTAGCCATCGTCGATCGCACACAAAATGCCAATCGATCGTTCGTGAATCTTCATAGTAAGTGCGATCGTAGACCCATGACGTACAAGGCACGGTATTATTCTGTGCATCGTACATATGACAAGAATCCAATTCACCATTTATTTTCAGTGGAATCGCCGCTAATATCGCAGATGAATTCCAGGGAGTATACGAAATGCTGCTATTGTCTATGCCTTCGATAAAGCAACGATGCTCGGGCACTGCAGACACCGTAACCAACGAAAGCATATGCAAACCGGCTGTCAATCCAGATAGCACCTGCAGAAAGAATTGAACCGCCTGATAACGCCCAAATTCCCCTGCAATAGAAAAATTATGATATAACTTAAATGAATAGGTAAACAAAATCATTTTGAATTGAAATATGTAAAAAAAAATGTAGATCATGAAATGCTTTCTTCTCAACGTATAATATATGTATTTGCTATGACTTTGAAACTTTATATGAAAGAAATGTTTGCATACTTCTTGGAGCAACATAAACTTTATTATGCGATGATGCTGCCACATTCATCAATTTTGTATATGGGGAAATCTTTAGAGTAATTTTTTTGTATTTTTGAAAACCTAAATAACCTTACCAAAAGAACCCGACTTTAATATGTAATAAATGCCTACAAAAATTTGTTCGAAAATTGTCGTTTTTTCGCATCAGGGATTGTAGTCCTACTTTAAAATTTGCAATAACTCATTTTTATTAAAAAGCATTAAAAATATAAAAAATTATTAAATGAAAATTTTTTGTAAGTCATATGAACGATGATAGTTCATAGTTTCTAAAACAAATATTACTAAGAATATTTTATTTATTTATTTATTTATTTTCAAAGCATTCCTAATGCCACAAGATTTACATCTTATATATTACAGGCATTAGTTACATATATGAATTTTTAAGATTTGATCTAAGTAAAAATAAAACAATTAAACAAGTAAAAAGGGCAGTAAGAATTATGCAATACATACAATATCAACAAAATTAATTAAATTACAAAAAATATCTTTAAATTTACTTTTATTTAACAATTAGCAAAAGGTCAATATATGGGGTGACAAAGAAAATCAAAAATTAAATAAAGAATAATGAATTTTCAAAAGAAAACGTTATAAAAAATATGAATTTTATAGTTGTTATCCTCAAAATATCCTTGCTAGTCGTTGATCGATTTGTTTCTAATAAATACGAGTTATAGCCACAAATATTTGAAAAGACATACTAATATTTCAGCTTGATTGCCTAATCGGTTAAGAATCAAAAGTAGTCGCAACCTCCTATATGACGAATATTTCCTTTTTAATATTTAGGGGAAGACTCCTTTTTATGTTTTCGCTCATAAAATTTTTAAATAAATATAAAATTCTGTACTTGTTGTATCGTTTGATAGTATATTGAATATCTCAACTTCTCCCTCTACGAACCCTTGATTTATGTCTTACCGTTTGGCATAGGCAGCTTTGATTATTGTGAAATCGAGCGGTTCTTCGCAAACTCTAGTACCGGGCTTGCATTACACAAACTTTTTTACGACATATGAAAATATATAATTTTTGTAATTTTAATATAAATTCATTTAATCAAGTTACAATAACATGGATTGAAAAATGTCATGCCCATGCATTTGAAAAGAAAGAAATGTAGCACACATATTTTCAATAGATAAGTAAGCTCTAGTTTGCTTGCAGCTGTTGTGTCAAATATTTAACCGCATAATCAGTGTCATCATTCTCTTTATTGATGGCATACAGTATATATGTAAATTCATAAATATGGATAGATATTTCGAAAAGAAGTATAGAAATACATGAAATATAATCAATTTTCAGTCTGTACTACATCATAATAAAAAATAGTTAAAATCCGTTTACATTTTTTTTTTTTGCCTCATGGCCAACGATTAAAATTTATGAGATTTTCATCGATAAGGAGGAATATGGTTTTAACTCCATACTTCCCTCTCTTTCCCTGCCTCTTTGGTCCGCTAGTGTATAGAAGTATAAACATTTATTCGTACTTCAACTCTTCACAACGTGCAAATACTTATGAATTATGAATTTTTCAATTGTTTCTAAGTGATCCAGAGTAAAATTTACGATTAGGTACTATTTGATATTAACGATTCACATTACTATACGATTACGATTAATTTCATTTGTTCATAAATATTTGTTATACAATAAATAGAATGAACAACAAATCATTATCAGCAAATAAAATTCATAAACATGAAGAGCGTCTCTCTTGAAATTAAGATTTTTCCATAAAATTATTTTATTACTTAATGATTGCAATATTTATTTTGTTTCGAATTTATAACGAATTTATTTTCGCGCCAAAAACTATGACGCTGAAATTGTTACGTTATAAATTACGGAGGCACTAACAAAATAGGTTTATAATTATTTTTGGTTTGCACCACTGAAGAAGCTGAAAAGAAATCAGCGAAACGTTGGAGGAAAAAATGAAGTAAAACTTGCGTTTTCAATTAACGATCAAAAAGCCAGTGGTGCAAATCAAAAATAATAATAAAAGTTCGTTAAGTTTGTTTAAAAAAAGTTGTAATTTATATCTCTAGAATTCACTCTAAGAAACCTAGCTAGCAGCGTCATCAAGATGACAATGTTTCGGGCGACCAAAAACACAAAGAGCTATCAGCTAAAAATACAAGACCGCAAAACGAAAAAAAAAAGACTGCAAAAAAATTAGAAATGCTTGATAGAAGCCCGAAGCTCTCAAGAGGTGTAGAAGGTGAAACGTGAGGGAAACGTTGGGTAACCAGATGAAATAAAAGTTTTTATTTGCATCCAAAACCATTAGCCTAAAAAGATTACGAAAATTAAAATTGAAAATAGTCGAAAATACAAATATGTAGTATATACAAAAATTAAAAATTAAATGCATAATTTTTTATCTTGACAGAGATTTGAGTCATAAGAAAATAAAATTATTACATATATTTTAAATTTTTATTTTTGTTTTAAGGAAGGGTCCATTGTATTCGTTTATTCTGTTTGTACATTCTCGTTGGATTTCTATCACGTTTTCAATAATTTTAGGGCAAAAATTTAAATGAAAATACCTGAGGTATTTCTACTAACTATATATTGGCTCTAAGACACTATGTGGGACTTTATGTCATAAAATAACCGTGGGATGAATAGAGTTAAAATGGCACGTTCACCTTTTAAAATATTTCTTTTAGAGCTTCTCATTTATCATTAACTGCAATAATTATTTTTGCATTAATGCTAAAGACTTTTATTTTATTTTTTACTTTTTTGAAACAACTAGAAATCACACGATCCTAGATCCGGGGAATATGGAGTTGGGCGAATCACTTCTATTCCTTAAGGTTTTTGTCACTTTTTTCTGGTTTTTCTACAAATTTTTGAAAACTTGGAGCAGGCAATTTTCTGTACACCACTTAGCTGTTACTGTCTGAACAGTTTTTAACAACAATTTTTACCCTGGTGAAGTAAATCGTCATAATAATTTTTACTGTCTTCCTTTAACGAGTGGATTTACATATCTTGGTTTCTAGGTCGTATTTATAGAATCAACCTTAATTACCTCTTACGATTTTATTAAAGGTCCTAGACCCTTCGAATATGAATACGAAATACGAAAATTTAAAAATCGTGTAGATTTCTTCCATGTTCCAGATTTTCTTACATTTAACACATACATATATGGCGTTCAAAACCCAGTTCATCAGTTCTCATTTCTTGGGTAAATTTAGGAAGTTGATCAATTTTAGCCTTCAACAAGGCCACATTTGTGTTGTCGGCCCCCATCTTTTATAACAAGGTCATTATGATATCTCATATACTCTCCGTATTTCTTGGGCACTTGCCTTTTCAACAAATTTTGAGTTAAAGCTTTATGGCTGAACTAAGTCTATTTTTAGGCCTACGAAATTTTGTATTATGCCAAGCTTATAAACTATTTAAAATAGCTATGTGGACAGATTTGGATTCCATTGGAATGTATTTCTTGGGATACCTTTCTCCCTACATGCATTTAAAATCCACTACAATATCTTTAAAAATAGAATACTTTAGATAAATGAGTTATTTTATTTAAGCCTGCCTTTGATTCATGCATTTAATTTGATCTTTCATTTTGAAAACAGAAGTTGCTTGCCATTTTCACATCGCTGAAGTTCACAGACCTATAAAATGGTTGGTTTGGTCTCTTCACTAAGCAGGCCACTTTAGGGCATAGATTTTGTTATGAGGGAATGCCATTTTGTAGATTTAATTCTACATCAGAATCGTTATCCTGGTGGAATATCATTTTGATGATCATATATTACACTGCTCTGCATGGGTTTTGCGAATAAGATGATTCCTAGTGCTTCCGAATGCATTTTTTAGGCTGAGCACGAATCTGGGGTCAAAAACTTGCCATCACGTCACGTTTTCGAGAAAAAAAACTGCGTTTTTGGCCATTTTTGGCCAATTGTGGAGCAGAACTCTGACGTGCTACAAACTTTGCCAATATCAGAAATTAAAGACTGAACCATGACCTTTCAAATGAACCCCAAATTGTTAGCATGAGCTCTTAGAGCAGGGGGTGAGATTGTGTCTAGGGGTGCACGAAAAAAATGTACACAGATCTGATTTTATCTTACATCTTAATTCCTCCGCATATTTGATCTACCATTTTGAATTTTTAAAACCTGGCTGCAGATTTGTAATCAGTGATCCTTAAAACACTTGGGACCACTGCATTTTTCATTATATTTCGTTGGTATGAGTAAGATAAAATCCGCCCACCATAATCCGCCATTTTGAATGTTTGAAATCTGACTGCAGATGTGTAACCAACGACCCTTAAAACCGGAAACCTTTTTGACCACAGATTCGTGTTCAGCATGAAAAATTCATTTGAAATCACTAGAAGCCATCTTATTCGCATAGGAAAAGTTGAAATTTGCAGGGCAGTGTTATTATCAGTGTTTGATAACATGATTTGTGCTACTTGCATATAAACATTATATAAATATGTCAATAGTTACTATTTATTATTTTGTCGGGGATATTTAGATGAGGATCCTGATACCATCGACAACGTTTGGGATATTGACAAGTATGCGGATCACCGACAATGTGCGAATGATCTGCATCACCTTTTAGCGGGCTTGATGAAACTTGCAGCCTCAAGGCAGTGATTGCGGACTTTCATGTGCTTAAGTAAGTATCCCTTTTCATTCGTTTGTTAATCATAATGCCCAAGTATTTAACTACATGAGAGTACTCAATAACCGTATTTTGAATGCAAAGAGGAACGATACTCAATTTGTATGTTCTAGTGAAGGGAACCAGAGCGGCTTCATTAAGATTGATCGATAGGCCTCCTGTGATGTACCAATCTAAAGCCATTTGGAGAGCTAATGTCATTACCTCCGTAATAGCTAAACCATAATTCCCAGAGACGATTATCGCTGGATCATTCGCATAACGAATGTTTTTATATTCAACTCATCTAGTTTAGTTATGAGATAATCAATTACATGGGACCACAGTAAAGGTGATAAAACTCTGTCTTGCGGATAACATTTTTCAGCTTTAATGCATAAGGAGGGTTTGCCAAGTGTGGATAAGATTTCACACTCCTTTGGCATGACGTTCACTCAGGCAATAGTTTGTGAGTCAATACTCTTACGTTCAGGTGCTTTGGAAATTGAATCTAATCTAGTATTGCTAAAGGCATCCTCAATGTCAAGGAAAGCAAAAAGCGCAATCTCTTTAGATAAGAATTTTTTTTTTTTTTCATAATAACGTTCATACAGATAAAATGCATTATTAACCCGGGCTGTGCAGTGGTTTAAGTTAAATTTAGTTGATCTTCTCTTTTTGTTTCAAAAAAAATATATTTTAGAAGAATAGAATATTTTAATATTATTTTTTTGTTTGCACTTAAATTATGTTTATTGAAATTAAAAAAGAATCTTGTTTTATTTTAAGGATTTATTGTTTCTCGGGTGTCACACACCCAGTTCATTGACGTCGGGTTACTTTAGTAGTAGACTAGTAATTACTGTTTTATATTTTTATACAGTTCGGTATATTAAAATTCACGTTACAAGGAAGAACTGATAGTTAATTACACAGTGCAATAGTAAGGTGGTTAGGTGGTCAAAATCACCTAAGTCCAATTTTATAATAGATATTAATTTTTAAAAGACTAAAACTTTTATTTTGCTATAATGCCTTTGGATTTACAATTAAAAAAAAGAACGAACTGTCTTTGAGGAAAATATTTTCAATCAAAAAGTTGTTGAGGTTACCGAAGGTCAAAATTATCAACGTTCAACTTTTCTTAAGAAATTACCCCTCAAAATTTTTAAAATTAGAAAAAACAATAAACAATCTGCAGAGAAAATAATATCCATTGAAAAGCCAACCAACCTTTTCTAGGGTGAAGAGACTTCCCTTCCATGATAAACCACTTTCTCTTATCTATGAAACCTGTACAAAGTAAAATTTGGTTTTGTAAAGCGTCAAATTGTTGCACAGTGTTATTTATTTATTAATTTAAGATACTTTAAAATTATTTAACATACTGTGCACAAGTAGATTTGAAATGGTTACTTAATTTCCTAGGGGTTAGGCCGTTCCCAGCATTACCTCAAATTAAAAATATATTATATTATTTTTAATATTGAAAGTAAATAAATATAATTTGTGGTTATGGTTCGTTTGCTTCATAATTCATTTGTATGTATTTATGAATAACCAATAAATTAATTATAATCTGTACATTCTATTAATAATAAACTTATTTGCAATTAGTCATACATGCAAAAACCTCAAACCAAATACATACAACTTTTATGTTTATTTATTTATGTAATTTGTTATTGTTTGATTTATTTATATGGTATTAAAATATTGTTTATTTGTTTAGGATGTATACTAAAAGATAAATATTTTTAATGTTAGTAATAAACGCAGACATAATTTTAACATTTTATCGAAACCCATTTTCTGTAAACATTATTGGTAAAAGCCTTTCATTGTCTTTGTGTAAATATTTTTATACAAGCCTGCAATATTTAGGTTTTTCAAAAATATTTGAAAACAGTGGCTATGTACATCTGTGAGATGAATCCGAATCCATCAGCAACAGCTTAATGTCGGTATTTTATAGTAACGCTACAGCGAGCGCTCGTTAATATTGATAACATTTTTGAAAAAATTTTCGATTAAGATATCTCGAAATCTTGACGTGATAAAAAATACTTTCCTGTTAGATTCGAATTCTGGATTGCATAGGTCTTTCATATTCAAAACTCTAAAAAATGCACTAGCGGATCCAAGGGGGTTTTGAAGTTAAAAACTCTCTCTCTTATGAAACTTTCATACTTTTTGGCCATTTGCCATGAACGAAAAAAACAAATTTAAGGGAGGAACAAATTAAAAGCCCCATTCCCCCTTAGGGAATCTCTGGATCCGCTAGTAAAAAAAAAATAGAAAATTATTTGAGGACCAGTCTTAAAGAATTTTCCGATACACCCATGTCAGCATGCATATAAAGTACTGTTCAAAATTATAGCGCACTTAGTACTCACTATGTTCAAAGCTGATTAACTTCTGCATGAACACAGATAAACCCATCGGGTCTTTTTTATTTTGAAACTCTCTTTTTTTCTATATTAATTTGAGAAATAAAAAATGATCACTATAATAAATAACGCAAAAAATATCAAATGTTATTCGAAAGACTTTCGGATTTAGTGTGCCAAAATTATAGCGCACTTGAACTAATTAATTAGTAATATTTTATTAAGAGCATAAAGTTTAGTTTTAAGTATGAAGAAGTGTAACCTCTGTACTTATTAACCCTTACACACGGGGCTTGATAGAAACCTTTTGTTGTGAAATTATGATTACTTAGGTCGTCCACAATCAAGACACCAAATTTCTTTCTTCTACATTGATTTGTTTCTCTTTTATTAAAGGATAAAACAACATAGCTATGAAGCTGTAGACAACCACCGGATAACTTCTTTTCTCCAATTTTTTGATTTTCATATTCTCTTATCTTTTATAAACATATCTGATAAAAAAAAATGTCCGGTTAGTAACAATTTAATGCATTATCTTTAAAAAAAAGATGCAAAAGATTTTATTACAAAATTTTGCACTTAGGTTTGTTGCTGGACTTCAAAGGCAAAACATTAAAAAAAAAATTACTTAAGCAAGAAATTTCAAATATTCGGCAATCAGAAAACTTAAAGAATACCTGACAGAACCAAATACAAATAGCGTTAATAGCGTTAACTGTTAGTTGACTTCGGTAGCTCTATAAGGTTCAGGTTTCTTACCAATTGGCTGTCCTTCCAGAAGATGTTATTATTTGAAAACTTTGTTCTAATTCTATAAAGATGACAGATTATAATGACAAAGGTTATTGCGGCAATTACATATTGAGGAAAGATGCAAATTACGTTTTTTGAGTCACCTCTTTAAGGCTCTCCAGATCCTTAGAGCCATACATATGAAGTTAGCTGTAAGTGCAATTGTGTAGAAACATCTATGCACTTATACAAATACAAAAAATGTTGAAAGTCAAAGCAAACATTTTTTTTATCCAAAAGCGAATCCTTGGATTTTCAAAAATAAAATTAACAGTAAGCATAAACTTTTCCATTATTACTTGACAAATCGGTCCTAAACTGCCACCAGAAAACAGTTCCCGAAAAAAACTTCGGCAACATCTTTTTTAAAATTGTTAAAACTAACTGTATTTGGAAACAAAATTAGAAGAAATTTGTGGTGTTTCTAATGGTTTGGCGGTATACTGTATATCCAGGAACTCAGCAGATGTTGACCATCCCACTGAAATTCGGAGTTTTCATAATCGCTGCCCGAATTTCCACGAATATTGAAATTCGTGAGAGTGCAAGGTTCTTTGTGTGAACTGCTTGCACCACTTTGTCGATGACAATAGCCCAATTCACGATTTGGTGAAAATGGTCTTGCATCATTGCAAATGCAAATTTTTATTGCATATCGCATATGTTTGTTGTTGTGATAGCAGGGCTAATCAGTTCAGCTACAATTCTTTAATTCTTTAGAGTGTTGCATACTTTTGGGCTTGAAGTATGTTGGAAAATAAAATTGTTTGCAAAGAAGAAAACTTAAAATGGAACCTGTTAAATGGAAGGCACTACATGGAGTAAAGTTATACACCAAAAATAAAACTATTAGGCCATTTATGACTTGCAGATCGATCACAGAAAAAAAGTTAAAGCTGCAGTCCAAAAATACTGCGATGGATGTATACAATATTAATACTTATAGTTCAGTTGCCTGGATGAAAAGAACAGGACAATGAGCAGTAACCGACGTGCTCAATAGGCTTCAGAGATTTGCTCATGTGTGCATAACTGGAGCCATGAGAACTTGACCAACCGTAACCATTGAGGTTCTAATAGAACTACTACGTGTTCACATTTACATCTAATTCCAACGGAAAATAGCTATTTGTATTGTAGCATATTGACCGTTTGTCAAAATAGCTATTTGTGTTGGGTTTGTGGTTAGTAATTTCCAAGAAGAATATCCAAGGAGTGGAAAACTTTTGCACATATAAATTCTAGAGAAAAATCTTGGAGGTCTTTGTGACTCCAAAGTACAGCAAAAGCAGTTTTAGTTAACGTACAGACAGACAAACAGTTAAGGATGCCTGGTGAAAATATCGGGTCAAGAGGATGCTTAAATCGAAATAAATTTCATATTCTAGAGAGACAACATCCTGAAATTGCTATACGGTGGGACAATATGCATCTCAGTTTTAGTTTTGTAAAACGATTCAAAATCGAACTTAGTAACAAGGAAAAACTGAAAAGTACTTATATCTGAAATATTTAAGTTAAGCGAGAATATGATAATATAGCAAACAGACGGTTCTTGGTGAAGGCCCGTAGTAGGAGTATTTCAATTCACAAAACTGTGAATTATTTCTAAAGACTTATGTATGTTTTGCAGAGAAGATAAGAAACCTGCGAAGCACATCTTAGGACAGTGGTCCGCACTTATGCATACTTGAAGAAGGCATCCGGGCGACAATTAGATACAAGACAGCAATCTGAACTCTGAAGTAGGATGAAGAACAAAATTTCAATTGGAGGGCGGACTTTGAGTAAGCAGAAGTACTTTACCCTCCCTAACAATAATAAATAAATAGGTAATCATTTCTTCATCTCAATCATCTAAAACCTTGGAGGCCTCTGTATTGTGTATTGTAGCATATTGTATTTGTAAAGGAATAGCAATTGATTTTTGTTGCTATATAGAGCTGCATATCTTCATATGTAAATTAAAATGAATGCCAACATCAATTTGCATTTGAAATATTCGTAAATATCAATACAAAATCGTCTCGTAGACATATACACATACATACATTTGACAATATACAATTGTCGCCATTGTTGATTGAATTGAAATTTTCTATAGTGATTGTAATGTTGCTTCACATACTAGTATTCTAAATGAAATTGTGTATCTTCTTTTTTTAATTTGGTTTTGATTAGGTATTTATACGAAAGAAAAAGTGTTGAATTTATTGTTTTTTTGCATATGTGTTTGAATGTATTTAATGTGTATGTGGAAATGACGTAATAAATCAATTTGTATGTCACACTTAATTGATTTTGGAATTGAAATATTTTTTACTTATTTCCCATTGCAAAATCATAGCAACAAATATGTTATTGTACTATGGACTTAATGTTATTACAAAGACAATAATATTTACAACAAAAAAAATCGATTTTAGTCCATTCATGCTTTAGAATAACGAGTAATAGTTACATACATATGTACATGCTTTAAAATAATTAGTTATTAGATAGAATTTGCAAATATTGAATGAGGTCTTAGAATTCTTAGTGCTATGCCATGATAAAATTAGCACTTATTTTAAACAAAGGAAGAATAAATTAGACCTACGTATTGTCCTCTAAAATGATTACTTTTAAACAATATATGAACGTGTATTGGCACTAATTGGTTTTTTATATTTATACGTTGGCATAGCTCTAAGGAATGCATTAAACCGGTGACAGTAATTCATGCATATCCGCAAATAGGGATGGGGCAATGCTGCCAGAGTTCTAAAATAATGCAATCATTTGGAGCTGAAATTGAGTAATTTCGGCACTCAATTTCGATTTGAAATTGAAGTCGTCCACATGGAGTTTTTCTTCTTCTTACACAATTTCAATTGACGGTTCAATTTTAGCGTTTATAAAATGTGTAAAAAACTTTTTGTAAATTATTTGAATATTTATAAAAACATGGCGGAAATAATAGGGAGATTTGAAGAAATATGTGGAGAGTATTGAAAACATTATAAATTATATATGGAGAGAATAGTATTATTGCGAAAACAGCAGCTGATGCTTTTTACTGCTGCACTCATTACTACAAAGGCCTCTTTGTGCAACTTCACTTCCATTTCGTATATGATATGGCAGTCCTTATCCCCCTCCCTCCCTCCCCCGCAATTCTGATAATTTTAGGCCGTGTAGGGTAATGTGAGACACGGCCATTGACATATGACCAAACAAATTTCTGTTATCTGTTGCTTTCAATATCATCTCATTTTTTATTAGTAATTTAATCATTTATACGCAAATTTAGGTGCCCTCTGTGATACGTGCTAAATTTTTTTTTTCTAAAAATTTGTACAAATGCTTATAAAAATCGTGCTTCAGAATCAAAAGAGCCTTTGCACTAACGTCTCCGCCAAATATGAGCCCAGAATTTTAAATTTTTAGGAAGCTATAACCAATATCTCTTTTTGATCTTAACTCTTAAACAAATCAACCGATTTTGATCATGTTTTTTAACCGGTAAGAAACTGAAAATCTGTTGATAATCGACTAAGTTACAGGCTTATAATTGCGCAAAGGTACGTAAAACCGGGTTTTTAACGGTAAATCAAGATTTTGGGGGTGTTTCGAAAATTTCAAATACAGACTTTTGTTTTACTCGACAAGACCTACAAGAAACACTTCCCAGGTATTTTTTGCTGTCGCACTGTGTAAAGCATGTTGAAGGTCTAGTCAAATAAAAAAAAACTCATACCACTTGGATCTTCCAATACCCTTGAAAAATTTTTGGCTTGGGATAAAAAAAAAACGATTTTCAGAGGTTTCACCTTATTTTTGTCTCTATTTTCAGAAGTGTTCGCTCGATTTCAAAATTTTGAAAAAATTTAAATTTGAAATGAGATAAAAGAGCTTTAAATGGTTAATAATTTTTTACACCTTTTTCCCGGTTAGTATCGATTTAAGAACATTTTTTATTCAACATCATTCACTAATACAAGGTAGGCCATTTAAAAATGGAAGCATATGTTCTGAAAAAAATATTAAAAAAACAATTTTGTTGTTGTTCATTTGGGTAATAATTTATTTTAGTTCAAGGAGATTTGTTTCGGCTTCTTTTTAGAAATTGATATCGCATTTTCGGCATTTTCCATCGTTTTTACCAATGATTCCGCCGATGTGACAGCGATTTCACGTCGTATGTTGGCTTTCAATTGAGATAAAGTCCTTGGTTTCCTTGCGTATACATTGGACTTCAAATAAACCCACAAATAAAAGTCTGGTGGCGTTGAATGGGGCTATCAGGGTGGCCAGTCAAAATCGCCATTTTTCGATATGAGTCACCCTGGGAACAATGGTCGCAATAAATTAATTGTTTGTTGAGCTGTGTGGCATGTAGCGCCGTCCTGTTGAAGTAGCCACCAAGTAGCCACCCATGCCAATGAACATCACCAAATCTGTTATCCTGGCTCGACAACGCTCACCATTGACGGTTGCGGTAGCTCCATCATCGTATTCGAAAAAATATGACTCGATGATTATGGTATATCCGCGCAAACACCGCGGTCGTAAAGTGTCTGTTCTTCAATTAATTGAGGGTTTTCGGTGGCATAGGTTAGATTAGATTAGGTTGGAGTGGCAGCCTTCTGCAAGAAAACACACTTAAGCGCTATGAGGCTCATTGTGATACCACAGTACCGCGCGACTCCCCCATTTACAGAGTAGAGAACCAAGAGGATTCCATAATGGATTTGGCTATGTCCTTAATATTTATGGATGATAGCTCGGACAAACTAGTGAAGTGATGTCTAATTCCTGAGAACGGCGATAGCTCGACGTCGTTGAAGTTTACTCAATAATGGCTCGTACGGCTTCAAATTATCATCGGAACGTCTTGATCGTCATCTGGATCCATGGCTGGCATTACTAAGATAACCGTAGCTCACAAATTTTGCATATAAACGCCTTATAGTGTTATCATCTGGAGCACTTTTACCTTTTTTTTACGAAGGAAACGCACGTTTAGTTTTCACGATTGAGAACTTATTTTGAATGTATAACTAACAATATCAGCGTGTTCCTTCGAATCGGAATATAAGCGGGCAATACCTGCATCAGATGGTGCGCGGAAAAACCAAATATCTTAATCGAACAAGTGCCAATGTCCTTAGTATGATCTCTCAGCGCCAACTGAAATGTAACTGCAAGAAAGCTAGTTAGCCATGTTGTGGTACACCTGCAAAAAGTTAATTTTTCAAAAAAAATTGCATTTTATTTTATACTAAAGCCCTATTCACGATAAATTGCAAATGGCGTTGTATCATTGCAAATGGAGATTTTTATTGCATATCGCATATATTTGTTGTTGGGATAGCAGAAATATTTTCCATTTGCAGATTTTGCATGATGCAAGACTATTTGCACCAAATCGTGTTTAGGGCTTATGTATTTATATCTCGGAGTAGCGATCTCCCAAACTCTCGTTTACACTGTCAATGTCTTGAAATGCGTCTGAATAAGTTTTGGAAATGACTACCTTAAAGTATATGCGTTGAATACAGTTTCTATTAGAATATTAATACTTTGAGTTGATCTAGGTTAAAAATCGCTATGGTGTCTAACAGTGCTGTCCCGTATGGTATATGTATATCTTTTAGAAATAGTTGTGTATTTCTGCTTCTTTATTGCAAAATATCCATATTTATTCGAGGACAATAACAATAATTACAATTTTCAACTATACAATAATTTGTAAATATTTTTTTTTTAAAATAATACAATAAAACTGTTTATAAACTGATAGGTAATAGGTCATTCTACATATTCAACGGGTACATTCATATGAGTTTTGAGGAGTATATTCAAATTAGTTTAACGCAATTTTAATTGGCTGTGATTGTGAAATATGACTTTATAAATTCCACCAAATTCCAAAAATGCTAAAATTTAATTAACAAATGGTTAATTGATTAATTAACGAAGGCTTAGATTCTTCTATTACGTGATATGTGGTAATTACACATGACAAAATCTAATGTTTTAATTGTCAAATTCGCTTAAAAATTAATAATAATAATAATAATAATAATAATAGCATAATAGATATACATATTTATGATAAATATTTGTTTTTTCTATTAGTTGTTTTTATTTTACAAAGGCGCCACTAGCGTTTTATTGGAAAACAAAAAAATGGAATGTATGTCTCGCATTCTTTCAATTTTTTTATAACAAAAGAAAAATATTATTGAACAATTATTGCATTCATAACATTGTTAGTACGAGTGAATGAATCTACAAACTAGCGAAAGGGAAATCAGTTATAATCATTTCAATTTAATTGACTTTTATTTATATTGATGAATGAATTAAGGAGTGAGATCGAAAAAATCTTAACATATATAAAATTTAATCATTTTTAAACGGTTGATCTCAGAGTTTTGATTTTTTTTTTATTTAGTTGATAATATTTTACAAATTACAGAAAATTTTAACTTTTATAGTTCTAACCACTATTTATGAACTCATTGACCTTTTTTGGTAAGCCTTCCATTAGAGATTTGATAGTTGTTTCAGACACCTTTTTGGAACAGTTTGCCCATCTCCTTTTAAAATCTTCGACTTCGATATTTTGGGACACTTTTTTTGTGCTCTTTAAATTTCTTTTCACAAGAGCCCGATATCTCTCCACTGGTCTTAGCTCCGGACAATTGGGAGGATTGGCCTCTCTTGGTACAAAAACTATGTTATTACTTTGGTACCACTCCAAAGCTTTCTTGCCTTAGTGACATGATGCCAAATCGGGCCAAAAATATGTGGATACATTGTGCTCTCTTATGAAAGGAAGAAGTCTTTTCTTTCAAACATTCTTTGATGTATATTTCGGTATTTATAGAGCCCACTGTAACGAAAGACTTGCTTCTTTTGCCGCAACTGCATATAGCTTGCCATACCAGCAAGTTTTTAGGAAATTTTGTTTGCTTTTGGATTCTAAATTATACGTTTCGTCGTCCATTATACAACATGAATATTTTTGTATGAAATTCGATTTTAATTTCCGAGCCCTTCTTTTGGCGTCTAAATTTTTTGCAGCATTTCTGTCTGGAACTTTTTGGACTTTGTATGTTTTCAAATCTGCATTGGTTATAACTTTTCGCACCAAATAGTCAGAGGGCTGGGCTAACCGGGCAGCTTTTCAACCAGATGTGTTTGGAGATCTTTTGAATATGCTTTCTATTTTCTTGGCTTTCCCAATATCATGTGGTCCTTGTTTTCTTCCCGAACCAGGTTTCCTATCGATGGTCAAATTCTCCTGAAACTGTTTAATAACATTGGAAACAGTTTGACGGCAGACCTTCAATTCTTTGGTCAATTTTTGGTAAGACCAATTTGGATTTTTTTTTGGAAATTTTTAATAATTTTAAGACGTACTTCTTTTTCTTCACTCATTTTGGTCAAACTCACAATAAATCAACATGTTTGTCATTAAAAATAACAACTGACATATTTTTCAAAGATAACTAGATCAAAGAAATTTTTAAATTTTACACCCAAAAAAAATTATTAGGTAAAACGTATGTTAAGATTTTTTCAATCTCACTCCTTATTTATGACGATGTTGAGAATGGTGACGACAACATCAATTACACAAAATTGATTTTTAATATTTTCCATTTTCGTAATGTAAATATATTTAGCTATATTCTCTGAAAATTTCATATCGATCAGAAAAATATTCTTGAAGTTATATGCATATTTGTAAAGACGAATTCACTATGTGTAAAGAGCTTTTAAAACTTTGAACGCGTTTTTCTCAAAACTGCGTTTTCAAAGTCGGTGAGCAAGATTTCTCAAAAACGGCGTCACCGATCAGTCTCAAATTTGTATTTCTGGCTTTTAAAAAAGAAAACAAAGAAAGTAAAAAATATCTAAAAACCGTTTAAAAGATTACAAATTTTATTTCGTCTTTTTAGTTTGCACTGATGATTAATATAAAAAACTGAAAGAAACTTTCCATATTTCGGGAAGTCAGAACCTTTCGAACCCTGCTCTGAATACGGCTTTGGTTGCACCCGCTCATTAGTGACGCCGGGACTTGTGGAAGCTTCCTGGAAGAGTAGGCAGACGGCATTATTATTTAAGCACTAAAAAATAGCGACCTGAGGGAATCCAAAAACTGACGAGGCATCTGCATACTCAGAGCTAAGGTTGTACTTGATCGCTTGAAGGACCACCTATACTCAACGATCGATGATGCCCAAGAGTGGTTTCGAGTTGACCCATCCTGTGCAGAACACATTAATGAAGAACGAAGTAAGTGGGAAAATTAGAAGCGCTGATATAAAGCTTCCTGAAAGCGATAGGGGAAGCCCTCAAACGAATAGAAAAAAATTGTGAATGATTCTTGCACTTTATAAGTCCTATATGGTTAATATAAAAGTAAATATAAGTTGATTTGGTATTGGCACATTTTCGTGGTAAACCAAATGCTAATGTTTAATCGCTTATTGCTGGCAATGGAACCACTCCAATTTGCTTATTTATTTTGGAGCAATTCATTTCCCGTTGGCAAGGACGACTACCTAGGACTAAGTACAGTTTTTATAGAACCTCATTTTTTTCACCAAGCTCCATAGTTTAAGACTATCAACATTAAGAACAATAATTTTCAGCCACGATTCCTCAAAGTATTACAATGTACTCGAAAAAAATCATTAAGTATTCTGTTTTAATACGATTTTTAAAAACAAATAATTTTAAAACTTATTATTCTCTGTCATTCAATTATTTTACTTTAATGCTTCTCTCCACTTCCAGATTGCGGTTTGCGATGGAACATGACTAGTACGCGGATGACATTTGTCTCTTAGCGTATCGGCTTACCGATCTCTCCAATGCATTATATACAGAGGCCAGATCTACAGGCGTTAAGATCAACTTTAAGAAGATCAAAATTTTGAGTTTAGCAGTAAAATCCTGAGGAGTTTGTAGATATTTAATACACTTGAAGCAGTGGGCGAGTTCTCATAGCACGATAGCGAAATTGCGGAAAGCGGCGGAACCGAAGAAGACATTCCCAGCAAGAGCGGAGCTTGGTATGATTCCCAAAGTTTGGCGTTGGCCTGAAGATGAGGTTGTTCAGATCCAAAGTACTTTCAGTACTACCTACTTTATATCAGCTCAACCTGGAAAGTACACATGACAATAACCAATGAGCAACTGCAAGGCATTGCGTTACTAAACGTCGCAGTAAAAATTCTAGCCTGCATTATTCTCGATCGCATTGCTCCCGTCATCGAGTCTACTTTGCGCCGCGAGCAAAACGAGTTTAGACGAAGCCGGTCATGAGTTGATCACATAAATACATTAAGAATCATCATTGAGCAGTCGATCGAGTGGCGGTCACCCTTGTACTTACTCTTCATTGATTTTAAACGCGCCTTCGATACCATCAAAAGAAGCGCGATTTGGCATGCACTTAGACGACGTGGCATACCGGAGAAAATAATCGAATTAATCAAAGAACTATACAATAATGCTTTATGCAGCGTTCGATATAAAGAAAAAAAATAGTCAGCGATTCCCTATTAATAGAGGTGTACGGCAAGGTTGCATCATATCGCCGTTACTTTTCGTCGCTGTTTTGGATGATATATTAGCCATCACAAACAATGAATTTCGCGATGGCATTATATGGCGACCTTACCAACTGCTCTCCGACCTTGATTATGCCGACTACATCTGCTTTCTGTCACACAGGTTGATTGGAACTAAAATGAAGCTGGAACACTTCGCGAAAAACACCGCAATTGCCGGGCTGAAAATCAATTTTCAAAAACTAAAATATTGCGCCTGGAGACATCTAACCTTGCACCACTTACTGTCGAAATAGATGGTGTCATCAAAACGATTGAGGATGTCGATAAATTTTGCTACCTAGGTAGCATGGTAACCAGAGATGGAGGTGCGGATGATGACGTTATCTCACGCATATGCAAGACCCGCCATGCCTTTCACAAATTAAAGAAAGTTTGGTCCCCAAGCTCAAGATTTTCAACGCCACCATAAAACCATCCTCCTATATATAGAGGATTAGACACAAAGCGCATGTTTTCGTCAACAAATGCTTACGGCGCATATGCAAGATTTTCTGGCCTCGACTTGTATCAAACACACACCTCCTGGCTATGACTGCTAGCGAGCCAATCGAAGCAGAAATCAAGAAAAGGAAATGGCGATTGATTGGACACACGCTTCGCAGAGAAGACAGCGAATATGCAAAAATGGCCTTTGAATGGAATCCTCAGGGATCTCATAGACCCGGTTGTCCGCGGATGACGTGGATAAGATCGGTGCATGCGGAACATCAACAATTTGGTTCATGGCGTGATATCAGAAGAATGGTCCAAGACAGACTGCAATGGAGAGACCTTGTTTCCGCCCTATGCTCTTCTTAAGAGCGACAAGTGAATTGCGTATATTAGTTAATTTATTTAATTTGTATTCTGATTCAATATGTCATGGAAGTAATAATAAAATAACTGCAAGTATTTGTAAACCGATATTTAAGGATAATCCTTAAATATCGGTTTACAAATTACGAATTTTTTAGCCCAATACAATATCAAATGAGGAGTTGTTCAACCGTACCAACATGTAAGTCTTTAACGCCTGAATTAGAAGATAAAAGTGGAAGTTGATAGGCAGCATAATGCGTTAAGCTGACAGCAAAAACTGGTTTGGGAAGGTTGACTGGTAGACCCCGTGAAATTTAGAGATAGACCGTCCACCCCGAGACATGTCAACTTGGACTAAGGTAGAACGATATTAAATATGTTGTCCAAGAATGAAACGCGATGGAGAATAGGAGTTTTTGATTTCCTATTTCTCACGAGTGATTAAATGAACCGATGATGATGATCTCAAATTTTGAACAAGAACACACAAAGTCCCGATGCAGCTGCAAATCAGAAAAAGAAAATGGTGCTGGTTCGACCACATTCTACATCGTCAAGCAGTTATCGATTGGAGTTTTTAGGGCAGCCACAGGAACACCTAGACTATCGAACACCTGGAAAAGACTCATAAACGCTACCAAGATTAAATTGAAACAAGATAATAAACTTAACAAAAACAGAACCAAATGGAACTCGCTATAGTCCTTTGCTTCTCCTCGAAACTTAAAGAAATAAACCGATCAGAATCCACTTTAAAAACGTTGTTATTTAGTAAATTGTTGATTTTTGTCGGACAGTGTTATTATACGATACAACAATTAGATTTGAAGTTGTTTTTACGCGAATACGTTTCGCTTTTAGATTAACTGGATGACTCACCAACTTGGATATATGGAATTCGAAGAGAACACCGTGTAAGAAATACACATCTAAAGGTAAAATATGGATGTGGCAAATAAAAATTACTTTTTGGAATTTTTATAAACACATTTTCAGTACAAATCGCCAAACGTAAACTAACAAGTTATTTTCTTAAAGCTTAGAATATTAATTAGTTAAAATAAATAAGTTTATTCCAAGTAACAAAATAATCAATGTAAATTTTGTAGTTTAAATTTTGTAGGCATACAGTAATGAACAGTAAAATTTCGTAACTTATTATTGCACTTAACTTATGCACTTAAAGTAGACCTTGGTTAATTACATATCACCATGAAAAAAATAAGAGAGCGTTATAAATAAAGCGATTATTAGTAACTGTTGTGGTAGGTCATGGTTGCACGGCTAAAAACTTTTCATTGTAATTGGCATGGAGTTTTTAAATTGGCAGTTAAAAATAGCAAGAGGAAAATTATTTATAGCAGTCATGACTAAGTCATTATTTGTAAATATGAATATTATGAATATAAAAGAGAAAGTTTTCTATTCTTGGAATATTCAGGGATAAGTTAAAAGAACTTGATCTCAAGTAATCTCAAATTTTTTGAGGCAAGTAAAGTCATAAAGAAATATAATCTAGCAAGCTTTTAGACATTTTAAAATTATGTCTTACAAATGTAAATATGTTTAATAAACTGTACCAAGCATTAACTATTTATTTGATGTTTTTAGAAAGTTGCTCAATTATGGATAGATATTTTTGTGTGCATTTTTTAATTGTAAAGAACGAAAGATATATTTACCAAACTATCTGCAAAGATAAATCCACTTAATATCTCCCTAACTCTAAATTTAAAAATTAGTTTCAGTTATTGAATGGTCACCGATTTAGAGCTCATTCACCTTATGAATTTGCAAATATTTTATTAGAGCTTGTTTCCTCTTTCACTAATAATTTCGCATTTATTTCGCAAAATAAATATGTCATAAATTGAATATTTTTTGTTATTCGTAAATGAAATAACAACTGTAATGCAAAAAAGTTAGTCCGTTTTTATCATTTAGTTCAAGTTCAAATATGGAATTTATATTTTATTATTTTACTATTGCTAATTATGTGAATTAAAATTGATAAACTTATTTGATAAGCCTAACTCTTGCTCTGCTCTGATAATAACACCTTTTGTTGACCTAATTGTCGAAATGGAATTATAGGGGAGTGTCGTCAGGGTTGGAGCATTTTTTGACTTTTACTCATAACTTCCGTTGAATATCGAATTTAAATTTATGTTGCATATCGTTGAAAACATCTCACAAATTGCAAGGTTTTTGCTGAACAATAAAATATAACTGGATTAATAGTTCAGCAGTTATGGATATTAACAAAAAACAAAAATTGCAGTCAGGGTCGAAACACGGCTGGCAGGGTTGGAGCACTGTAAAAAATTGTCTGGAAATAACATGAAAATCAAAGGAAAAATTACACTTGAAAACCAGGAAAAGAGACCTGAAATCAAAATAAAGATTCCTCTGTGTAAATTTTAAGGAAAATTTAATAATAAAATGACACGCAAGGGTGAAAAAAATGTATTTCCAAAGTCAAAACGCATCATTACAACAAAATTTTTGGTGTTCCGACCCTGACAACACACGTCATTTAGCGTCGCAGCATTTACAGCATATTCACGTGATGCAACACCATGAAATGCTACATATTTCCACTTCTCAAACCTTATCCAACAAATTAAGTTAACTAACTTTGATGTTTGCATGCTTTTTTCTAAATTAATCAACTTTTTCTGGCACTGTTAAAAAGTTTTCTTACTCTCCTTTTAACACGCGGTAACGTAACACTAATATACACTTCACGCTCTGAACTCGAAATGACATGAAAAGTTTGCTTCGTCATGACAAGCAATACTGTATATTAACTTAACGGACGACAGAGAGATATAACGTAGAAAACGACACTGTCCCGACCCTGACAGCGCACCTACCGTGACAATAATCCCCATACATACACGCAATTTTGAATAGTAAAACTCAGTATTGATTGATAAGCGTTATCACAAAAAAAAAACAAACAAAAAATTGTAAATATTATGACGTATAAAAACAAAAATGAAAAAATGAGCTATAAAGTTTTTTATTTAGGCTTTTACATAACGACAAAAAAAAATTTAAAGGGTAAAAGTCATGAACATTTAAGTTTCAAACATTTAAACATTTCCTCAATAAATACTTCATTGAAATAAAATATCACATGTGATAATTTAAACCAGAAGACCAGTAATTACACGCAGGTACGTAGTTAGTTTAACTCTCATAAGTATATGGAAGAGAGAATTACAATTCTGAAGAAAAGTTATGTGGAAGATATGATTTAGGATAAAAAACCGTTATTCTCCTCTCAGCAAGTTCAGAATTAATATACAAACTAAAATGTACGTAAAGATTTGTATTATAAAAATAGCCCGGCGTCAACGAATATACTTTTTTCTTAAGTCATGACTTTGAAATTTAACCTCTAGATTTAATTTTCATAGTTTCCTAAGAACATACTTTTTGTTACACCATCAACTTTTTGTTACACAGTGTGATACCCGAGAAACAGTAAATCTATAAAATAAAACTAAATTTTTTTAAGATTTTTTTTTAAATTTTAAACATTTTAAATGCAAAAAAAAAAAAAAATTAAAAATGTTCTTTTCTTCTTAAAAACATTTTTTTTTTTTTCTTAAAAAAGTCAAATTTAAAAAGTCTTTTTAATTCAACGACATTGTTTTTGACTTAAAAACATACAAATATTTAGTTCATTACATTAAAAAAATAACACATTGAAATAAGCACGAATTTATTAACATAAATAACATAGTCCAATAGGTGTGGAAAGAGAAAGTTGTGCTGAACACTTTTGCTGAAGGAAGTGATAGCCCAGCAGCTTCAGGTTGTTTTTTACCTTTAGTTTAAGGTGAGACCAGCCATGTCAACGTAATCAATAAGTAAGTGTATAAAGATCGAAAGCTGGAGATTTGAAGATGATGAACAAGATAAACGTTTTTTGTTTTCACATCAACCCCAACCCCTTCTCTTTACCTCCATTTTATATGTATTTTTTTGGAAAATTTTTAAAACAAATTTTCATCCGGAGTAAAGTAAGTATTGTGAAATTTTAACGAAATAGCAAAATAAAAATATAGGTATAATATTATTTTACTTTTTTCAAATATGATTTTTGATTCGGTTATTGGTACGCTCAAAAAATTCCTGTCCCGTTTCGATACTAGTATCCAATACTGTTTTAAAGAAGATGCTTTACGAAGTATGATTGTTTTCAGTCTCACCCACATCTCACAGTAGTTATATCCAAGAGATTGATCGCCCTATAAACAAACTCACTATTGGCAGGCACTTCAAGACTCGTATTCCGTCGAGAAGGGGGTGGGAACACACATGCTTTGGAGAAGGGGAGAACTCAACTTCTATACCGATGGATCCCAGCTTGACGACAAACGGAGTTTCTCAAAGGAACTAAGACTAGAAATGTTGGTCTGGCTTCCCGACCATTGCAGTGCTTATCAAGCAGAAGTCCTAGCCATAAAAGAGGTAGCTGTTTACTTAAGTAAGCACGCCACAAAAACGATTATGAATACATATATACTCTCATAGCCAGTCGGCCATTAGGTTAATTAACTCGGTGGCACTAAAATCATTGGTTTCTCAGGACTACCTGGCAACCCTTTCTAATATTAGTACCGTGTTCAGAGTATGCCTAATATGGGTTCCGGGGCATAAGAATATTGAAGGGAATTGTAGCTAGACGGGGTACAAATCTTCCCCTGTGTACGGACAGAGGCGATATTGGTATACCTATTGCCACATGTAAATTAATGTTGAAGTGTTGAATAGTGTCGTGCTAGAGGCCAATACGTGTTGGGCAAACGAAGGCACTTGTTTAACGACAAGGCTAACGTGGCCGAAATTTGGTAGTAAAACATCGAGAGAACTCCTCAGCCTGCCGAGGGAGGACAGCTCAAGGGTCGTGGCTTGTATAATCGGTCATTGGCTTTTTGGTAGGCATGGTCCCAGGCTAGGTGTATTCTCTCATGAATACTGCAAAAGTTGCAGGAATGAAGAAGAGGAAGAAACAGTTAAACAAGCTGCAAGCAGAGCGTGCACGTTAGCCAAATATGCTTTTAGGTCTCTTACGGAAGTGTCTGGTGCTAAGATTAAACAAGTTTGGTGCTTTATTAGAGCTTCGAAATGGTTTCAGGAGTAAGAATTGAGGTTTCGTGTCATGCAGGTGGTATCACAATGGACCCGTAGGGTCTAAGTGCGTTGGTTTTGCAGACCGACTGCCACAAAAGCCTAACCTAACCTAGTCTATCCCGGAGCAAATTGGCGTTTTTTTTCTGCTCCAATAAAAAAAAAGTAAAGTGCTGAAAAAAATTATTATTTTTTCTTTAATATAGGCTACGAAATAATATGATATGAAGTCAAAAACAGTTTAAAAATTCCATATATCTGAACAAAAAATTCTACATATTCCAAATGTTGGCATTTTACAAAAATAAAATGGGGAGCGCAGGTTTTTAATATTATAATCTATAAAATTAGTTTGTGTTCTTGAATTTACTTTTTATGCAATACAAATTTTGATCAACCAACTAACAAAGTCTAGTTTTTGTTCTAATTGAAACTAATCAGTTATGAGCAAGGTTCTAATTTAGGCAGGGATCGAAAATAATGATTATTTTTAAATTTTTACATTTAAAAATCATGGATAAAAGCTACTCGTAGAAAGATTTTTAAGGTTGTATCTCACAGCCATGATTTGAAAATTGTAATTCTTATAAAATTCCATTTTCGATAATAATTATGTATGTGGAATAAAAAGAAAATCAGTTGCAATTTTTAATATTGAGGAATAAAAATCAATTCATTGAATAATAAATATAAAATTTCATTGAACAATAAAAATAAAAATCATCATATTTTTTAATTATTGAGGAATATAAATACAAATCACTCATATTAGTAATATCAACTTGAAGAACCTACTGTTTGTTACTTAACTTTAACGAATTAAATTATTTATAGTATTTAAATATTTTTATCAACACTTGTTGCAATCCCTATCAGTTTGTAGGTGTGGGGATTTTTATTTATATTTTTTTTTTTTGCTCTCAAATAATAATTTATATAACAAAAACTCTGAAAATAACTTTAATTTTTCGATTTTCAAAATATTCTACGTAACTGTTATGTCGCTGAATTTAAGCTATCTGTCTCTGTTTATTTTCTACTTTTTTGGGCAGGAAGAAAGGTCATTAATCCATTACAATATCATGTGAACCACCGAGAAATTAATTTTTTGACACTTACACATCAATTTACGATAATTGTTTATTAATCTTAATGATCGTTCAGAAATAAAAAACTCGTGCTACCGGTTTGTCTGAAATCATTTAAGATTGTTTAGGAGTCGTTTACCTCTTTAAGTTACTTGAAATGTTTATTTCTAAAATATCTACTCAAGAATAATTCGTTTGCTTCATATTAATAATCATGTGATTTTCGATTTAATATTTAAATTTGAAAATGAGGTTAAGCAAATTGCAATTGGAATAAAGTTAATCAGAAACAGAAGGCACATTTGCTCTTCTATATTTTTCAGACTTAAAAATTTATAACTACACTAGTCAATTATTTTTTGCTAAAGCTCTCACATTAATTCATTTTATTTTATTTTATTTTATTTTTTCTTCACTAGCTTAAACTTAAACCAAGGTTAACTAAACACTACACTTTTAATTAATACATAAACTTTTTTTTTTTGTATCGCATTTGTCAACAATCATGTAATTGCAATATTGCAAGTGCATAGATATTTCATCAACAATTTCAACAATTAAAAGTATGTCAAACTGTCATATATGCTGCAAGTATGTGGAGAGAGTCTAGAATGTAGACATACATACATAATTACCGTAATTTAAGTTAGTAATTATACGTTTTTTTGCAATTTTTTTGTTTTTTTTTCCTTATTATTTTTTTTTTTTTTTTGCAATGAAGTGTTAATTATAATGCGACATTTTACAACAAATACTTAAAATTATAATTATTATAATTATAATTATTGTATGTAGCCTAATTAAATGTGCAAGTTTAAACTTTACATACAGTATTGAACCTATTTATATGAACTTAAATCGTTTCTTCTAAAATTTACATATTTTCCCCCGTCTTCCCCATTCACACGCTACTTCTGTTCCATATACTTTACCCACTTCAGTGTCTTAATGAAGTATGAAATTATTCGCCCGCTTTGAATATTTTAAATTTGCTAATTTCCTTTAGCAAGTCGGCATTAGAAAGGCAACATTTTAAGCGTAGAATTTAATATATTTAACTCTGTAATTTATAATAATTTTAGAATATTTAAAAGCTTGAAAAAACAATCACGTGTTCACCGTGATTAAACGTGTTTCACAACGTGTTAAACGGGAGCGTTAAGCTTCTGCATAGATAATTGCATACATGATAGTATATTTCGAAAAGGAGAATTATAACGAAAACCTTTTTATCATTAAGAATGTCGGAATCAGAACATTGAAATTCTAGCAGACGGTTAAGCGGCTATCAAGGCACTCAAATCGCATCAGATAAACTCTAAACTGGTCTAAGAGTGTCCTGAGAAATTTAATATGCTTGGCTAGCACCACAGGTGCTGGATCCTATGGATTACAGGCAGTTTTCTCAGTTTAAAAATTTCGTTATACATCCTAGACTAGCTTACAATATTTTAAAGATGTCAAATTTAAAAAACACATCGTCGCGTGAGAATTGATTTGGCGTTTGTGTGTACAAATTCGTATGCCTATACGTCAAATCAATCCTCAGGCGACGACTTGGCTACGAGTAGGAACTCTGACTCTTGAATGAGCATGCGTCAGACATGAGAATTTCAATACAACCAGAAAGAAAGGCCTAACCTAACCAGAGCCAGACCTGTTAAACGGCATAAAAACCTCATCTGAAAAAAATTATCCAAAAATAGTGCCTAATAGAATCCGAAATACAACTACCTGAACGAGGTATTTACAACATAATAAGTCGAGCCGAAAATCCACACAAAGTTTTGAGGTATCAAAGCGGTATACTCTTTGCTAATTGAACCCCTATTTGTAACTATGGCCACCACTTTAACGCACCAGCAAATCATCCATTCTAATTGTAAATGCAAAATAAATTGATTTAACTGATAAATTCACAACAAAAATTGGAATTAGTTTGAAATCTACTTTTTTTTTAATCATTAAGATCTCTACATATTGTAAGTATTGAAAGCAAAACAATTTCAAATTTGTCGCTTCAAAAATAAGCGAATACAAAATAATTCACACACGAAAAAATCAAAGAACGGAAATAATTATTATAAATATTAGGTACCTAATAAAAAAAAATAACAATTAAATTTGAGTTTTGAACTCAAATTTAACATGCGTGATTAATTAATTAAAAAAACAGCCAAGTGTTGCTAACTTAATTAAAAATTCTAGAGAAAGAAAATAAGTTCACTTGAGAGAGAGAGAGAGATAAAAAAGATTAAGCCATCAAAAAAAAAAAAAAAATACAAAAAATATAGAATTAAATAACATGCAAACGATTTTTATTTATTTAAAAACTAAATGTGATTATTTTCTTTATTTAAATTGTCCAAATACAAATAGGATAAATTTGCTAATCACACTTGCTTCTCTGATAAGCTTCATAAGTTATAACAAGTTGTGATAAGAAAACAGTTAAGCAAATATTTAGCAATTATTTATAATTCTGCTAACGCGTCTACAGTTAAACGATAAAAAAAATGCTGCGAAAAACATAAAATTTGAAGTTCAAGTATTTAATTTAGAATTTTCACTAGCTATGACATATGCATGTATGAATGCCATTATATACTCCTGGATTGTGGATAACAATTCTAGTAATCTCTCCTTTTCTTATTTGCAATTTCATAAATTATTGTAATACTATCCAGCACACTGTTTGTATTTTTGTAAATATCATTCAGCTGATAAAGATAAATTTATTTGTAGTGTTGAGTGGTTTGAGCTACTGTAATTCAAAAGAACTTTACCAATGGTTTTGTAAAAATAAATATTACATTTTTCTATGCTCAAACGCTTGAGCTTCAATTTCAATGCTAATGTAATGTTTTCATACAACGAGTCGGCAAAAATAGAGGAAATTATTGTAGAATAGTGATGTCCAGTACAAACGTTTATGACATGAATACAGCGTTGGCAAACGGTATCGTAACGAAACGGGAATACCGGAAAATCGGATTTTTTAATGTATTAATAACCGAATCAATAACCATATTTGAAAAAAGCGAAATAACGTTATACCTTTAATTTTTTTTTGGCATTTCGTTACAATATTTTTTTGCAATCACTAATACTGATAAATTTTTTAAAACATATTTCTCAATACATTACTCCGTATGGAAATTTGTTTTGAAAAATTTGCAAAAAAAACCGTCAAGGATGCGGGTAAGAAGAAAGGGTTGGGGGTTTATGTGAAAACAAAAGATGTTTATCTTTCCACCAGGAACAACTTTAATAAGACATCAAATCTCTAGCTTTTAAACTGTATACATTACCCATTGATTACGATGATATGGCTACTCTCACCTTAACCCTCCGATAATCGATAAGGTCCCTAGGGACCTATGACATTTTCAACGAAGCTGTATTTCAATACGGTTAAACCGAACAGCTCAACCTATGTGACTTCTATAAATACGATTTTTAGAAGCGATTAAGATCGTCCTCGACACGATTCTATGAAAATTTTTATCATAATCGTCCGGTTGAAGTCATTTATGGCGTCGATGACCGATAAGGTCAGCAGGTCCAACGGGGCCTTGTATGAACTTCCATGCACTTTTGTCTGTTTTTTGGTTGTGCAGGTACTTTCATATAATTTGTTAGTATTTGTAGAAACCTTGTGTGTGTTGAACATTCACCAACTCTGAAGAAACGTGATACTTGCAACACAACAAACGCAGGGACCGCCAAAGCAGAATAAAGAAACTTTTATCCTCTTTGCCCGTCTGTAACAGAAAAATAAAAAAAAAATTTTAAATGTGCAACTAAACTTAACTTTTTTCCATTTTATCTCCCCAAATATATATTCACAATTACGCAAAATTATGCAACACTATACCAAACATATTGCCTTAAAAGAAAAAAAACAATTATATGCATCACACGCTATATAAAGGATGTAGTCTGGTGTTCCGGCCTAATTTTACAGGCTTACAAAATAAAACACAATTATTTCAGTTTTCTTATATGTTATTATTGACATTTATAACTGTCCAAAAATTTTTTTTTGGAATTTATTTTACTATATTTTTTTAGTGTTTTTTACGTCCAAAGTGGACACCTAAAAATAAAAGTATGTAGCTGGCCCGAATGATTACTGCACTTGAAGTCATCTGCAACAAATCGGCTCGGTAGAATTTTTTCAGGCCCCTAGGCCGATTAAAAAAATGTTGTTTCGAGAAAAAGGTTTGTGTGGCTTACAGCGCACAATAAATATGCGCTCTCGGCTATGTGCTATAAATTCGTTAATATTCGGTATTTTGGTCTGATATTTTTAAAGTATACTCTCAATTATGGACTCTCGAAATACATTAAAAAAAATTGATTTTTTGAAACTCGAACACCAGACTACATCTTTAATAGAGAAGGTCCCTGGGGACCTTGTCGGGCTTTGACCGACAAAAAAGTTGTTGGTTATCGGAGAGTTATACTGCAGGTAAAAAGCAACCTGCTGGGCTATAGCTTTCTTCAACACGGTTTTTATACCACGGTTACTCTGTTGCAAAAACGATGTCGGACTATGTTACTTATGTAAAGAAATGCATGTGTACGTAATTAGCTAAATATTTTTATGTTTTTGTGACCAAAACAATGTTGCTGAATTAAAAAGTCTTGTTAAATTCGATTACTACTTATTTTACCAAAAATTAGGTGCAGTAAGTACTCAACAGCAAAAACTATTTAACAGTCTTTCCACTATATCTTGAATGCACCACTTAGTTTTAGCTTAGTTTGATCTAGCAGCGAAGAAATTGTTATCTAGATATGAAGGATTCATATCAAACTCAGTTTGAGAAAAAGTTAGTCAAAACGCTTCATTTTGTATATCATTATTTACTCCTTCTAGATTGTGGATATCAATTCCAGCCAGGTTTACTGGTCGACCGACTAAAGTGTAAATTTCCCTTCTTTTTGGCTGCTTTGCCCTCCCCCTCTTTTTCTAAAATTCCTCTAATTTTACGGTTTTTACTCTATATTTTAATTGTTATGGTTATTTCAAACGACCATGAGGTTTATTATTTTAAGAGCCTCTTAATATTAAATCTAAATGATAAGTTTTCCATGACTAGTGACCGGATTTTTATTTGCTAAAAGAGTTAATGCTATCAGGAGAAAGTGAACTTCCCGTGGTAGCATTCAACAAGCTAACAAAATCAATGCCTAGCAGATGTGAACCAATGAATGTAAATAAGGAATATCATATCATAAAATTGTTACTTTTGTTTTGCACAACCCTAAGTGCATATTTCTTTGATGTTTTTTTTAATAATTTTTTTTTGGAAATTTCGTTCAAACTTTTAAGTTCGCATTCTATAATTTAATAATTTAGAAAAAAATTAAATCCACTTTCTTTTAAATAAAAATTAACAAAAGTCATAAAAACGTAATAAGTATGGTATGCCAAAATTTGTTACTTTTGTTTTGCACAGTACTGTATGTGTACGAAAAAACGTTCAGGGAGCTTTAAAATACTCCGACTTACACAAAATGCATCTTTATCGACATAAGAAAATTTTTTTACACATCTTTTTATTATTTAGTATTTTTAATAATTTTTTGAAATTGATGACACAAAAAAAAAAAAACAGAGAACACAAAAAAAGTGAGGTTGTCTCATAAAAGTCACAATAGTTTCGACGGTTATGTTTCCACAGTAACAAAATATGTGCCAAACGATGGAGGGGAAAAAACAAATACGCCAATATCAAAATTCTTTGGTAAGTATTTAAATCAAAGTAAGGAAAAACTTTCAAATTCACGTACACATATGTGTACGAAAATCCTGAGAGGGTTAAAATAATCACTTAAATAAGTTTTTTAAATTGCAAAAAAGTGTTAAAAAAGTTTACAAGTAATATAAGTACGTAATAATAAAACATGAGAATTTAATTGTTTTCTTTCGCAAAAATATATCGCTGCCTTAATTTGCAAAGGCCTAACATCAAATTTTTCAATCGAGTTTTTGATGGATTATGATAAAGCGTGTCAACATTCATCTGCACCGAAAACTTTAGAGATCCGCACCGAAAATTTACGATCTTTTCTATTAGTTTAAATTAAAAATTATCAAAGCAATACTCTAAATAACAAAATGTTTTTGCTTCACTTGTTAAAATTTGAAAAATGCGTGTTAGGGCCTTCGCAAATTAAGGCAGCTATATATATTTATATATAAATAATTTAAAAGATCTTAAGTAAAGGTTTATCTCTCTTTTTTTTTTTTTTGTTTGCAGGCATGTAGTAAAATTTGTGTTACTTTTTATTTAATTTGTATATTATTATTATTTAAACATATGGAAATATTTTTAAGAAAGAAAATAATTAAATGCTTATGTTTTATTATTACTTATATTATTTGTTTATTTTTTAAGCACTTCATTTCGTTGTTTTAAAAACTTTTACAAAAACTAATTTTAAAGTTTTTAGCATCCAAAAACCCGACCTCTAATCATGATTTAAGTTTTATTTGAAAGACTGACGAGGAATCATGACCGAATCCGAAATGGCCGTTTGATTTGCCTGTCTCTATATACAATGTTGTTCCTTGGACTATAAATGTTCATGAGGTTTCACTGCCTTGCGTTCATGCAAATTTCTTCGTTTTATAATATTGGGTGCATTGTTCAAATCCTGGAACGAACCAGTTGTGATATTTCAGAATTTAACTTAAAATAACTAATAAATAAAATGCCAAAAAATCATCACTAGAAGCGGAGGAAACTTTTCTGTCAAAGTTTATTACAATTAGTTTAAGTAAATGTTTTCGTTTCCTTTTTTACCCCTTTTCAAAATTTCCTAACGGTAATCCTGAATCCAAACTATCAGCTTACTAATCTCCCCATTTTTAGGTCATTTGCATATGTCGCTTCATAAATTAGTGCAATTTTATCTAGCACACTGTTTTTATGTTTTGTAAATATTACCCAGTTGACTTAAGATAACTATATTAATCGTCTTGCAGATTACAATGGTTTGAGTTACTGAAATAGCTTCACTAATTGGTTTGTAACAATGAAATATTAATAGGAGGGGCATTAAAAGTTTGAATATACAATTTGAATTATAGAAAACTTATCTTTTTATACAATATCAAACAGAAATAAAAAGAGTAAAGTCATTTTATTTCTGAAAAAGGGATTAATACGAGTTCGATGCTGCAAGCAAATTAAGGATAATTTCGTTTTTCTTTTCATGTTAAAAGAGTTAGTTGCATAGTGTTTCCATACAACAAGTGGGAAAAAATAGAAGAAACCATTGTAAAACAATGAAATTCGACACATTTATGAGATAAAATGTTTTAATAGTCGTAAAAACTAACTTTTATGGGCTTTGAAACCATTAACATATTTGTGCGGATAGAACCTGACGAATAATGCAAATCGAATAATTTAATTTTTTACAATTTTCTATTTGGGTTCTGGGACAACTCCCCATGCAGGGCTTAGACTGAGCTTTTGGCTTTCGTATCCATTCATGTTATATTTTTAAATGTGTATTGAGAAAAATTAAGAATTACATATGATGACTTTGTGTCCCTGGCACGAACGTTCTCAAAATAAGCTTTTTATGTTTTCCTTATAGTGACAGTATTATCTTTGAAATAGGTTAAGTTGGAGTGGCAGCCTTCTGTTTGAAAGCACACTTAAGCACACATTAGAGTACTGTGATACTAAAGTATGGCGCGACTTTCCCATGAAACCATGAAGATTCCATTATGAATCTGGATATCTCCTTGATATTTATGGATATTAGCTCAGACAGACTAGTGAAGAAAGGTGACCCTAGGAGTTTTATTCTCTTCCTGGCCAAATATGGACATTTGGATGTGAAATGGGGGACTGTTTCCTCTTCTTCCTCAGAGTCGCAGCCACGACATAAAATATTTAATTCCAACCCTAGTCTTGCAGCTTGTCTCCCCATTATGCAGTGTCCCCTGAGCACCCAAGGTAATACCACAACTATGCTCTGCTAACCAAGATCGATTTACTTCTTCAAGGAAGTTTTGCTTAATGGCTAATATTATATACGTATGAGGGGCACCAATGGTGCAGAAAGGTGATATATATTGGTAGGCAGCGAGCCCCGTGTAGTTAACTCTTCTGAAATATTCATGTGTCCAGGTACCCAATATAAGTGCGATCGACTCAACAAAAAGTTGAGTGAAATTCAGCAGACAAGAACAAACTGTAGTTAAAACACTAACAAGGGACTTAATTGCTGCTTGGCTGTCTCTATAAATGCAAATATTCGTATCGAATGAATCGTTGCAAATAATGCTTCTATAACTTCCGCCTAAAAGACGCTGCAAGGGTCAGGAAGTCGGAAGGAGAGTATGACACCCAACGGACGAGAGAAGATGCCACAGCCAACTCTTTACTCCAGTTTGGACCCATCTGTATAGGCGTCAATTGAATTGTACGTGACCATCTCATTACTAACCCATTCCTCTCTACTGTGGGTGAGTGAAAAACTTGTGGCTTAAATTAAGGGTAGAGCAAATAAAGGCTTCGTTATTTGGTACAGACGCAGAATTTTCATTTACAAATTTCTTTATTAACCCTAGACGGCACTTCTTACTTTTTATACACTTGGGTCTATCGATGCCAATTGCGCCCTATAGAAAAAAATTCTAGTTTTGTTATTGTGTTTTATTAAATACTTTATTATTTATTCAAAGTTATTAATTGTTTCATTTTTTTCAGTGTTTTTTATTACTTAAAAGCAAAATTATTTAGTTCATTGTTTTTTTCGGTTAATTTACAACAAAATTCGCGTCGTCGATTCGAGGAAGAAGTGGCGTCTAGGGTTAATAAAAAATTATAGAAATCGAAAATTCAGTTTTGAACGATTATTTTATTTATTAATTGTTCATTATTCATTCGATCACAAGAGTAGAGTAGCAAAACCTACTGATAAGATTGTGTTAAGGAACCGAACAAAAACAATGAGTAAAGCAGTCAGATCACACAATTGTTTAAGAATCAGTCAAAGTT